>CM056055.1:56197026-56898012 GCA_029574335.1 Rana kukunoris | reverse complement strand
GAGACTCCCAGTGTCAATGATGGAGGCAACCATAATACTTATATTAAAAGAAGGCAAGGACCCCTTAGACCCAGCGTCATACAGACCAATTTCCCTCTTGTGTTCGGACGCACAAAATAGTAGCTAAGGTCTTGGGCTGCGAGACTTAATAGATTGATTTCAAAACTGATCCATCCAGATCAAACGTGATTCATAGCTAATAGATCCACCAGTACAAATAAAGAAGGACCTTTTTAAATTTGCAAACCCCGACAGATTTAGAGGAACGAGAGCTGTAGTGTCACTAGATGTGACAAAAGCATTTGACAGTGTAAGAATGGGGATATATCTGGAGGGTGCTGGGAAAGTTCGGATTTGTCCGAAATTTACTGGCTGGATAAAATGCTTTATAATGACCCTAGCCAAATTAAAATTAATAACGAATTTTCAAAAAGATTTTCCTAGAGAGGGGAACGAGACAGGGGTGTCCTTTGTCACCCCTCTCTTTGCCCTAGCGATGGAACCACTGGCGATTGCCATAAGGTCAAGTACTGAGTTACTTGGATTCCAAAGAAAGATGGGGGACGAAAAGAATCGCGCTCTATGCCGATGATATCCTTCTCTATCTGGGCGACACGGAACATTCCCTGGTAAGAGCCATGAGCATAGTGGAGGAATTCGGTAGCTTCACGGGATTGGAAATAAATTGGGAAAATCAGAGCTATTACCGGTAGATCCAATAGAGAAGCTGGGCTAGTGGGAATACCACAAGTGAAGGTAGTGGATACATTGAAATATCTAGGAATACGAGTAACAAAAGACCCCAAACAATACAAAGATAAAAACCTAACCCCACTACTGGTTAAATTTAAAACAAAAAATTGGTATCTGGAAAAGGCTCCCGTTATCAGTGGCTGGCAGATGTAGCTTAATTAAGATGATCTGGCAGCCACAGCTGCTGTATATAATGCATAATAGCCCGGTCTGGATTGGTAGAAAATGGTTCAACAAAATCGAAACCCTTTTTAGGGAACTAATATGGAAAGGGGACAACCCAGGATTCGATTGCGTACACTGCAGCTTCCAGTAGTGGAAGGGGGATTGGCTGTCCCCCATCCTGAGGCTTATTATCTATCAGCACAATTGCAACAAACTAATGGGATGTAATACCCAGGAGGGAGACCTCTAGTGGGAGAGTAATGCTGAGTGGGGCCCCACATGACTCGGTCATTGAATTACTCGAAGCAAACTCCTTTAGATATAGGATACCAACAGTTAAAATGATAATAAAAATTGGGAAAAAGTTAAGAGGCTAATGGCTACACTGGATTTAATGAGTATACTCCCCTGTGGAACAATGTTAAGTTACAAGAAATACTACGGTTAGGAAAGGAGGGGGAATGGGAAAAATGCGGTATAAAAAGGTTGATACATCTGTATGAGGGCGATACCTATAAAAAATTTCAGGATCTGAGATTAGAATTTAATGTCCCGCAACACTCATTCTTTACCTATTTACAAGTAGGCCACGCTCTTGAAGCCCAGTTTAGGACACAAAAATTAGTGTGGTCCAAATGTTCCTGTTTCAAAAATTAGCTAAAGGGGGACCAACTAAGGGCCTCATATCTGAAATATACACGCAGATAATCAAAAAGATCAATACAGGGGCACATCTGCTCAAGGTAAGAGAAAGATGGGAGGAAGATATAGGGGAAATATCACAAGAACAGTGGAAGAGAATATTAGAGATGGGATCAAAGGTGTCACTTTCACCCCCCCAGAAAATCTCCCACCTGATGTTGAAAAATAGAGCTTACTATACGCCAAAGACACTTTTTAAATTCTGCAAAAGACCAGATGATAAATGCCCTAGATGCCCGGCAGGGAGACCTAGTACACATGGTGGTGGCGCTGTCCAAAGCTGGTCCGGTACTGGAAGGTGTGCTGGACACCTTGAGAGATATATTTACAATCTCACTAGAAATGGAGGCCACACTGTGTGTACTGGTTATAAGGCAGGAACGGAAGGAGAAAAGAAATACCACAGTCGTAATATTAAGATGTTTATTCCAAGCTAGAAACTAATAGCCATGAGGTGGCAGGCAACTGACACCACCGGCAGTAAGGGACTGGATTGAGGCAGTCAATGAGTCCCTCTGTAAAGAAAGAGCAGTCTATATAAAAAGGGGAAAACTTAGAGACTTTGAGGACATGTGGAGGCCATGGCTGGAGAAAAAAAGGGATTTTTAAATACAGCTTACCTGTAAAATCCTTTTCTTGGAGTACATCACGGGACACAGAGCGGCATATTCATTACTATGTGGGTTATATGGAGTACCTTCAGGTGTGGACACTGGCAATCTTCAAACAGGAAGTCCCCTCCCTATATAACCCCCTCCCCTAGAGGGAGTCCCTCAGTTTTGTAGCAAGCAGTATGCCTCCCAAAATGGTCACCCAAAAGAGGGGTGGGAGCTCTGTGTCCCGTGATGTACTCCAAGAAAAGGATTTTTACAGGTAAGCTGTATTTAAAAATCCCTTTTTCTTTCTCGTACATCACGGGACACAGAGCGGCATATTCATTACTATGTGGGATGTCCGAAAGCAATGCTTTAATGAGGGGAGGGAGACATCTTCCAAAGAAGGATTCAAATTAGAGATAAACTCAAATCATAATAATAATTCCAACTTAGTCAAGAAAAAACTTTTTTTTTTTTTTTTTTTTATAACCAAGGGTGTTTCTGATCCGAGGATTTCAAACTGCAGCCTGTAGTACTGCCTGTCCAAAGGCAGAATCCGCATTCCTTCTCACGTCTAGTTGATAAAACCTTGTAAACGTGTGGACTGATGACCACGTTGCCGCCTGCCTGCATATCTGAGCCATAGAGATCTGATGGTGTGCTGCCCAAGAGGCGCCCATGGCCCTGGTAGAATGGGCCTTTACCGACAACGGAGGAGGCAACCTCTTCAACCCGTAGGCTTGAATGATTATTGTCTAATCCATCTTGAGATGGTGGATTTTGCAGCTGCCTGCCCCTTCTTGGGGCCATCTGGTAGAACGAATAACACATCTGTTTTCCGGATCTTTTCTGTAGCTTTAAGATAGGCCTTCATGGCCCGGACAATATCCAAGGTATGCAGCAACCCCTCCTTTCTAGACGTAGGTTTTTGGAAAGAAGGATGGAAGTACCAAACCTGGTTTAAGTGAAATTTGGATATAACCTTTGGTAGAAAGGAAGGATGGGGCCGGAGAACTGCCCTGTCCTTATGCAGAACAAGATATGGTTCCTTACATGATAAGGCTGCTAATTCTGACACTCTCCTGGCCGAAACTATGGCGACCAAGAAAACCAATTTTCTTGTCAGTAAGAGTAAAGGAATCTCAGCCAAAGGCTCAAAAGGCTGTTTCTGTAGAGTGGACAGGACAAGATTTAGGTCCCAAGGACAAACTGGTGCCTTGACAGGAGGATTAATACGCAAGACCCCTGTAAGAAGGTCTTTACCAGCGAGTGGGTGGCCAGCGGCCTCTGAAACCACACTGACAGAGCCGAGATCTGTCCTTTGATTGTGCTTAGTGCCAGGCCTTTATCCACTCCTAGCTGGAGAAAACTTAACACCCTATCAATAGTATATTTGCGGCAATTCCATCTTTTGGATTCACACCAGCCTATATAGTTCCTCCACACCCTGTAATAAATTACCCTGGAGACCGGCTTTCTAGCCTTAATCAGGGTAGGGATTACCTGCCTAGACAGACCCCTACCCCTGAGAATCAGGGATTCAGCCTCCAGGCCGTCAAATTTAGACGCTGTAATGTAGGGTGGAGGATCGGACCTTGTGAGAGTAGGTCTGGTTGTAGCGGAAGAGTCCAAGGGTCTCCCACTGCCATATTCAGGACTAGCGAGTACCAAGCCCTCCGGGGCCAAGCTGGAGCTATTAGAATGACTGGCTTGTGCTCCACTCTGATCTTGCGCAACAGGCGGGGGAGTAACTGTAGTGGAGGAAATGCATATAGAAGTTTGAATTGATGCCAAGGGCAAACCAACGCATCGGTTCCGCAGGCCATAGGATCCCTCGCTCGCGACACGAACCTGTCTAGTTTCTTGTTGAACCTGGATGCCATTATATCTACGTCTGCGTTCCCCACCTTGGCAGATTGTCTGAAAGACCTGGGGATGCAGAGACCACTCCCCTGGCAACAGACTCTGGCGACTTAAGAAGTCTGCCTGCAGGTTGTCCACTCCGGGAATGAATATCGCTGAAATGCAGGGTACATGAACCTCTGCCCATTGAAAAATCAAGTTCACTTCCCCTTTGAGCGGCCTGGCTCCTGGTTCCCCCTTGGTGTTTATGTATGCCACCGCCGTGGCATTGTCTGACTGGATTCTCACCGGGAACCCCTTTAATCTGGAGGTCCATGCCAACAGGGCTAGGCGAGCAGCTCTGATTTCCAAGATATTGATGGGGAGCTGCCTCTCTGCTTTCACCCAAGTTCCCTGGCGGGAGAACCCTCGAAGACCGCCCCCCAGCCTGCCAGGCTGGCGTCTGTGGTAACTACCTTCCAGACAACAGGGCTGAAGGATCTTCCCTTTAGAAGGTTCTGAGGGTTCAACCACCAGGCCAGGCTTTGTCGGACCCTTGATGATAGCGTCAAAGGGGACTCTAAGGCATGTGCCCTCTTGCCCCAGGCTGCTAGAATGGCTGCCTGTAGGACGCGAGTGTGGATCTGAGCGTATGGTACTGCCTCGAATGTGGCCACTAGCTTGCCTAGTAATCGCATACACAGGCGAATAGTTGGTCTTTTCTTGTTTAGAACCAACTGAACCAACCACCTTGATCGCCTGATCTTTACAAGGGGCAGGAACACCTTTTGACGTTCCGTGTCTAACCTCATGCCGAGGTATTCCAACTGCTTTGTAGGCTGGAATGCTGACTTTCCCTGGTTTAGGACCCAGCCGAATTCTTCGAGTACCGAACCGTGAGGTTTTACTGCCTTCTGCAGACCCGTCCGTGAATGATCTATAATTAAAAGGTCGTCCAAGTATGCTAGGACTGTGACTCCTTGGATTCTTAAATTGGCCAGAACTGGGGCTAGGATCTTCGTAATACCCGGGGGGCCGTGGCCAGCCCGAAAGGGAGCGCCCTGAATTGGAAGTGTCGCTGCCCGACCGCGAAGCGTAAAAACCCTTGATGCGACTGAAAGATTGGTACATGAAGGTAAGCATCTTTTATGTCTATGGAGGCCAGAAAATCGTCCTTCTGAAGCGCGGCGGCTGCTGACCGGATGGATTCCATCCGGAAGGACCGCACCCTTAGATAACCGTTTAACCTCTTTAGGTCCAAAATTGGCCTGACATCGCCGTTGGGCTTTGGTATGACAAAGAGATGGAATAGAAACCTAGGCCTTGCTCTTGGGCTGGCACTTCTATAATTACGTCCTGGCAAAGCAGGTGATCCAAAGCTGCCAGCATTGAGGCCTTCCTTGCTGGATCCCTTGGTAGCCTTGATTCTTGAAAATGAGGCGGAGGATACCTTAGAAACTCCAGTCTGTAACCTGTGGTTACAGATGCCCGGACCCACTTGTCGGGGATCTTGGCTTCCCAAACTTCTGAGAAGAGACGAAGCCTTCCCCCCACCCGTGAGAGTGGGGGCGCCCCTTCATAAGGCAGACTTAGGGGCTGTCTTTGACGTTTTGCGATACCACGGCTTCTTACCCCCAGGGGTTTGTCCCTGCGATCTACTGTTACCGTTGGATCGCGCAGCCACAGACTGAGCCCTGACAAGGTCAATAAGACGCGCGCGCGTGCACGCGCGCGCGCGGCGTACCCGAAACAGGAAGAACATGGAGGAGCCCGCGCTGCTGAGATCCATGGCGCAGAAACGGCGGCAGATTCAAAACTCCCGCGCCAGGTAGGACTCTCTCAAGGCCCCTAAGGATCCTTTTCTAGCCTCTAGGAAGAAACAGCAGTTAGCTAGCAACCCCTTTAGACAGGGGGGCCTAGTGATGGGGGGAGAAAGGGTGTCATCCTGTCTCTTAGACATAGTGATCACGGTTGCCCATGCAGAGCATACTCAGGCTATCCCCCCTTTTAGGTTACCCCGGGGAGCCTGCTGTCGAACAAGTCCCGCAGGCTCCCCCTTACCTGCTCCATGCTGCAGGATGTTTGACCAGCAAACTGATCCAGTCTTCTCCCATCTCCGTGGGTAGCGTAGTAGACCTTCAGGCCCTGGGTCCTATGAAGGTACCCACTGTCCTGGACCTATATAGCACCCTGGCAAAACAGGAACCTTATGGTTTTTTTGCAAACTCCAAGTCCTGGCCCAGGGTCCAGCCCTCCAAAGAGGAGCATTTATAGCAAAACCCCACGGTTTGGGGGTCCCGGGTACTGTCCACTTTGGCACTGAGGCTCCTTGGACAGATCCGGTTAGCCCGCCCTTAATCCCAAAGGATGTGGAGCAAAGCTATTCCGTGACCAACACCTAAGACACTGGCGAAAAAAACTGAGGGACTCCCTCTAGGGGAGGGGTTATATAGGGAGGGGACTTCCTGTTTGAAGATTGCCAGTGTCCACACCTGAAGGTACTCCATATAACCCACATAGTAATGAATATGCCGCTCTGTGTCCCGTGATGTACGAGAAAGAAAAGGGTGTATCACCTGAGAGAGAGAGGAATGTCGGCTGGAAAAGGGTCAAAGGGAGAGGGGCCAAGTAGTAAAAGCGATAATATCAACTAGAATGAGAAAGAGTGGGTGTTTTCCCCCCTTAACTAAGAGATTACCCACCTCCTGATAAGTTTAAGATTTATGATAGGACAATGTATATCAATGTTTAAATTATGTGTTTATAGTTATAACGAACAGTCCCTCTGGTTTTTTTTAAATGAACAACTGAGAACATTTTGTATGATATGAAAAGAAATAAAGAATGAATATTTAAAAAAAAAAAAAAAGAGACTGCAGACATAGTACATGAGATGGTCAGAGACTGCATACATATTACAGGAGATGGTCAGAGACTGCAGACATAGTACAGGAGATTATCAGAGACTGCAGACATAGTACAGGAGATGGTCAGAGACTGCAGACATAGTACAGGAGATTGTCAGAGACTGCAGACATAGTACAGGAGATTGTCAGAGACTGCAGACATAGTACAGGAGATGGTCAGAGACTGCAGACATAGTACATGAGATGGTCAGACTGCAGACATAGTACATGAGATGGTCAGAGACTGCAGACATAGTACAGGAGATGGTCAGACTGCAGACATAGTACAGGAGATGGTCAGAGACTGCAGACATAGTACAGGCAGATGTCAGAGACTGCAGACATAGTACATGATATGGTCAGACTGCAGACATAGTACAGGAGATGGTCAGAGACTGCAGACATAGTACAGGAGATGGTCAGAGACTGCAGACATAGTACAGCAGATGGTCAGAGACTGCAGACATAGTACATGATATGGTCAGACTGCAGACATAGTACAGGAGATGGTCAGAGACTGCAGACATAGTACAGGAGATTGTCAGAGACTGCAGACATAGTACAGGAGATGGTCAGAGACTGCAGACATAGTACAGGAGATGTCAGAGACTGCAGACATAGTACAGAGATGGTCAGAGACTGCAGACATAGTACATGAGATGGTCAGACTGCAGACATAGTACATGAGATGGTCAGAGACTGCAGACATAGTACAGAGATGGTCAGACTGCAGACATAGTACAGGAGATGGTCAGAGACTGCAGACATAGTACAGGAGATTGTCAGAGACTGCAGACATAGTACAGGAGATTGTCAGAGACTGCAAATATAGTACAGAGATGGTCAGAGACTGCAGACATAGTACAGGAGATTGTCAGAGACTGCAGACATAGTACATGAATGGTCAGACTGCAGACATAGTACAGGAGATGGTCAGAGACTGCAGACATAGTACAGGAGATTGTCAGAGACTGCAGACATAGTACAGGAGATGGTCAGAGACTGCAGACATAGTACATGAGATGGTCAGAGACTGCAGACATAGTATAGGAGATTATCAGAGACTGCTGACATAGTACAGGAGATGGTCAGAGACTGCAGACATAGTACAGGAGATGGTCAGACTGCAGACATAGTACATGAGATGGTCAGACTGCAGACATAGTACATGAGATGGTCAGAGACTGCAGACATAGTACATGAGATGGTCAGAGACTGCAGACATAGTACAGAGATGGTCAGAGACTGCAGGCATAGTACAGCAGATGTGTCAGAGACTGCAGACATAGTACATGAGATGGTCAGACTGCAGACATAGTACAGGAGATGGTCAGAGACTGCAGACATAGTACAGGAGATTGTCAGAGACTGCAGACATAGTACAGGAGATTGTCAGAGACTGCAGACATAGTACAGGAGATGGTCAGAGACTGCAGACATAGTACATGAGATGGTCAGACTGCAGACATAGTACAGGAGATGGTCAGAGACTGCAGACATAGTACATGAGATGGTCAGACCTGCAGACATAGTACAGGAGATGGTCAGACTGCAGACATATTACAGGAGATTGTCAGAGACTGCAGACATAGTACAGGAGATGGTCAGAGACTGCAGACATAGTACAGGAGATGGTCAGACTGCAGACATAGTACAGGAGATGGTCAGAGACTGCAGACATAGTACATGAGATGGTCAGACTGCAGACATAGTACATGAGATGGTCAGAGACTGCAGACATAGTACAGGAGATGGTCAGACCTGCAGACATAGTACAGGAGATGGTCAGAGACTGCAGACATAGTACAGGAGATTGTCAGAGACTGCAGACATAGTACAGGAGATGTCAGAGACTGCAGACATAGTACAGGAGATGGTCAGAGACTGCAGACATAGTACAGAGATTGTCAGAGACTGCAGACATAGTACATGAGATGGTCAGAGACTGCAGACATAGTACAGGAGATGGTCAGAGACTGCAGACATAGTACAGGAGATTGTCAGAGACTGCAGACATAGTACAGGAGATGGTCAGAGACTGCAGACATAGTACATGAGATGGTCAGAGACTGCAGACATAGTACAGGAGATTATCAAGACTGCAGACATAGTACAGGAGATGGTCAGAGACTGCAGACATATTACAGGAGATGGTCAGAGACTGCAGACATAGTACAGGAGATTATCAGAGACTGCAGACATAGTACAGGAGATGGTCAGAGACTGCAGACATAGTACAGGAGATTGTCAGAAACTGCAGACATAGTACAGGAGATGGTCAGAGACTGCAGACATAGTACATGAGATGATCAGACTGCAGACATAGTACAGGAGATGTCAGACTGCAGACATAGTACAGGAGATTGTCAGAGACTGCAGACATAGTACATGGAGATGGTCAGAGACTGCAGACATAGTACAGGAGATGGTCAGAGACTGCAGACATAGTACAGGAGATGGTCAGAGACTGCAGACATAGTACATGAGATGGTCAGACTGCAGACATAGTACAGAGATGGTCAGAGACTGCAGACATAGTACAGGAGATGGTCAGACTGCAGACATAGTACAGGAGATGGTCAGAGACTGCAGACATAGTACATGAGATGGTCAGACTGCAGACATAGTACAGGAGATGGTCAGAGACTGCAGACATAGTACAGGAGATGTTCAGAGACTGCAGACATAGTACAGGAGATGGTCAGAGACTGCAGACATAGTACATGAGATGGTCAGACTGCAGACATAGTACAGGAGATGGTCAGAGACTGCAGACATAGTACATGAGATGGTCAGACTGCAGACATAGTACAGGAGATGGTCAGACTGCAGACATAGTACAGGAGATTGTCAGAGACTGCAGACATAGTACAGGAGATGGTCAGAGACTGCAGACATAGTACAGGAGATGGTCAGAGACTGCAGACATAGTACATGAGATGGTCAGACTGCAGACATAGTACAGGAGATGGTCAGAGACTGCAGACATAGTACATGAGATGGTCAGAGACTGCAGACATAGTACATGAGATGGTCAGAGACTGCAGACATAGTACAGGAGATGGTCAGAGACTGCAGACATAGTACAGGAGATGGTCAGAGACTGCAGACATAGTACAGGAGATGGTCAGACTGCAGACATAGTACAGGAGATGGTCAGAGACTGCAGACATAGTACAGGAGATTGTCAGAGACTGCAGACATAGTACAGAGATGGTCAGAGACTGCAGACATAGTACAGGAGATGGTCAGAGACTGCAGACATAGTACAGGAGATGGTCAGAGACTGCAGACATAGTACATGAGATGGTCAGAGACTGCAGACATAGTACAGGAGATGGTCAGAGACTGCAGACATAGTACAGGAGATGGTCAGAGACTGCAGACATAGTACAGGAGATGGTCAGAGACTGCAGACATAGTACAGGAGATGGTCAGAGACTGCAGACATAGTACAGGAGATTGTCAGAGACTGCAGACATAGTACAGGAGATGGTCAGAGACTGCAGACATAGTACATGAGATGGTCAGACTGCAGACATAGTACAGGAGATGGTCAGACTGCAGACATAGTACAGGAGATTGTCAGAGACTGCAGACATAGTACAGGAGATGGTCAGAGACTGCAGACATAGTACAGGAGATGGTCAGAGACTGCAGACATAGTACAAGGAGATGGTCAGAGACTGCAGACATAGTACATGAGATGGTCAGACTGCAGACATAGTACATGAGATGGTCAGAGACTGCAGACATAGTACAGGAGATGGTCAGACTGCAGACATAGTACAGGAGATGGTCAGAGACTGCAGACATAGTACAGAGATGGTCAGAGACTGCAGACATAGTACATGAGATGGTCAGACTGCAGACATAGTACAGGAGATGGTCAGAGACTGCAGACATAGTAACAGGAGATGGTCAGAGACTGCAGACATAGTACATGAGATGGTCAAACTGCAGACATAGTACAGGAGATGGTCAGAGACTGCAGACATAGTACATGAGATGGTCAGACTGCAGACATAGTACAGGAGATGTTCAGAGACTGCAGACATAGTACATGAGATGGTCAGACTGCAGACATAGTACAGGAGATGGTCAGAGACTGCAGACATAGTACAGGAGATGGTCAGAGACTGCAGACATAGTACATGAGATGGTCAGACTGCAGACATAGTACATGAGATGGTCAGAGACTGCAGACATAGTACAGGAGATGGTCAGAGACTGCAGACATAGTACAGGAATGGTCAGAGACTGCAGACATAGTACAGGAGATGGTCAGAGACTGCAGACATAGTACAGGAGATGGTCAGAGACTGCAGACATAGTACAGGAGATGGTCAGAGACTGCAGACATAGTACAGGAGATGGTCAGAGACTGCAGACATAGTACAGGAGATTGTCAGAGACTGCAGACATAGTACAGGAGATGGTCAGAGACTGCAGACATAGTACATGAGATGGTCAGACTGCAGACATAGTACAGGAGATAGTCAGAGACTGCAGACATAGTACAGGAGATGGTCAGACTGCAGACATAGTACAGGAGATGGTCAGAGACTGCAGACATAGTACAGGAGATGGTCAGAGACTGCAGACATAGTACATGAGATGGTCAGAGACTGCAGACATAGTACAGGAGATGGTCAGAGACTGCAGACATAGTACAGGAGATTGTCAGAGACTGCAGACATAGTACAGGAGATGGTCAGAGACTGCAGACATAGTACATGAGATGGTCAGACTGCAGACATAGTACAGGAGATTGGTCAGAGACTGCAGACATAGTACAGGAGATTGTCAGAGACTGCAGACATAGTACAGGAGATGGTCAGAGACTGCAGACATAGTACATGAGATGGTCAGACTGCAGACATAGTACAGGAGATGGTCAGAGACTGCAGACATAGTACAGGAGATTGTCAGAGACTGCAGACATAGTACAGGAGATGGTCAGAGACTGCAGACATAGTACATGAGATGGTCAGAGACTGCAGACATAGTACAGGAGATGGTCAGAGACTGCAGACATAGTACAGGAGATGGTCAGAGACTGCAGACATAGTACAGGAGATGGTCAGAGACTGCAGACATAGTACAGGATGAGATAGAGACTGCAGACATAGTACAGGAGATGGTCAGAGACTGCAGACATAGTACAGGAGATTGTCAGAGACTGCAGACATAGTACAGGAGATGGTCAGAGACTGCAGACATAGTACAGGAGATGGTCAGAGACTGCAGACATAGTACAGGAGATGGTCAGAGACTGCAGACATAGTACATGAGATGGTCAGACTGCAGACATAGTACAGGAGATGGTCAGACTGCAGACATAGTACAGGAGATTGTCAGAGACTGCAGACATAGTACAGGAGATGGTCAGAGACTGCAGACATAGTACAGGAGATGGTCAGAGACTGCAGACATAGTACAGGAGATGGTCAGAGACTGCAGACATAGTACATGAGATGGTCAGAGACTGCAGACATAGTACAGGAGATGGTCAGAGACTGCAGACATAGTACAGGAGATTGTCAGAGACTGCAGACATAGTACAGGAGATGGTCAGAGACTGCAGACATAGTACAGGAGATGGTCAGAGACTGCAGACATAGTACAGGAGATGGTCAGAGACTGCAGACATAGTACAGGAGATGGTCAGAGACTGCAGACATAGTACATGAGATGGTCAGAGACTGCAGACATAGTACAGGAGATGGTCAGACTGCAGACATAGTACAGGAGATGGTCAGAGACTGCATACATAGTACAAGAGAAATGGTCAGAGACTGCAGACATAGTACAGGAGATGGTCAGAGACTGCAGACATAGTACAGGAGATGGTCAGAGACTGCAGACATAGTACATGAGATGGTCAGACTGCAGACATAGTACATGAGATGGTCAGAGACTGCAGACATAGTACAGGAGATGGTCAGACCTGCAGACATAGTACAGGAGATGGTCAGAGACTGCAGACATAGTACATGAGAGATGGTCAGAGACTGCAGACATAGTACATGAGATGGTCAGACTGCAGACATAGTACAGGAGATGGTCAGAGACTGCAGACATAGTACATGAGATGGTCAGACTGCAGACATAGTACATGAGATAGTCAGAGACTGCAGACATAGTACAGGAGATGGTCAGAGACTGCAGACATAGTACATGAGATGGTCAGACTGCAGACATAGTACAGGAGATGGTCAGAGACTGCAGACATAGTACATGAGATGGTCAGAGCACTGCAGACATAGTACAGGAGATGGTCAGACTGCAGACATAGTACAGGAGATTGTCAGAGACTGCAGACATAGTACAGGAGATGGTCAGAGACTGCAGACATAGTACAGGAGATGGTCAGAGACTGCAGACATAGTACATGAGATGGTCAGCACTGGCAGACATAGTACATGAGATGGTCAGAGACTGCAGACATAGTACATGAGATGGTCCAGACTGCAGACATAGTACAGGAGATGGTCAGAGACTGCAGACATAGTACAGGAGATTGTCAGAGACTGCAGACATAGTACAGGAGATTGTCAGAGACTGCAGACATAGTACAGGAGATGGTCAGAGACTGCAGACATAGTACAGGAGATGGTCAGAGACTGCAGACATAGTACAGGAGATGGTCAGAGACTGCAGACATAGTACATGAGATGGTCAGACTGCAGACATAGTACAGGAGATGGTCAGAGACTGCAGACATAGTACAGGAGATGGTCAGAGACTGCAGACATAGTACAGGAGATGGTCAAGACTGCAGACATAGTACAGGAGATGTCAGAGACTGCAGACATAGTACAGGAGATGGTCAGAGACTGCAGACATAGTACAGGAGATGGTCAGAGACTGCAGACATAGTACAGGAGATGGTCAGAGACTGCAGACATAGTACAGGAGATTGTCAGAGACTGCAGACATAGTACAGGAGATGGTCAGAGACTGCAGACATAGTACAGGAGATGGTCAGACTGCAGACATAGTCCAGGAGATGGTCAGACTGCAGACATAGTACAGGAGATGTCAGAGACTGCAGACATAGTACATGAGATGGTCAGAGACTGCAGACATAGTACAGGAGATTGTCAGAGACTGCAGACATAGTACAGGAGATGGTCAGAGACTGCAAACATAGTACATGAGATGGTCAGACTGCAGACATAGTACATGAGATTGTCAGAGACTGCAGACATAGTACATGAGATGGTCAGACTGCAGACATAGTACAGGAGATGGTCAGAGACTGCAGACATAGTACAGGAGATTGTCAGAGACTGCAGACATAGTACATGAGATGGTCAGACTGCAGACATAGTACAGGAGATGGTCAGAGACTGCAGACATAGTACAGGAGATTGTCAGAGACTGCAGACATAGTACAGGAGATGGTCAGAGACTGCAGACATAGTACATGAGATGGTCAGAGACTGCAGACATAGTACGGAGATTATCAGAGACTGCAGACATAGTACAGGAGATGGTCAGAGACTGCAGACATATACAGGAGATGGTCAGAGACTGCAGACATAGTACAGGAGATGGTCAGAGACTGCAGACATAGTACAGGAGATTATCAGACTGCAGACATAGTACAGGAGATGTTCAGAGACTGCAGACATAGTACAGGAGATGGTCAGAGACTGCAGACATAGTACATGAGATGGTCAGAGACTGCAGACATAGTACAGGAGATGGTCAGAGACTGCAGACATAGTACAGGAGATTATCAGAGACTGCAGACATAGTACAGGAGATGGTCAGAGACTGCAGACATAGTACAGGAGATGGTCAGAGACTGCAGACATAGTACAGGAGATGGTCAGAGACTGCAGACATAGTAAGGAGATGGTCAGAGACTGCAGACATAGTACAGGAGATGGTCAGAGACTGCAGACATAGTACATGAGATGGTCAGAGACTGCAGACATAGTACAGGAGATGGTCAGAGACTGCAGACATAGTACAGGAGATGGTCAGACTGCAGACATAGTACAGGAGATGTCAGAGACTGCAGACATAGTACAGGAGATGGTCAGAGACTGCAGACATAGTACAAATGAGATGTCAGACTGCAGACATAGTACAGGAGATGGTCAGAGACTTGCAGACATAGTACAGGAGATGGTCAGAGACTGCAGACATAGTACATGAGATGGTCAGACTGCAGACATAGTACAGAAGATGGTCAGAGACTGCAGACATAGTACAGGAGATGGTCAGAGACTGCAGACATAGTACATCTAAACACGTGGGCAGGACTTTACAGCATCAGTAGTGACCATAGTAGTCAATAGTGTCAAATAACTAGTGACATAGGTGTCGTGAGCAGCAGCAGTATTAGTAACAGTAGAAAATATAGTGTGAAATGACTCGGAAAGAGGTGCCATGAACAGCAGCAGCAGCAGTGGTAATAGTAGTATAGAGTGGCAAATAACTTGAGACATAGGTGTCTTCACTGATCCAGAGGACTGATGGGAGAAAGTCATGTGGTCAGATGAGACCATAATATAACTTTTTGGTCATAATTCCACTAACCGTATTCGGAGGAAGAAGAATGAAGAGTACCATGCCAAGAACGCCATCCTACTGTGAAGCATGGGGTGGTAGCATCATGCTTGGGGTGTTTTTTTCTGCACATGGGACAGGGTTACTGCACTATATTAAGGAGAGGATGTCCGGGGCCATGTATTGCGAGATTTTGGGCAACAACCTCCTTCCCTCCCTCAGTTAGAGCTTTGAAGATGGTCGAGGCTGGGTCTTCCAACATGACAATGACCCAAAGCACACAGCCAGGATAACCAAGGAGTGGCTCTGTAAGGAGCATATCAAGGTTCTGGCGTGGCCTAGCCAGTCTCCAGACCTAAACCCAATTTGGAGGGAGCTCAAACTCCGGTTTTCTCAGCGATAGCCCAGAAACCTGACTCATGTAGAGAAGATCTGTGTGGAGGAGTGGGTCAAATATCCCTCCTACAGTGTGTGCAAAGCTGGTGAAAAACTACAAGAAAGGGTTTGACCGCTGTAATTGCAAACAAACCCCTACTCTACCAAATATTTACATTGATTTACTCAGGTGTTCAAAAAATTTTTTTCAGCACTGTAAATAGATCAGGAATGCATGACAAGGGACCCTTCAGCGCCCTGAACCGACGGCGGGTGCCAGAAAGTCACCGCCGATCCAGGACTCATTCATCTTTATGAATGTGAGTCTGTCCACAAGTCTGTGGACAACGGTCCTCTTGTCCGTGACCACCCCACCTGCCGCGCTGAATGTCCGCTCAGATAGTACGCTGGAGGGGGGGCAAGACAATAGCTCCAGCGCATACTGAGCGAGCTCGCGGCAGGTGTCCAATCTGGCAACCCAGTACTCCATGGGTCGTCGGTATTCATACTCTCCGAAGCACCGGCGGACGCCATGTAATCTGCCACCATGTGGGCCAGCCGCTGGTGGTGACTGCTTCTGCTGCTGCTGGTACTGGGTTTGATCCGATTGGAAGAACATCCTCATCTCTTCCATTAGGTCCCCTGCTCGGCTGCTGCTGGGTGCAGACACCTGCTGGGTGAGATGAGGGGTGACAACTGGAGGCCGTGGAGTTGCCTGCTCCAACCGGCTGACAATGCCTGCCTGCAGTTCCTCCATCCGGCGCTGCCTCCGGCTGGCTGGGATGAACTGCTCCACTTTCCCCTTGCACCTGGGATCCAAAAGGGTGGCCATCCAATAATCATCCCTGCCCTTGATGGTCTTAACCCGGGGGTCCCTCCTGAGGCATCTCAGCATGTGGGCAGCCATGGGGAAGAGGGCAGCCCGCTGTGACTCCTCACTGCTGCCCAGGGTCAATGAGGTCAGACTCTTCACCCCTGAGGCGCTGCTGCTCCACGCTCAGAGATGCCCAACCCCCGGACTATCGGTGCCCCCAACATCGGCTGTCCCTCCTGACCAGGCCCTGACTCCAGGACGACACCAGCAACCTCCTCCTCATCATCATCATCATCACCATCATCCTCCTCCTCCTCCTCCTCTGTCCTGGCCCTGGTCTCGGTGGAGCAGTGCTGCCTCCTCCTGCTCCACCAAGGCACTCTCCCCAGCTTCGAGCAGGCGATCTAGTGTCCTCTCTCTCCAGCACGAACACTATAGGGAGCACGTCATTAAGGCCGACATGCTCCCTGCTGACCATCTTGGTCGCCTGCTCAAAAGGGCCCAACACCTGCAGACCTGGTGTATCTGCCCCCACTTCCGCACAGGTGATGTACGGAGTGTTGGTGCTGGGCCGGCAGTGGGTTGCTCCAGCAGGTACTGCCTCACCGCCCCTTCGCTGCTCCCACAACCTCTCCAGCATTTGGAGGGTGGAGTTCCACCGCGTCACACTGTCCACAATCAGCCTGTGAGGGGCAGCCTGTTACACCCGCTGCCACTTGGACAGGGACGCGGTAAGCGGTTGGGGACGCCTGAAGTGGCTTGCAATCCTACGCACACCTTAGCACAATGTCACTCAACCCAGGATAGGTGCGCATGAACTTCTGCACCACTAGGTTGAGGACATGTGCCAGACAGGGCACGTGAGTCAGACTGCCAGCCTGAAGGGCGGAGAGTAGGTTGCTGCCGTTATCACAGACAACCATACCTGCCTGGAGCCTTCGGGGTGTCAGCCACTCTCTGGGACCTGAGCCTGAAGCGCGGTCAGCACTTCTTTCCAGTGTGTCTCCGGTCCCCTAAGCTAACAAGCTGGAGCACGGCCTGACAGCGCACGTGCACCACACCTGAGTAGCTACGGGGGCGCTTGCTGGGAGGCTCAGCAGCTGCGGAGACAGAGGCTTGACGGAGACCAGCAGTTCTCCCCTGGACACCCCGGGGCGGCACCACAAAATCTGTTGCCGCCGATCCCTCCCCGGCGCCTTGGAGGGAAACCCAATGGGCAGTAAAACTTATGTAGCGCCCCTGCCCATGCCTGCTGGTCCAGCCATCCATTGTCAGATGCACCCTGTCGCTGACAGCGTGATCCACGCGACAGGGTTACATTCTTCACATGTGCTGGTGTAGGGCAGGGACACCAGTCCTGGCAAAGAAATGGCGGCTGGGGACACGCCCATTGGGGTTGGGCCTGCTCCAACATCTGTCTGAAGGGGTTGCTGTCCACGATGTTGAAGGGCAGAAGATGTTGGGCAATAACCCTTGCCAGGAGCCCATTGAGGGAACGCCACGTCGGTCTCCGGTGGGGAAGGGAGTGTTGCGTTCAAAAGCGTCTGAAATCGTCGCCTGGCGCCACATGGCAGTGCGGGACACAGACGCGGAGGGTGCTGTCAAAGTAGAGGTCTGGTTGCCGGTACCAGTACCACTACTAGAGGAGCGGGGGGGCATGACCTGCTGGGAAGAGATGAAGCTGTGGCAGGGGCTGCTGTACCCTGCTCACTTGTGGTGGTGGGCGCTGCTACCACCACCACGCTTCATCTCGTCATGCACCCGCCAGTGGTTTATCCTCAGGTGCTGGTTCAGGGCTGTGGTACCCACCCGAGCCAAATGCTTCCCTCTCTTCACCCTGACTGAACAGATCCGGCAGATGGCCACTAGAGGGTTGTCTGCCACCAGGGTGAAGTAGGCCCAGACAGGTGACTTCAGTGTCCACCCCTCCCGTCAGATGGGGTGACGCTGACTTGCACCTGCTGGGACTCGGTACGCACAGGTGGAGCTGCCTGCTGCTGCTGCTGCTGCTGCTGCTGCTGCTGACACCTACCTGCTGCCATGTCCAGTGGAGACCCTGACGCTGGTCTCCCTGGTGGTGACCTGGCGCACCGTTTCCGCAGGGTGCCTACCTTCCCCATCGTCACTGACGCAGTGAGCCGACGAGCCAGATGGCAACCATGATGGGTCACCCTCCTCATCGCCCCCACAGAGATGTCAGACCACGGGCTGAGATGTTGTGGTCTGAGGGAACCAGCTGACATGGAGCCGATAGCCTGGCTCCGCTGTCCACTCACCCACGCCTGGGTCTGACTAGGTGCTGCTGTTTCCTGCACCAAAACAGTAGCACCACTTTGAAGGGATGTCTCTGGGATACTGACAGCAGGTATCCCATCCTCCTCGTCCATCCCTTCAAAAAGGTCCTGACCATCAGGACAGAGCTGGAGCTCTGCCCGATGCATGGCCTCCACCAAGACATCCCTCTCACTGTCGCTGTCGAACAGTAAGATGCTGGACTCATGGGGGCTGGGGGGGGTACTACAGGCAACGGTGTAATGGTGGAACTACTGGGAGTCGGGACCGACGACTCAGTGGCACTGCTGTGTCCCATGTAGTCCACCACTACTTGAGCCTGAGATGGCAATATCGGGCGGCTGCCAGATGTAAAAAATCACGCATGAGGCGGACTCCCCTTCCACCGATCCTCTACCAATAGTAGGGGCACGAGAGGTACCCCGTGCTGGCAGCGACCCAGCACTGGGAGTAACTCCCCTACCCCTGCTGCCACGGCCACGGATGCCGCTCATGATTGCTGATGTGTGTGGGGGGGGGGGTAAACTTTAATGGGGGGGGAATGTGTGTAAAATGTTTTTTGGTGTTTTTTAAAAGACAGGCACGCAGACAAAGACGTACACAGACAGCTACTAACTATTAATAAAACTAGTACACCAAAGACAAGGACTACAAAAAATAAAAATAAATGCACTAAACAAACACAAACAGCTTACACAAACGTATATGACTATAAACTAAAGCTAATGTTTTTTTTTTTTTTTTTTTTTTAAAACACTAACTGAACAAGGAACTACAACTACAAAAAAAAAATTCACAAAAAGAAACACTAACTAATAACTTTTATTTTTTTTTTTAAACACAGAAACACAGACACTAAACACAACACTAAAGAAGCAGCTGCAATAAAAGTACACCAACAGTATGTAACACTTACTATACAGAAATCTAACTAAAATGAACAACACAAAACTTAGCTTTTAAAAAAGCTCTTGGGCCTTTCAGGAATCTGGAAAATATCTGCACTTAGAATCAATAAAAGCAGTCAATAAGCTAAACTGCAACTTACTACACCAACACAAGTTGAACAACACAGCACAAAACAAAAAATCTTAGCTTTTAAAAAAGCTCCTGGCCCTTTCAGGAATCAGGAAATCTGGAATATGCCCTTAAATCAATAAGAAGCAGTCAATAGCTAAGCTGCAACTTACTACACTACCACAAATTCAACAACACAGCACAAAACAAAAATTAGCTTTTAAAAAAGCTCTTGGGTGTATTGCTTTGAAAAAAGCAGTTTATGATTATGAACTGGAAATTATCCACTGGAATCAGTAAGTAGAAAATAGCAAAGATGAAGCACAATGCTGATGATGCAAGATGCAAAATACCAGCAACACAGACACAGTCTCCACACTCTATAGCCAACTTCTGGATCTGCAATGAAATGCTGCTGGGAGTGACCTTATATAATGCCCATACAGGCAGGTTCCTATTGGTTGCTAACCTATGACGAGTGTGGAAGGAGAACTCTGATTGGCTCTGATGCAGAAGGGCGGAGTAAATAATCGCGCAATATTCTGATTGCCGAATATTCGCATTGCGAATATTCGGCAATATAAAAAGATCGCTTCAGCTACTCGAACCAAGGTCTATAATCATAACAGCAATGCTTTTAGACGTCGAAGGAGATCACTAGGATGTGATCTGTTTTAAAAATTAAACTGGAATAATCGCTCTGTGGCGGCAGATAGGGCGAAAAAGATAATCACGCGATATCGCTATTGCCGAATGATCGCATTGCGAATATTCGGCAATATAAAAGGATCGCTGCAGCTACTCGGCCCAAGGTCTCTAATCATACCAGCAATGCTTTTACACGTCGACGGGGATGTCTAGGATGTGATCTGTTCTAAAAAAAAAATTGAAAAAAATTCGAATATTCGAAATAGCGAATATTCACCGCGAAATTCGGAATATATCGTGAATACTCGAATATGCCATATTCGAGCCGAATATTCGCAATACGAATATTCGTGAGCAACACTAGTGCTTAGAACTGTCCCTGCACAAAGTGTAATTTCTGAAGGATAAGAAGTCATTTAAAATCACTCGTGGTTATAATGAATTGTTGGCTTCCAATACAATACAGCAATACAGAGAAAAGTCATTCATAAAGAAAAAAAAAAAAAAATGCGTGGGGGTCCCCCCAAATTCAATTACCAGGCCCTTTAGGTCTGGTATAGATATTAAGGGGAAACCCGCGTCAAATTAAAAAAATATGTGGGGTCCCCCCAAAAATCCACACCAGACCCTTTATCCGAGCACGCAACCTGGCCGGCCGCAGGAAAAGAGGGGGGGACGAGAGAGCGTCCCCCCTCCTGAACCGTACCAGGCCACATGCCCTAAACATTGGGAAGATGCTTTGGAGGTCTGTGACCCCTCAAATCACCATGTCCCAATGTTGATGGGGACAAGGGACTCATCCCCACAGCCCTTGCCCAGTGGTTGTGGGGGTCTGCGGGCGGGGGGCTTATCGGAATCTGGAAGACCCCTTTAACAAAGGGGACCCCCAGATCCCGGCCCCCCTATGTGAATTGGTAATGGGGTACATCGTACCTCTACCATTTCACAAAGAAAGTGTAAATAATTGTAAAAAACAAACAAAAAACACAGACACTGTTGGGAAAGTCCTTTATTAAAAAAATAAAAATAAAATTCCAGCGGTGGTAATCAACTCTCGGTCTTCGCTCCAATGCTGTCGGTATCATGCGACAGGTGATCTCCTCTCCGCCGGGGTCCATCGATGAAAAGATCTCCTCCTCATCCAAGTCCAGGATCCAGCGATGAGATGTCCATCCAGCACACACATCAGCCATGCAAATAAAAGCTCTTATGTAGGTGAGGGCGGGGCCACCCTTCACACGACCCTGTCCCCCTCTGACGCAAGGGAAAGCCCAGGTTTGCTGTTACATCAGATGGGGGCGGGGTCACCCGTGCATCACTGGGAAAGCCTGGGCTTTCCCTTGCGTCAGAGGGGGATGGGGTCACGTGACAGGTGGCCCGGGCCCTCACCTACATAAGAGCTGTCACTGCTAAAGCCACGTCATTCACCGACCTATCTCCTGTGGAGACAGGCGATGCGTGCGCTGGATGGACATCTCATCGCTGGATCCTAGACCTGGATGAAGAGGAGATCTTCAAATCATTGGAGCGGAGACCGAGAGTGGAATTTTTTTTTATAAACTTTTAAAAAAAAGGACTTTCCCAACAGTGTCTGTTTTTTTTTTTACAATTATTTACACTTTCTCTGTGAAATGGTAGAGGTACAATGTACCCCATTACCAATTCACATGGGGGGGTTGCGGGATCTGTGGGTCCCCTTTGTTAAACAGGTTTTTTCTGATTCCGATAAGCCCCCAGCCCGCAGACCCCCACAACCACCGGGCAAGGGTTGTGGGGATGAGGCCCTTGTCCCCATCAACATGTGCTTTTTTTTTTTGGGGGTGGCGTACCCCTTAAAATCCATACCAGAGCTGAAGTGTCTGGAATGGATATTTGGGGGGAACCCCACGTCATTTATTTTTTAAATGTTATGCGGGGTTCCCCTTAATATCCATACCAGACCTGAAGGGCCTGGTAATTGAATTTAGGGGGACCCCCACTCATTTTTTTATTTTATTTTTATGAATGACTTTTCTCTGCAAGTGATTTTAAATGACTTTTTTTCCTTCAGAAATTACACTTTGTGCAGGGAGAGTTCTGAGCACAGGAAACAAGCGCTACTTCACAGGCATATGATACACCCCCCAGGTACATAATTTAAAGGAATATTTCACTGTATTGTTTAACTTTAAGCATTATTAAAATCACTGCTCCCAAAAAAAACATCCGTTTTGAAAACTTTTTTTTTGCATTGATACATGTCTCCTGGGGCAGTCCCCAAACACTTTTTAGGACAATAACTTGCATATTAGCCTTTAAAATTAGCACTTTAGATTTCAAATGTTCGAGTACCATAGACTTTAACAGGGTTCTAAAGTTCACACAAACTTTTGGTCTGTTCGCAGGTTTTGGTTTGAACCGAACGGGGGGGTGTTCAGCTCATTCCTAATCTATACTAAGACAAAAAGGTTAACAGAAAAAAACACCCAAAAAAACAAAAAATAAAGAAACAAAATAATGTGGTTTATCTATTAAAATAAGATATGCGTCATCATAAGAAAAATGGAAACGTTAGCACTGATAAAATAGATGATGTTGAAAACTGAATGCATTGGTATACTATCAGTATATTATCGGAATTACAGAGGTAAAGAAAAAACTGAAGGGGGCAATATAACAAATAAAAATATGAGAAACTGAGAAAGATGCATTTTTACAGTAGAGATTATTCTTTGTATTTTGCACCACCATTTTCTACCTGAGGGAATATCAATATCAATCGAAGCCAGATGAATTAATTATTAGGACAGAGATACCATCTTGATCAGAGCATGCCATCTTAAAAATATGACAATAAATTGCGAAATGATATCATTATATTCAGATTTCTCTGTAGAGTTACAAAGAAAAAATGTTCCAGGAGTCTAAAAAATGTCAGCAGAAGCTAAAAGTGCCATATACCATGTTTTATCATGCTCAATAAGAATTATTACTGGGGGGAAAACATATTTTTTATTTACCTGCTGATGCCACTTCATAGATTGATAAGAACAAAAATGAAAATTAAGATAATAATAGCTAGAATAATTTTTGCTAATTATGCTAAAAAAGACTGGGAATATGGTATGCGAGTATCAGAAGTAGAGACAGGATCTTTCTTAATGTGACTAAGCTGCTAATTCCGAATTTTACTTTTTACCCCTTATGTTCCTAAGGAAAAATTGGTATGTTGTGTCTTTTTTTCTTCCTTTTGATCCTTGCTGAGCTTGAGCATTTATTATTGTCAATAGGCAATGTGGCTTTTTTGCAATGTGTGTTACGTTATCTGTATAGTGGTAGATGTACTTATTACTTGTGTAGCGCCCACCTCAAATTTAGGGGCGCTATTTCAAATTTAAGGGATGTTTGGGCCATTACTCGTGCCCAGACCTGTTTGTTTAAAGGGGTGGTTCCCCTAAAAAGAAACTTTTAACATTGCCTGTGTCTTCTTAATAACATTTAGAATCGGCTGGTAGTTTTAAAAAAAAAACACCCGTACATACCATTTTCGGCATGTACTCTCACCGCCGCTTCCGGGTCTGGCAGCCGGGGACAGGCATCCGATTGACGCATACAGCGCGTCACGAGATGCCGAAAGAAGCCGAACGTTGATGCGGCTCTATACGGCGCATGCGCACCAACGTTCGGCTTCTTTCGGCATCTCGTGACGCGCTGTATGCGTCGATCGGATGCCTGTCAATGAAGCAGGCCCTCCCATCCCCGGCCGCCAGACCCGGAAGCGGCGGTGAGAGTACATGCCGAAAATGGTATGTACGGGTGTTTTTTTTTTAAACTACCAGCCGATTCTAAATGTTATTAAGAAGACACAGGCAATGTTAAAAGTTTCTTTTTAGGGGAACCTCCCCTTTAATACAAATTTGCCTCTGTTCTTGTCAGGAAAGGTTCCATCCGCTGGTGCTATTTATTATCTGTCTCGCAGTACTGCGTTTCACCAGCAGGTGTCTCCTGGCAGTTTGGAGCTGTCAGGAGAACTTGGATCTGGATCTTGGCAGTGTGGAGCGTACGGCCCTCGCTGCGCTCAGGTGTGACCTGAATGTAATCAGCACACCTCTACATATACCCGGTGAGTGCAAGCATACCTCGCCCTTGTATCTTTCTACCTTCCTGACCTGAGCCTGCTATCTGGACCCTGCTTCTGATCCCTATCCCGAGCCCATCCTGGACCTATCCTTCCTGTTACCTGTTTACCTTGGATTCCTGCCCCGCAGCTTGTCCATTCATACTCTCCCTGCTCTGTTGTGTTCCCATCCTCACCCATCTGCTGATATTCCCTGTGTATGACCTCGGCCTGGCTTTGTTTACGATTACGGTATCTCCCCTTGATTTGTATATACTATTTGTGCTTAATTGTGCACTGGTTTGTCACCTTGTAAATAAACACCTTTTTATTTCACTTACATACCTTTTTGGTCTCCTCTGTGTAGACACACTGTCTGGTCTACTAGATTCCTTGACAATTCTGGCTGTGGTACTACTTGGTAGTTTTCCCTTGTTGCCTGCAGGTGCACTACAGGCCCCTGTTCAAATGCAGGTGTACCATGGTGTGTTGGGTGTCTCTTCTCGGCAGCAGTACAGTGGGAGTTGTGACGATAGGTAATTTCGCCCTGAGAGGACCGGGAGCTGTGTGTTTACGAGCGATCGCCGGTGCCCGGCGGTGATCGCGGGCATGGGCGTCAGCGTCAGGGGCACGCGTGCACGCCTCCGGTGGTGCGCACGCACCCCTATTGGCTGCTGGGAGAGGTGACGTATAGCTACGTGCTCTCGCCCAGCAGATCCGACCTGCCGCCGCTGGTCGGCAAGCAGTTAAGTATTAATGTAAAATGGAATCATGACAAAAATGACTTAAAAATAAACTCAACAACTATTTTTGGACATGTAAAAATAAATTACCATTAGTGAAGCATGTGCTATTTGTGTATGTTGCTATTTTTGAAAAACTTTTACTTTCGTTTACCCATTACATTACAGCAAGCGCCAAACATTCAACGCTGAGACTCATGCTTCAAACTGGAGTACATAGTGAGCTGCTCGCTCAGCACCTCGTCCAGTCAGAAAACATCTTACATTATTTTTATAGAATTGAAGGTATTCTGTGATTGGAAAAGGTGTGGGTCAACATCACAATCTTCCTTCTCCAATCACAGAACTCCTTTTTTTGCATGTCTATTAATAGATAGGTCCAACAAAAATGCAACCTATTTTATTTTATTTCACCGGTAAAAAAAAATGCCAAAATTATTATTATTGAACGTGTTTACAAAATATTTCTTTAGAACCTTCGCATTAAATAAACATGTCATCAATAAGAGTCGGTTCACACTGGGGCGACACGACTTCCAGCGCGACTTTCAGAGGCGACTCCGACACGACTTGAGCATGAACCACAGGGCGATCTGGGGCGATTTACAACACGACTTGAAGTTGTCTCCAGGACAGGAGACTTTCCAGTGGCCAATAAATCAACAATCAGCTCTGGGAGAGAGAGGTGGAGGGAGAGGTTTTCCTGAGAAATGTATGTTATCTTATCTGGAAAGTAGCTTCAGTTAAGACAGTGATCAGACTTGGAAGCGACTTCCATTGAAATCAATGGGTACAGGTCGCCTAGAAGTCGGATTGAAGTCGTACAGAAACCTTTTCTGAAGTCGGAGCGACTTGAGTAGTGTGTATTAAAACCGCTCCCATTCACTTACATTGTTTTTCTCTACAGTGCGACTTGGGACGACTTGAGGCGACCTCAAGTCGGATCCCAAGTCGCCCCAGTGTGAACCGACTCTTAAACAAACCCACAATGTTATGTAGGCCAAATATTGCAACATATCTTCATCATATACAAACTTCTCTTCCCACCAACTGAGTGGTGCCTCAAGTGCCCTTTGCTTTCCTCTCTTGAAAACTGTCTCATCAAAGACAAGGTAATTATGCTTGAGGACAAACCAAACCAGTACAAACTCAGAATTATTTATAAAACCTTCTGATTAGGAAAATAGAACTAGCTTCAAAACCTAATTCTCTGTTGCTAAATAAAGCTTCAACATCTAAACTTGCCAGAAGTTTATTTTCTGAAATATTCTTTGGAGTCTTTAATAAAGGATGGAAGTGCTTTAACAAATGGTCTTAAAATTGTATCTACTTATACTTATCTACTTTCACATAAATTCTGGTTTCCAGATACTTTTGGCCAGCCTGTAAGCATTTCTCTATTTTTATATGGTTTAAGTAAGCCATAGAATGTGGTAATCACTGGATTCTGATTCAAAAGGAATGTATTCTCATCCCCAGATATTAAATTGCATTTTAAAGCCTTTGCTAGGATTTCTCAATTTTTCTATCTTTCTTCTTGCATATATCTTCATGTTTTCCTTTTTATTAATTGGATATTATTACCTCATTAAAAATCCTTAGCTTTCCATTTTCCTATTATTTTCTTATTTCCTTATTCTATACTAGGAATATCCCAACTGAACTAAAATACAGCCTTTTCCCCACAGATATATCCACATTTCTTGCTCAGTGTTTTTAAGTGCTGAAGTGCACAGTTGTGTGCATTGCACAATTGGTATAAATATGGCCACTGGCCTTTTAGGACACCACCCATATATAGCCTATCTTGTGTCTAACAATTTGGGTACCATCACAGGTTGAAAGAATGAATGAATGAATGAAAACTTATATAGCGCAGCACATGCGAACTTAATCGCATCTGGGCGCTTGTTGTTCCTGTCTCCTTTGGTATCAAAAGAGATGAGTCTTGATCTTTCTCCTGAACGCTAAGTGGTTCTCCTCCAACCGAATGCTGGTTGGTAAAGCGTTCCATAGTCTGGGACCTTGGACCGCGAATCTCCTTTCTCCTTTGGACTTGTACTTGGCTTTCAGTATCTGGAGGAGATTTTGATTGGTGGATCGCAAAACAAGATTGGGATTATGAGCTTTTATTTTTTTGCATAGATAATGGGGGGCATTCCCATGGATACATCTATGCGTTAGACAGAGTGCTTTAAAAGTGATTCTGTCTTTTACTGGTAACCAGTGAAGGGATCTCAGTGAAGGTGAAATTGATTCCCAGGTTTTTTTTCCAGTGACAAGTCTGGCGGCCGTGTTTTGAACGACTTGTAGATGAGTGATTTGGTACTTTGGAAATCCGAGGTAAAGGGCATTTGCATAGTCCAATCTTGAGTTTACAATTGCTCCCACCACGACCGCTATGTCTTCCTTGGGAATAAAATGAGTAAGTCTGCGTAGTAGGCGCAGCAGATGGTGAGATCCACTGACTACTGACCCTATTTGTGCGTCCATTGTCATGTAGGAGTCGAAGATGACCCCGAGACTTTTGACTTTGGCGCTAGGGGTGATGATTTTGCCCAGAATGGGCGGGGGGTCCAGGTTGTTGCAGGTTGAATCATACGCTTGGCGTGAAACAGGAGAAGTTCTGTTTTCGCTCCGTTGAGTTTAAGATAACTCTTTGTCATCCAGTCCTCTATCAAAGAGAGGCATGTCTCTAGATTGAGGTGGTGATCCTTTTTATTGCAAATGCGGAAATACAGAGCAGTTTTTGGCTGCTAATAATCTCAAAAAGAGGGCGAAGATAGATGTTGAATAACACCGGCGACAGTGGCGATCCTTGAGGGACTCCGCGCGATAATGTGCGTTTCTCAGAAGTGAAAGGTCCTAACTTCACTATTTGTGATCGGTTTTCCAAAAAAGAGGAGAACCAAGATAAATCACCTTTTGCGACTTTGGCTACTTCAGCTAGCCGAGTCAATAAAAGCTTGTGGTCTACTGTGTCGAAGGCTGCGCTTAGGTCTAACAGAACCAGAAGACAAGATTCTCCTTCGTCTGCGGCCTCGAGAGCATCGTCCCATATTTTGAGCAGTGCTGTTTCTGTCCCGTGTCCAGGCCGGAATCCCGATTGAAATGGATCAAGTAGGTTGTGGGTATCTAGATGCTGTTGCAGCTGTTGTACCACTACTTTTTCCATTACCTTTGAGAGGACATTTAGGCCTGTTATTGGACGACGGTGAAGCGGGTCCTTGGGGTCCAGGTTGGGTTTCTTCAAAATGGGTCGAATTATACCCTCCTTCAATTGGGAGGGCACGATTTGTTGATAAGCTGTGTGATAGAAGGTGCCAAGATGTCGGCGCATTCCTTCAGCAGTTTAGTGGGGATGATATCATTCGGCGCGGTGCTGTTACGCAAAGTACCGATGATATTATTAGTGTCATTGATAGAAATAGGTTCCAGCGTGAACTTACCTGGTTGTGGTGAAATGCCATACTTTGCTCCACCCTCCTATACTGTATATTCCCAAATGGGAACTATTACAAGGAGCACAATTTCATTAAAGGAGAAGTATGGCCAAAGCTTTTTTGGCTGTACTTCTCCTATGGATCCCCCTGACCTGCAGTCTCACAGTACTCTTGAGCTCTTTGGTATTGTGCCCCGTTGGGGTGCCAAACAGCTACCTCTGTGACTTACGTAGGCATTACTGGGAGCCCAAATAACATGTATATAAGATCATATTCTTTATTCTTCCAACATGTACAGTATGCCCTTTTTTTGGCTCTACATACCTTATGTCTATTTTCCACCCGGCTTCCGGGTACTCACTCCCGCCGGAGTAGGCGTTTCTATGCAGAGGCGCAATGTCACCTGGGACTTCGCCCAGATGATTGACGTCCTTGAAAAAAAGTTCCCCCCTGCGCCCCCTATTGCGTAGGCGCGTCACGAGAGTCCAAAAGTAGCCAAACTGCGAGTCAGCTCTATACGGCTCCTATTTGATAATTGCCATGTACCTTTGTTTTGACCCAACATGGTCTTTTCCATGCTTCAGCTCCTGTTACATTGTCCTTATTACATGACTGTAATTGCATGACCCTTGAACTCTTACTTATGCCCTTTGTACACTTGTCATCTTCAATTAAATATTTGAACAAGGAGTGCAGTCCCATGACCCATTTTCAGCCAACAGCCGGCTAAAGCTGGCTGTCGGCTGACGTCACAGAGCCAGTCCAGGCTCTGAAAAGATCTTGACCATATAATCAGGATCCACCCAAATGCCTGAAACAGCAGCTGGCTCAGCCTATTAGCGATCCACTGAGCCAGTTGCTCCCACCCTCCACAGCCCAGTGCTCCAGTAAACATTGGAGGGGCAGAGCAGAGAGCCAGTGATTGACAGTGACAGGCTCTCTGCAGGCTGAAGACTGAGAACTGAGCAATTAGCAGTGTTTGATCATTGAGTTCTTAATCTGTAGCTGGTGGGGACAGATGCAGCATTGAAGAGATGCTGCATCCACCTAGGTAAATATAAATATTATATATATATATATATTATATATATATACACACACACACACAGTACCTGTCACCGAGTATGTGTTTCCAGCACGACAGCATCGCGCTGATTCTTGGCGACAGGGTGCCGACATCTCGCACTCGCTGGAATAGAAAAAGCACATTCCAGCGAGCGCGTCATAGAAGTAGAACGGGGATCCGACTTGGATTCCCGCCAATTCTACACGCAGCATTTGATATGAATCATGAGGGGGAACTCCATGCCAACATTTTAAATAAAAATCCGGCATGGGTTCCCCCCCAGGAGGCATACCAGGCCCTTAGGTCTGCTATGGATTGTAAGGAGAACCCCCCCTACACCGAAAAAACGGCGTGGGGGTTCCCCCACAATCCATACCAGACCCGTATCCAAAGCGCGCGCCTGCCCGGTCAGGAAAGGAGTGGGGACGAGCGAGCGCCCCCCTCTCCTAAACCGTACCAGGCCGCATGCCCTCAACATGGGGGGGTGGGTACTCTGGGGCAGGGGGGCGCCCTGCGGCCCCCCCACCCCAAAGTATCCTGTCCCCATGTTGATAAGGACAGGGCCTCTTCCCGACAACCCTGGCCGTTGGTTGTCGGGGTCTGCCGGCGGGGGGCTTATCGGAATCTGGGAGCCCCCTTTCTTCTTTTAGCTCTTTTACGAGGGGGGGTTTGCTTCTTCTCCGCTCTCCGGGGGTCTTCTCCGCTCTTCGGGGGTCTTCTCCGCTCTCCGGGAGTCTTCTCCGCTCTCCGGGAGTCTTCACTCTCTGGGGGTCTTCTCGGCTCTCCGGGGGTCTTCTTCCGTCTTCTGCACTTCACCACTGTTGTCTCGGTGCTCCCCGGTTCTTCTCCCGCTTGCTCTCCGGTGCCTTCTTCTTCAGGGCTGGCCGCCGCTATCTTCAAATTAGCTCAATTACACGCGCGGCCAGCCCGCTGTTATGGCGTGTGCCCGGCTTGCACCGATCTATATAGGCCTCCTACGACGTCACAGTCCCATCATGCTCCGGTACCTACCCACGTGGAGTTCCCCCTCATGATTAATACCAAACATCGCGTATAGAATTGGCGGGAATCCAAGTCGGATCCCCGTCGCTTCTGTAACGTCATTGTCCCCATCGCGGCAAGCCGGCTCGGCGCTGGCTCCCGCGATGGGCTCGTAGGTGGTCAATCTCGCCGAGAAAGGGAGCGAGATTGACACAATGTTGCAGTCACCTACTGTATATATATATATATATATATATATATATATATATATATATATATATATTTTTTTTTTCCCCCAAACTTCTTTTTTAGCCTTAGCTGAGCACATGTTATTCCAATGCTGTCCACCAGATGGCTCTACTTCTCCTAACATTCTCCATAATATTCTACATTTTTCCAGTGTCAATGGCCCATTCCTCTACATCAGGGGTAGGCAACTTTGAGCCCTCCAACTGTTGTGAAACTACATTCCCCAAGGCTGGCAGTTACATCTATTCCCAGAGGCATTATGGAACTTGTAGTTCTGCAACAGCTGGAGGGCCCCAGGTTGCATACTCCTGCACTACATTTACAATAAAGATTAATATTGGAACCTCAAATCAAAGGTAATTGTTTTACCCTAACAGACGTTTACTTTACTTACTTTATACATAGTTGGTACTTGTTTATTCTTTTTCCTATTTCTTTTTTCTGCCCTGCCTCTAATGTGAGGAACACACTATAAGAAAATCAGGCAAACAATTGTCCGATTTTCCTTGTTGTTTCATAGCAAGTCGGAACCGAGGAAGGAAATATCGTACGAAAATTTTCCTACACTTTTGTTTTTGTTGTTGTTTATTGTTTGAAATCATGCGCAGTCTTTTTGTTTTTGATTTTTTCGTACAAAAATTGTATACAATAAAGCCAAATCATTTGTTCTGTTCCCGTATGAGAATAATTCTTCATAAACTATAATTTTGGAAGGTCGGAATCGGCTGTCGAAAGTTGTGTACACACTATCAGAAAATCGTACGATCGATCGTTGCTCGGGCGAAAATTATAGTGTGTACAAGCCTTATGCAGCGTACACATGAAAAAATGTCACTTAAAACGATCTTGTGTGGGCACATAATTTTTCGGGTTCTGAAAAACGACAAAAACATGCTCCATTTTTTAACAACGTTTTAAACAATGTCGCTTTTTGGGTTGTAAAAAAAAAAATCGTGTGTGGGCTTAAACGATGTGAAAAACCTGCGTATGCTCAGAAGCAAGTTATGAGACAGGAGCGCTCGTTCTGGTAAAACTAGCATTCGTAATGGAGTAAGCACATTCATCACGCTGTAACAGACAGAAAAGCGCAAATCGTCTTTTACTAACACAAAATCAGCTAAGGCAGCCCAAAGGGTGGCGCTATCCAAATGGAACTTCCCCTTTATAGTGCCGGCGTACGTGTTGTACGTCACCGCACTTTGCTAGAGCATTTTTTTTAACGATCGTGTGTGGGCAATGTCGTTTTAATGATTAGGTTGGAAAAAACTTTGTTTTTTTAGAGGCTAAAAAAGGTCATTTTTTACAAGCCGAAAAATGATCGTGTGTACGCGGCAGTAAAGGGTTCAACATCTGACATTTACTGCCCCCCAGCCCCCGTTTTACTTACCTGAGCCCTGGACAAGACAAGAAAAGTTTGATGTGAGCTTTTGGTCGAAAATTCCGACAGGTAAAGTTCTCGTGGGAAATTCCGATCGTCTGTATCAAATTCCGACGCGCAAAAAAGACATGCATGCTCGGGAATCAATTCGACGCATGCTCGGAATCAATTTGACGCATTCTCGGAATCATTGAACTTAATTTTTCTCGGCTTGTTGTAGTGTTGTACTTTACTGCGTTCTTGACTGGTGGAATTTTGTGTGTCACCGTGTGTATGCCACACAAGTTTGAGCAAAAATTCTCCACGGTTTTCTTGTCGGAATTTCCGATCGCGTGTACGCGGCATTAGAGCCCAATATAAATATGCATTTGTTTCAGTGCACAACAGTTTTTTGTCCAAATTTCCTTTTCTGGGGTCCAATTTTAAAACCTGTAGACCCCAATAGTACTGTATGCATATTGCTGTTACCTTGTACAAAAAATTGTGAGCAAGCCTGTGGATCAGGCAGAAAGATAGAAAGATACTGTAGTTATTAACAGTTATGGATAAATATCTGACTATGGTGTTACCTCTATGTGGAGCCCCTCACCTGATTGTTGGTGATTGGGGTGACCGCTTTATGTTTGACCAAAAATTTGATGCATGTGTTCTCTGATTAGTAACTATACGATATAACATCTTTTTGGACATCTCTGCGTGAATAAGGGGGCTTTTATTTTAAATGCGCTTATGATGATTCACTCACTTTTTATTTGCTTTGAAAAGTGTGTAAAATTTTCTTGTTCTTAATAAAAAATGTACATGGAAAAAAATATATATATCTCTGACTATGTGCCTCACTCTACTGCAGAATATGACAAATTAACCAATATTAGGGGGATGAACCTACAGCGAAATAAATAGGAAATATATAGGAAAATGTTGCAATAACAAATAAAGAAAACATACTGTATGTTGAAAATACAGTTTTTGGGCTCTTTACTCACTGTAATATTCCAGGTGCACGTTGAAAATGGTGGGAAATAACTGGGATAGTAGGGTGTCTGCAGGTGGCCTTGGACATGGAAGCCCTCATTAAGTACGATATTTTCTTCACAGGCTGCAAACACAAAACTGTTTGAATTTCCCATGACATACATATGTAATAGGTTCTCACAAGTAATGTAAAAAAAAACACAGGAATTAACACTCTAAATAGCTAGGTAATTAAATTAGAATAATGAAGTTATTTTTAAATGTTGAATCCAATTACCTAAAGGTTAAATTCATATTTTATCTTTCAATATTTCTTCATATTTATTATTTAAAAATTTATTGATTGTATTGTTTTATACACTGGGGGTTTAAATGTGCTAAAAAACCATGTAACGGTCAACACCATTCACGATTTCCATTCCACCAACCCACGACAGCTTCCGACACTCCAACAATCCAGCAGGCATGATACATAAGAATTCCCCCAGAAATAACGAGACACAAGCTCTGTTCTCTCTGGTTCAAACGAATGAATCCTTTAATGGTAAAACTCAGCCTTTTATACAGTTAGAAACCAAGTGAACAATGAATCAACTCCACCCACCACATTACACAAGGAACTTCAATGCAGACTCTTTTGTAGACGTAATGGCACTGAATCTACAGGAGTTAATTACTACAGCTGACGAGTCACATTCCACACCTATTATCAATAGAATTCACACAATACAGTGTCATTAGCATCACACAATGGACAATGAAATATCTTAGGAGCCCGACTCAATTAACACCTCACAGTATGTGTCCCCACATGAATGAGTCACTGTCCTATTGACCGGTTGGGGTCAAAATAAACCACTTGTAATATTTCAAGATATCCTGCAATACATGAATTACCATTACTGTCCCATCTCATGTAATCCGAGATATAATTTCTCAGTCATCCTATGCCCCTGGACATAGGATGACCTAGACCCAAGAGTCATTGGTGAAGCTGGCGCAGGCGTACACCGCATCCTTCAAAAGTCTCTGAGTATCACAGGCCATTCCATTACAAACCCTATAAAAACAACAAAGTATGACTAGGCACCCCATTTTTGTTTTGATTGTGTAAGTACCTTGATGACAGATGAGTTCTGGGGACATTGTAAATGATGGTATTTATTAATCAGGGTCACCTTCAATGAATGGCATCCTTCATTTACTGGGAACAAATATATTTACATCTCACACCCCCAAAAAAAGTAGTGCTTAATAAAAAGATGACAACACAGACATTAAAATATGTTTAGTTTGGTTTCTAACAGTTTAGATAGAAATGCTGTGTGTTTGCTAGTAATGAGTTGAATATGCCTGGGTTTGGTTTGAGAGACATTTCTAGAGCAGTCACCAAAAAGTTAAAAATGTGCGTTTGTTCCTCAAACCCCACTAAAGTCTATGGGGAATGACAGACAAAGGGGGTGGAGAGCTGGGCACTGCCAGGGGGAACGAGTACCAAAATACCCAAAACGTTTTTTTTTTAAATATGGCGGGTGGCGAGGAGCAACACTTTCAAAGGGGGTTATATGGCGGCATTAAAAAATGCACAATTCCTCCAAATAAAATGCTTCGGGGAAGCCCTGAACTTGCCTGTGAAGTGGTATACCCGTACCATATAACAGCGGTTTCCAAACTATGGCCCTCCAGTTGTTCAGGAACTACAATTCCCATCATGCCTAGTCATGTCTGTGAATGTCAGAGTTTTACAATGCCTCATGGGATGTGTAGTTCCGCAACAGCTGGAGGGCTGTAGTTTGGAGATCCCTGCCATATACGTACAAAAGAAAAAGTGACATTTACAAAGAATTATTTTTAAAATTGACAGTAAATGACAGTTTCCAGCATCTTTGTTCTATTCGTAAACAAGTAGCTTGGGATTTCCTTCAACATTTATACCAGACCTTTATTCGGTATGTATTGTAAAAAAAAAGACCTGCCCCTTCCTGAAATGCATGCCAGATTTTAAAGGATACCCTGTGCAGAAAACAAAAGCATGGGGTCGCCCCAAAAATCTGAGCAAGCAGCCTGGATTGCCAGCGAGGAAAGGGTAGTGAGCATGCACCACCCTTCCTCCTGAATCATACCAGGCCACATTTTTTTTAGCATTGGGGAGCAGAATGGGCCAGGTAAAGCATGTCACTCGGACACAGCACATTTCAGATCGGCAGGAGGGCTCCAGATCACATGACGGCTGTGTCCAATCACAAAAAAAACTTTAATGTTGCTTTAAGAGTTTTCCCCCTTATCTCTGCCCTCTGCCATTTAATAGATTTAATCCTTGAGATTTTGTTAAAAAATATGTCTAGTTTCCTGGCTCAAGTCTAATATTTTTACTCATCTGCTTGCTCTTCTCACTTTTGCTGGGCACAGACTGTGCTGTAAGTATGAATGGGTCATAGTAGCTGTATGTTCCCTGCTTCCAGACAACAAGCATTGAACTCCCAGAAGACAGCACTTCAGACAACGGCTCCTGCCCACTGCAACCATAATACCTGAAAAAGAAAAGCAGATATACATTCTCAGAGGGCAAAAATCATTTAATTATTTATTTATTTTTTACTGCTTTCAGAGACAGTGCAACCAAGTTACTGCAATACCTGCAGAAAGTAATTGCTGCCTATCTAACATTATGCTAACTTTTAGTCCTGACACATACTATTTCTACAAGAATAGCACCAGCTGTGATCTGGACTCACATTGCTAACTAGGGATGAGCCGAACACCCCGCATTCGGTTTGCACCAGAACCGTCGAACAGACCGACCGTTCGCGCGAACATTTAGAACCCCATTGAAGTCTATGGGACTCGAGCGTTCAAATTCAAAAACGATCATTTAAAGACCAATATTCAAGTTATTGTTGGGAAAACGTCTATGAGAACCCGGGTCTTGCCCCAGGGAACATGTATCAATGGAAAAATGATTAAAAAACGGTAGTTTTTCCATTGATACATGTTACCTCGGGCAAGACTCGGGTTCTCAAAGACGTTTTCACAGGCAAACTATAGACACCCAGAAGGTACAATATTTAAAGGAATTTTTCATTTTTTTTATTTTTTTTAAAGTTAAGCATCATTAAAATCACTGCTCCAGAAGCAGTGATTTTATTGATGCTTAAATAAAAAAAATCCTTTAAATATTGTACCTGCTGGGTGTCTATACCTGTGATAACGTCTTTAAATAGCACAATCACCTGCCTGCCAGTAAATTAGGAATAGCTGATCTATCTAAGCTATGCAGTGTATAAATATATGTACAACTCCTAGGGATGTATATATATTCTCTACACACTGTAAATTAAGCTAAACTGACTAGCCTGCCTGCCTGCTCTATCTAGCTATATAAAAAGACAATCTCTCTGTCTCTCTGACTGCTTTCATTAACAAGCCGGAACACACTACACGAGACCGCCCAGGAGGCGGCCTTATATAGTGTGGGGCGTGTGCTAAAGCCCTGAGCCATAATTGGCCAAAGCCACCCAGGCTTTGGCCAATTATGGCTCCTTCGTTTTTTGCGCGCTGTGATTGGCCAAGCATGCGGGACATACAGCATGCTTGGCCAATCATCAGCGCGCAATGCCGCAGTGAATTATGGGCCGTTTTGCGTCACTCAAATTTGGCGCGAACGACCACTTTTGTTTGAATTTCGTTGAACGTATGAACAGACATCCCTATTGCTAACAGGTATTCTTTTACAGAAACCTTTACCAAGAATTTTTAATCCTCCATGGGGTTAGGACTTTAAAGGATCAAAAAGGTATTTGTTTTTCTTATAAAAATGTATGCATTTTATTAAAGACACAGTAAAATTGGGTACACAGAGCAATATTTAAAATTCCATGTAATAAAGCAAACACTGGATCATATAATATGATACATATAGACTAATGCAGAGGTCGCAAATTGAGTCCAACACATTTCAAAGTCAACTGGCTACTTCCCTCAGGGACAATTGTGAATATTATGGTGTGATAAAGTGTTCTTACCCACCTGGCATCCTGCCTATTAACAAATGACAGTGCGCGTGTCTGGCAGCCGCGATGTCCGCCTGGCACCCGCGATCGGCGGTTACACAGATAAGGATGTGGATCTGTGTGTGTAAACACACAAATCCATGTCTTGTCAGGGAGAGAGGAGGCTGTTGCTCTGTCCCTTGTACATAGGGACACAGATCGGTCACCTCCCCCAGTCAGTCCCAACCCCACAGTTAGAAACACTATGCAGGGTACATATTTAACCCTTTCCTCGCCCCCTAGTGTTAACTCCTTCCCTACCAGTCACATTTATACAGTAATTAGTGCATATTTATAGCACTAATCTCTGTATAAATGTGAATGGTCCCAAAAATGTGTCAAAAGTGTCCGATGTGTCCGCCATAATGTCGCAGTCCCAATAAAAAAAAAAATCGCAGATCGCCGCCATTATTAGTAAAAAAAAAATTAAAATAATGATTCCGTCCCCTAATTTGTAGGCGCTATAACTTTTGCACAAACCAGTTGCTTATTGCGTTTTTTTTACCAAAAATATGTAGAAGAATATGTATCGGCCTAAACTGAGAAAACATTTTTTTTTTTTTAAAGACAAAAACAAAAAGTAAAAAATATTGTGTTTTTTTCAAATTTTTCACTCTTTTTTTTTTATAGCGCAAAAAATAAAAAAACGCAGAGGTGATCAAATACCACCAAAAGAAAGCTCTTTTTGTGGGGGAAAAAAAGGACGTCAATTTTGTTTGGGAGCCACATCGCACAACCGCGCAATTATCAGTTAAAGCGATGCAGTGCCGGAAGCTGAAATCTCGCCTGGGCAGGAGGGGGGTATATGTGCCCAGCAAGCAAGTGGTTAAACAAGTGTAAATTAAAAGTGATTATATAAAAACAACATGTGAAACCACACATTTGCCACCATCTTCATAGACCAACTGCCACTCCCCAAGTCAGGGAGGGATGGAGGGAAAAAGAGAGGATGCAGTTCCTTGGCCAGAGTCGGCCAGTCAGGTGTGCACTCAGACCACCTCACTTAGAAGCGTAAAGCTCCCGAGTAGTTTTTTTTTTAAAAGGGGCAGTAGGTTTTGTAGGTAGGTGTTATACATACATCGAAAAAGGTAACTAAAGGCTTAGTGTGAATTAATGGCTGGATAAGATCTATACAGCATGTCTATAGAAAGGCAGCACTTTCTTTTACAGAAATGCCACATATTTTAAGCACTTTTCTACAAGGACAATTTTTTTTATTTTTCGCACATATTAAAACCTGTAAAAAAATACTTTAAACCCCCAATGTTAACTTTTCTGGAAACACCGGACCTGTAGAGGAAAGTAGTGGCAGTTGCAATATTTTATGTCACACAATATTTGTATAACTGTTTATTAAATCTATATTTTTAGAAAAGATACACTAAAGTGCACACAAACACAATGTGAGAGAGAGAGAGAGAGAGAGAGAGAGAGAGAGAGAGAAAGAGAGAGAGAAAGAGAGGAGAGAGAGAGAGAGAGAAAGAGAGAGAGAGAGAGAGAGAGAGGAGAGAGAGAGAGAGAGAGAGGAGAGAGAGAGAGAGAGAGACTCATCCAAATGTCCTGTCAATGCTGCTTAATCCTTGTGACAGGAAGAGTATATCTTTCCTATATTTGTTTTTATTTCACATGCACAGTGCCAGATAACTAGGTCTGTGCTTCTGTGTGTATGTAGTGGTCACCTTTCTGTATGTTAGTAAACAAACCTGTTAATTGCAATTACGTTTTTACACCACTTTTATTATTTTAGGGAGGGACTAAAGTGCACAGTAGGCTGACTCTGACTTCCAGTGCCACACTACAGTTCCTGCCAGTGAGAAGTTCATTCCAGGCTGGTTGGACAACAGTTGGAGAATATCCCATGGCTGCTGATCTTGTCTTCAGGTCTCCGACACAAAGACAAATGCTGCATCGACCTCCAGACCCCTGCAACTGGATTTTGCGTCAACATCCACCTGGAGGTATCTCCATTAATAATTACATATACCAGGTATACTGTGTGTGCCCTTTTCCACCAGTACTCCTATTGGGCCCTTTGCTGATAATACCTGTTGGTACTTTTGATGTAGGCACTGTTATTAATCTCTTCTTATATAAAGCCTGTATCATTTCTTTACTGGTGTGCATCTATATACTTATGGTTAAAATGATATGCTGGTTGCAGTAGTCCTTTCTGCTCTTAATTACTTTGTTTAGATTCCTGATTATTTTCCCAGGAAAGAAATCCCCTCTGTTCACAGATGCCACGTCCTGTGTTGCCAACTACCAGATTGAATATTTCTTATTTTATTTATCGATATAGTAAATAAGTAACTCAGGGACAGGGATCGAGAGGGCAAGAAATTCGAATGGGTGGCACACACACATGAAATTGACTATCACAGTGACACTGACAGCAGGGTGCAGCAGCACAGATGATGATGGCACCTCACCAACATAACACGTCCCCTCCTGAGTCACAGTGACACTCTCTCTCTATGGCAGGTGGTCCCTTCAGTCCACTACTGGCTTACATTCCTTCTGTCCTGCAGACCTGGACATGAGGCTCTGGCTGCTCCATTCCCTTGCACCATGACTTCACGTGACACACTGCCAGCACAGTCCAAACACACTGTAGCAGGCACTCAGATCTTGGTCAAGCGTCACAGCCATAGTCACAGCCATATTTTTTAGTGGCAACATTTTTTTTTTACTGGCAGGAGAAAAGTGTAATTTTTTTTACTGTTTGCCAGTAAAAATACTGGCGGTTGGTAACACTGGCCACGTCCTGGGTGGAGGCACTGCCAGCTTTATTATCAAACCTACTCTTTTACTTAGCAAAGGTTCGGGTTCTCTTATTTACCTACAGGTTTAGTGTGATATCCTGTATGGGAGGGCCATATCTCATATAGTAAATCCGCCCAAAAGGGGGCTACATGTTTATACTGCTCACAGCACATGAACAGTACAGTCTACACCCTTGCTACACTCCCAGCATTCAGAAAATGTCAAGAGTGCTGCATGCATGAGGAAGTTGTATCATCAGTGGTTACATAAAGGCAGGGCTGGTGCAAGGATTGACCTGCCCATGTGACAGGAGTCGGCGCCATAAAGGCAGCCTCAGCTCTTCTTCCTCTAGTACCGGCTCCGTTTTTCACACTGATGCTCTGGGGTGGCGAGTCAGGACCCCCAAAATCAGGACCTACCAACCCACTATCCCAGAGCAGGAGGTGAGCCACATCAGAGGGCAAGCAGTTGGGCAGCCCTGCTGTAAGGAATGTATTGTGTGTAAGGCAGAGCTGGCTGTACTGGGATGATCACCAGAGAGTCTCTGAGAGAGATAGACAAGTCGGTCACTGATGATCATAGAGGTGCACAGTGGCAGGAGAAGTTTGCTTCTGTTCAGTTGGGAGACTCGGGACATGTCCTCCAGGCTCCAGTGCCTCTAATTACACTATCGGTCAGAAGGAGCGTCTGCTGCAGCCTGAAGAGTAGACATGGAGTGCCCTAATCTGCAGTGCGCCCAAGGCGGCTGCCTGGTTTGTCTAGTGGTAGCACCAGCCCTGCACAAAGGCCAAAGGAAGAAGATTCTAGATGTGAAAGAAGTATTGGAGAAACTGGCAGCGATGGTGGTCGGAGACTTTAAGCTGTTATTACTGGACAGGTACATTTGTGATTAGGAACTTTACTTTGCCTACTCTTAAAGTGTTTGTAAACCTCAGACATAAAATATGAACAAAGCATATCCCTCTAAATAGGATTTATTTAATCTCTGGCCCAGATTCATAGAGCAATTACGCCTGTCTAACTGGTGTTAGACAGGAGTAATTTCAAATTTCGCGCGCCGTATCACTAGTTTGAATCCTCAAACCATGATACGGCGGCTTCGGGCTTCGATCCGAGAGGCTTACGTCTTCGTAAGGCTTCGGATCTACGCTGCGATATTTTTGCGGCCGCTGGGAGGAGTTTGCGTCGTTTTGATGTGTCGGGATATGCAAATGAGTTTTTACGGCGATCCACGAAGATACGAGCGGTCTTCGCAATCGCTTACGTCTATTTTTTTTTACGTACTGTTAGACCAGCTTTTTGCTGGTCTAACGGTGCGTAGCCATTTAAGTATGGCCGTCGTTCCCGCGTCGAATTTAATATTTTTTTAATTTTTTTTTACGTAAGTCGTTCGGGAATAGAAATGTCCGTAAACGACGCTACTCAAACAACGAATGACGTAACGACGTGATTTCGCGCAATGCACGGCGGGAAAATTGCGAACGGAGCATGCGCAGTTCGATCCGCCGCAGGAACGCGCCTATTTTAAATGCTTCACGCCCCCTACTCGCGTATATGGATTGCGACGGGAGAAATACACTACGCCGCCGTCGTTTACTGGACAACATCTACCTGGATTCCACGTAGAGCCAGGTAAAAAACGGCGGCGTAGTGTATTTCTGATACGCTACGATAATCTAATTCTCTCTGAATCTGGCCCTCTGTGTATAACCTGAGGCCATTCACTCCCCTGGGCATATGTAAAGATTTACAACCACTTAAAAAAACAATTGTGATTGAATTTGAATGCCAACGTACCATACTTTCCATTATTCAGACAGGACGCAGATAGCAATAAAAATGTGCAGAGGTTCAGATATTTTCCTACTTTATTTAAAACTAAAAACAAAAACAGAAAAATGTTTGAGCATGTTAGCCACTAGAGTCATGGTCACCTCAGGTCAACAATGGCCCCATAAATCGTCCTATTGGCTCTATTGGGATCCCCCACTCTCTGGGTAGTCAGCAGCAAGGGTCCATTTTTTTAGTAATCAAGAGGAAAAAAAGCAAGTCATCGAAATCTGTTACTGACTTCTTAACTATTGACATGCAGCCTCAATCATATAGACAAGGCATACTTGGAGTAAAATTACAAAGAAATAATGCCATTATATTACAATCGATACAAGAAAATAATGGGAAAGATGTGTGATCTTTTCAGGGGAGTGAAAACAGGAGCAGCAGCACACTTTATGAGAAGGGTTTAATTTATGGTTCAGCTTGGATTTATGAAAATCCCACTCTCATGTTCAAAAATAGCACTACTTATAAACATATCTGGACCAAGTCTTAGATTATGGGCCAGATTCAGGTTAGAGCAGAGCATCTTTGCTCTGGAGTAAACGCTTCTCATTTACGTTACACTGCCGAAATTTTAGGAGCAAGTGCTGTTATTCATGAAGCAACTTGCTCCTAAAGTTGCGGCAGCGCATCGCAAATGAGCCGGCGGAATTCAAATTGGGCGGGTACGGGGCGTGTATTATTAAAAACTAAGCGCGATCCCGCGGCGAACGTACTGCGCATGCGTCGAGTGTCAATGCATCCCAGTGCGCATGCTCCAAATTCTGTCAGTGGAACGTCAATGACGTCACATTCCCCATTCATGAAAGTTTTACGCAAACGGCGCGATATTTTTTTTTTTCCGACGCGATGACGACGCCTATACTTAACATAGGATACTCCACTAGGGGGCTGCTTTATCTATACGCCGCGTATTCGCTTCCGGAAACGTCGTAAAGTCACTGCGTCGCGCCCGAAAAAGATCGTGAATTGCCGATTCCCGCTCATTAACATTAACTTTTTGGAGCGTAAATCGGCGGAACGCCCCCGGCGCCATTTTTAAGTTGAAATAACGATGCGATGGCGAAATTCAATTGCGCCGATCGCATCGGAACTCCAACCCGGCGTTTCTTGTTTTCTGGTTACAGAAAACAAAAACGCCAGCTTAAAGTGACAGTTAGGCTGGCGGATCCATTGATCCGCCAGCCTAACTCTACCTGAATCTGGCCCTATGGGCCAGATTCAGGTAGATGAGAGTATCTTTCCTCTGGAGTAACGCTTCTCATTTACGTTACTCTGAAGACCCTTTCAGCGCAAGTCCTGTAATTCACATAGCAGTTGCGCGTAAACTTGCGCCAGAGTAACGATAATGCGCTGGCGTAACCCGACGCAAGTGGAACTGGGTGTGATCATATGTAAATGATGGGCGGAGCCCAGCGCAGAGGCTTACGTTCAGCGCATCATCCACGGAGCATGCGCAGTGAGTGCGGCTCCACTCGCCCCCTTGTGCGCATGCTCACAACTTCCGTCGGGCACCACTTCCTGGGAAACGTCAGCGCAATGCGTTCCGCTGGTCGCTTAAAAGCGCTGGCGGAAACGCCATTCCGGCGCAAAAGTAGTTCCATTTCCCCCCACCCCAGGGAAGATACTTTTGCCCTGTAATGGCTGCTCCCGCTGCTGCCCCAGAGAGAGGAGGAACCTAAATTATAATGCCCAGGAGGTCACAGTGATAATATCGGCTATGGAGGCATTTAATGATTTTCTCCATGGTAAAAAAAGCAGGAAGACCAGCCGGGAGAGAAAGCAGGGCATCCTGGACACCATAGCTGCCAGGGTCAATGTGCTGGGGTACTCCACCCGGAGTGCTTCAGACATTCGAAAAAAAAATCAATGACCTGCGGCGCAAGGTGAGGGGCAAGGTGTCCACCATTAGGAGCCATGAGAGGGGCACAGGTGGTGGTCCCCCATGTCCTGTCACCCTGACCGCGGAGGAGGAGGTGGTCGCCCGCTGCCTGGACAGGGAGCAGTTGGAGGGTCCCAGGCTATGATTCCGTAGAGGAAGGCTCCAGGACAGGTAAGTGATTTTTACCCCCTTTTTTGGTGTGTTGCATGTGGGGCGGGGGGTGGGTACATGTGCCAAGTGTGTGGGACCACCAACATGTGTCTGCTTTGTGTCATCCACAGATGACGGTGCTGGGCCATCTCGTGCCGGCCAGTCCACCCCAACCCCCCAACGGGATGCTGAAGACGAGGCCCTGGGTGCTGGAGACACCGAGGTGGAGGAGGAGAGTGCCCACACCACTTCAGCAGAGGTGGTTGTGGAGGAGCCTGTCCCTGAACAGGAGTTCATTTTAATGTTGGAGGAGTCCTCCTCCTCTGCAGGGCCCTCTGTGATCCCCTCCCCCATCCTAGGTAGCCCTCAGGGCGACTCCATCCCCACGGGGACAACCCTCCTCTGCCCCCAGGAAGGCCACCCGGAAGACCAGGGGGGTGTGTTGATTTGGTCGAAGACCAGGTGCTTTTGGACCACGCGAAACAGACCCAGCAAATGGGGGAGATGCTGGCCACCTAGACAGGGTCGCAGACAGCCTGGGCTCTATGTCACAGCTGCCCAGTCGCGTGCAGGGCGTTGTGACCAGCCTGGGGGAGGTGCAGGCTGATATCCGGCACTTGACAGCAGCTGTTCGAGACAACACTGCTGCCATTCGGGAAGAGGGGAGGCAGCGGCAACGTGACCAGCGGCATCAGATCACCCGCCAGCTGAGGATGCAGGCCCAAACAAATTTGTATCTGAGCCGTATCGCTGTGGCATTGGAGGGGCATGCAGCCAACAGCTCCCAGGAGTGGCCCACCCGGGGATCAGCCTCCTCCTGATGCCCCACCACCCACTCCCTCCAGGCAGATGAGGAGCCCGAGAGTGCCCCCAAGGAGGAGCCCCCGTCATCCCAGATGAGGGTTTTTTGTTTTTTTGGTTGTTATATATTTTTGTTTATACTCAGGACATGAGTTTATTTATTTTATTTATTATTATTGTTTATACTCAGGACATGAGTTTTTGTTAATTTTTTTGGGTTCTCAGGTTATGAGATTTTATTTTTTATTTTTTGATACTGCACACGTTGCAGTGTGAATGGTGTGTGAATGTGAGAGGGTGGCACTCCTGAAAGTAAGGGGTGTCACCCTCGCCGTGGTGGTGAAGTTAACCCCACGGCTGAATGAATGACGTGTGAAAGGTGTGTGAATGGACAGTGACATCATTGGGCCTTGACGCGGCGTTACTGCTCCCAACTCCTACATGCTGGACTTGGGCTAATCCAATGCGATGTGCATGTGATGTGTGTGATCTAGGGACATCAGTGGTGTACACGCGTGCATTGTCTGTGTGATTAATGTTTTGGGTTAGTGTCCAAAGATGCCTACGGCGAGGACCCTCCTGACTGCTCTTCCATCAGCAGACTGGGTGTCCTCTGCCAGGTGGGGACTGTGTGGGTCGGGGTCAGGTCATCACGTATGTCAATCTCTAGGCCTTTTTTCATAGCAAAGTTATGTAGTATGCAACATGCAGCGATGATCTGACACACAAAGGTAGGGGAATACAATAGGGTCCCCCCGACTTATCCAGGCAGCGGAAACGGGACTTCAGGAGCCAAATGTTTGCTCCACCACTGCACGGGTTTTGATGTGTGCTTCATTGTATTTTCTCTCTCCTCTGGTTTGGGGTTCCGGAAAGGAGTCATTAGATGGGGTCCCAGTGCATATGCAGAGTCACCTGTAAGGTAAAAGACAGGAGAATGTTAGTCATGCATGTGCGATTTCTGTTGTGCATGACGGGAGGGGATAGTCATGCCTGACTCCCATGTCACTCACCAACCAGCCAGCTGTCCCCATACATGTTCTGTTCGAATTCTGCTGGGATGGGACTCTGACGGTATATGAAGCTGTCATGGCTGGACCCGGGGTGTTTGGCACGGACGTGCCATATGAGGCGTGGGCATCGGCTATCACCTGTACGTTGATGGAATGCCAATGCTTCCGATTGCGGTATATGTGCTCTGTGGCACTGGGGGGCTGGAGGGCCACATGTGTGCAATCAATGGCCCCGATGGTGCGTGGGAATCTGGCAATGTTGTAGAAATCTGTCATTGCCTTCAGCCGCAGCTCCTCAGTGGTGGGTCTGATGAACTGGTTGGACATGTCTGAGGATTGCAGGGACAACCTGGTGCACACATCTGCTTATGGAGGACTGTGACATCCCAGCCACCACTCCACTTGTACGCTGGAATGATCCACTGGCAAGGAAATGAAGTGTTGCCAGGACCTTCACCAGTGGCTGCACTGCTTGTGATCGGTGTGTCTTGCTGGTGATGTCACCCTGCAGGGTTGTGGTTAGTTCAAGTATTGCATCTGGGCTGAATCTGAAGAGGCGATACACCTCCTCATCCCCCATGCCAAAGAGGTTCATACGAGTGCGGTATATCCTCTCACGTGCCCGCCTCCTCCGTAGCGAGGGACCCAGTACTAGTCTTAGGACCACGAGTGCCCCTGGCATGTTGGCACACAGAGGTGTTGTCCTTGCTAGTGTTGTTGTTCAGCTTGCTAGTTTCGTTGGTAACGCTGCTGTAGCTGCTCTCCTGCTGACCTGTGACCGTCTGGAGTAAAGATAAAGCAGCCTTTTGTAGAAATAACTTTGCGCCGGACGGACCAGATACGCGCGGCGCATGTAGCCAGCGTATGGTGCTAATCCGATTGTGAATTGGGAAAAATACCTCATTTGCATATTTGCATGGGAAATCAATAGGCGCGACTGATGCGCCCAGCGAAAATAAGCGCTGACGATACTCTGGCGTCGGAACGTTCCGCCGGTCGCAAATGACCCGTTATTGGGCGCATCTAGTTTGGTGGGTACGGGCACATAGAAAAGACGGCGCATCATCACAGTTACGCGGCGCATATCCAAATACTCCAGCGCAAGTGTTCGTGAATCTGGCCCTATGTGTTTTAAAGTGAACATGTGCTATGTCCATCCTAGGCAAAGCAACAGGCTCAGGGGCAGGGATGGACTGGCCATTGGGACTACAGGGAGTTTCCCGGTGGGCCTATGTCTCAGTGGGCCAGCTTCAGTGACAGTGGACCGCCGCTCCTCTGTCACTCCATTCCCGCAGCGCTCACCTCCTCTCCCTCTGTGCAGCGGGGGTGCGGGAGTTGTCCTGCCACCGTGGTAGAGACCTGTCAAAGTGGGCCAGTCTGGATGAAGTCCAGGGCCAAATTTGTGTCCCAGTCCAGCCCTGCTCAGGGGCGGACTGACAACTCATGGGGCCCCCGGGCAAAAGAAGATTATGGGGCCCCTGGGTTTACAGATGGCCGTTACGCCAGGAGTAAGTAACAAACAAAACAACATATATAGTACAACAGTCAGGATCTCACATCAGTCCTCCCTTACAACAAAGTCCCAACATTCTCCTTATACATCACAGTCCACAGTGTGCCACCTTACAGCAGAGCCCCACAGTGTGCCACCTTACGGCAGAGCCCCACAGTGTGCCACCTTACGGCAGAGCCCCACAGTGTGCCACCTTACGGCAGAGCCCCACAGTGTGCCACCTTACGGCAGAGCCCCACAGTGTGCCACCTTACGGCAGAGCCCCACAGTGTGCCACCTTCCATCCTACCTATACATCGGGAATATATACACACACCGTATATACATACACAGTATATACACACACACACACACACACACACACACACACAATACATACAGTATATACACACACATGGGGCCAGATTCATGAAGAGTTCCGCCAGTGATCCGCCAGCCTAACTGTCACTTTAAGCCGGCGTTTCTGTTTTCTATAACCAGAAAACAAGAAACGCCGGGTTGGAGTTCCGATGCGATCGGCGTAATTGAATTTCGCCATCGCATCGTTACTTCAACTTAAAAATGGCGCCGGGGGCGTTCCCGCTGATTAACGCTGAAAAAATATGTTAATCAGCGGGAGTCGGAAATTCACGATCGTTTTCGGGCGCGACGCAGTGACTTTACGACGTTTCCGGAAGCGATACGCGGCGTAAAGATAAAGCAGCCCCCCCCTAGTGGAATATCCTATGTTAGGTATAGGCGTCGTCATCGCGTTGGAAAAAAATCAAATCGCGTCGTTTGCGTAAAACATTCATGAATGGGGACGTGACGTCATTGACGTTCACTGACAGAACTTGGAGCATGCGCACTGGATGATTGACACTCGACGCACTGCGCATGCAGTACGTTCGCCGCGGATCGCGCGTAGTTTGAATACTACACGCCCAATTTGAATTCCGCTGTCTCATTTGCGATGCGCTGCCGCAACTTTAGGAGCAAGTGCTTCATGAATAACAGCACTTGCTCCTAAAATTTCTGCAGCGTAACGTAAATGAGATGCGTTACTCCAGAGCAAAGATGCTCAGCTCTATCCGAATCTGGCCCATGGTATATACACACACTATACAACACACATACAAACGGTATAAGCACACACACTATACATACATACATAGTATATACATGCACTATATACACACACACAGTATACATACACACACTATACATACAGTATATACACATATAGTATATACACACATACACATACAGTATATACACACACTATACATGCAGTATATACACACATATTATACATATACACATACAGTATATACACACACTACACATACAGTATATACACACACATTATACATATACACATACAGTATATATATACACACACACACACACACATTATACATATGCACATACAGTATATACACACACTACACATACAGTATACACACACACACAGTATATACACACACACATTATACATATGCACATACAGTATATACACACACACATTATACATATACACATACAGTATACATATACACATACAGTATATACACACACATTATACATATACAGTATACATATACACATATACTGTATATACACACACTACACATACAGTATACACACACATTATACATATACACATACAGTATATACACACACATTATACATATACAGTATACATATACACATACAGTATATACACACACATTATACATATACACATACAGTATATACACACACATTATACATATGCACATACAGTATATACACACACATTATACATATACACATACAGTATATACACACACATATTATACATATACACATAAAGTATATACACACACATTATACATATACACACACAGTATATACACACACACATTATACATATACACATACAGTATATACACACACATTATACATATACACATACAGTATATACACACACATTATACATATGCACATACAGTATATACACACACACATTATACATATACACATACAGTATATACACACACATTATACATATGCACATACAGTATATACACACATACATTATACATATACACATACAGTATATACACACACACACATTATACATATACAGTATATACACACACATTATACATATACACACACATTATACATATACACATACAGTATATACACACACATTATACATATACAGTATACATATACACATATACTGTATATACACACACTACACATACAGTATATACACACACACACACACACACACACATTATACATATACACATACAGTATATACACACACATTATACATATACACATACAGTAAATACACACACTGTACATACAGTATATACACACACATTATACATATACACATACAGTACAGTATACATATACACATACAGTATATACACACACTACACATACAGTATATACACACACATTATACATATACACATACAGTATATACACACACTGTACATACAGTATATACACACACATTATACATATACACATACAGTATACATATACACATACAGTATATACACACACTACACATACAGTATATACACACACATTATACATATACACATACAGTATATACACACATTATACATATACAGTATACATATACACATACAGTATATACACACACGCACACATTATACATATACACATACAGTATATACACACACACACACACACATATTATTCATATACACATACAGTATATACACACACACACACACATTATACATATACACATACAGTATATACACACACTACACATACAGTATATACACACACATTATACATATACACATACAGTATATACACACATATTATACATATACACATACAGTATATACACACACATTATACATATACACACACAGTATATACACACACTATACATACAGTATATACACACACACTATACATACAGTATATACACACACACATTATACATATACACATACAGTATATACACACACTACACATACAGTATACACACACACAATATACATATACACATACAGTATATACACACACATTATACATATACACATACAGTATATACACACACACACTACACATACAGTATATACACACAGACACATTATTCATATACACATACAGTATATACACACACATTATACATATGCACATACAGTATATACACACACACACTACACATACAGTATATACACACACACACACATTATTCATATACACATACAGTATGTACACACACATTATACATATGCACATACAGTATATACACACACACACTATTCATATACACATACAGTATATACACACACTATACATACAGTATATACACGCACACACACATTATACATATACACATACAGTATATACACACACATTATACATACAGTATATACACACACATTATACATATACAGTATATACACACACACACTATACATATACACATACAGTATATACACACACTATACATACAGTATATACACACACATTATACATATACACACCAGCATTTTTCACCCAAAAATCAGCATGATTGAATGCACTGCTGCCCCATCTCCTGACATGCTGGGACTTGTAGTGCCCCAGCAGCTCACAGACACAAGAGTTGGTAATACAGGAGATGAGAGGAGAGGAGAGGGACTGTGCCTGTGTAGTGGTGGGCTGCTAATGAGTAGGCAGGTGTAGTAGAGATTGGGGAGACATTCAGGACATGCCCTTCCTCCAGAAGTAGTGCACTTCCTACAAACAAAATCGATCTAATAGCCTCAGAGCCATGCTAGAGGTAACACATCCCCTCCATCTCTGCTCACCAGGGTAACCCACTGACAAGGATCCATCTTGTAAAATTCAGCCAGCTTACCTTATCAGACAATCCGTCCCACACTGCAAGCTGTGTCCCCGCCTCCCCCTCTCCTCTCCTCCAGCAGTCGGAATCTCCTGCTTCTGTGTCAAAAAAGCCGCGCTGGAGAAGGGGGCGTGTGCAGCGTGTTCCTATTGGCTGAGGGGGCAGTGCAGAGGCGGGGCAGCTATAATCTCAGGAATTTCACATCAAAATAATGTCGGTGCCAGACATATCAGGAACAGATGTATTTCAATTTTTTTTTTTTAACACTGGTTTTTACATTCTGTCCCCTAGTTTTACTGAGGCTGGCCACCCTGATGGGGCCCCCTAGTGGCACGGGCCCTCGGTCACTGCCCGAATGACCGAATGGTCAGTCCGCCCCTGAACAGGCTCATTTAAAGAGACCATGTTGCCAGTAGACATGTGCACAACAAAAATATTTGTTTTGCTTCGTCTCGTTTTGTAGATTCGTAAAGATTTGTAATTTCGTAAGATGCAATTTTCCCTATTCGGACCCGTTCATATTTCGTAAGACGCAAGTTTCCCTATTCGGACCCGTTCGTATTTTGTAAGACTCAAGTTTTCCTTTTCGGACCCGTTCGTATTTCGTAAGACTCAAGTTTTCCTATTCGGACCCGTTCGTATTTCGTAAGACTCAAGTTTTCCTATTAGGACCCGTTCGTATTTCGTAAGACTCAAGTTTTCCTATTCGGACCCGTTCGTATTTCGTAAGACTCAAGGGGTCAGATTCACATAGAATTACATAGGCGCAGAGTATCAGAGATACACTACGCCGCCGTATTTTACCTGGCTCTACGAGGAATTCAGAGAGATTTTGGCCTGTAAGGTACGGCGGCGTAGTCTATTTCTCCCGGCGGAATCAAACTACGCGATTAGGGGGTGTGAGGCATTTAAATTAGGCGCGTTCCCGTGGCGATCGAACTGCGCATGCTCCGTTCAGAAATTTCCCGCCGTGCATCGCGCGAAATCACGTTGTTACGTAATTTCTTTTTTGAGTAGCGTCGTTTACGGACATTCCTATTCCGGAACGACTTACGTAAAAAAAAATAAATAAATTGAAAGTCGACGCGGGAACGACGGCCATTCTTAACATGGGCCGTGTAACGTTAGAGCAGCTAATAGCTGGAATAACTTTACGCAGCAAAAAGATGACGTAAGAGGTTGCGAATGACGCTCGTAACTTCGTGGATCGCCGGAAAAAGCTCATTTGCATACCCCGATGCTGAAAACGACGCGAACTCCACCCAGCGGCCGCAAAAAGATTGCAGCGTAGATCCGAAGGCGTACGAAGACGTAAGCCTGTCAGATCGAAGCCCAACGCCGCCGTATCATGGTTTGAGGATTCAAACTAGTGATACGGCGCACGTAATTCGAAAGTACTCCAGTCTAACAGGAGTTAGACAGGAGTTACGGGTCTCTGAATCTGGCCCATGGTTTCCTATTCGGACCCGTTCGTATTTCGTAAGACGCAAGTTTTCCTATTCGGGCCCTCTCCTCCAGCAGTCGGAATCTCCTGCTTCTGTGTCAAAAAAGCCGCGCTGGAGAAGGGGGCGTGTGCAGCGTGTTCCTATTGGCTGAGGGGGCAGTGCAGAGGCGGGGCAGCTATAATCTCAGGAATTTCACATCAAAATAATGTCGGTGCCAGACATATCAGGAACAGATGTACAATAACACTGGTTTTTACATTCTGTCCCTAGTTTTACTGAGGCTGGCCACCCTGATGGGGCCCCCTAGTGGCACGGGCCCTCGGTCACTGCCCGAATGACCGAATGGTCAGTCCGCCGCTGAACAGGCTCATTTAAAGAGACCATGTTGCCAGTAGACATGTGCACAACAAAAATTTTTGTTTTGCTTCGTCTCGTTTTGTAGATTCGTAAAGATTTGTAATTTCGTAAGATGCAATTTTCCCTATTCGGACCCGTTCATATTTCGTAAGACGCAAGTTTCCCTATTCGGACCCGTTCGTATTTCGTAAGACTCAAGTTTTCCTTTTCGGACCCGTTCGTATTTCGTAAGACTCAAGTTTTCCTATTAGGACCCGTTCGTATTTCGTAAGACTCAAGTTTTCCTATGCGGACCCGTTCGTATTTCGTAAGACTCAAGGGGCCAGATTCACATAGAATTACATAGGCGCAGAGTATCAGAGATACACTACGCCGCCGTATTTTACCTGGCTCTACGAGGAATTCAGAGAGATTTTGGCCTGTAAGGTACGGCGGCGTAGTCTATTTCTCCCGGCGGAATTAAACTACGCGATTAGGGGGCGTGAGGCATTTAAATTAGGCGCGTTCCCGTGGCGATCGAACTGCGCATGCTCCGTTCAGAAATTTCCCGCCGTGCATCGCGCGAAATCACGTCATTACGTAATTTTTTTTTTTGAGTAGCGTCGTTTACGGACATTCCTATTCCGGAACGACTTACGTAAAAAATAAAAAAAAAATTGAAAGTCGACGCGGGAACGACGGCCATTCTTAACATGGGCCGCGTAACGTTAGAGCAGCTAATAGCTGGAATAACTTTACGCAGCAAAAAGATGACGTAAGAGGTTGCGAACGACGCTCGTAACTTCGTGGATCGCCGGAAAAAGCTCATTTGCATACCCTGATGCTGAAAACGACGCGAGCTCCACCCAGCGGCCGCAAAAAGATTGCAGCGTAGATCCGAAGGCGTACGAAGACGTAAGCCTGTCAGATCGAAGCCCAACGCCGCCGTATCATGGTTTGAGGATTCAAACTAGTGATACGGCGCGCGTAATTCGAAAGTACTCCAGTCTAACAGGAGTTAGACAGGAGTTACGGGTCTCTGAATCTGGCCCATGGTTTCCTATTCGGACCCGTTCGTATTTCGTAAGACGCAAGTTTTCCTATTCGGACCCGTTCGTATTTCGTAAGACGCAAGTTTTCCTATTCGGACCCGTTCGTATTTCGTAACAGTTTTATTTTCATTTATACTGAATGATTCGTAATTCTGTCTAATTTAATTTCGTTGATTCGAAATTCGTAATTTTGTTAGATAATAATTTTCGTTTAATGGATTCGTAATTTTGTACTTTCGTAAATACATCGCAACACGTGGCTAATCCATATTAAGATTGACTTTCTCTTAAGCACTGTATACACAGTCTGACTTTTTGCCAACAAACTTCAAAATGAGCGTTTTCCAAAAAATCCAACCGTGTGTACGCTCTACCGGACAAACTTTTTCGGTTTTAAAAGTCCGGCCAACTCCCTTCGGACAAAAATCCACGGAAAAGTTTGTTTGAAGTCTGATCGTGTGTACGAGGCTTTACACTGTCCAATGTGACTTAGCACAAAAGAGATAAGCTGATTGGCTAAGATATTAAGTAAGATATATCACTCACTAACTACACTGCCCAGTGCCCAATCGAATATAATATAATATAAATACACAAACTTCAGAACAGACAAAGAAACAGATTTACAAAACACACACATGAAAATACAAACATATGAATGAAAATACGAACAGACAAAGGATTTAAATATGGAATGCAAATCGTTCGTTATAGATGTCATTTTTGATCTTTTGCCGTTTCAGTGTTTCGTATTTTAGTAAGATTGTCCAATCATACGTTCGTATTTTCGCTTGTTCGTTATTTTTCTTATTCGTATTTCCAAAATTTTCGTATTTTGGTTCTTTCAGCTTTTCGGATGTTCAAATTGATCCGAATGTACAAATACTAACAAATTTGTACGAAAATCCATTTGTTACGAGCGGGAACGCATGTCCTGTCGCCAGATCATTCATTTCAAGAGCAATCTTCCCATAAACTTGTGCATTTAACCACTTCACATCCCGCATGTAGTGAAATGACAGCTGCAAGGTGGCACTGCCATTCTGGGCGGCCATCATATGATGTCCTCGACCTCCCGGCCGATAGGGGTCGCGCGCGCCTGCCACGTCACTCAGTAGCCGATGTGGTCGCGATGTCGGCCAGGCACCCGCAATCACCAGTTACAGAGCCAGGTATGTGGATCTCTGTGTGTAAACACAGAGATCCACGTCCTGTCAGGGAGAGGAGACCAATGGTGTCTTCCTTGTACATAGGGATACCTTCTCCAGTCAGTCCCCTCCCCCCACAGTTAGAATCACTCCCTAGGCAACACATTTAACCCCTTGATCGCCCCCTAGTGTTAACCCCTTCCCTGCCAGTGACATTTATACAGTAATCGGTGCATATTTATAGCACCGTTCGCTGTATAAATGTCAATGGTCCCAAAATAGTGTCAAAAGTGTCCGATCTGTCCGCTGCAATATCGCACCATTACTAGTAACAAAAAATGTCATAAATCTATCCTCTATTTTGTAAGTGCTACAACTTTTGCTCAAACCAATCACTGTAAGCTTATTGCGCTTTTTTTTAATCAAAAATATGTAGAAGAATACATATCCACCTAAACTGAGAAACTTTTTATTTATTTTTTATTTTTATTATAGCAAAAACGTAAAAATATTATATAATTGGCAGTCTTTTTTTGTTTATAGCGCAAAGAATTAAAACCGCAGAGGTGATGAAATACCACCAAAAGAAATCTCTATTTGTGGGGGGAAAAAAATGATCAACATTTCATTGGGGTACAGACTCAGTGTTGTATAACCGCGCAATTGTCATTCAAAGCGTGACAGCACTGAAAGCTGAAAATTGGCTCAGGCAGGAAGGGAGTAAAATTGCCTGGTATTGAAGTGGTCAACATGCATATTATTTACTTTCCTTGTGAATGCACCCAAAAGCCTTGAAACTGTGCCACCATCTTGCATGTAATATCAGCATCTCCAACAGTAATTTAAGTGGCACTCTATTGTATCCTACTTCTCTTCCCCAGTAGCTACATAAACAGTTATACAATGAGAAATGAGACATCCCTCTACATCCATAGAGGTTGCCTATTCAAATTCAACAACATTTGGGATAGATGGCTTCAAGCCCCTGAAAAGTGTTCTTAATTAGAAGCTCCCTTTGTTTTACCGCTTCTTCATCACTGTCAAAAGTAGTATTGATGTACATGTGATTATACTTGTTTACTTTCCAAGGTGAAAGATTAAAGTGGAACTTCAGTCATTTTTTCAACTTTCAATTTATTAAATACTTTGGGGTCAATTCACAAAGAGAAACGTTATTGGTTTCACCCAGGTGTTAAATTACCGCCCCTTATTTAACGCTTAGAAACATGGTATTCACGAAAGCTGTAATCGTTATTCAACATAGCCGTTATGGTTTTCAACTGACTCGTTATCCAAGCGTTATGCTAATTTTTGAAACGTTAGACTAACGTTATTCTTACCTTTCTTGCCTTATTATAACGTCCCAAACGTAATTATTAACGTCCCAAACGGAATTATTAACGTCCCAAATGTAATAATTACGTCCAAAGCTGCAAATAACGCTGGAGAGATGCATTCTGGAAGCAGAGGGGGAGGAGAACAACTGCAATAAGTCCTTTGCCCCGGATGTGGAAAAGAGCGAATGCAGAGAGAGACACAACAAACAAGACACACGTGGAGATCGAGCACGTGCTGTGCAAAACAGCCACAAACATGAACCGGAGTGTACGGGAGCTCTTCCAAACCATTGTAAGTAATTAGCTTTTTTTATTTGTATTTACAGCAACGGAGGCAGGCTTGTGTTTGGGGGTTGATGGAAGAAGGAATAGTTATGTTTCATGTATATCCTCTTTCCAGGTTAATTCCCCCATCACACACTCCGATCAACAGTGCAGCTCTAATGAGGTGTGTGTATATAGGACATTTAAATTTGCCAGACAAATGTATTTTTTTTTGTAGTATAGCTTACTTTTTACTTGTTTGTTTGCAAATTAGGAAATTGACAATGGAAGTGCCAAATCAGTGGGTGATGTCTCTGAAATTAAAGTTACAACTGTGGTAAGTTAGCTGCATTTCTCTCTGTCCCTCTCGCTTGCTGTTCTTCTCTCTATCTGACCCCTCCCTTATCTCTCGCTCGCTCGCTCTCTCGTGCTCTCGCTCTCTCTCTCGGATCCTCAAACTACGACCCTCCATCTGTTGCGGAACTACAAATCCCATGAGGCATTGTAAAACTCTGACGTTCACAGACATGATTAGGCATGATGGGAATTGTAGTTCCTGAACACCTGGAGGGCCGTAGTTTGAAGAACCATGCTCTAGAGATATCTCTCTCTTTCTCTCTTTCTCTTTCTTTCTCTTTCTCTCTTTCTCTCTTTCTCTCTTTCTCTCTCTCTCTCGCAATCTCTCTCTCTCTCTCTCTCGCAATCTCTCTCTCTCTCTCTCTCGCAATCTCTCTCTCTCTCTCGCAATCTCTCTCTCTCTCTCTCTCTCTCTTTCTCTCTCTCTCTCTCTCTCTTTCTCTCTTTCTCTCTCTCTTTCTCTCTTTCTTTCTCTCTTTCTCTCTTTCTTTCTCTCTTTCTCTCTACCTTTCTCTCTCGCTTTCTTTCTCGCTTTCTTTCTCGCTTTCTTTCTCTCTCAGACACCCCTCTCTTTTTCCCACCCTGTCTCTCCTTTTTAATATTCTGAGACCTAGAATTCTTATTTTTATTGTCTAGCGCTCCCCAAAAAATATAACACTAGAAGATAAACACAAACTGCAAACATCATCGAAGCCCAAAAAAAATCATTCGTCATATTCCAAGCCACATTGCTCAACACAGTCCACACGTGCTGTAAGTATTCTGACTCAGTGATTTGCTGCACCTCACTTTACATGTAATGATGTTTACTTATAAGTGCTGTTTTCTTTATTTTCTTAAAAAATTTGTCAACAGGAGAATATTAATTCAAGTAATTTTAGTAAGAAACGTAATAAAATACAGAAAACAGAAAGGTCTATGAAGGAGCTAAAAAAGGATCAGGGTCCATCCGATTTCACGGAAACATTTGGGGAATGTATAAAGGTATGTATTTAATGAGTTTTAAATGTTGTTAATTTTAAAGTGCATACCAAATGAATGTCTCTCTTATATCCATAATTATAATATTTGCATGTCTGCATGTTTTCACATGTCCTTCCATCTGTGTTTTATCGTTTTATAGCTAGCTCGATACAAACATTAAATATTTTTTCCATGCAGATCAAAAGTGTGTTTCATAACGGACACAAATCATCGGAATCCCAACATAGATCTAAATCAACAAAATATAGGTCGAAAGGATCCAAGCATTCAAAAACATACACAAAAGCTAACCACCAACATCACAAAAAGCAGCAGCCTGACTCTAGCAAGAGCAATGTCTACCATCAAGACAGTCGGGAATGTGGAATTAGTAAAGCGAGCAAGTCCCATCCAGAATCAACAACACTGGAATCATCTCGGCAATCACCGTCCTCTCCTCAAGTCCCAAGAAAGGTGCCCAAGCCAGTAAGGTCAGATGTTACCCTGTCATCTAGTCCTGCCTCATCAGGGATGTTAATAGATGGAATTGAATCTGAGAATACAGCAGTTCAACAAGGCCAAAAAAAAAATCTTGGAAAAAAGCGAATCCGTAATCAAAAATTCACATTGCATGAAAATCTAGTCCTAATTGAGAACCTTCTTCCACATTTTAATAAGCTCCTTGGAAATAAAGCAGCTTCTACAGAGTCAACATGGAAAAACGCAATGTGGAAGCAAATTGCAGCCGCAGTTAAGAGTGTTGGTGTCTTCCCAAGATCAGCAGAGCAAGTACGTAAGCGGTACCAGGACATTCGGCTTAGACTAAGACGAAAGATTTCGGATGAGAACAAGAGCAGGTCATTTACAACAGTGTTCACAATCTCCACAATTGGCGAGTGAAAGTTGCGTGGGGCTAAGTGGAAATCTAGGTGGGAGACTTTGTCACTTTGGCAGAGCCGATCTCTGTCTGTTTTCTCCACATGCTTCTTGTAGCGGATAGGCAGACTCCCAACGTGCGGACCACTTTTCCTTTGAACATGGCCACGCCTCCTTGTACACCCAGCAGCTTGCTTTCAGGCACCATTAGCCAGCGGTGGCGGGTGTACGAGGAGGCGTGTCCTTGACCAAAGGAAAAGTGGCAAGGCCATTGGCATGTTGCGCTGTCACTCCAATAAGCTGTGGGGACACAGGATGACATGACGGCAGAGGATGAAGGCTGGCGCACGGTAGGGGTTAGGTGGGGGCGACTGCTGGCGAATTACTCTTAAGATCTGATTAGTAGCTTCGAACTTTAAATTTTGTGCCCTAATTCATAAAAAGTGTTTACTTTGATGTTGTGTATGTGTATTCTGTCCCATCTCAGGTATTAATGTTTGAGCGAATGCCAATTTTATCAATTATATGAGTTGTAACACCTATGTCTCTTTGAATTGCAGGAAAGCAACAGGGGGTGGCCCAGAGAAAAATATATATTTTCATCAGTATGAAGAGTTACTGCGTCCATACATCGATATTGATTCCATTGTTGGCATCCGGGCTGGTTTTGATTCCTCGAGGCACAATCAAAGTGGTGAGAAATACTAACCTTTAACATGTTCTCATATAGCGGTTGTACTCATGGTTGCCATCCATACGGTAATGATCCGTACAGTTCGGTTTTTGAGACTTCTACCTGTCCTCTTCTAAACTGGACACAGCACTCACTTTACTTCCCTCCCCTGCAACTTGGACGGTACCTTCTAAGCCCCCCACCCCCAAATTTGGCAGCCTGTGAATCCTTGCCGTCACTGCTGAGAGAGAGTGTCAGCAATGCAGAGACTATAGAGAGTAGGCGAAGCAGCAGACATGCAGCTGTACGGTGATTTCCTCCATATCACCTAAGGTGAGTCACCCCTCCACCTCTGCACTGTGACCGGAACTGTTGACTGTCTTTAACTCTGAATATTTTCACTCACTGAACTGTCATTCACCTTTTTCAGAAGGATTAGGGGGCAGAGGTCTGTATTCTTCCTGACAAGGGGGTCCCTATCTACCGAAGGGAGGGTACAAATGTTCCTTCCTATCATCACTCACCTATTCCAAGATGGGGGTCCCCCTTATCACCCCCCTGCAGTCCTAATGGCTGTGGGTCTTATAAAACTGCAGTGGCCGGTGAGGAAAATTCCTAATCTGAATGGGATTTACCTTTTATCACTCTGGGGATCTTCTTTACTGGAGGAGGGTCTTCTGTTACTGAATTGGGGACCCCTCTTACAGTGGTGGAAAATTCTCTTTTTTTTTTTGGGAGAGGGGAGTGGGAGCTCAAGCAAACTCCAAAAAATATCAAGCGCTACCACTGTGCATCGCCCGGCCGTCACTTACCTTGTATTGATGGGACAGCGGCATCTGACCTGGGTGGGGGGGGAGAGCAGACTGCACTGTGAAACTGACTGACTTGAGCAGGATGTACTAGGCAACATACTGAGGGCGGGGTGGAACTCCAACCATCTGGCCACAACTACTGTTCATCATGGCACCGCTTTACTGCTCCTCTCGGGGCGTTAGTCTTTTACAATCCTATAGTTTATATTGGAAAAAGTATCTAAAAAAAAATGTCTGTGTAGGGTTTGGCGTAATAAAAACTTGTCAATCCTAGTTGTACTGTATGTTAAAGATTTAAACCCTTTAAAAATTATCTATGGGTTTTTTTTTTTTTTTTTTAAAGATGTTGATCACCCGTAGCTATCTGGTTAACCATTTCTTTGTTATTTATTTGTAAGAGGGTGCTGACGAAAGACAGTTAGAATCAGAAGCTGAATTTGAAAGTGATCAGTCTTTGAATGCACAGCCGCCTCTCTGCTTCCAGGTGGAGGATGATACACCAACCAACCCGGAGGATTCAATCATCCTTTTCTTAGAAGATTCTAGTCATGAAAATGTTAGTAATGCAAATGTTTCTGAAGTAATGCCAAGCCAAACTGCAAACAACCCTATGAGTATTGATACACCTATCCTTTGTATTCCTGATGTGGTTGCTACTGAGCCCCCAGAGTTAAGCAGACCTAGAGACAGGAGAACAATTTGTAGGACACGAAACATGGATAGGGAACAGTACCGTTTTGATAGAGAGCAGAGTGATAGATTTCACAGTGAACAACAGAAATTTAGAGAACAACTCATGCAGAGATTGGATGACCTAAATACTAACGTATCCAAATTTAATATTCTTCTAGAGCAACAAAATGCAGCTCAAAACATCTATCGCCAGCAGAAGCTATCCTTTATGGTCAAACTAAGCGAACTCTTAGAAGCACATCTACCGTCTTCTGATGAACAACCACTTAATGCTAGGAATTTAAACAGCAGCAACCACAACAGTGGTGTATGTGGAGATATTTCTGATAATGATGCTAATGATAATTTTTCTAATCTTGATATCTAAAAGAATATTTTTTTTTTTTTGGAAATAAATTTCACATATTTCACAACTGTTATTTGTAGTACTAAAATTATTTTTATGTTACATTTGCATGCTTTAAAAACAGGCAGCCTTGTAAAATTTTGATCTTGCACAAAATTGACGACTATATTGCTCTTTTTTTCTGAAAAAATTCACATTTGACCATGTTAAGTTTGATCTGTGCCAAATAAGTCTAATCGACTAGACGTACTTTATTTTAGTATATCAAGCCAAGCAGTGCAGCGCAAACCTAAATAACATAATATAAAAATAAATATGCTCATACCAGTGAGGACATAAATAATTAGTGACAGTGTGAAAATAAATAAATAAAATAAAATAAAAAGAAAGTCCAAATTTGCGACATGCAAACAAATCCTGTGATCAAAGGAAATCAGAGTATCTTCACCATGTGACTTGGAAAACCAATTTTTCAAAAGTGATCCCTTCACCAGTAAAGATGGGTACTCTCACCTCACATAAAGACCCTTGTTTTACCAAAGGTCTAATAGGCTTAGGTCAAATGGTAGGAAATCCAGATGGCTCAAAGATGTATACTTTTCAGTTGTGGAACCCGGAGATAAGCAAGTATCCTCAGTGGCACCAACGGACCAGTATGCAAAGAAAAAAGGCCAAATCTAAGAGCTTCCATATAAAACCAGGTCTCTTTAATGAGTAAAAAATGTGCAGGGTACTCACATTTAGGTAGAAAATACAGGCATAAAACACCATAAACAGACAGCTCAAGTAAAGATGTGGGACATCAAGGAGTGACATGCGATGGTTCCTGACCCCGGACGCGTATCGTAATACTACTTCCTCAGCAGGGCGGAACCTTCTAATTCACATCCTCGATACAAATAGCCTGCCGTGAGGGACGGCTCCATTCCCAGGACACACGTAATGACGCGGTAAGGCACGTCCCGCGTCATTCGCTGGGCTGGCGAAAACTTTATTATTCGCTATTACAGCGACAAACAAGATTGATAAAAAACTCTACATCGCCATCTTGTGGACAAAAACCATCATAAGCTGGGCTGGCGAAACACTTTATTATTCGCTATTGCAGCGACAACCATAGAAACTCTTCATCGCCATCTTGTGGACAAAAAAGAGAATCCAGAATATACTAACATCACTCTATGAAGTCCCACAAATTCTTACAGCAAAACAATAACTAAATATTAATACATGTAGTATACCATTACTTGATTCAAAATTACCAAATAATCCTAAACCCAAGAAATAGATTAATTAATATTTAATAATTAATAAAAAATTAATAAAAAATTAATAAAAAATTAATTGATAACAAAATAATAATAAAAAATATATTAAAAATATGTATATAAATATAAAATCTAAAAATAATTCATAAATATGATCCCATAAGTGATACCAAAATACCATAACGGGAATAACAGATAATGAACCTTTTCTATCATACAATTAAAATAATCACAGAATCCATCTAAGAAAATATCAATCAGACAAAACTGCCTATAATAGGGAAAAACAAAGGCCTTAATTGTTAATGTAGAACTAATTATTTGCAATAAAACAATTCAAATCAAAGTCAACATTGAGACCCTCCGGAGAGAGTACACAAGCCTCGTATATCCAGAAGGATTCCCTCTGGCTGATTCGTCTAATGTAATTCCCTCCTCTCCACTGCTTATCTACTCTTTCTAGGCCCCAAAATTTGAGACATTTAGGATTCTTATTATGGTATTTCCTAAAATGTCTAGATACACTGTGAGTACGTAGCCCACGTTTGATATTATTAACGTGTTCTCCTATCCTGACAGCCATGGTGCGAGAAGTGCGACCTATATACTGTAATCCACAGTCGCATTCGAGCATGTAGACCACACCTTCAGTGTTACAGGTGATTAGATTTTTTATGCTATACGATTTCTTAGTAGAAAATGAGGTAAAATCTTTCCGTTTTTTAGTGTTAAATTTACACTGTTTACAGGGCTGACAGCGACCACATGCGTAGAAGCCGGATAAAAACGAAAAAATAGTATTCTCTTTAAAAATGGGTGGGTCTATGGCTCCTGGAGCCACGACATCCCTCAGTGTAGGCGCCTTCCTATAAATAAAGAGAGGGCGAGGGGGGAGGACAGGTCCCAAGACCTTATCATTTTTTAACACATCCCAATGTTTTTTAACTATTTTCTCAAATTGACGATGCTGAATATTGTAATCAAGGATGATCTTAAACATCGATTGGCTATCTCCTTCTGGTTTTTTAATGGAGTCGGCAACGAGTTCTGCTCGATTGAGAGTGCCTACTCGAGACATTTCATTTTCAATGGAATCTTTACTGTATCCCTTTTGTTCGAACCTTTTGGCTAAAATTTTAGATTGTTCAAAAAAATCATTGTCAGAGGTACAGTTACGTCTTAGACGAATAAACTGACCTCTGGGAATGTTACAAAGCCAGTTGCGATGGTGGCAACTATCTAGAGGGATATAACCATTCCTATCAGAAGGTTTGAAATGATTGCGAGTATGTAAGAGAGTACCTTGTTTATAGATCTCTAAATCAAGGAACACAATCTTTTCAGTGTGAATATTCCACGTTAAGGAAATATTTTTGCTGTTGTTATTCAGCTTGGACATAAATGTCTCTAGGCTGGATAAATCACCTTCCCATATCATGACGAGATCGTCAATATAACGTTTATAACAACTTAACTGATTAGGGGGGTCATTGAAAATACTCTCCTCCTCCCATAATGCCATGAACAAATTGGCGACGCTGGGGGCAAATTTTGCCCCCATTGCGACGCCAGTTGTTTGAAGAAAAAAAACCTTTATTATACCAAAAATAGTTTTTGGTCAGACAAAACTCGAGACATTGTAAAAGAAATTTCCGATGTTTAGCGGATAAATTAGATTGGGATAGACCCCACTTGACCGCTGCAACAGCGTCGGCATGCCCTATAATGGTGTAGAGGGAGCTGACATCAGCTGTAATGAGCAGACTATCTGGGGTACATGATAAAGACTCCAAGATTTGTATACATTGTTTTGTATCTCTCAAATAAGACCTAGTTTGAGACACTATAGGTTTTAAAAAGAAATCAATATATTGGCCCAATCTCGATGAAACAGATTCTATCCCATTCACGATGGGTCTTCCAGGTGGGTGAGTTGGATTCTTATGCACTTTAGGAAGGAAATAAATAATAGGTGTTCTACATGCCCTGGGGTCAAGGTAAACAGCCTCTTTTTTGGAGAGGATATTACGTTTAAGCCCCTTTTTAACCAAAACAGTCAAATCTTTTTTGTACTGAAAAATGGGGTCACTTTTCAAAAGTTTATACGTGTTGTTATCACTGAGTAAACGATTCATCTCTTCTTTATAGTATTCTTTAGACATCACCACCAAGCCTCCTCCCTTGTCTGAGGGGCGTATGATGATATCTTTCTTAGATTCCAATGATGCTATACCTTTTTTAACCAAGGATGGGTCATTTACTTTTCTAACCTTAAATTGGTCTAAATCATTTAGAACCATATTTTTAAACACATCAATGTGTTTAGTGTCTAAATTGGAAGGATTAAACACACTCTTGGTTCTGAGGTTAGAGTGGGTTCCGATTGGAATAAGGGAAGACCTTTCGGCCGGTTTGGACAGAAAGTATTTCTTAATGTTGAGGGTCCTGACAAACTTAGAGATATTAACATATGTTTGAAACTTATTGAAGTTCCTAACAGGGGCAAATTTGAGGCCCTTGTCTAGAATGCGTAACTCATCATCATTGAGGATAGTCCCACTGATATTAAATATACCAGTGCCTAGTGGGACTTGATCCTTTTTGATTGTTCGTCTACCGGCCCGTTTCTCTCTCTTTCCCTTCTTTTGGCCCCCTTGTTCCCGGTTGGAGTACCTGAGTGTGGGCCCCACCAAGGGGGCGGGTTCCCTAAAAAACCCCCCTCAGGATCATCTCGGTTTAATAAAGGGGCAACACGATTGTTTGTTGGTACTGGATTACCATATTGGTAGTTATCCCCCCAACCATAATTTTGAGGGTGTCCTCCTCTGGAATTAGAATGAAAATTAGGGTTGCCCCTAAAATTAGTGTTGTGTGAAAAATTCCCATAAGTTTGAGCTGGATACTGAGGTGTGGGAAAATTCCCTCTGCCTTTCACCCCTCGGCCCCTACCCCCTCTCCCTCTTGGGGGGTTAAAGGGGCGACTCAGTTGTTGGTCGTACTGAGGGGTGTTAATTCTGGGGGTGTTAATCATGGTATTGGGAGTTACGGGTGTCACATTTGACCATGTTAAGTTTGATCTGTGCCAAATAAGTCTAATCGACTAGACGTACTTTATTTTAGTTGTAGATGTTTGACTGGACATCATTGATAAAGCTGGTTTGATGACCAGTGAAACGTCTTTGACATAAATCTAGTCAGTTATGTAGCTTTGACTTATTTCGGACAGATATCCATCTAGGATAATTTCGATTTATACCCTAATTTCCTTTGAAAAAGAAAACAGTATGTGAAATATGTGAAATCCTATTTTGAACTTTTAGGCACTTTAAATGGTTTGTTAGTGTTACATTACGTTTTTCAAATGTTCGGTTTTTTTAGTTAAAAAATGCATGTGCAAAACTAAGAAGTATTTGTTCTAACATGTATATTTTGTTTTTGTGTTAAATAAGAACCTTTAAATTGGTATTAACACAAAGGTTAAAGATTAGGAGAAAAGTAGGAGTAAATTATTAACAATTGCATTATGTTGTAACGGTGAACTATCTCTCTGCTAAGAGAATTCACCAGCACGAAAATCATCAATCATGTCCGTTTAATAGGAGAATATGTCACAGCAGGGCAACGCTTTGGAACCTGACAGGGTTGTCCCATTGTCACGTAAGAAAAACGTGGATGTGACAGGTTTTCATGATTTTCTTCCATAAGGGAGGCACCCTATGATTGTTTCAAAAAATGTTGCCTTTTTGTTAAAGTGATATTTTACCCCCTTAAAGAGGGGTTTCACCCTTAAAAGCACTTTCTCCCATCCAGCATACTGTCGTCAGCGCCTTTTTATTTATTTTTTTTGGACTTAGCTCTTAATGGATAATTTATTTTTCGTCCTACCGCGGGGTATGGTGCCGCTATAAAGCGTCACGCCTTCCGGAAACAGCCGACTAGCACTCGGCTGTTCTCGGCGCCTACGCAAAGACCCAGGAGCTGACTGCGCAGGCGCCGTATACAGCCAAGTCCTATTTTGGCTTTTTTTGGAGAGCGTGACGCGGCTATATAGGGCAAAAGCGCAGTCAGCTCCTGGGTCTGTGCAAAGGCGCAGAGAAGAGCCGAGTGCTAGTCGGCTGTTTTTGAAAGGCGTGACGATATATAGCGGCGCCATACCCCGCGCTAGGACGAAAAATAAATTATCTATTAAGAGCTAAGTCAAAAAAAAAAAAAAAGCATACTGACGCTGACGCCAGTATGCTGGATGGGATGGGAGAAAGTGGTTTTAAGGGAGAACCCCCTCTTTAACTGGACATGATTGAAGATTTCACTCAACTCCTGCGGATTTGTATCTCTACTCTGCGCTACTTTTTATCTTTATGTGTGGTTTTCTAAAGTAATGTGTCTTTTCAATTATGGAGACTAAATCATGTGAGATGATAATTGCAATTTAGCTATCACCTTTGTTTCAGAACTCTTATCCAAAATATTACGAGAACAAAATACACATTTCACTTGCTGATGTGTTATTATTCGACTGTGGCCAATTTTATGTTATTTAGAACATAAAAATGGTTTTATCTTCCATCATGCCCACCCATATAGTACATATCTTTTTTACTCTTACTGAATCTCACGTTCTGTTTATTTTGAGAAAATGTAGGTATTTATTATTCTTTACCTTATTAGTAGGTAAATGCTACCTACATTTCCAGACATGTTCCTGCAAATTGCACTTGGTCGGTTTGCAATATTTCAAATGGCCTGGAGTAGTTAAAATTATCTCACGTGGATTTATTCTCACTAATGTCTCTAATGTTTCTCCTTTTTGTCAGTCAAAACTAAATCTCTGCTGTAGAACCCACACTTAACCATATTACTGTAATAAAGCATTAAACTGCACTTTGTTTTTGTAGTAGACTTTTATGTAAACTAAAGTGTGGATTTTACATCTAAACACTGCACATGTAAAGTTTTTTTCACCTAAAAACATACAACAACAAGTAAATAACTGTACAAAAAAAAAAGAGAAAATAAAGATTCCGTTTGGTTTAAAATTTTACGCCTGTCTTCTATTCTTCTTTTGCATTAACCTAAAATGAGAACAAAACATCATTGGGTGAGATTTGACATTGGAAAATAAGATCTTCGTCCAAAAAATTAATTACAAAGCATGCATCCCTCCAATTTAATGATGCAATTTTTTAAATTTTTTATGATGAAGTTGGATTTAAAAAAAAATGTTCATGGGGTAGATTACCTGAGAAATAGTTTGCAATTAGTTGCTTTCTAGCTGCATTGCCCCGGTGATCTGTTTCGACTGCAATAGTAGGCATGTCATCCTCCACTGCAGGGTCTATTTCCTCTTCAAGTCCTCCATGCCTAGCGATGTTGTGTAGGATGCTGCATGCTACGAACATGTCGCCAACTTTACTAGGGGAATATTGCAGGAATCCACCAGACAATGACATGCACCTAAACCTGCTCTTTAGGACACCAAAGCATCTTTCTATTACCACTCTGGTCTTAGAATGGGCAAAATTGTACGATGCTTCTGCAGAGGAGGACGGCCTGTTGATTGGCGTAAAGAGCCATGGCAAACAAGGATAACCAGCATCTCCTATAAATTCAAAAAAAAAAATTTGATAAGCACCTATTGCCAAGTTATGTGGCAGTCAATGTTATGCAATCTAATTGTAGTTTTTGTGATAGAGCATTGATGGTACTTACATCAAAACACAAGAGCATAACACATGGTGCATGTGTTTAGTGCGGTGTATGCTAATGCTATCAAAACAAGCATTCAAGAGGAACATTCAGGCTGTCATTGATATTTCAATGTTTAATGTAGAACTAATCCAGGGACATTATTGTGGGCCCAGAGAGACATTTCTCTGAATCAGGTACAATTTGAATACTGTGACCGGGGGGGGGGGGTTGATTGTTGTCCTTGCTCTGCTTGATGGAATGATTAATGGGAGGTTACAGTTAGCGATTTTGGAGAACTGACTATCGTCAAATGACGGTGACAGGGTGAATCTAAATATCCAAACCGCCGTCATGTTTTCCGGCCACTGGGGGGCGCGCGCGCGCACACCAGGCGCGTACACGAGATGCGGATGCGCGTGCCTGGTGGTCACAATGTCCACCAGGTACCCGCCGATCTTCAGTTTTAGAGCAGGGACGTGGAGCTCTGTGTGTAAACGCAGAGCTCCATGTCCTGTCAGGGAGAGGTGACAGATGTTGTGTCCCTTGTACATAGGGAGACGGCATCGGTCACCCTCCCCAGTCACCCCCCCCCTCCCCCTACACAGTTAGAACTCACATTTAACCCCTTCCTCACCCCATAGAGTTAACCCCTTCACTGCCAGTCACATTTATACAGTAATGAGTGCGTTTTTATGTGAATGGTCCCAAAAATTTGCGATGTGTCTGCAATATCACATTCCTGCAAAAATTTGCTAATTGACGTATTACTAGTAAAAAAAAAAAAAATTGTCAGAATTCTATCACATATTTTGTAAACCAATATAACCTTTACGCAAACAAATTGATTTACGCTGATTGCGATTTTTTATTTTTTGTTGGGGAAAAAAAGGATGCCAATTTTGTTTCGGAGAAATGTCGCACGACCGCGCAATTTTAATTAAAACCGACGCAATGCTGAAAGCTGAAATTTTGCATGGGCATGAAGGGGGTATCTGTGCTCAGTAAGCAAGTGGTTAACTACTGACACTATAATATTATAGCATAATATTCTTCAATCATGTCTAAATAGATACCGTCCTTACTTATGGAGGTTGTGTTAATTTGGAAAACCTTGGTGATGTCTATTTTGATAAGTATTTCCTAGCTCTCTCATGTGATGTCAAACGTGCTATTGTACTACATCACATCAACAAGCTTAAAATTGTGACTAATTTTGAACAGACGTGGAACAGTATACATCACACTTAAGATTTATGGACAGTAAGAACAGATGATATCTCAAACTGAAAGAATTTTGAAAATCTAACCACTAGAGATCCGCGCTATAACCGAATGACGGCTAAAGTGCGGACCTGAAACAGCCGTCAATTAACGGTCAACTCTTTAGGGCAGTGATGGCGAACCTTGGCACCCCAGATGTTTTGGAACTACATTTCCCATGATGCTCAACTACACTGCAGAGTGCATGAGCATCATGGGACATGTAGTTCCAAAACATCTGGGGTGCCAAGTTTCGCCATCACTGCTTTAGGGCGTTCAACCCTCTCTGCCCGTGTCTGTATCCCTTGGACACAGTCAATCACAGATCGCTGCGAACGGCAAATCAGAGTGGCAGTTTGCTACGCGATCTGCGCTAGCAATGGCAGAAGATCTCAAATGTAAACATATGAGATGATCTCTCATTGCCGGTTTATACACAGACACAGTGTCCTGTCTCTGTAAAGAAGAGACAGCTCTGTGTCCCTTGTACATAGGTACACAGATCGTTAGCACCCCTCCCTCCACAGTTAGAACACTATACAGGGAACATATTTAATCCCTTCCTCACCCCCATATTGTTAACCCCTTCAATGTCAGTCACATTTAGACCGTAATTAGTACATATTTATAGCACCGATCACTGTATAAATGTGAATAGTCCCAAAATAGTGTCAAAAGTGTCCGATGCATCTGCCGTAACCTCGCAATCACAAAAAAAAATTGGCAGATCACCACCATTTATAGATAAAATACAAATAATAAATAATTATGTCCCCTATTTTGTAGGTGCTATAACTTTTGCGAAAAACAGTCGCTTATAAAAAAAAAAAAAATTCACCAACAATATCGAGATGAATGCTTATCGGTTTAAACATTGAAAAAAATGTATCGATAAAAAATTAATTGGGATATTTATTAGGGCAACAGGTAAATAATATTGTTTTTGCTTTTTTTTAAATTGTCGCTTTTTTTTTTTTTTTTTGCGCTAAAAATGAAGAGCGTAAAGGTGATCAAATACCACCAAATGAAAGCTCTACTTGTGCAGAAAAAAGGACACCAATTTTGTTTGGGAGCCACGTCGCCAGAAGCTGAAATTTCACCTGGCCATGAGGGGGGTATATGGGCCCTGTAAGTAAGTGGTTAACTTGTGAATATGATTAAGGTAATGCTGTGGAGCAGGCATGTTGAGGATTTAGCAAGAATGTCATTCCAGTATGGATTAACAACAAAAAATATATATATATATATATATATATATAACTGGAATACACATGAAACAAAGTGGAGAACACTTACCCAGCAGCCATCCGTTATTTTCGGAGTCATGGTCCAAAGTTTCATATATTCCTGATTGTCGCAATATATGGGCATCATGACAGGATCCAGGAAAGCCGGTGACAACATCTCTGATTATTAATTTTGAATCGCAGACGACTTGTATGTTCACCGAATGATAAGATTTACGGTTGCGGTAAATGTGCTCCTGTTCTGATGGGGGACATAAAGGTACATGGGTGCAGTCTATTGCCCCAATTACATTGGGCATTCCTGCAAGATCGTAAAAACCCCGTTTAATTTGATCCTGCTCTTCACGTGACTTGCTCATATGTATATATTTAGGGGCTAGTTGACGTAAAGCTTGCAGGACCTCCACCAAGCAGCGGGAAAAGCTTGCCTGTGAGATTCCAACAACCTCACCACTTACATGTTGGTAGGAGGCCTTTCCTAGGAAATGCAGAACTGCCAAAAAACGGACAAGCCCAGGTACTGCATTGCTTCGCATGGTGCGTTTCTCCAAGTCCTTATGTATTTCCTCATAAACAGAGCAAATCATGGCAGATGATAACCGAAATTTGGCTATCACCTGTGTTTCCGTAAAGTCATCTAATATTGTTCGTGACCGAAATACTCTCTTCTCAATATGAACCACATTTTGTTGTGTTCTTCGTCGCCTCTGAATTGTTTTAAGTTCGTACAGAGCACATCCGAATGGTTCCATCCTGCCCAAAACCAAGTTCAACACAACCCTGCACCGCCAAAACTTTCCTCTCACAATGAAATAACGCCTGGGAAATGTCATAACGCCACACAGAGGGAGGTGCTAATGTAACGATTCATTAACGATCGTTAACTGTCAAAAAAATCTTTGTGAATTGCACTTCTGTACATATTTAACGATTTGACTCTTTAAAATAACGTTTCGAACGTTAAAAATGACGGTCGAATCGTTAAAAAATTATCCACACCTTAAAATATCGGTTCCGTGTAGTGAAACGTTATTTGGCGATTTTTCAAAACGTTAAATCGTTTAGTGAATTGAACTAGCTTCAATAACGTGCTAAATCGTTAAAATAACGACCGAAATCGGGAAAAAAAGCTTTGTGAATTGACCCCATAATGTTAAAACATTAGTAGCTGATTCCAACAAGAAGGTGTCTAGAAATGCAGCAGCGCTTCACGACGCTTCCTGGCGGCAGTTAATGATGGGATGTGGGGTTCCAGCACCTTGTACCTCTGGACCCTTTTACATTACACACCACCCTGCACCTCTGGACCCCTTTACATTACACAGCACCTTGCACCTCTGGACCCCTTTACATTACACAGCACCTTGCACCTCTGGACCCTTTTACATAACACACCCCCTTGGACCCCTTTACATTACATAGCACCACATCTCTGGACCCTTTTACATTACACAGGACATTACAGACCCCCCTACAATACAGACCCCCCTACATTACAGACCCCCCTACAATACAGACCCCCCTTACAATACAGAACCCCCCTACATTACAGACCCCCCTTACAATACAGAACCCCCCTACATTACAGACCCCCCTTCAATACAGAACCCCCCTACATTACAGACCCCCTACATTTTAGAACCCCCTACAATACAGAACCCCCCTACATTTGAGACTCCCCCTACAATACAGAACACCCCTACAATACAGAACCCCCTACATTTCAGACCCCCCTACAATACAGAACCCCCCTACAATACAGAACCCCCCTACAATACAGAACCCCCCCTACATTTCAGACCACCCCTACAATACAGAACCCCCCTACAATACAGAAACCCTGCTATAATACAGACCCCAACTTCAGGCCACCATGCCGGAGAGAAGAGGATCGTTGCGGGTCTCGGCCCCCGAATGTGCCGATGGGTGTCACTCGAGTGTGGCTCCAACTTGCAGCTGAGACTGCACTGGTGTGTAGAGACGTAACATGCTTCCCAGTGGCCCGCAGGCCGCCGCGGCCCACCGGGCTGATGCCTGGTATGCCCTATAGCCAGTCAGGGCCTGGGTGTTCATAATGTTATGGCTGATCGGTGTATACATTTTTAAAGCAGAGGCCCTGTGGAATAAAATAGTGACTGTTCCAAAGTTTTTTGTTGCAGGACATTTCTACAACTTTTCATCATAATTTCAGGCAAAAATGCACCACAATGTATAAACTAAACTTTACTGCAGCCCTCAAAAATTCCCCTTGCCTGCTTGCATTTTTGCGGGTGCAATTTGAGGGCTGGCAAGCTATGGCTGCCTGGGCTCGCACACGTGGGGGGGGGCAAGGAACAGCTGGCTGGCGGGGTTGGGTGGGAGCCGTTCGTGAGGGGGAAGAGAGAGAAGAGCAGTTGGCCAGATGATCAGAGCGCCGAGGAGCATCACAGCTTTCATTTAATTTCCTGTATGTTCCTCACACTCGTCATCACATACAGCCCCTCTTCCTTGTCCAGGGACTTTGATAGACAGGTCCAATCCCGGGACGTGTGATGCATCTCACGGTTCCCTGGCCAGGAGGCGGAGCTGTATGTGACAGAGAGCGGCGGGAACATACAGCAATTGAAATCAAAGTTGTGATGTTCCTCGGCGCTCTGATCATCTGGCCGGCAATTCCTCTCCTCTATTCCCACGCACAGGTAAGCTGCATTGGTGGACACGGGCAGGCTTCATTGGTGGACATGAGTAGGCTGTATTGATGGACACAGATGAAGCAGCATTGTTGGGCACAGGTGAGGCTGCACTGATGGGCACGGATAAAGTTGTTGTTAATATTTATTTTTATAACTTAATTCTGCATTAAACTTTTAAAGCGGAGCTCCACCCAGGAAAACAATATTTTGCTATGTTGTTTAAAAAAATAAAAATAAAAAAACCTGAAAAAAAAAAAAAATACTCACCCGAAATAGCTGTTGCTATGCGGAAGTCCGTAATCTGCCTCACCTGCACCGCGGTTTGATTTCTTCTTGTCCTTCTCCTTGTGAATGGGGCGCGCTGCTTTCTGGGAACTGTGTGTGTTCTCAGAGAGCAGCGCGCCCATTCACACTATGGGAAACAGGCAGTGAAGCCGTACGGCTTCACTGCCCGTTTCCTACTGTGCCTGCGCGAGTCTCACGCTGGCTTGTGAATGGGCGCGCTGCTCTCTGAGAACACACACTCGGACTCGGAGCGATCGCGGGACCGGCATCGGGGGGGCCATCAGCGCGGGCGCCTAGGACAGGTAAGTGTCCTTATTTAAAGTCAGCAGCTACACTGTTAGTAGCTGCTGACTTTAAAAAAAAAAAAATTTGCGGCTGGAGCTCCGCTTTAAGTGTCATTTCATGAGATATCTTATGAGGGTGTGTTTTTCGGGGTGGAATTAGAGGCGGCCAGGTTAGGGGGTTGGGTGGGGCAACTAGTGGTGAGTAACCCTTAAAGCCCATAGTAGATTAGGGCTTGAAATTTTGAGCCCTGCTTTAGTGTATACACTAAAATGTATTTTGGTGCTTACAAACACAATATTATACCTATACGGGATAGTCCGCAAACACACTGCAGGCAGTGGAAGAGGGGGGGTTTTGCTACAACAAAACAACAATACTAAGCTTACGGCTGCAGCAGCTATCTCTTAAATACCACGACAAGGAGTTAATATGATATTTCTGTCTAATTTCCATGGTGTTTTATAACAGATGAAGTGCTTTACTAAATGTCATGTTCATGCTTGTCCAGAAGAAATTAAATCAGATAACAGAAAGCAATATAGTACTTGGTTTACCATTTTATTGACAGCAGGGGGAGCTAGAGTGTCAGCGTGTGCTCTCTTAAAATAGTATGCGCTACACAGGCAGCTCGAAAACAACACCCTGTTCAGAATGATTAGTAACCTTGTACCAATACTGCAATACCCATTATTAAAGAAAAGCACAAACTGTTCCACAAGCACTTTGTATAGTACAAACTAAACCATTTTATGTAACCATAGCATTGAGAGAGGACAAGAGCCCAAAACAGCTTAAACTTTTTAATTGAAAAAATAAATGTTACATCTAAGTATGATTTTAGAATTTCCTCCTGCTGTTAAAGGTCTCACAAAGGCAGTTTAGGACTGAGGAGTGCGGATGTGCGCACTGCATTCCTGTGCACATCATACATTTTGTATGGCTCAAATCCCATCATTATCAAAATGGCACAGGACCTCTTTTTCCACCACACCTGAATCTCATCGCATGGGTGTTCACACACCCATCTATGATCTGTTTTGGGGTGTCAATAATCTAACATTGACACCTGCAGCATATTGCATGGACGCTGTGTGATTGCTATGCAGTGCGATGCAGGGAAACACAGGGAATCTTGTGCATTTCCTGCATCACATCAGTGTGAACTTGGCTTAAAGTTGGGTGGACGGAGCCTGATAGGGATTCATAGTCACTAGCTCCTCACCCTTGTGATTGACATGTGCAGCAGAGGAGACACTGTGCATCTTAGACTGGTATAAGGGCAGATGCCAGAATGTGTCCATGTGGCTGCCAGTGGCGGCTGGTGAAGTTTTAGGATGGGGGGACACACGACCCTGCCCCTCCACATGTGGTCCCTCCCACTTCTAATAAGCCACACCCCTTATAAAATACACCCACTCCATCCCCTGTATTCCACTCGCTTCCACTCATAGTGTCAGGTAGAGGTCCACCGATATATCGGCCGATATTTGGCCTTTTTTTAAAAATCGGTATCGGCCGATTATTGTAAAAAAATCGGCCGATTTTCGTCTGCCACACTAGCCCCGCTCCACCTACAGCAGCACGAGAAATTAATCCTTCAGCTGCGCTGCTGATAGCCTGCTCCATCCATCCCCCACCCATGGCCAGCTCCATCCATTCACCCCCTCCCTCCATCCACAGCCAGCACCATCCATCTCTCCCCCTCCACAATGCATCCCCCACCCACGGCCAGCTCCATCCACCCCCCTCCCTCCATCCACAGCCAGCACCATCCATCTCTCCCCCTCCACAATGCATCCCCCACCCATGGCCAGCTCCATCCATCCACCCCCTCCCTCCCTCCATCCACAGCCAGCTCCATCCATTCACCCCCCTCCACAATGCATCCCCCACCCACGGCCAGCTCTATCCATCCACCCCCCTCCACAATGCATCCCCCACCAACGGCCAGCTCCATCCATCCACAGCCAGCACCATCCATCTCTCCCCCACCCACGGCCAGCAACATCCAGCCACCCACTCCACAACGCATCCCCCACCAACGGCCAGCACCATCTATCTCTCCCTCTTCACAATGCATCCCCCACACGGCCAGCTCCATCCATCCACCCCCTCCACAATGCATCCCCCACCCACGGCCAGCTCCATCCATCCATCCCACCCACGGCCAGCTCCATCCATCCACCCCCTCCCTCCATCCACAGCCAGCACCATCTCTCCCCCTCCACAATGCATCCCCTACCCACGGCCAGGTCCACCCATCCACCCCCTCCCTCCATCAACAGCCAGCACCATCCATCTCTCCCCCTCCACAATGCATCCCCCACCCACAGCCAGCTCCATCCACCCCCTCCCTCCATCCACAGCCAGCACCATCCATCTCTCCCCCTCCGCAATGCATCCCCCACCCACGGCCAGCTCCATCCATCCACCCCCTCCCTCCCGCCATCCACAGCCAGCTCCATCCATCCACCCCCCTCCACAATGCATCCCCCACCCACGGCCAGGTCCATCCATCCACCCCCTCCCTCCATCCACAGCCAGCACCATCCATCTCTCCCCCTCCACAATGTATCCCCCACCCACGGCCAGCTCCATCCACCCCCCTCCCTCTATCCACAGCCAGCACCATCCATCTCTCCCCCTCCACAATGCATCCCCCACCCACGGCCAGCACCATCCATCTATCCCCCTCCACAACACATCCCCCACCCACGGCCAGCACCATCCATCTATCCCCCTCCACAACGCATCGCCCAGCACCATCCATCTATCCCCCTCCACAACGCATCCCCCACCTAAGCCCAGCACCAATTATCCACCCCCCTCTACAATGCATCTCAATCCAAAAATCGGCCCAAAATATCGGCTGCTAAAATCAGCATCATATATCGGCTATCGGCCGCCCAGATTTCCAAATATCGGTATCGGTATCGGCCGGAGAAAAACCCATATCGGTCGACCTCTAGTGTCAGGAGTATACCGATCAGCATCACAGCACAGAGTATATAGCCCCAGCATCACAAATCATGGTATATAACGCAGCCTTACAGATTGGCGCAAACAAACTAAAAAATTACACTGTTGGTTATGAAGGAATCTAAATGGGCATGAGATTACCAGAGACTGCGGACATACTGCACAAGATTACCAGACACTGCGGACATACTGTACGAGATTACCAGACACTAGGGATGAGCTTCGCGTTCCATACGAACGTATGTTCGACTAGAACATTGTCTGTTCGTACATTCGATGAAATTCGAACAAAAGCAGTCGTTTGCGCCAAATTCGAGTGACGCAAAACGGCCCATAATTCACTGCGGCATTGCGCGCTAATGATTGGCCAAGCATGCTGTATGTCCCGCATGCTTGGCCAATCACAGCGCGCAAAAAACGAAGAGCCATAATTGGCTAAAGCCTGGGTGTCTTTGGCCAATTATGGCTCAGGGCTTTAGTACATGCCCCACACTATAAAAGGCCGCCTGCTGGGCGGCCTTGTGTAGTGTGTTCCTGCTTGTTAATGAGAGCAGTCAGAGAGACAGAGAGATTGTCTTTTTATATAGCTAGATAGAGCAGGCAGGCAGGCTAGTCAGTTTAGCTTAATTTACAGTGTGTAGAGAATATATATACATCCCTAGGAGTTGAACATATATTTATACACTGTATAGCTTAGATAGATCAGTTCTTCCTAATTTACTGGCAGGCAGGTGATTGTGCTATTTAAAGACGTTATCACACATATAGACACCCAGCAGGTACAATATTTAAAGGAATTTAATTTAAATTTTTTTAATGTAAGCATCATTAAAATCACTGCTCCTGGAGCAGTGATTTTAATAATGTTTAAATAAAAAAAAAATGAAAGATTCCTTTAAATATTGTACCTGCTGGGTGTCTATAGTTTGCCTGTGAAAACGTCTTTGAGAACCCGGGTCTTGCCCATGGGAACATGTATCAATGGAATTTTTTTTTTTTAAACGGTCGTTTTTTTCAGGAGTCCTGAAAAAACAACCGTTTTTAAAACTTTTTTCCATTGATCCATGTTCCCTCGGACAAGACCCGGGTTCTTAAAGACGTTTTCACAGGCAAACTATAGACACCCAGCACTGCAGGTACAATATTTAAAGGAATTTTTCATTTTTTTTATTTAAACATTATTAAAATCACTGCTCCTGGAGCAGTGATTTTAATGATGCCTAAATAAAAAAAATAAAAAATCCTTTAAATATTGCACCTGCTGGGTGTCTATATCTTGCCTGTGAAATTGTCTTTGAGAACCCGGGTCTTGCCCGAGGGAACATGTATCAATGGAAAAAAGTTTTAAAAACGATCACTTTTTCAGGAGTCCTGCTCCTGAAAAAACAACCGTTTTGTAAACTTTTTTCCATTGATACATGTTTCCTGGGGTTCTCAAAGACGTTTTCCAACTATAACTTGAATATTGGTCTTTAAAATGAGCGTTTTTGAACTCGAACGTTCGATTCCTATAGACTTCAATGGGGTTCTAAATGTTCGCGCGAACGGTCGGTCTGTTCGACGGTTTTGGTGCAAACCGAACGCGGGTACTGCACAAGATTACCAGAGACTGCGCACATACTGCACAAGATTATCAGAGACTGCGCACATACTGAACGAAATTACCAGAGACTGCGGACATACTGAACGAAATTACTAGAGACTGCGGACATACTGCACAAGATTACCAGAGACTGCGAACATATTCCACCAGATTACCATAGACTGCGGACATACTGCACAAGATTACCAGAGACTGCTGACATACTGCACAAGATTACCAGAGACTGCGGTCATACTGCACAAGATTACCAGAGACTGCAGACATAATGCATTACTTGTCCTGCGACTTGGGATTTCAACGTTGCATGACAAGTCGTACCCCATGATTTCCAATGAGAACCGTTCATATCTGCGCGACTTCAAGTCACGGCGACTTCAAAGTAGTCCCTGCATTACTTTGGTCCCACTTTGATGCAACTTGAGGTCCATAGACCTTCAGAATACACAGGCATTGCTTTAAGGCGCATCAAACTTTCGGACTGTGTTAGCCTGAAAAGTCGCAAGATTCTGACACAATGTTTTGCTGCGATTTTGCAGTGACTTGAAACAATGTCTGTATATTCTGGAGGTCACATCAAAGTGGGACACAAGTAATGCAGGGACAACTTCGAAGTCGCTTTGACTTGATGTTGCACAGATATGAACGGTTCTGACTTATCCTGCAACTTTCCAGTCCCAAGTCACAGGACAATTTGCATTTTTCTCTAATAAGCGGGTGAGGGGGGGGTTGGCTTGTGTTCTCTGCTATTTCCGCCGAACATTAAATATAAAAAAATAAGGCGGAGGGGGAGGGGGGTTCCATTCCGGCCGCTATTTTCACCAATTAAATATAAAAAAAATTGAATAAGCAGGGGGGGGAGGGATTCCATTCCTGCCGCTATTTCCACCAATTAATAAAAAAAATAAGCGGGGGGGGGGAAGGTGGTTGAGCCGTTATGAACCTTCCGTTCCGTTCATGGGGGGGAGTTGTGCCTCTGATACCGCCGATGCCGCCATATATAGCTATACATGAACTGCATGCAGCATTAGCTCAGCTTACCTGTTTCAGGCGTGCTGAGCTCCAGAGTCCAGACGTCACTTCCTGTTCTTCCTGTGATGTCGGGACTAGCACTTTCTGTGTGCACCCGCCTAGCCATAACAGTACAGTCACAGTCCATCGCACCAGAAGCAGTGGCGCGATGGAGAGCGCCACAAAGGCGTTTTTTTTGCTGCCAATGTAGCACTTTGTCTGCAATCCCGTGATTGCACAGATGTGGCGCTACCCATACTGCACTGTCCTTAAAGGGACATGTTTAACCACTTAAGGACCGCCGCATGTACATTTACGTCAGCAAAATGACACCGACGGGCACAGCAACGTATATATACGTTGGTGCCTTGGGGGGGTTTGGAGATCGGACCCCCCCGTACATGCGGCGGTCCGGTTACCTGGCCGAGCGATCCGGGATGAGGGGGCGGCGGTTGGTTTTTGTCCGCCCCCTCCGGATCGCTCTCAGCCAATCCGCACGCTCCCCCTGCGTATCATTTCCTCCTCCTGTGTAAACACAGGAAGGAGGAAGTGATGTAATCGCTCCCTCAGCGTTTTTTTTCGACCGCTAAGGAGAGATCACATCACATAGTAAGTGTACACAACAGCACACTGACACACAGACACATAGGAACATTTAACCCCCCGATCACCCCCCCCCACCCCCTCCCCCCTGTCACAGTGTCACTGAATGCAGTGATTATATGTATGATCACTGCAGTTAGTGTCAGTGTGACAGGCAGTTAGTGTTAGGTTCAGGGTAGCCCCTACCCCCCCCCCCTAATAAAGTTTTAACCCCTTGATCACCGCCCTAGTTAACCCTTTCACTCCCTATTGCCAGCGTCATTAAGCGATCATTTTTCTGATCGCTGTATTAGTGTCGCTGTTCACGCTAGGTAGCTAATTTTTTTTTATTGCGATTTTTTTTTTTACTAAAGACATGTGGCTAAATACATTTTGGCCTAAATGTTTGACTAAAATTTAGTTTATTTGATTTTTCTTATAACAAAAATTAAAAAATATTGTTTTTTTTTCAAAAATGTCGCTCTATTTTTGTATATAGCGCAAAAAATAAAAATCGCAGAGGCGATCAAATACCACCAAAAGAAAGCTCTATTTGTGGGAAGAAAAGGACGCAAATTTTGTTTGGGAGCCACGTCGCACGACCGCGCAATTGTCAGTTAAAGCGATGCTGTGCCGAATCGCAAAAAGGGGCAAGGTCATTTGGCAGCATTTTGGCCTGGGTCTTAAGTGGTTAAATAATTTTTTTCTTTTTTTTTAGATTTTTTTTTTTTACTGACTAGGGGAGGGGGGGCGGCACCCCCTATTGACGGGCCGCCACTGGTGGCTGCATACTTGGGGTCAGTTTGGGAACTGTGGTGATATGTTGCTAAAGCTAGAGCCAAGTGACTGTCAGCCCAGAAAGCTCTATGTGAATTGGGAGACAGGGATCACTTCTGAGATGCTGATACCTATTGTAGCTATTCCCTTTGGGAGAGCGCAGGGAGTGCCGAGAACACCGCTGGGGCCGGGACCAGTTCATACTCACCACGCTGACCATCTGCCAGACCAGGGAGACCCATATTTTAGAGGAGCAGCACACCCAAGTAGTGGCGGTCGGGCCGCAGCCACAGGGTGCATTGGCTACAGAAACACTTAGTCTGGTACTTAAACAGGCAGAGGGGGCTTGATGGGCCCAGTTGGGGTCATCCAGTTTGTTAAGTGAGGAGGAACCAGGGATCATTGACGCAGGGTCACCCCCAATTTGAGCGCAGATTTGGGTCCCTGAAAGAGGGAATTGGTGAATGGGAATCAGAGGTCCTCCAAGTTCCAGTTCACTTAGTGAAGAGACCTGAGGAAGTGCTTCTTTGTGTGAGGAATCTTGCCTATGCAACAAGGGTTTCAGATCTATCCCCACCCTGCACATGGGCCCGGGCTCAGAATGATGCCTACTCCAGTCTGATCACTAAAGTGGAGACCTCATATACCCCACCTGGGAACGGTGATAGGCAGAACCTTCCCAGGTTCACTTGGTTTCAAAGATGCATCCAGAGGAAGAAAGCTATGGAATATGGATGCGATTATCTCTATGCTCCTTGGGAAGTAATGAAAGAAATAATATTGACCGTGTGGAGGTCAATCGTCCAGATGGAAAAAGCCAAGCTTGGGCTCAGTATCTTCGGTCCTGGAGGAAAGATTGTCCGGATGCCACACCCAGTTTATTACTTCTGAGTCTGCAACTTGCTTGGTTAGTTAAAAAGACTGTTTGTTATAAAGGGGCTGTTGAGCCCGAAGAAGTTGCCACAAGTATCATGTTGCTGTTGGGGCTAAAAAGTCCCCTTTCCCAAATCCCCATCCTTTCTATCCTTGCAAATAGAAGAGGAGGCTACTGAAGGTGATATTGCTTCACCACTTGAGAGGAAAAAACTTCTACTGCAAGAGAACTTCTCCTGTTTGAGCCAGGGGCTGCTACCTGAAGGGGGTAAACTTCCCTAGTTACTAAAGACACACAATACCCTGCTAAGGACACTTTGCAAAGATCCTTTGAGCCATGGGTCATCATAGTTGCTAAAGTAATCTTGAGCTAAAGACACTTTTTCGAATATTCTTTTGGGCCAGTGGGCCACTACAGTGTTGAAGGAGAACTGTGAATTGCTGCCAAGATGAAAGGGCAGTAATTCAATTATTCTTCAGGGGCGGTGCCAGAGAGGAGGACTCCCTTGAAGCATGTCTACAAACACCCACAAGTAGACAAGCCATTGCTTAGGCTCCAGCAATGACAGCTGTCCGCAAGGAAAATATATGTTGCCCCAGTGCTGCAGAAAAAGGGACACTGAGAGCATCAGTCGAATAGACTCTGCACAACTTCATCCTAACTTGTGGGTCTGGCTAGAATAGGAAATTCAGCACCCTGGTAATTGAGAGGGACTTTGCCTATTGTTAGTCATGTAGTTCCCGAATGGAACAAGTACAGAGTATGTTTAGTTAGTTAGAAGGGCAGGTTGTTCTGTTTGTCTATTACAGGAACACAACAGGACGACAAGTCAAGAGTTGCTGGACACATTGGCTATCTCTACATGAATGTTAGTGATAAGGATTGTTCAGGTGAGAAGGTCGCCTCTGTGGTGAGGACAGTCTCACAGTAAGTACATAGAATGTATGGTTGCTATATGCTTGTGTATTTTCTTTGCAGACCCGCAAGGAGTATTTATGCCTCCGCCAAAGTTGCCCATGACACGTGTCTGTATACGTGTAAAAATTGTATTTCTAGTATAGTTAGTTAGGGGGTTGCCCCATGGCCTTGTACATATGCTACTTCCCTTTTGCCCCTTTTTCCAAGTTTGTGGGGTACTCCTTGTAAATTTTTGTACATGTATTATTGTAGGGGCGGAAGCCCAAAGCCAGTAAGGACATGGCTTGTTTTGGCGGGGGTAGATGTAGCACCCTCTTAGATAGGTGCTAGAGGAGAGTATAGTTTTTGGGTCTTTCTGCTTACCAGGAAGAATGCAAGGAAAATTTAGATGCCTACCAGGGAGAAAGGATTCATTGATAGGGCCTGCTCTTGTTGTCTGAATGTTTCACACTGGTCCAATAGGGGGACATTTTGGACAGTGGGAGGAAACCTGACATATGAGGGGAACAGGCATTGTTACAGCCCTGGCTATTCAAAAGTGCCTCAGTGCATGCTGGGTGATTGTATAAATGCCAAGGGCACATGTGCTTGGAGTCTTCCGCTGGAGAGCGGGGTCCCAGAGGGAGGAGGCGGCTGCCCCTCTTTTGTAGAAGCTGCCATGTGTCTTTGAGTGTCTGACCTCAAGGCATGAATCTGAGAATAGATGCAACCCTGTCAGGGATTAGGCTAAAATGCCTATTTCATTTTAGGCTATTCATTTATTAGAATCACTGAAAAGTTTTTTCTTTGTTATATTTCTTGTAATGTTTATTTGTTTTTATATTCTTTATCTAAATATGATACATATGCATATGTATGTATGGGTATGTGTTGCAATGCAGATATTTTCCTTGAAAAGATTTGTCAGATATTGTTTTAAAGGCACAGTATATTTCAACTTGGATGGACATACAGAGAGCTATTGAAATCAAAAGCAGATGTGTCATCCCCCCTCCCTTCTACTGCATTCCTAAATGGACTTCGGCCTTCCCCTTTCCCCTCCTCCTTCTGTCGCCTTCTTGTATTCACACAGAGAACAAACATGGCGAATGTGAAAGAGACTTTATATGGGGACTGTTTGTACTATGAAGAAGCCCTTGCAGAACTGACCAAGGACCCCTGTGTATGGATTTTGGACAAAGGATTTTACATGTGTTCACAGGAGGGCATGTAGTGAGTGGGTGGGTAAATGGGAGTGAACTGTATGAAGTAGCCAATCTGTGTGCATGTATTTGTGATGTCATGTTGTTAATAAAAGAACAGTGTAAGCCCTTCCCCTTCCTGTTGCTGGTGAATGCTGGAAAAGGTGAGATGTAGATCTTTTTTGTTTGGTCCATACATTTCACCTTATAATTTGAAATCAACCGGCAGAATGGTTAATCCTGAGATTGTATCAGGGCCTCATCCTCATCAACCATATATCCTGCAGAGCTGACTGGACGGGGGACACACAAGAAAGGATCTGCTTCCACCTACAGTGAGTACATATCTGTGTCTTGGGGCCTGTCCTGTGAGGGCCATCCCTTCAGCTATTAGAGTCGGAGAAGGGGTGTCAGTGAAAGGGGATGCTAGTGAGTGTCCTAAAGAGAAACAGTTTAATCAAGTCTGCTGCCAGAGAAAGCAAATTACTTATTCTTCCCCTACAAGTGTTGTATGGTATAAAAGCAAGTCTGTTACCACATCTAACCTGTGAGGCCAAGTGAGAGTTGTCCTCAATTGTAATTAGTTCCAGTTGGAGTATCCCACTATTCCCTTCTCCTATTCAAGAGCCAACAATAAATACCAAAAAAACAAAACCCCTGGATTGATTATTGGTAATGAACGGATGAGAGTATGGACGGTTGTATTAAAACCCATAGCAACAGGCTGCAAGATAAGATGGGGAAAAGCTTAAGGAAGTCTACACACAGCAATCCCTTCAGGGGCAGTACTACAGACAGAAGGGCACCTGGGAGCCGCCCCCTCTCTCCAGGCCCCCCTCTATATGCATAATAGATAGATTCATGCATAACATTCATCTATCCATGGCTGCCGCGGCCACCCCCTATTCATGCTTCCGGCCCCTTTCGGTGCTACAAGACTCTGTGCTGTGAACAGATGACAGGTCAGAAGAAAAGGTGCCCATCTCTGTACCAACCTACGGCTGGTCTTACTTACCTCCAGTTTTGGTATCTACAAAATGTATGAATCTGGTGCAATAATAGAACCACTTTGTAAAAGTGGTGCTATTAGGAATACCTGAATCTGATGCACATGTCGGTAAAGCTACCATAATGGGCAGAAGGGTTTTGAGTATCGTTAGGGATTTATTCAACTTCTTTGCGGGCTCTTGACTTGTGGATCGCAAACTTCAACTGTATCTCTAGTTACAACACTACAAAGATCCCTTCTGTTACATTTTGATTATTTTTAGGAGAAAATTAATATAATAAGGCTAATAAAAGGGTTAAGAGCGGGAAAAAATTGCGCAACCATTCAGACATGTGTTCTGTTGCCGTTAATGTATGGAACACCACTAGAAATGTAATTTCCCACTGTCTCACTGATTAAAGGGGTCGTAAAGTTTCATGTTTTTTCACCTTAATGCATCCTATGCATTAAGGTGAAAAAACATCTGACAGTTACGCCCCCCCCGTTTTACTTACCGGAGCCCGTTCACGGCTGCGCTTACCCCCGATGTCCTCGTCTCGGCTCAGTCTGGCCGTTGATTGGCTAGAGTGGATGGATTGATAGCAGTGCAGCCATTGGCTTGCGCTGCTGTCAATCACAACCAATGATGCGGCCCGCCGGGGGTGGGGCCAAGTGATACAGTGAGCGGCTATAGCCGCCAGCTGTATCACGGGAGCGCGCCCACAAGAACTAACCCCCATGGGAAAGAGCTCCCATAAGGGGGTTAGTTCTTGTGGGGAGGAGCTGAGTCAGCCGCCGAGGGACCCCAGAAGACCAGGTTCGGGGGCCACTCTGTGTAAAACGAGCTGCACAGTGGAGGTAAGTATAACATGTTTGTTAAAAAAAAAATATCCTTTACAACCCCTTCAAGGGATGCAGACATGCAACTTGTCTCAGAACACTGAAACTGTATCAGGTGCTTGTAATGAACCAGAGCTCCCATTCAGAACAGAAAAAGGTGGGAATCTGCTACAAAGCTTGCTAAGGCTGATGTTTAGGTTTGGACTATTTTGCATAGTTGCATTGGTCAAGTTTGGACCAATGTATCTATGATGTGCCATGCCTGGACGATCCCTGTGGAATCTGGAAAGCACTGTAGTAGGCAACGTACCACAGTGACTGACACTAGCTTCTGAATCTTGTGCCATTCAGGTGGAGAGGTGAGTTGGTGACATCACAAGCTCCATTTTGTCCAATCAGAGAACACTTTGCATTCATTGAGAAAATACCTAATGCTCTTTGAATGGTGCCTGTGCTGAGCAAGTGACATCCTGGGCCAGATCCAAATACATGCCCCGCCGGCGCGGCGTGTCCCATTTACTCTATGCCGCTGTAAGTTACAGCGGCGTATCCTTATCCTCAAAGCAATTCCGCTGTAACTTACGGCGGCGTAGCGTAAATGGGCCGGCGTTCGCGGGTGTAATTCAAATGAACAAGAAGTGGGCGTGTTTTATTTTAATTATGAATGACCCGACGCAAACGACGTATATTTTGAACTGTGCATGCCCCGGCCGTGGACGTATCCCAGGGCGCATGCGTGAAATCACATTGCAAATAGTGAATAAAAATGATGTGAACGTAACTTACGCAAATCCCTATTCGTGAACGGTTTAATGCAAACGACGTGAACGACGGAAAATTCCACGCTGGCCCGACGACCATACTTAACATGGTGTACACCTCTATATAGCAGGGGTAACTTTACGCCGGACATACGCTTACGTAAATGACATAAAAGGAATGCGCCGGCCGCTCGTACGTTCGTGAATTGCCGTAACTCGCTCATTTGCATATTCAACGCGGAAAAGCGACGGAAGTGCCCCTAACGTCCAGCGTAAGTATGCAACTAAGATACAACGGTGTAATAACGTTACGCCAGTCGTATCTTAGCGTAATTCCGGCATATATTGTTTTGTGGATACAAAACAAAGATACGCCGGCGGGAATTTGAAATTACGGCAGCGTATCTGGAGATAAGCCGCCATAATTCTTTGTGGATCTGGCCCCCTGTGTTTACTAGGCAGCAGGTAGGCAATCACCATGGGACCATTTAGCAGTAATCACTGTAGTAATGGTGCCTACTACCATGATTTCCAGCTTCCATACAAATCTTTTAGGTATGGCACATACAATACATACTTACATTGGTCCAAGCTGAACCAATATACCTATGAAATATAGTCCATACACAATCTTCATCTTCAGCAGAGACTGGCCAAGATTCAATCCACCTATGTTCAGACTGGTTGTACCCAAGTCAATCTAGCCACTACCAGTAATTATTATGTTCTGCCAGTCGGGAAGGCCATCAACTGGCAGAACACAATAGCACTACAGGAGCGATTACCCCATCAACACGACTGCCTTGATGGGGGAATCTAGTGATTTTCTTTCCTTCCATCTAGGGTGGAAATGCCTGTTGGTTATAATGCGTAGTGCTTTTGCAAACTAAATCTTATCCACGTAAACTGGCCATAGATGGATAGAATTTCAAATGACAATTCTTAATAAAGATACAAAAGAAAACAGTGTAGCGCATAACCAATAAGAACATATTCAATTGAACATGTATTATGTGAAATAAAGTGAATATATTAATGTGATAAAGTCCAAAAATATCCAAGGATAAATAAAATAAAATAAATCTGGATAATTAAATCTTCACCAGGTGACGATGACAAAACCAAACTTAAAGTGATCCCTCCACCAGTAAGGATGGGTACTCTCACCTTCACACATAGACCACTGTCTTACCAGATGGACAAACAGGCAGATATCTCAGCTTGGGAGACCAGGATGCAGGTTAGCAATACAGATCCTCATAGGTCAGCGTTGTCAAAACGGACCCGTACATGAAAAGGAATCGTAAACTAAGTGCTCTCCGCTTGGACTCAGACAATTTATTAAAAAGTATTAAAAGTACAGGCTACTCAAATTTAGCCACTGTAAAAATGGCAGTAAAGAATGCAGGAACAAAACTTGATTTCAAAGGATGGCAGCGAGCGACGTGTATTCAGGCTCCTATCCCCTGTACATGTTACGTTTTACAACTTCCTCAGCTTCCTTGTTTCTTTTGTAATTCTTAATAAAGGACTTAGGAAGTCATACAAAAATTCTCAGAACATTTGAATGTTGTTTAAACGATTTAATTTGCTTTTAACATTTGAATTTGGAATAAATGGACTTTACGGAACGAAAAACTACATACTGTACATTCTGATGCCGCGTACACACGATCATTTTTCGGGTTGTAAAAAACGTATTTTAAAAATGTTATTTAAAATGATCGCGTGTATTAGATGTTCATCCGTCTAAAAAAAAAATTTCCCATCTTTCTCCTTTGAATATTTTCTAGTCACTGCAAAATGAATGCCTATTTAATGTTTAGAAAAACTAACAAACTTGGAACATTCTTTTCCCTATGAATTTTCATTCGAAAATCCTATTCATCTATGGCCAGCTTTAAGGTTTAAATCAGCACTTTATTGTTGTACCATAAATGTCACGATTTCCTGGCATTTAGTGTATCTTTAATATATAAACCTGAAGGCATGAACATGAGGTAATTAGAAGTTTAACTTTGTGGGCTTTGATTTATAAATGATCATTAAATGTTGCCTAAAGTTAGGCAATGAAAGAACAGCTGGTGCCTCTTTACTGAGACAATAAGAAGAATATGTCAGATCAAGCCAATAGAGACGGCATCATCTTCTTCATTCAGGGAGAAGTGGCACGGAATATGCAATGATGGAAATAAGCGTTTATTATTAGATGAGCTAATTCTGTCAGTTTAATGATATTCTCTGACTGGAAAATAGCCAAAAGTTTTGGGGTTATGTTAATTATCCGTTTTTACTGACATCTGTAGTTGTCATAGACCAAATGTTCTGTGCCTATGGATAAATATGTTTAAAATATTTTATAAATATTTTATAAATATGTATCTTATTTTTTTTTACTTTGGATATGCAAATATGTGAATCCAAATTAAAGCAAATTTTAACTTTTTGCTATAATAAATATACCCCAAAAATATATAAAAAAAAAAAAAAATTTCCCTCAGTTTAGGCCGATACGTATTCTTCTACCTATTTGTGGTTAAAAAAAATCGCAATAAGCATTTATTTAAAATAGGGGATAGTTTTATTGCATTTTTTTTTTACTACTAATGGCGGCGATCATCGTTTTTTTTCATGACTGCGACATTATGGTGGACACTTCGGACAATTTTGACACATTTTTGGGACAATTGTCATTTTCACAGCAAAAAATGCATTTAAATTGCATTGTTTATTCATTTGCAGTTTGGGAGTTAACCACAAGGGGGCGCTAAAGGGGTTATGTGTTCCCTAATGTGTGTTTACAACTGTAGGGGGGTGTGGCTGTAGGTGTGACGTCATCGATTGTGTCTACCTATAAAAGGGATCACGTGATAGATGACGCTGCCACAGTGAAGAACGGGGAAGCCGTGTTTACACACGACTCTCCCCGTTCTTCAGCTCCGGGGACACTCCAGCGATCGGGTCTGTGAGTCCCGCGGTCCCGGTCCTACGGCTGGGTACTAGTACAGGACGTACATGTACGTGGATGTGCCCAGCCGTGCCATTCTGCCGACGTATATGTGCAGGAGGCGGTCCTTAAGTGGTTAAACCCAAAAGCAAACATTTATTCTATTGCAGCTTACCAGTTCATATACACGATTATTTTTCGGGTTGTAAAAAATGTCATTTTTCAGGCTCTAGAAAAAATGCAATTTTTTTCAACTTGATCATTAAAACGGCCTTGCCTACACACGATCGTGTTCTAGCAATACGCGGTGACTTACAGCACGTACGACGGCACTATAAAGGGGAAATTCCATTCGGATGGCGCCACCCTTTGGGCTGCTTTAGCGTTAGTAAAAGACGATTCACGCTTTTCTGTCTGTTACAGTGTGATGAATGTGCTTACTCCATTACGAACGGTAGTTTTACCAGAACGAGCGCACCCGTCTCATAACTTGCTTCTGAGCATGTGCAAATTTTTCACGTCGTTAAAGCCCACACACGACCATTTTATACAACCTGAAAAACTACAACATTAAAAACGTCATTAAAAAATAGAGCATGTTCGATTTTTTTTCTCGTTTTTCAGAACCGGAAAAATGCTCTGAAGCCTACATACGACCGTTTTTATTGACATTGAAAAAAACTTAATTTTTTACAACCTGAAAAATGATCGTGTGTACGCGGCATTAGATGTTATGGCTGCATTTGTTTTCTTTTTTAGGACACAAAAAGAGGGGAGGAGAGAAGCACAACAACCATAGCGTACCATGTAAAGAGTAATTGTAATAGAAAATATAAAAAAGCACTCACAAAGATAAAATAGAGCTCAGCATGACAGCCAGGTAGTACCGGGGACAGAGATCAGACACGCAACCGGGATGCTTTGCCTTGGTAACTGGCAAGGGTGCTGAGATGGAATGGAAGCAGGGAACTGCTGTCACTGGAGAGCCAAAGCCATGGATGGAATACAGGGCCCAGGATATGAAGCCACCCTATGTAGTAGGAAAATGCTAGAGCTGGAACCGGAACGCGTTTCAAAGCAACCTTGCTTCTTCTTCTTCTTCAGCCTCCAGAAGGTTGCTTTAAAAATGTGTTCCGGTTCCAGTATTTTCCTACTGTATAAGATGGATTCATACCCTGGGCCCTGTGTTTTTCCAGGGGGGGGAACGAAAAAAGAAAGCTAATGCAGCCACCACATCTTACGATTGGTAAGCGGCAATATATTACATTTTGGGTTTTGCAGTGGTCATTAACCCTGTCCTATGGGCCTCACTAACAGGCCAGGTCTGCAAGATAACTGAAATACATCACAGGTGATATCATTTGCTGCTCAGTGATTGTAGTATTCCAGTCTGCATCTCCCCAAGGTAATACTTAAAACCTGGCCTGTTAGTGGGCCCTGAGGACAGGGTTGATGATCACTGGTTTAACCACTTAAGGACCGCCTACTGCACATTTACGTAGGCAGAATGGCACGGCTGGGCACATCAACATATATATACGTTGGTTTCTAGTACCCAGCCGTGGGTCACGGGCGCGCGCCTGCGGCGCGCTCCCATGACCTGGTCCAAAGCTCCGGGACCGGGTCCGCGGGACTCACGGACCCGATCACCGCTGGAGTGCGGCGATCGATCCCTGGAGCTGAAGAACGGGGAGAGCCGTGTGTAAACACGGCTTCCCCGTGCTTCACTGTGGCCGCAGCATCGATCGCGTCATCCCTGTTATAGGGGGACGTGATCGATGACGTCACACCTACAGCCACACCCCCCTACAGTAGTAAACACACACAGGGAACACTCAAATCCTACAGCGCCCCCTTGTGGTTAACTCCCAAACTGCAACTGTCATTTTCACAGTAAACAATGCAATTTAAATGCATTTTTTGTTGTGAAAATGACAATTGTCCCAAAAATGTGTCAAAATTGTCCGAAGTGTCCGCCATAATGTCGCAGTCATGAAAAAAATCGCTGATCGCCACTATTAGTAGTAAAAAAAATAAAAATAATAAAAATGGAATAAAACTATCACTTATTTTGTAAACGCTATCAATTTTGCGAAAACCAACCGATAAACGCTTATTGCGATTTTTTTTACCAAAAATAGGTAGAAGAATACGTATCGGCCTAAACTGAGGGAAAAAAAATGTATATATATTTTTGGGGATATTTATTACAGCAAAAAGTAAAAAATATTGAATTTTTTTCAAAATTGTGGCTCTATTTTTGTTTATAGCGCAAACAATAAAAAACGCAGAGGTGATCAAATACCACCAAAAGAAAGCTCTATTTGTGGGGAAAAAAGGACACCAATTTTGTTTGGGAGCCATGTCGCACGGCCGTGCAATTGTCAGTTAAAACAACGCAGTGCGAATCGCAAAAAGGGGCAAGATCCTTTAGCAGCATTTTGGTCCGGGTCTTAAGTGGTTAAAGGATAAATTCACCTTTAGGAGCATGTTACATGCTACACCCGTATTTAGTGAGCAACCTACACCTGTAACAATATAGCATACAGAGGGCAACAACATGTCACATACAGCCTGGTATAATGAGTTCAGTGGTCAGGAACATGTCATATACAGCTCAGTGAATAGAAAACAATGGTCAGGTCAGGTAAACAATGGTCAGGTAAAGTAACCTACAGTATCTCACAAAAGTGAGTACACCCCTCACATTTTTGTAAATATTTTATTATATCTTTTCATGTGACAACACTTGAGGAAATTACACTTTGCTAAGATGTAAAGTAGTGAGTGTACATCTTGTATAACAATGTAAGTTTGCTGTCCCCTCAAAATAACTCAACACACAGCTATTAATGTCTAAACCACTGGCAACAAAAGTAAGTACACCCTACGTGAAAATGTCCAAATTGAACCCAAAGTGTCAATATTGTGTGTGGCCACCATTTTTTTCCCTACATAGTTTCCTTTACCTCAGTGCAGTCCTCCTTCACTTACCTCATCCTTCAATTTTGCTTTTAAATGTCCTTATTTATTCTGAGAAATCCTCACTTCCTGTTCTTCTGTCTGTAACTCCACACGGTAATGCAAGGCTTTTTCCACGGTGTGGAGAAAGCCTCATGAGGGGGCAAGCAGGAGGGTCAGGACGCTATCTACTTTGCAGATAGAGAAAGGAGCTGTGTGTTAGTGGGCTTCCTGACACTCCTGCTCGCCACCTCCCCCCTCAAGAGGTTATTTTGAAGTAACAGCAAATTTACACTGTTATACAAGCTGTACACTCACTACTTTACATTGCAGCAAAGTGTAATTTCTTCAGCGTTGTCACATGAAAAGATATAATAAAATATTTACAAAAATCAGAGGGGTGTACTCACTTTGGTGAGATACTGTATTAGTATCACACCAGTCATATAATGCACTAGGTATAAAGCAATACTAATCTACAGAAGTACTGTCCTATCAAACAAACAAGCTGGAATGTCATCAGCAGCAAAACACTTGCACGGGCCAGCTGGCAGATCATGCCACTGAGGGCCACTGTCACCTACCAGGACCAGCTGCAATGTTAATCTGCCTCCCTCCCAATACTGCAGAGCACCAGTGCTGTACCTGCTCTGTTGATGAATGCTTGGGGGGAGGGGGGTTTAGACATCCCCCCCTTATCTAAGCCCCAGAGCTCTATCCCCTCTGTGTTTCTGGACCCAACAGACATTTCTTTAGCTATGCCTATGTGCCAAATTTCCATAGAGCTTAGAATATGCCTATGAATGGACTGCATAAACGTTTTCTATAAACAGAATGGTAGGCAGAATTTCATAATCAGCATTGTGTATTTAGCATAGTTTATTCAAAGAATTATCTTCATAAAATGGGAAAGGGATGAACCAAACTTTGTGTGCTTTATGTATTGGTCCTATTAGATCTCTAAAGCTTATCTAAACTCATGAAAAATTTAATATATACTAGCTTACCGGCCTTAGATGTGGATGGGGGGGTGACAGGATCTGGGGGTCCCCTTTGTTAAAGGAGTCTTCCAGATTCTGATAAGCCCCCCACCCGCAGACCCCCACAACCATCGGGCAAGGGTTGTGGGGATGAGGCCCTTGTCCCCATCAACATGGGGACATCCTCCCCATGTTGAGGGCATGTGCCCTGGTACAGTTCAGGAGGCCGGCCAGGTTGCGTGCTCGGATAAGGGGTCTGGTGTGGATTTTTGGGAGAACTCCACGCCATTTTTTTTTAAATTTGAGGTGAAGTTAAAATCCACACCAGACCTGAAGGGTCTGGAATGGATATTTGGGGGGAACCCCACGTCATTTGTTTTTAAATTGACGGCGGGGTTCCCCTTACTATCCATACCAAACCTGAAGGGCCTGGTAATTGAATTTGGGGGGACCCCCACGCTTTTTTTTATTTTTTATTAATAAGTTCTCTCTGAATTGCCGGGAGCCGCGAGTCAGTTTTAAATGACTTTTTTTCTTTCAGAAATTACACTTTGTGCAGAGACAGTTCTAAGTACGGGAAACATGCGCTATTTCACATGCATACTTTACACCCCCCCCCGGTACGAAATATAAAGGAGTATTTCACTTTTATTGTTTCACATTATTAAATTCACTGCTCCAGTTTTTAAAACTTTTTTTTGCATTGATACATGTCCCCTGGGGCAGGACCCAGGTCCCCAAATACTTTTAGGACAATAACTTGCATATTAGCCTTTACAATTAGCAGTTTAGATTTTAAATGTTCGAGTCCCATAGTCTTTAACGGGGTTCTAAAGTTCACACAAACGTTTGGTGTGTTCGCAGGTTCTGGTGCGAACCGAACAGGGGGTTGTTCGGCTCATCCCTAATGCTAATTATACTTTTAGTCTAAGAAGCTAGTATCTTGTGTGGAGACCTGCACAATTGTATTACTGTGGTCTGCTTTACATTTCAAATTCTTATGAATAGCACCTGCACTTTCTGACTGATATTTTCCAGACCACAATGACACGTATCAGGTGCTGAAGTGCACAGTCTTAAATCATTTTGAGAAGATTTTCTTCACACTGACATATTTTCCACTACCCTTTTTTTCTTCTTTCAGGAATTCATTCAGGTTCACATATTGCTGCTCTTTCAGTGAATAAAAACCTGTCTTTGAAGGGGAACACCACACTCTAGATTTTTGATTAGTTTCCTCTTAGAGGAAATTCCCTTCACAAAGGACAGCGTCAGTAAGATCAGAACCTCTTGTATCATGTTTTTTTTTATCTTTCTTCTCCCTTACAGCAGGGTTGCATGTAACCTTTAACAGATAGCACTCCAAAATTGTCAATTTCTAAGCCATGGTTCTCAATTGAATTTGGTGTATAAAGAAATTGTATTTATATTTTATTAACAGCTCTGACCTTGGAATCCAAAATGTTGTATTTGTAAAAATTCATTAACTGAGAATATTTTTCTTTCTTTCTACCAGTTGGTATCCCTTCTATCAAAAATGGCCTTTTATAAATCCTACCAGCTCAAATTCTTAAATCAGTATTTTTACCCTGCAGTATATTGATCATTGTTACTAATTTCAAAAGGCAGCCCTGCCCCATTATATATATATAAAAAAAAAATAATAATATTTGGTTTAACTAGGGATGTTAACTAGTTGCTGTTGGGGGGATTTCGATACTTCATGTCCTCCATTGTCTCAATTAACTTGTTGGGCACCAAGTACTGGGTCACATGTGAGTCCTACCTGGCGTGGGTTCTTCTGGGCTTCGTGAGGCACTTTATTACATGGCCACATTTCACAAACACATGGGGTACCTTTACATGACAAGGTTGAGGTTGTCAAGAGGGAATACCCTTAAGGTGGACCTCTACTCCTTAGGCGGCGTACACACGAGGGGATATGTCCGCTGAAAACGGTCCGATGGACCGTTTCAGCAGACATCTCCGCTCGTGTGTATGGGCTAGCGGACAGATTTCTCCACCCGACAGATTTCAAAGCAAGCTTTGAAATCTATCCGGTGGGAATCTGTCCGCCCGACATGTCTGCTGGTTAGTACACTTACCAGCAGACATGTCGGCCCCCACCGCCGCCGCGCCGCTGCCGAATGGATTCGGCGCATGCGCGGAAGTGTTTTACTTCCTGGTGCGATGACGTGGCGGTGACGCAGCGGCGTCAACGTCACCGCCTCGTCACCGCCACGTCACCGCGCCGTCCGGCGGCGGGGAATTTGATCCGATGGTGTGTACACGCCATCGGATCAAACTCCCGATCGGACATATCCGATGGAAATGGTCCGCGGACCGTTTTCATCGGATATGTCCGATCGTCTGTACGCCGCCTCAGAGATGAATGTACACCATATGCACTGCACTACAACTGTTCTCCAGTTAACTCTCGATTCCATGTGACAATGTACACCTTCTCTGTAACTTGCATTTTGGAGGGACAGGCTAAGCCAATGTCCATATCAACCTGTCCAGTGTTTTCCACTACTACCACTACTGTTGTACATCTCTTGTGACAGCAATAACGTTGAATGAAAAATGTATTGAACACGCACAGAGTGAAAGCAATCATTATAGCACCATACAGTAGCTCATGTTTAACTTTAAACCAGTAACATGTAAAGGCTTTTAAAGCATTGATTTTTAGGTACGTTAGTTTGTCACAATTTCCCAGGCGCACAAAATTCTAAATCTTGACATTTTGGTATCTATTTACTCGGCATAACATCATCTTTTATATTTTTGCCAAAAAACTAAGTATTATATTGCGTTTGTGTGCACTAGAATACATTTAAGGATATTTTTTTTCCCTGAAAATTTGCATTTTATAAATATTGTGCAACATAAAACAAACCTCTGATTTCAGAATATATATATATTATCTTTGGGGGTTCCAAGTAATTTTCTATGAAAATAAATGCTTATTTTAATATGTGTGTGTGAAAAATTAAAACTTTGGGCTGGACAGCAAGTGGTTACAGCTACCAACAAGTGCCCCCATTGTAAAATGTCCTCTTTATCCTTTTCCAGTGACAGCTCAACTTTGGGATTTTTTTATTTGCAATCCTCTCTAGATCCATATACAAAAACTTGGTTGGAGTAATGTTCAAAGCACTGCAAAAATTCCCCCTGCAGTCCAAAGCATAGGGCCGGGTGCCAATGTTCAAACAAGCTTATGCAGTTTAAATGAAATAAATCAGAAGACAGACTGGGCACCAGTCACTGCATTGTATTCTGCATGTATTCTTCGCAGAGACCAGTGGAGAATCCCACCTCTCATTCTAAAAATTGAGTGCTGAGATCCCAGAGACGATTGGAAGACAGAAGGTGAAAACGCTGCATGGGACCCAGCCACTATATAGAGTAAAGATACTTCTCCAGCCTAAACTCTCCTGGCTATGCTCCTCTGACATGTTTTGCCCCATCTACATGACTTAATCATAGACATATGATTCTCTATGATTAAGCCCCATAGGAGCATAGCCAGGAGAAGTTCTGTTACCAGCTTGTAAGAATAAAGCTTTCCAAGATCAAACTTTCCTGGTTTGCCCAACACCAGTTCTGCAGACTGTACACCATAAACGTTAAATTAAGTCCTTACATTGAGCTGCCATTGCACAGGGCAGTCATTCCTGACTCAACAGATCACTGACCACAATCAAACACACAGTAAGCATAGTTTTTTTTATACCTGATAGTTCTGCTTTATAACATAAAACTTCCACTATATAGTAAATCACTGTAAACCCTCAACACAGGGGTGCATTTACCATTCTGGTGCTGTCCAAGGGCCCAGGTCCAGTAGGGGACCCCATGATAGGCTCTGGGAGGCATGGAATCCTCTTTTGTATGTACTCACCTGCCTACCGATATTGCTGCTGTTGTTAAACTTAAAGCAGGGAGAAGAGCAGGAGGCCCGGCATGTCTAAATAGGGAGCGGAAGCTGCCCAACCTTTCATATTAACAAGTGGGTGATGGGTTGCTAGGACACAAAACAATCCTAGCTACCAATCACTAGCTTGTTAACAAGAAGAGTTGGCCAGCTCCCGCCCTCACTGTAGACCTTTTAGGCCGCCCACCCTATTCCTTGCTGTAAATTTAACAGCAGCAGTGGGCAGGCGAGTGCATACAGAAGACAGAAGGGGAAGCTGTGATATGTGAGGCTGTGATTTAAGGGGGGACTTTTTTGGGGGGAGCTGTGATGTGAGAAATGGGACTTATGATATGGGGAGCTGTGATTGTAAGGAGAGGCTGTATTTGGGAGAGCTGTGATGTAAGATGGGGAGCTGTGATTGAAAGGGGGGATTTAATTGGGGGGAGCTGTGATGTGAGAGGGTAACCTGTCATATGGGGGGCTGCGATTATAAGAGGGAACTGACCGGGCGCGGTCACGTGATGAGGACGTGACGCGTGTAGGAGGGAGGGGCTGCTGGAATGCTCCGTGGCTGTGAGCAGTACGGCGAAGCTCCGTGAGACTCGATGCGACCGACCCGGCGTGAGAGGCTGGGCTGGATCCGGACCGCAAGGAGGAACCCACCCGGAATCACCGCGACCCGCGATTCGCCTAGGATGCGGATCATAATCGCAACGCTTGGAGTCCGCAGGGCGTAAAGGCGGCGGCACTGTGGCGAAGGTGCACGCAGCCCCCTGTGGAGCCAGAGAGACAACTGCACAGCATGTCCACAGCATCAACGGGAGGCGAGACAAGGCTTGGGTGAGGCGCTCTAAGGAGCCGAGAAAGACAGGGTCCGGTGGGCCCCCCCCTGCAACTATCCCCCCCTATTGTGGAGAAATTATTGCTTGCGGCAGGGTAAGGTAAAAATTGCCTGTATAATTTGCATAATATTACCTATTTAACCTCTGCTGACTGGCCTTATCAAGTAAAGCAGGGGAAGAACTTCGGCAATCTTATTAACTCTGCTGTTAAGTTGGAGGGTTTTGCATCACGGGCTTAGACATGATGTATCTACCACTTTGAGGGAGCCGCCACTGCAACCTTGAATTTAAAAACTACTGAAACCAGGATGATTATGGAATTATGAGTCTTGGCCATAACAAATGTGACTGTGAAGCTGGTGCAGGGCAGTGCAATCCGAGTCGGATGGCCCTGAAATCTTAAAGGTAGATGTCTCTAGAATCAGGTGTTGGAGGACTTGGCGATTTAGAGCCTGAGGTATTTGCAATGTCAACCCTGCTACTCAATGCGACTAAGAGTACGTTTCCGCAGAAAGCCTGTGTTTAATATCCTGTGGCTTTGAGTCAGGGTTCTTAGCCATCTCCTTTGATTGGGGACACTAAGAGGGTAAAAGTAGATAGACAGAAAGACAGAAAATCGCACCCCCATGTACCCGTGGGCCCCCCTAGGGGACGAGTAGTGTGTTCTTGGTTCACATACTGGGGTAACTCAATAGAGGGGCAGCAGGACTTAAAAGACTAGCCCTAAAATTATTAAGAGAAGTTTCTAAGCACCCCACATAAAGGGGGATATATAAAAAAAATGTAAACAACCCCCACATCAGTAAGCAGTTGAGCAACAGAATTAAAGAGCCGTTAGCGCCAGTATTATATCAGCAAGAACCCTCTAGAACCCGGGAAGAATAAGTAAAGTGATCGGGCACCCCCCCCCCCTTATTTCCCTCAAAACGCCAAACTGGGGAAAAGAATTAGACCAAACAATAGATTTAAAATGAGCAGGTCAACAAGAGGTGCCGCCTCAAAACCTCCTAAAAGCAATGTAGGTACTAGCTCGATACAGCAGTATATGACACAGGAATCTTATGCTAAAAGCCCAGGCGCTGCAAAGAAAACGGATAAGAAAAGAACAGGAGAAGCCATGGCGAATCGGTCTAAAGGTGAGACGACCCTTGAAGGAGAGCTTGATCAAAGCAGGCTGGACGACCTGAGCCAAGAGGCACAACCACCATCAAAAGCTGAGATGAACGTGATGCTCCTGAGGATAGAAAATCTAATAAAAACAGAAATCAACAGTTTAAGAACAGAATTAGGGGGTCTATTTGAAAGAGTGGAGGGTGTAGAAAAAAGAATAGTAGAACAAGACCAAGAACTGGTTAAATTAAAATCACAAGTACAGGCGATGTCAGAGAGTCAAAAAACCCTGGCATATAGACTGGAAGACCAGGAAAATCGCAGCAGGCGACAGAACCTTAGAATACGCGCAATAGAGGAAGTACAGGGGGAGGACTTAAGAGAGATCATAAACACGCTCTTTAAACCCTTGTTGGGAAAATAAGCAGAAGACAAGCACATTAAAATTGAGAGGGTGCATCGGATAGGGAACCCCAAACAGGCAGAGAAAAGGGGACCCAGAGACATTATTGTACGCTTTCGGAACTACGAGGACAAGGCTGCAATCTGGGGAAGCTTGAGGGGGTTAGTCCCCATCAAATATAAAGGAAAGGAGATTCAAATCTTCTCGGACTTATCAAGAGAAACTCTAGAAAGAAGAAGACTTTTGATTCCACATCGATCCATTTTTTACACCCAAGCAAGACCCCATGAAAAGGAGGATGGGTTTAGACAAGTAAACAAAAATGTAATAAGAACAGATGACAGAAATTAAATTACTATCATACAACGTTAAGGGGTTAAATTCTCCTGCAAACAGACATAAAATCCTTAAGGAATTACAACTTTATAAAGCGGACATAGTCTTTTTGCAGGAGACACACCTAACGTTGGAATCTAATATAAGACTGTCTTCTCGATGTCACCCTATATGGTACTACGGGGATACAATTACAAAACGAGCCAGGGGTGTCGCAATCGGCATCCGAGGCTCCATACGCTTTGAGCTGGGAGACAGATTAACGGACTCCGAAGGTGGATTCCTTTTTTTAAAAGGAAAACTAAGAGGGGAGGAATATATGCTAGCAAATATATATGCGCCTAATGACAATTCTGCAAACTATGTGACTAAAGCTTTGAAAAAACTTAAACAATTTAAGTCTGGGCATCTGATAATAATGGGAGACTTTAACTTTTGCATGGATCCTGTAATGGATTGTACATCCCGTGCACAGGGGACGAGAAACGATCAGCTGAAATTAGTAAAACAAAGACTACATCAGGCCCAGTTGGTAGACATATGTCATCTGCATCATCCCAAAAAGTTAGACTATGCGTTTTACTCCTCTGTGCACAGAACGTACTTTAGGATTGATTATGCCATGGTGGATCATAGACTCCTGGAAAGGGTAGTAGAGACCGGTATTGAAGTTATGACAATCTCTAACCATACACCTATAACTATGAAGCTTAATGTATCAGACCAGAAAACGAATCCTCCAGAGAGGAGAATAGATGAGAGCCTACTGGACGATGAAAAAATAGTAAAAAGAGTGCAAGGAGAACTAGAAAGATACTTCAGAGAAAATGACACGGAGGGGATCTCTAGGGCCACACTGTGGGAAGCCCATAAGGCCTACATAAGAGGAATATTTATTATGGAGGGGGCAAGGAAAAAGAAAGAAAAAACAAAAGAGTTAAAGGAATTAGTGAAGGTTATATCATTATTAGAACAAGAACATAAAAATAAAGGACAAAAAATAGAAAAAACATGGCACAAAGTAAAAATGAAAAGGGATGAGTACAGAGCGCTCATAGAACAAGAGACTAAGAAAGAACTAAATATTATTGAAAGAGAGAGATATATATGGGGAGACAAACCAGGTAAATCCCTGGCCAGAATGGTAAAAAAAAAAAAAAAGGCAGGAACTATATAGAAAAAATAAGGAAAAAGAATGGGGACCTAGCCTATAAAACCAGTGACATTGCAGAAGAGTTTAGAAGTTATTACGAGGGCCTATATAATGTAAAACAAAAAAACTGGAAACCGGGAGAGAAAGAAGCTAATATTGAGGAGGTACTGAGAAAAGGCAAACTCCCCAGAATAGACAACGAGGTAGCTGAAATTCTAGACCAGCCTATAACTGAGGAGGAAATAAGGATAACTTTAAAAAACTCCAATAAAGGGAAAAGCCCCGGCCCTGATGGCTTTACGACCAGATATATACAAAAGTTTGGAACTATATTAATACCACGACTCTGCCAGTATTATAATGGACTTGGGAGTGACTATGAGCTGAGTAGAGAGGCCGCCATGGCAAACATCACGGTCATAGAAAAAGAGGGGAAAGACAACACGTTATGCTCAGGGTTTAGACCAATCTCATTGTTGAACGTCGATATAAAGATTTATGCTAAAATTTTGGCAGACCATATGAAGGAGATAATGACGTTCATTATTCACCCGGACCAGGTGGGATTTATATCAGGTAGGGAGGGCAAGGACAATGGAACCAGAGCCCTCCTACTCATAGAGCAAATTAAAGAAAATCGAACCCCCAGTCTACTCCTCTCAGTAGACGCTGAGAAAGCGTTTGATAGGGTAGACTGGGGGTTCATGATGCTATCACTGGAAAATGCAGGGATAGGCCCAAGGATGAGAGAGAGAATTCAAACATTATACCGCCACCCACGAGCAAGAGTTAAGATCAACGGATCCCTATTGTCAGCCTTTGAGATGGGGAATGGGACTAGGCAGGGATGTCCTTTGTCTCCCGTTCTCTTTGTGCTGTCACTCGAGACCCTTTTGGCCATGATACGGAACGACCCCAATATTAAAGGGGTCAGAGCAGGAGATGAGGAACACATACTGTCAGCCTTTGCTGACGATGTGCTGTTCTTCGTGAGAAATCCAAGAGACACGCTTCCCCACTTAATAGCGAATATTAAACAATATGGAGAAATTTCTAATTTCAAGATGAACATGGCCAAGAGAGAAATATTGAATCTAAACATTAATAAAGACGAAGTGGGATTTCTTAAAAAGGAATACAACTTTACTTGGCAGAAAGAGATCAAATACTTGGGAATAAAGCTAGCAAGATCTTTAAAAAATATATATAGATCAAATTATATCCCCCTACTAGAGGAAATAAAAGGAGAAATCAGAAAAATAAAGAATCGACCGATCTCCTGGTTCGGTAGGGTAAATTTAGTAAAAATGATATTAGTCCCGAAAATCCTGTATAGGTTCCAGATGATCCCAATTTACATACCCCAAGGATACTTTAGAATACTCAACTCCCTCCTATTGAATTTTATATGGAATAAAAAAAAACATAGGATCTCCCTTCAAGTTTTAAAACAGGGAAAAAAAATGGGTGGTTTAGGAGTGCCGGACATTAGAAAATATTACGCAGCTTCAATTATATCCCGTATAATAGAGTGGGCCAAAGAAAAGCACGATAAAAGATGGGTTCAGATCGAGTGTGCACTTGCAAATACACAATTAGGTAGAGTGATATGGAATCCACCACAGTACAGAAAATTACACATAACCACCCATGAAATGACACGGACAGCATTAAGGATATGGGATAGAACACACAAACAGCTAGGATCAGTTTATAACTCACCACTCATCGATTTAAAAGACAATGTATTTTTTTCACCAGGGTTAAAAGAGGAGGGGGGGAACTGGATTAAAAATCGGATTCGGGTAAAAGATATAACACAGCAAGGTAAAATAATGACACTTCACGAAATTAAAGCTAAGAGTATATGCACAGGGTGGAATGATTGGCGATACAGACAGATATCCTCCTTCATCAGGACCCTACCAGGCCCCATCCGGGAACAGAAGGACTATACACCCTTGGAACAACTAAGCCTGGTGGATAGTTCAAAAGGAAATATCTCAAAACTATATAAAATCCTGATGAGGGCGGAAGAGCTGGGGACGCCCAGGTATATCATGAAATGGGAAAGGGAACTTGAAGTCACTAGGGGGAAAACATCAGTAGAAAGAATATTGAATCTAACCCATTCTTCAGCAATTGATGTAAGAACAGCTGAGATGAATTTCAAACTTATTACGGGATGGTACTCCACCCCCGACAAAACTAGTCAATTTAAAGAAGGGGAGACAGGAGAATGCTGGAGAGGCTGCTCAACAACGGGGACAATGGCCCACCTTTGGTGGAAATGTCCCAAAATTAAAAGCTTTTGGAATAGTATTCTTCTACTAATTAAGGATATTACCAAAAAAGAGATTAAAGAAGATCCCTGGGAAGTCCTATTCCATGGAGGAGTGGTGCCCTTAAAGGAGAATAAAAAGTCCTTGGTTCCCCACCTCCTCAATGCAGCAAAACGGTTAATTCCGAAAAAATGGAGGGATAAGAACAGCCCACAAATATGGGAATGGATTGACTCAGTGGAGGAAACCTATAGGAGGGAGGAGCTGAAACCTAGATGGGTGGAGGACAGCGAGGATATATGCAAGAAGTGGGGACCATGGAGAGAATTTAAAAGAACCTGGAGCTACGCAGAAAATCTTAGAGTACCTTGAACAAAGGGAAGAAAATGGATTTAACCTTAGGGGGTACACTTGGGTGGGAGAGATAGTGGAATCACGAGATAGAGGGAGGGAGAAACGGGGGGGGATTTGGGGGGAAAATCCACATGTTAAATCAAAACAGTATAAAAAAATAAATATAAAATAAAAATAAGAGGGAACTGTGTTTGGGGGAGCTATGATGTGAGAGCAGGGAGCTGTAATATGTAGGTAATTTGATTGTAAGGGGAGACTTCATTTGGAGGGAGCTGTGATGTGAGGGAGGTGACCTGTGATATAGGGGGCTGTGATTGTAAGGGGGGCTGTGTTTAGGGGAGATGTGATATGAGGGCCTGTGATTGTACGGGGGATTGCGTTTGGCGTGATCTGTGATGTGAGAGGGGGAGCTGTGATATGGGGGGCTGTGATTGTAAAAGGGGCTTTATTTGGAGGGAGCTGTGGTGTGAGAGAGGGGACCTGTGATATGTGGGGCTGTGATTGTAAGGGGGACTGCGTTTGGGGGGGCTGTGATTGTAAGGGGGACTTTATATGGAGGGAGCTGTGATGTGAGAGAGGAGACCTGTGAATGGGGGGCTGCTGTGTTTGGAGGGAGCTGTGATGTAACATGGAGGAACTGTGATATGGGTGCTGTGATTGTAAGAGGGGACTTTGTTTGGGGGTAGCCGTGATGAGAGAGGGGGGACCTGTGATATGGGGGGCAGTAATGTGAAAGGGGGAGCTGTGTTTAAGGGGGAACTGGTTTATGGGGGAGCAATCATGTGAGAGGAGGGATCTGTGACATGGAGGGCTGTGATTGTAAGGGGGGCAGTGTTTAGAGGAAGCTATGATGTGAGAAGGAATATGAGGGGGCTGTGATTGTGAGGGGGGACTGTGTTTGGTGGGAGCTGTGATAAGGGGGGCTGTGATGTGAAAGGAGGTTGTGATGTAAGGGGCACATGCGCATAAGAACATGCTGTCCTTGCCTTGCAGATCTCTGGGTAGTGATGAAGAGCCTACAGAGACTGCACACTGAAGATAGTTAGAAATGTGTGGGGGGGGGGGGGGTCTACAGAAACAAAGCAGTGGACAGCAGACAACTAAAAAAAACAGTTTTTTGCAGAGCTTTTTTTCTCAAAAAATAGGTGCAGGAACTCAACCACGACCCGTTCAGATTTCACAAACAGTAGAAGGGTCTTAAAGGGGCATTAAATACCAGAATTGCATTACATACAGTGTGCAGAGTTCAGGGGGTTACAAAGCAGTCACTTGTAAACACAGAAACCAGACTTCTGTGTTCACAAGTGATTGTGGTGAGCGGGCACTAAAGGGTCTGAGCCAAAGGTGGTGGAACTGAGTTCCACCAGGTTCCCCCAGAAAAAAAGCCCTGTTTTTTTGTAAGTAAATTGTTTTATTATAAATGTACTGTTTAATGTGTGTTTTGGCTTTTATTATATCAATATTTAGGCATAAATATTATGAACTATGGACATAGTGTAGAGAAATTCTGTGATGAATACATGCAATATTTGCAATGCAATATGTAGGTGGGGCTTTGTGTGGATGTGGCTTGATTGTGGGCAGGGACACAGGGGGCCCCATAATATTCTATTGCTCAGGGCCCCATGAGTTGTCAGTCTGCCCCTGCCCCAATATGTACATAAATTGCATAAACATTACAGAACTGTCTGCTATTATTATGTAACAACGTGGAAAACCATTGTATCAAACCAGTCTCTGTATTACAAATATAATAGGTCTAGGGTTCAATACTTTTTGATGAACTTTATTTTTTTTAAACTGAAATCCAGAGGGAATAATTAATCACATATGCTGTGTAATTAATGAATTCCCTTTGATTTTTACATCAGCCTCCCCAAGTTTTTGTAGCTTTGAATCTGTGGTGATGTCTCACAAGATCCAATGAACTTACTGTTTACAAATACGCATTTTCATGTGTTTCTATTATTCAGTTAAATCTAAGTCAAGCATGCCAGCTGGTACATGAATATATATAACTTACAGGGTGATGACCTTCTCATCAATTGGGGCAGGTGTATCGTACATGACCAGTAGATCTCTACAATCAGGTTTCATCCATTTGAGCCGCAGTTGCAGCAAGTAGGTTGGAGGGCCTTGTAGATGCCATATGCAGGAGGTAGAGGTGTAATCAGGGCTTGAGAGGCGTACTTCTTTCCCAGGATGCACAAAACTATACCTGTAGCAGGCTTCATAGGAAAATAAGATGGGAGAAAGAAGGAGAAAGGCACAAAATCAGAGAAAATAAATTAAAATTATAGATTTTACAGACAAAAGGAATAAAGTCAACAAAACCCAAAGGTCACTAGAAAATCAAATTTTTTTCAACTTCATCATTAAAACGGCTTTGCCTACAAATGATCATGAAAAAAAATGCTCTAGCAAAGCGCGGTGACGTACAACATGTATGACGGCACTATAAAGGGGAAGCTACATGCGGATGACGCCACCCTTGGGGCTGGTTTAGCTGATTTTGTGTTAGTAAAAGACGATTCGCGCTTTTTTGTCTGTTACAGAGTGATGAATGTGCTCACTCCATTGCGAACGGTAGTTTTACCAGAACGAGCGCTCCTGTCTCATAACATGCTTCTGACCATGCTTCTGACCACACATGATCATTTTTTACAACCCGAAAAAAGACAACGTTTAAAACATAGTGAAAAAAATAGAGCATGTTCTAAAAATTGCCCATTTTTCAGAACCCGAAAAATGCTCTGAAGCCCACACACGATCGTTTTAAATTACATTTAAAAAAAACTTTGGGCCAGATTCACGTACATTGGCGCATTTTTTGACCAGCGTCAATAATGTTAATTCCGAGGCGTAAGGCGGAGTAATTCAAATTGGGAAGGGCGTGGGCGTGTTTCATTGAAATGAGCCGTGACCCCATGCAAATGAAGGGCCGGCCGGCTCGCGCATGCGCACATGAAGCAGACCATGGTCAGCACCTCTCTGTGCATGCTCACAACTCGGGAACGGCGCAATCAGTGAAATTGGAAGTGGACCCGGGCAACTTAGTGAACTACGCAGACAGCTTAAATAGACAGAGACAAACGCCCTTCCTTTGCAAAAGTACATCCCTTTGTATCCCTTCCTATACAGCAAGGTGCTTTTGTTCTGTTGTGTGTTCGCGTTTGTTTGTTTGTGACGTGTCTTTGAGATATTTGGGGACTGTTTTGCAGAGTGATTTGTGTCTTTTATGTGTTTTCTTTGTTGTTATTTTTTTTAAATTATATTTTTGCTGGTCAATTTTTTTATTTTTTTGGTTCTGTTTGTGAATGATTTTGGAATGTGGGGGTGACATTCCTGCCGGAAAAGGGGTGTCGCCCTCATTTGTGGTGGAGAAGTGATCCCCAGGTCCGTGTGAATGGTATATGAATGTACAGTGACATAATTGGAGCCGTGGCGTGGCGTTGCTGCTCACAAGTCCTGCATGGTGGACTGGTGCCAATCCAATGTGATGAGGATGTGGTGTGTGTGATCTAGGGACCACAGTGGTGTGCATGCATGCATTCTCATTGTGCCATGATTAATGTGTGTGTTTAACGTGCAAAGATGCCTAATGTGAGCTGGCTCCTGGCTGTTCTTCCCTCAGAAGACGGGGTAGCCTCGGTTAGGGGGGGGGGATTGTCTGGTTCAGGGGTCAGGTCATCACTTATGTCAATCTCCAGGCCCTTTCTCACTGCGAAGTTGTGCAGCATGCAACATGCACCGATGATCTGGCATACAAAGTTTGGGGAATACAACAAGGTACCATGAAGGGTTCCGTATAGGAGTCATGAGATGGGGTCCCAGTGCATATGCAGAGTCACCCTGAAGGGAAAAGACAGGAGGATGTTGGTAGTGCATGTGCCCCTTGTGATTTCAGCATCATGGGGGGGACAGTCATGCCTGCCACCCATGTAACTCACCAACCAGCCAGCTGTCCCCATACATGTTCTGTTCGAAATCTGTGGGGATGGGGCTAGGATTGTATATGTAGCTGTCATGGGTGTCATGGGTGGTGTCGTGTGTTGGGCTGGTGATGTCCTCTTGCAGGGTTGTGGTTAATTCCAGGATGGCATGAGGGGTGAATCTGAAGATGCGAGACACCCCAGAATCTCTCATGCCAAAGATGTCTATGCGTGTGTGATATATCAAGTGAAGAGTGAGGGGCTTGTATCAGATTAGATTATTATATCCATATAGGTTTTAAAGGGCTATTGAAAGATAGTGAGACCGTGTTTGTAATTTGTAAGTATGTTATGTATTGATGTATATATGTATGTATATTTTTTGTAAAAATGTTTATAAAAGCAAAGAATTTTTTTTGGGAAAAATAAAAAATTGCTCTCCCGTGCCCTCCTCCGTGCCCTCCACCGTGCCCTCCTCCGTGCTCTCCTCCTTCTTTGCTCATCTAAAGTCAGTAGTATAGCTATGAGCATGGATGACACTGGCATGTTTGGCATACAGTGTGACTGCTCAGCTCCTCACTAACAGTGTTGCTTTAGCTGACATGTAGACGGATTGTCTAATTTTATACCACCTTTTATATTTTCTAATTTTAGACAGGCGTGCAGCTGTTGCGCACAGCGTGTAGCCTGCGCTGCACCAACGTTCTTTTGTGGATCCCCGTAACTCCCTTTTTTGCATATTTGAATAGCAAATCAATGGTGTGTCTAGCGCAGTTTTGCGCGGACGGATACACCGGTCTATCAAAATTACGCCGGTCAAAAAAAAGTAGATTTCTTGCGTATCTCGTTTTGGGGATGCGGCGCATTGAAACGCATACGCAAATTTAGACTTACGCCGCGCATCTCCTGTAACGCCGGCGTAATCGCTCTGTGAATCTGGCCCTTTGTTTTTTACAACCCGAAAAATTATCGTGTGTACGTGGCATTAGAGTACTCTCTATGATGTTACAGTAACTCAAAAAAGAGGGAAAGATTTACATCAATAATCCAACCATGCGAAACACAAATTACTGCTTAATTTTCTCATCTCGGCCTCAATAATGAGAACTTCGAACCCTTCACTCTCAGCTCAATAGTGATGAATTCTGAATATCAGATGAGCCTCTACTAGGTCTGAAATATTCTGTCATATTTAATGCTGAAAACTGGAAGCATGCTTGCTTGTTAGACCACTCATGGGCACCTTTAGATCTATTTTAAAAAGCCCCAGCATTCATTATGACTAGTCCCTCTTGTTTCCAATTGGTCAAATCAAAACTGCATTGTACTTGGCTATCACAGATTTGATATTATCTCCAAATATTAAAAAAATAAAAACACATTTTACCAACATGGAACAAACCAGTGCGTTGCTTGTTGCTTTAAAGGAGGTTAGAATTCAGAGCTACGTGCATTTGTGAACATTGTGTTAATTTTTGCTCAAAGAAAACAAGCATAGCATTTCCAAATTAAGACATTCCAATAAAGACAGCCAAAAGATTAAAGCCAATTTAAACCAAATCACAGCAAAATTGCACACCTGCCAATTAACCTGCCTGTATTCTGTGTTCTATTTCGTTTCACTTATGTCTTCCTTCTAGACGAATACCTTGGATAGAAGTAAACACCAACTTTTTTTTTATCCTGTTGAATATGTTGGAAATTTAAAAACGTATAAAAATGTCAATCTGAGGAAATACACATTTTTTGAATACAAGTATGAAATATGACATAAGGTCTTGTGATTGGCTTGGGATCTTCTAGGTATCAGATTTTTTTAATGTAGCACAGTAGCCCCAGCATATCAATTATGGAATCAGAAGCGCGATAGAGGTTATGAACATAAGGGGTAAAGAGAGACTTAGATAAGTTGACAAGAGGACACCAAGGTTAGTAACCAAAAAGAAAGGTCCCTCAATGATACTGAATGATTGAAAACAGAACATGTAAGTACAATAAACGGAAAAGTAAGTATAGCATTGCATTTTTATACTTTTCCGCCTTCTCAGGCAATTAATTGCCAGTTAATTAACTTAAGCATGATTTATAAGAAACTCATGTTGTGGATTTTCCTACCAGTACTAGAAGAAAACAGCTGCATGTTCTGTAAACTGGCCTCTGAAAATACAGTTTAAAATAAGTTAAAAGGAAAAAAAAATCTTTGTAAAGCTCAGATGGACAGGAAACATAAAATGGAAATCATATTAAGTAACAATATTTTTTCAGTCTGTTAGGGAGTATAAAAGTCAAGCATTAGCGTGGTAGTCTTTGCTCAGTAGATGTTTATAGATGTTTATAGGTCAGTGCGGACTTACTTTCATACTGCCTACCAAAAGTAAATTTTCATCACAGATATATAAGGCCTAGTTTATACTTGTGATTGGGGGGTTGTTGGGGGGGTAGGCAGTTGAGTGTTTTTTACCACCCGCCAACCTCCCCCTTAATCTGAAAAGTCAGCTTTTCGAGTGTATACACATGCTGCAGTCATAATGCTTTACTGTATGTCTCGGCAAAAATGATCCCCCCTATCGTGTTCGCCAGTCAGTACCAATTCAAGCAAATGGAGCTGTGGCACAGCCATCAGCCTAATGCAAGGCTTGTGAATGTGGCATGATATCCCAATTGAAAAAGGTTCAGCCGTCAGAAAAAAAACAGCCATTTATTCAGGTTTTTTTGGTCAGTTTGCTTTGGTTTTTTTTGTAAAGGATTTTTTTTTCCCCCTAAATAGCTTCCTTTACCTTAGTGCAGTCCTCCTTCACTTACCTCATCCTTCGATTTTGCTTTTAATGCCTTATTCTTCTGAGAAATCCTCACTTCCTCCTGTTCTTCTGTCTGTACAACCGTAATGCAAGACTTTCTTCCTGGTGTGGAGAAAGCCTCTTGAGGGGACATTTAAAAGCAAAATCGAAGGATGATTTTGCACTGGTAAAGGAAGCTATTTAGACTGTCTCTGATTTCTATAGGAGTTCCACCAGCTGAATTTCAGTCAGGGAGTTGTTTTCACAAAAAACAGAAGGTAATTGTTTATTTTCAGAGTGCATGACACTATTACTTTGAGAGACAGGTACATCTGATTATTGGAAACGCTTTAACCTAGCCGCGCATTTTCTTTGAGGGCCATGCGTAACGTTATTTCAGAGGCGTAAGGCGGAGTAATACAAATTGGGAAGGACGTGACGTGTTACATTGAAATGAGCCGTGACCCCATGCAATGAAGGGCCGCCGGCTCGCGCATGCGCTTGAAGCAGACCATGTCAGACCTCTGTGCACATGTCAAACTCGGAACGGCGCAATCATTGAAATTGGAAATGGACTCCAGACAGCAATAAATAAACACACACAAACGCACTTCCATTGCAAAAGTACATTCCTTGGTTTCCCTTCCCATATAGCAAAGTGCTTTTGTTCCGTTGTTAGTTGCGTTGTGATTTGTATTTGTCAGATTTGTGTACTGTGTGGTCTAGTGTTTGTTAGAAGATATTTGAAAGTGATTTTTGCTAAGTGTTTGTGAGACTTTTTTTGATAGTTTTCTGTTTGTTAGTTTTTCTTGCTTGATTGGTCGTGCTAGTTTTTGTGAGGATTTTTTTGTGACTGGGAGTGATTTTTGGTCAGAGTATGACAGAGAGGAAAGAGGAAATTAAAATTTCCTTGAGGAGAAACAAATTCTTGCCCAGGGTGCCATTTCCGACTATGGCGTTTCCTCCAGGCCCAGACAGTGCCAACACGACCCCGGCCAGGAGGAGAGAGATTTTGGACATGATCACTGACCAGGTGAATGCATCGGGGGGGGGGGGGGGGAAGACACGGAACTGGTCTGGGATTGAAAAAAAGATAAATGACCTCTGGCGTCTGGTCAAAAAGAAGCTGACCAAAATGCTTGCCCATGCCAGGGCCACAGAAGGGGGCCCACCATGCCCTGTTAGGCTGACAGCGGAGGAGCGTGCGGTGGCCCAGACCTTTCATCCGCAAGAAGTGGAGGGCCTGCCGGGCTATGACTCAAGTCATGAAGGCGTGATGCCAGGTAAGGTTTTTTTTTCTATCAGGTGTGTAGCATGTGTGGGGGAGGGGGTAAGAGGGAATATGTGGCAAGTGTGTGGATCCTCCAACCTGTGAATGTTTTGTGTCATCCACAGATGTGCAGGAGGGTGCTGGGCCATCTGGCCTGACCGCACCATCCCCAGGACCGCAGCCTAATGAGGCCCCCCGACAAGGCCGGAGTCCGCGGAGGAGGTTGAAGAGGAGGAGGAGGAGTCCATGTCAGGCACTGGACTATTGTTTTTGGATGACTCTTCCCCTCTGGCTGGCAGCAGCCAGCACTCCTTAAGGGGGAGCCTCCCCCAACATGGCTCCCCTCCCAAGGGGCTCCCCTTCTCCCCGGCCACAAGCATCAGCTGGAGGCAGGAAGGCGACCCAGAAGACCAGGGGGGTGGCCGATCTCCTGCCCGCCACTCTGAGAAGGGACCAGTTCCTCCAGACCCGCCATCTGGGACAGGTCAGCCAGACATTGGTGCGGATGGAGGAGAGCCTGTCCTCCATCAAGGATACGCTTGGGAACCTGGACTGCCACTCCCGGGCTTTCAGAAACTGCAGACTACATCAGCAGGCGTTGGGCAGGATGTGAGGGCCCTTACCCAGGCTATCCAGGCCAACACGGCAACACTAGGTGCTGCCCTGGACAGAATAGCCGTGGCCTTGGAGGCAGACCACCAGGTGGGCAGAGACCAGGGGCTGCTCCTTTCTTCCCCGGTTTACCCCCCCCCTTCCCCATGAGTCTCCCCTGAGGAGCCGGGGCCATGGCCGGGGGCGCCCCAGGCGTGGCTCACGTCAAGGGCACTAATTTGTTTTTCGCCTTTTTTTTGGGCCTTTTTTTTTTTTCTGGAAAATTTTTGATTTTGCTGGTAATTTTTATTTTTTTGCGGTTGTAAATGCTGTTTGAATGTGGGGGTGACATTTCTGCTGGAAATGGGGTGTCACCCTCAATTTTGGTGGAGAAGGGTTCCCCAGGACCAGGGAGAAGTGATCCCCAGGTCCGTGTGAATGGTGTATGAATGTACAGTGACATAATTTGAGCCTTGGCGTGGCGTTGCTGCTCACAAGTCCTGCATGGTGGACTGGTGCCAATACAATTTGATGAAGATGTGGGGTGTGTGTGCTAGGGACCACAGTGGTGTGCATGCATGCATTCTCATTGTGCCATGATTAATGTGTGTGTTTAACGTGCAAAGATGCCCAATGTGAGCTGTCTCCTGGCTGCTCTTCCCTCAGAAGACGGGGTATCCTCGGTTAGGGGGGAATTGTCTGGTTCAGGGGTCAGGTCATCACGTAGGTCAATCCGCAGGCCCTTTCTCACTGCGAAGTTGTGCAGCAGGCAACAGGCCCCGATGATATGGCACACAAAGTTTGGGGAATACAACAGGGTACCCCCAGACTTATCCAGGCATCGGAAACGTGACTTCAGGAGGCCAAAGGTGCGCTCCACCACTGCACGTGTTTGGGTGTGGGCTTCATTGTATCTTTCCTCTCCTGGGGTTTGGGGGTTCCGGATAGGAGTCATGAGATGGGGTCCCAGTGGATATGCAGAGTCACCTGTAAGGGAAAAGACAGGAGGATGTTAGTCATGCATGTGCTCGTTGTGATGTGTGCATCATGGGGGGGGGACAGTCATGCCTGCCACCCATGTCACTCACCAACCAGCCAGGTGTCCCCATACACGTTCTGATCGAATTCCATTCGGATGGGGCTTTGATTGTAGATGTAGCTGTCATTGCTGGACCCTGGGTGTTTGGCACGGACGTGCCATATGAGGCCTTGGGCATCGACTATCACCTGTACGTTGATGGAATGCCAATGCTTCCAATTGCAGTACATGTGCTCTGTCTCCTGGGGGGGGCTGGAGTGCCACATGTGTGCAATCAATGGCCCCCACGGTGCATGGGAATCTGGCAATTCTGTAGAAATCTGTCATTGCCTTCAGACGCAGGTCCTCAGTGGTGTGTTTGATGATTTGGTTGGCCATGCGTCTGAGGATTGCAGGGACAACCTGGTGCACACATCTGCTCATGGAGGATTGTGACATCCCAGCCACCACTCCACTTGTATGCTGAAAAGAGCCACTGGCAAGGAAATGGAGTGTTGCCAGGACCTTGACCAGTGGCTGCACTGCATGTGAGCGTTGTGTTGGGCTGGTGATGTCCTCCTGCAGGGTTGTGGTTAATTCCAGGATGGCATGAGGGCTGAATCTGAAGATGCGATACACCTCAGAATCACTCATGCCAAACAGGTCTATGCGGGTGCGGTATATCCTCTCCCGTGCCCTCCTCCGTGCCCTCCTCCTTCTTTGCTCATCTGAAGTCAGTAGTATAGCTATGCGCGACGATGCCCCTGGCATGTTGGCATACTGATTGTTGCGCAACACGTGTGACTGCTCAGCTCCTCACTAACAGTGTTGCTTTATCTGACATGTAGACGATTTTTCTCATTTTAGACCAGCTTTTATATGGTCTAATTTTAGACAGGACATTTTGTTGTTGCGCACACCGCGTAGCCTGCGCTGCCCCAACGTTCTTTTGTGGATCCCCGTAAGTCCCTCATTAGCATATTTGACTAGCAAATCAATGGTGTGTCTAGCGCAGTTTTGCGCGGACGGATGCGCCTGTCTAACGAAATTACGCTGGACAAAAAAAAGTAGATTTCTTGCGTATCTCGTTCTGGGAATGCCGTGCATCGAAACGCACGCGCACATTTAGACTTACGCCGCGCATCTCCTGTTACGCAGGCGTAAACGCTCTGTGAATCTGGCCCTATGTTTGTAATAAATGTTCCACCAAGAGGTTTCCTCATGATCCCCTATTTGATGATTTTATCCCCCAAGATTGGAAATATCCAGACAAGCTATTCCCAGTCCCTGGTGGTCTATCTTTTAGGGGAGGATATTGTCATAAAATGGACTACTCCTCCTGCAGCTCACCAACCAGTGCCTTGTCTTCAGGAAGCTCTAACTCATAGGTGCTCAACCTGTGGCCCTCCAGCTGTTTTGGAACTTTAAGTCCTATCATGCCATTGCCTTTGGGAGTCATCCTTCTAACTGTCAGTCTTGCAATGCCTCATTAGAATCGCAGTTACCCAACAGCTGTAGGGCCACAGGTTGAGCACCCATGCTTTAACTATTAATACTAAAGTGGCTGCATCCTGGTGACAAGTAGTTGGAAGCAATTTCTTGAACCCTATATCCCATAGTGGCATTTGCCCTTCAACCCATACTTGACTCTACACTTATTTCTCAGACTTTAGCTGACTTTTCTGAATTATAAATTAGGATCTAGTACTGCTGTAGGTAATGCTCAAGTTATTGATTCTATTGACCAATACTGTTGTGTTTACCTTATGCGTGATGTGGCACTGGACACTAGCAATGTTATATCTCAGCTGTCCCTATCTTCTGTGTCATTTTACAGGGCGATCTGGCAAAAGCACTGGTTGGTAAAGTAACACTGTAAGAAGGTTTTGTTACATCTGTCTTTTTGACTCCTAGTTGGATGCAATTATTAAAAAAAATATGGGGATTAGGAGTACTCACTTACCCCAGCTATGCAAAGCTAAGGATGAACACTCTTCATATCCTTCATCAAGCATTCCTTCAAGTCAGGTTCCAGTTTCAGGACCAACAGTCGTTCTTCCACAGCCCATGAAACTCTAAACATTCTTGTCAAGCCAGAAAATACAAGCTTGTAGATAAATCTGCTTCATCATGATGGCCTACCTTCTCTAGCTCAATAAAATGTGGGAAACTCCTGATAGTTTTAACTAAATTTTAAGAACTTTGCATAGCTGACACATGGGTGCAGGAGGTAATTTCTAAAGGTGATAAAATTGTTTTTCACCTTGATTCTTCCCTTTATGTCTTCCGGTGAGCAATGTTGGACAGACCTCTGGACAGACATCTAAATTAGATTTTCACCTCCGTCCTCCACCTTGATCTTCCCTCTGTGTCTTCCAGTGAGCAATATTGGACAGACCTGTTATGATTCTGGTGCAAATAATACATTTAATATTTACTAGCGGAATAATGGAGGCCCAGTAGGCCTCAGATTAATGTGAACGATTGTATGTGGAAGTCTTGCAGTCATTGAAGAAAAAGCAAACGTGGCTCATGTTTGCCAAGTTTCCAATACATTAGCCATCTGCTAATTTTTACAACCCCTGTCCTCAAGCAGAGAGTTCAGGAACAATGACGGCTTTCGTCACAGAACAAAGAAATGTTGTCCCAATTTTGGTGGACAAACAAGAAGATGTTTATCATTGTTGGTTAGAAAACCTACAATAGAGAATATTTTTCACAGATAACTAACTAAGCAGTTATCACATGGAAACAAGCCTTATCTAAGAAAAAACATTGGGCCAGATTCACGTACATCGGCACATTTTTTGACTGGCGTAGCGCACCTCCTTTACGTTAGACCGCCGCAATGTAGCGGCGCAATCACCATATTCTCGTTTGATTCGCGCAGAAATTAGCGTCTGTGCAACGTAATTTCAGAGGCGGAGTAATTCAAATTGGGAAGGACGTGGGCGTGTTACATTGAAATGAGCCGTGACCCCATGCAAATGAAGGGCCGGCCGGATCGCGCATGCGCGCATGAAGCAGACCATGGTCAGCACCTCTGTGCGCATGCTCACAACTCAGGAACGGCGCAATCAGTGAAATTGGAAGTGGACCCGTCTACACAGACGGCATAAATAGACAGACACAAACGCACTTTCTTTGCAAAAGTACATCCCTTTGTATCCCTTCCTATACAGCAAGGTGCTTTTGTTCTCTTGTTTATTAGCCGTTTGTTTGTTTGTTTGTGACGTGTCTTTGAGATATTTGGGGACTGTTTTGCAGAGTGATTTTTGTATTTTATGTGTTTTCTTTGTTGTTGTTTTTTTTAAATTAGATTTTTGCTGGGCATTTTTATTTATTTTTTTGGTTCTGTTTGTGAATGATTTTGGAATGTGGGGTGACATTCCTGCCGGAAAAGGGGTGTCACCCTCATTTGTGGTGGAGAAGTGATCCCCAGGTCCGTGTGACCGTGGCATGGCGTTGCTGCTCACAAGTCCTGCATGATGGTGGGCTTGTGCCAATCCAATGTGATGAGGATGTGATGTGTCTGTGCTAGGGACCACAGTGGTGTTGCATGCATGCATTATCATTGTGCCATGATTAATGTGTGTGTTTAACGTGCAAAGATGCCTAATGTGAGCTGGCTCCTGGCTGCTCTTCCCTCAGAAGACGGGGTAGCCTCGGTTAGGGGGGGATTGTCTGGTTCAGGGGTCAGGTCATCACTTATGTCAATCTCCAGGCCCTTTCTCACTGCGAAGTTGTGCAGCATGCAACATGCACCGATGATCTGGCATACAAAGTTTGGGGAATACAACAAGGTACCTGTTCGAAATCTGTGGGGATGGGGCTAGGATTGTATATGTAGCTGTCATGGGTGTCATGGGTGGTGTCATGTGTTGGGCTGGTGATGTCCTCCTGCAGGTTTGTGGTTAATTCCAGGATGGCATGAGGGGTGAATCTGAAGATGCGAGATACCTCAGAATCACTCATGCCAAAGATGTCTATGCGTGTGTGATATATCAAGTGAAGAGTGAGGGGCTTGTATCAGATTAGATTATTATATCTATCAAGGTTTTAAAGGGCTATTGAAAGATAGTGAGACCGTGTTTTTAATTTGTATGTATGTTATGTATTGATGTATATAAAAGCAAAGAATTTTTTTTGGGAAAAAAAAAAATCCTCTCCCGTGCCCTCCTCCGTGCCCTCCTCCTTCTTTGCTCATCTGAAGTCAGTAGTATAGCTATGAGCATGGATGCCACTGGCATGTTGGCATACAGTTTGTTGGGCAGCAAGTGTGACTACTCAGCGCCTCACTAATGCCGCGTACACACGATCATTTTTTGCGATGAAAAAAAACCGACGTTTTCAATCATGAAAAAAAACGAAGTTTTTCAAACTTCATTTTCCAAAACGACGTTGCGTACACACCATCGTTTTTCTACAAAGCTCTAGCAAAGCGGGGTGACGTACACCACGTTCGACGGCACTCTTTTCCATTGAAGCTCCGTCTCATAACTTGCTTCTGAGCATGCGCGGGTTTAAAAACTTTGTTTTTAACATCGTTTTGCCCACACACCATCACTTTTTATGACACAAAAAATGACGTTTTGAAAAACGACACAAAAAATTCAAGCATGTTGGAATTTTTTTTTGGTCGTTTTTTTAAGACAAAATACGACATTTTGCCCACACACGATCAATTTAAGTGACATTTTAAAAAACTTTGTTTTTTTCCATCGCAAAAAATGATCGTGTGTACGCGGCATAACAGTGTTGCTTTAGCTGACATGTAGACGGATTGTCTAATTTTATACCACCTTTTATATGGTCTAATTTTAGACAGGACGTGCAGCTGTTGCGCACAGCGCGTAGCCTGCGCTGCACCAATGTTCTTTTGTGGATCCCCATAACTCCCTAATTTGCATATTTGAATAGCAAATCAATGGTGTGTCTAGCGCAGTTTTGCGCGGACGGATGCGCCTGTCTATCGAAATTACGCGGGTCAAAAAAAAGTAGATTTCTTGCGTATCTCGTTTTGGGGATGCGGCGCATCGAAACGCATGCGCAAATTTAGACTTACGCCACGCATCTCCTGTAACGCCGGCGTAATCGCTCTGTGAATCTGGCCCATTGTGTTCAAGTAAGGAAATGTTTAAACAAGCTGTGTCTCTTTTAAAATATCCTTGAATGCTGCCTAGTCCAAAGTTTGAAATGATACAAGTCAGAATTATCTTAAAATACACCTGGTATTAAAATAATATATATGTTAATATGAATCAATTGGTATAATAATGTTTAGATTATCAATAACATCTGAGGACAGAGGAAAAAGATGATCATTGCATCTGTTGATTTAGAAACTTTGCTAGAAAAATAAGATATATGAGAAATGTGAGTTCAAATAGAAGTATTTTGGAGAGCTAACCAATATTATGAAAGATATCAAATTGTGAGTAAAAAAAAAAGTAAATGAACCTGTAAGGCCGCGTACAAACGAGGAGACATGTCCGATGAAAACGGTCTGCGGACTGTTTTCATCGGACGTGTCTCCTGGGATATTTTGGTCTGATGTGTGTACACATTGACGTGGCGGTGACGTTGTCACCGCGATGTGCCAAAACAAGGAAGTAAAATGCTTCCACACATGCGTCGAATCTATTCGACGCATGGGGGGGATTTCGCTCCACTGGTTAGACGTACTAACTAGCGGACATGATATATATAGTCTCCCCAATAATATAAATAATATAAATATTAACATATAGATAATCTCACAATATAGGTGAGACACCTGGTGGTTGAAAGTGGTATTACTTCTCCAAGTCTAGGGAACAGCTAATCATTAAGCTGCCAACCAATAGAAACCAGACACTCCGTGACAGCAACTCCCGTATGTGCCACGAACCTATGAGTGGGAGACACGTATTGAATAGGCAGAACTGAGTAACTTTATGGGCTTATTGTCCTGATATATATGAAAAGAGAAAACCCCATCAAGAGGGACCCCATGAGAGGAGAGATGCAGGGATGACTGAGAACTGACTCCAATGGGGAGGGGCACGCTAGCACAATGCATAAAGACATATCATCATCCAATGAAGATAAATAGAAAGACTGCAACCATTTTAGCTCTGGTCACTTGCCAGTAGGAAATAGTCATTTTGGAACTGGTAACTATGCCATTTTTTATTTTTATCTTGAAACTATTGTTGTTCCCTAGAAAATGTACAAGTATTGATGTTGTTATCTAAAGTACAAAGTATTGAATATCTTGTAATCATGGGTAGTTCTCATTATCAACAACTGGTAGGTTTTTTTCTTAAAGAGTACAAGTTTTCATTATCTTTTTATTTTTACATAGTTCCAATTTTACTGACAAAACAAATGTCCAATATATTTCACAGTGTTAACCACTTACTTACCTGTAGTATACTGTAGTAACGGTTGGGCATGTGAAATAGACGCTTTTGTTTCTTTGTCATTTATATAAACTTACCATGACACACAGATCAAAGGTGTTGCATGCCCATGTTGGGGGTATTGTATTGATTTTCAAGTCGTTCATGTACTGCAACTGGTATTTTAATTTCATGTAAATATTTATATTTTGTCTACCAATAAATTAGCTATCATTTAGATTGACTTGTATTTAAAAATATCTTCGTTATAAAAGATATCAAAGTAAATTACTGTGCGGGTAAAAAGGACCTTAAAAAAACACATCAGACCTCTGTTCATCCAATAAGGAATTGTTCAATCAGGGGGGCAACCATACAGTTTAAGGTTTTTATTCAAACCTGTTTACAGTTGGGAAACCCATTGGAAGCTTTCACCCCTCTTGGACCTTTAAAGTCCCTTTATGCCCTTTTATGGGTAGCGCAGTAGCTTAGTTTTTAGCACTTTTGCCTGGTAGCACTAGGATTCAAATCCAAGCCACAATACCTACATGTAGTTTGTATTCCGTGTGCTTGCATGCGATTCCTCTTGGGTACTCTGGCTCCCTCCCACACTCTACAGACATGCTTATAGATTAGATGGCTCCTGTTTAAATTGGCCCTAGTATGTGTATGTATGAATGTGAGTTTGGGAACTTAGATTTTTTTTTTTTTGCAACTGTAATTTTATATTTTTTCTTTTAGGAATCAACAAGGTCTATAAACGGTAACATCTTACGGTAAAGGAGGTCGCAGCCTCTTATGGGTGTGAAACAATAAAAGGATTTACATTACATCAATCAATCAATCAATCAATAATCTTGAATTCTCGTAGCTGATATGTCCCATCATCTCAATGTGGCAGTATGGGATTTCCACCCCATACCTATCCACATATCAGAAAGACCATTCTCCATTCCTTATCAGAAAGACCATTCTCCATTCCTTATCATCCTAACTTAATAGTTTTTTAAAAAAAAGACTATAGATATAGTTTCGATATAGAATAATAATAAACAAAGTAGGAAGAACTAGTAAAGAAAAAAATAGGCTAGAGGGGAGTTGGGAAGAGGGGGAGGGGGAGAAAGGAGGGGTTTGGGTGTGGCGACTGGGGTTAGATATGGATGAACTCGAGTTATGTATACAAGGATTCATATAGCCTATCTTGTGTCAGTGCTCATGTCCCGAATAGGGACTTACCCTCTTCTGAGTGAATGAACAAATTCCACAGATTCCACATTTTTCTTGTACGTCTCATGTCTGTCAGTCGCAGTCAGTATCAAGTCCTCCATCCTCTTCATGTCTTCAACATTCCTCAGCCATAACACTGTGGTCTGTGGGCTCCTGTTTCCAGAGCAAGGGAATGCAGGATTTAGCTGCATTCAGTAAATTATGTAATATGGACTTTTTTGTGGAAATGTGTAGTAGAAAAAATGCTGGGTCATGTGGAATCTTAAAATCAGTACATTTTTGGGATATGGTGCAGACCGCCATCCAAAAAGCTGTCAATTTAGGGCACGTCCACAGTGCTCTGGTGTGTCTGGGAAAATAGTGTGAAGCCAGGTGGGTGCCATGTACCACCTCGTTAGTACCTTATAGTTGGTCTCTTGTATCTTAGTGCACAGTGAGGGTTTGAGAAAGCTTATCATATTTTAGATTTGTGGTATAGTAAACGTGCAGTGTAATTCCCCATTTCAGTATACAAGCCAACTCTGTGTACTGTGTGGTGTTAAGTAGTGCATACGTTTTGAAGAGGACTTGGGGTAGTGGTTCGGTTCCTGAGCAAGACTCCTCAAATGTGGCTAGTTGTCTAGCATATACCTGAGAGTTTTGCATCGTCTGGAGGAAGTGATGTATCTGCGCTGCATTCTAGAATGTGGGCCAATAGGGACCCACAGAATCCATCAACTCCTCAATAGTGGGTCATCTATCCCCTATCAGAAACTGGGAGGCAGTGACTCGGTCGGATTCACGTAAAGTAAAAAATGGTGTGGATAATGACCTGGAGGGAATTTGGGGTTTCCAATAATCGGGTTCAGAGGAGACGTCTTAGTCGTTTGTGAAATTTGTAGAGTAGCCTGTGAACAATGTCTCAGGGTATTCCCTATCAAAGGGTGCGATTTTAGGTCTGGTGGTATGGAGTCCCAGCACCACAATGCACTCTTCAAGAGTATGGAAGATTGACTCTGTTCCATTTATGCCCATGGTTTCAATTTGCAGTGGCGGTACCAATTAATGACTCTACCAAGATGTACTGCTTGATAGTATCTCTGGGCATCTGGCAATGCCAGACCTACACAATGTTTTGGCATGGTTAGCTGGTTGCGGGGGATATGTGGTTTCCTGTGGGTCCAGACAAAATGGGTGAATAATGCCTGTAATTGTTTGAAGTGAGAGGACGGTATCTTGACCAGTAGAGCTGGAAACAGGTAAAGGAATTTTGGCAAAATGCACATTTTCAGTAGGTTACACCTACCGAACTATGGATGAAGGTTTGTGTGGCACTTATTCAGGTCTGCTGGGATGCTCATGCCAAAGTAATTCAGTGCGAATGACGTCCACTTGAAGCGGAAGCCAGATTGCACCAGTGGAAGGGCTTGTGACAACATTGCTATTCCCATCGCTTTCGATTTGGAGAAATTTATCTTCAGGTTGGATAAAGTGCCATAAATATCGAATTGTTTGAGGAGATTCGGAAAGTAAACTGCTGGATTCGTAAGTGAAAAGAGCAGGTCATCGGCATATGCCAAGATTTTGTGTTGTGTTCTACCCACTGTCACCCCCTGTATGTCGGGGTTTCACCTGACCGTAGAGAGGAATGGTTCCAGGGAGAGGGCAAACAAGAGGGGGGACAGAGGGTAGTTGCCTAGTTCCTGTTTTTTATTGGGAAGAGCACTCCGAGAGCACTCCGTTCGCCTTAACTTGCGTGGTCGGGTTGGAATATATCGGACTCAGCATCACCTCTCCCAGTCCAATATCCCTGAGGACAGAAAACATAAATGACCAGTTCATCCGGTCAAATGCCTTTTCCGCATCAGTATTTAAAAAGACACACATGGTATTTGTGGATTGGGTAACATGTAGCAGATTCAGCACTTTAGAGGTGCTGTCTCTAGCTTCCCATGTGGGAATAAATCCAACCTGATCCAGGTGGTTGAGTTTCTGCAGGTGTTGTGCCAGCCGGGTAGCCAGAATTTTAGTGAACAGCTTGAGGTCTACATTTAACAATGATATAGGCCTGTAGCTGCCACAGGCCATGGGGTATTTACCTTCTTTGTGTATTACAGAGATATGGGCTCCCAGAGTATCTCTGGCAAAAGAAAAGCTAGAGCCAATTGCATTAAACAGTTTGATCATACGCAGGCCCAGTATTGGGAAAAGTGTCTTGTAGTATTGTATGGTGTACCCATCAGGACCCAGTGCTTTCCCTGGCTTCATGGACACTAATGCTTGTTGGAGTTCCAGTAGGGATATAGGGGAGTCTAGCTCAGCACAGAGTTTAGGGGAGATGGAGGGTAATTGAGATACCCTAATGTAGTCCTCTATGGCTGACTAGGGCGGCGTTGGAAGCTGTAGATTGTACAGGTGGGAGTAAAACTCTTTAAATTCCTGTGTAATTTTCACTGGGAGGACCACCTTTTGACCGTCGTGCCTGACAACCTGGGGGATATACGTGGAGAGTTTGTGTTCCCTAACCAATCTCGCTAGTAATTTTTCACACTTGTCTCCTGATTCGTAACTCATCTTGCAGCAGAACTGCAATACCGCCTTCGCTTTGTAATGTAGCAGGTCAGTGATACGTTTCCTGAGCACTGTGAGGTGGGGGACGGGTGGACAAAAGGGAGGAAGAAAGGGGGACAGTGTCACAAACTACGGTGAACGAGAGTAAACCACAACTGCGGTTAAGGAAAGATTTCAATGCACTTCTCTATGCTATGTGATTTTTCAGTACTAGACCATAGGCGTCACTCTAATCAGAGAAAAAGAGTTTGCGGGTTCACTACATCATCTCACTCACATATAGGAATGCGTTGAGCTACTAAGGGTGGAGGTATTAAAACATACTGTACCTTCAACCCCTAGCCTTAAAAGGTTTTGATAGAACGTGAGTGAAGCACAACTGCATTAAGGAAAAGATTTCAATGCACTTCTCTATGTAAAGTGATTATCAGTATCAGACCCCAGGCGTCACTCTGATCAGAGAAAAAGAGTTTGGTGGTTTACTACATCATATCATTCACATATACATATAGGAATGCATTGAGCTACTAAGGGAGGAGGTAAAATATACCTATAACCCTTAGCTTTAAAAAGGTATAGCGAACATGTAAAATAATTTAGCTCAGAGGGGCCAATACTATAAAGAATCAATGTCAAGCACGTAGCATATGAAAGTACTGTATGCGACAGCATATACTTGAGAGAGGCAACAGTAGCTTAATTGGTTTAAGAGTGTATGTCCCTTTAAGATATTCCACAGCTGTTACATGAAGGCACAATAAGTAATCCCAAGCAGCACAGTTGTATAAACTAGAGCCAGGTTCAAATACAGTAACTTGTAAGGCTATATGTGAACAGGGTTATTCTAGAGCAATAAATGTAACGTGGAAACAGTACTTATCCATTTGCAGAGGATAAAAGTTCTTCAGTAAGCAGAGTATTGTAGCTGGAATGGGATTCTGTCATGGAGGTTGTCCTAGTGGAAGATATCTTAGGGTGTCCCCAGCAACTGCAGTAAGGCTGGCAGCATGGATCCAGGTAAATGGATACTTAGAAGGAATCAGCTATAGGTTAGTGGTGGCATGGATCCGCGTTGCAATGATATCCTGTTGAGGGGATTATGCCTGTAGTTTACTTGTAGCGTGGTCCGGCTATGGCAGACAATAATAGAACACTGTGTACTCTGCACGGTGTTCTGTTTATAGGAGCGAGACATGTATAGTCAATGAGGCATTGATTACACTGGCACTTCCACATTCCATGCTGGAACGCTTGCCGCGGCAGGCGATGACGTCACTGCGCGGTCGCCGTATGCGTTCCAGCGTGGAACCCAATACGACGACAAGAAGTGCCATTTACAGATGGGTGAAATCGGTAGAATAAAAGATTAGAGAAATAAAAATAAAAAAAACAGTAGGGGGTGGGGTAGAGAAAAAGGAAAAGTCAGAAGAAGAAATGGAAGAAATCAGAAAACAAAGAAAAAGGGTAATACATTCCGGGCCTATAGGCCTGGTTCCGTTTTAAATCACGGTATCTGCATAGAACTCTCAGGGGGCAGAAATTCTCCCCCAGAGGATTTGCTATGCAATCTGGGAGAGACTAAATACGTTGGCTCAACAGCTCTGATTTCACCTCTGTGAGCTCTTTTCTGTGGGCCGCCTCCACTGTGCCAATTAAGGCCACAATGTCGGCCTTAGTGGGGAGCACCTGGAGCAGGGAGCGAAGTTCACTGTCTGCTCGGTACATAAGGCCCCATACACACGATCGGATATATCCGATGAAAACGGTCCGCGGACCATTTCCATCGGATATGTCCGATCGGGAGTTTGATCCGATGGCGTGTACACACCATCGGATCAAATTCCCCGCCGCCGGACGGCGCGGTGACGTGGCGATGACGCGGCGGTGACGTTGACGCCGCCGCGTCACCGCTACGTCACCGCACCAGGAAGTAAAACACTTCCGCGCATGCGCCGAATCCATTCGGCAGCGGCGCGGCGGCGGTGGGAGCCGACATGTCTGCTGGTATGTGTACTAACCAGCAGACATGTCGGGCGGACAGATTCCCACCGGATAGATTTCAAAGCTTGCTTTGAAATCTGTCGGGTGGACAAATCTGTCCGCTAGCCCATACACACGAGCAGAGATGTCTGCTGAAACGGTCCATCGGACCGTTTTCAGCGGACATATCCCCTCGTGTGTACGCGGCCTTAGGGATGAGGGCTGCAATGGGCCTTCGGGTGGAAGTCTGGAGGGGTATCCAGGAATGAGTCTGGGATCACAGACTCCGCATGAGGATTAGGTGAGTTACTGAATGCCTGGGTCCCCGCCACGTTTGCACGTGCGTCCGCCATTTTAAGTTACAGGGAGTTCAGTTGAGAGAGTTGGAACAGTCGCCTGATTTCACTCAACGGTGAAGCCGGAGGTGAGAGTTTTATAGGCTTATTGTTCCTCTTTGCTGTCTTCTTCTTTAAGGGGTTCATACTGTGTTGAGTCTGGCTGAAATAGTCGGGGTAGTCGGGAGACGATCAGGAGCTCTGGTAAAGCATGTCTCTATCCAGCCATGTCCAAGCCAAGACCCCTCTCATCCATGTCTTTATGTGTGTCCATCTGACAATTTGCACTTTTTTGGACATCTGTAGATTGCTTGCTATCAAGCTGCATCCCTAATAGGTGCTTGACAATATAGGATTTTTGTTCTCATTGTGAAATATTTTGTCAGAGTCCATTAAGGCATATAGCTCCCTCCCCTCATATATTATTGTTCTCTCTTTGGACTACTTGCTACAACTGAGCAAGCACAAGGTGGGAAGTGTGCAGGTAATGTGGTTCTGGGTATGGAGTGTCATGCCCAAAACTCAAAACCTTTTAGCAATCAAACTCTCATGCCGCGTACACACGGTCGTTTTTTGTGATGAAAAAAAACGTCGTTTTTTAAAACGTCATTTAAATTGATCGTGTGTGGGCAAAACTTTGTTTTTTATGTCTTCAAAAAAACGACCAAAAAAAATTCCAACATGCTTGAATTTTTTGTGTCGTTTTTCAAAACGTCGTTTTTTGTTTCACAAAAAGTCACCGTGTGTAGCAAAAACGTAGTTTAAAACGACGTTTTTCAACCCGCGCATGCCCAGAAGCTAGTTATGAAGCGAGCTTCAATGGAAAAGAGTGGTGAACGTAACCTCGCTTTTTGTGAAAAAAACGATGGTGTGTATGCAACATCGTCTTTGAAAAGTGACGTTTCAAAAACGTTGTTTTTTACTTCACAGAAAACGTTGTTTTTTTCATCACAAAAAATGATCGTGTGTACGCAGCATCAGGCTAAACAGTCAGCTCAGAGACACAGAGCAGCATATCTGAATATCTATCAACACATATCAAGCTATATTGGGGAAAGTGGGGGGGGGGGGGGGTCATTAATTAAAACTGCTTAATGGTTACTCAGCAATCAAAAGTATCATTAACACAAGACTCTAAAAAATAAACATTGTTTAATGGCTATAAAAAAAATGGGTTAAAACATTCCAGTTTGCAGCTTTTCTGACACTAATCTAATCCTAAATTAATCCATTAGGAAGACATTTTTTGAACAAACAACCTTAACAGCATTGTAAACCTCGATTAGCAGAGACAATATGGCATGTCATAAATATTTTAGCAAGTAGTGGAAGGCAGGCCACATTCTTGGCTTTTTATTTCACATTGCAGAATCAAAATCTTGTCATGTTTCACAAATCCTAATCTGATAAAATTATTGCATAGTTACAGAGTTGGTAAGGTTGAAAAATGACACCCATTTATCAAGTTCAGCCTGTGTGGGTGTGTGTTCATGTCCAAACTATTTCCCATATTCCTGTATATTGCATTCACTAAGATGCAAATCTGATGCCACGTACAGTACACACAACCGTTTTTCGGGTTGTAAAAAATGGATTGTGAAAAAAAAAATAGGATTTTTGTTCTCACCGTAAAATCCATTTCTCTGAGTTCATGGACGGACACAGCAGCATTGACCTAAGGGTTATATCACCTTCCTTCCAGGAGAGACTAGGCAGAAAACAGCACTTTAAGTGTTAAAAAACACCTTTGCAGTACAGCTCCTCCCAGGGGGCGTGGTTCCCCGGGTATATAACCCCCACTCTGAACAGCTCTAGTTCGTAACAAGCAGTACAAACAAAAAGATGGGGTGGGTGCTGTGTCCGTCCATGAACTCAGAGAAATGGATTTTACGGTAAGTACAAAAATCCTATTTTCTCTCCCGTTCATGTTCAATGCTTCCAAGCATGCGTCGACTTGATTCTGAGCATGCACGGGTTTTTGGTCCGATGCTTTTGCATACTAACCATCGAATTTTAAAGCAAGTTTTAAAACTTTGGTCTGACGGACAACAGTCCGATAGGCCGTACACACCATCAAATTGGTCTGATGAAACTGGTCTGCAGACTGTGATGAATTTGCTTACTTACGAATGGTAGTTTTACCAGAACAAGCGCTCCCGTCTCATAACTTGCTTCAGAGCATGCGCGTTTTTTTCACATCGTTAAAGTCCACACACAACCATTTTTGACAACATAAAAAATGACAACATTAAAAATGGCCATTTTTTAAATCGTGAAAAATGCTCTAGAGCCCACACATAATCGTTTTTAATGACATTAAAAAAACATAATTTTTTACAACCCGAAAAACGGTCGGGTGTACGCGGTATGAGAGCTTTTTTTTAATTATCGATACTCCCCACTGACACCACCAACTGTTGAAGGGAGTTTCACATCCTTATGTACGTAAAGAGCCCCTAAGCAGTTTAGGGCTAAACCGCTTCTTGTCCAACTTCATTGAGTGGTTGCATGTCCTCTTAAGTAACATGAGGCTAAGAAGTTTTCTCCCTATGCTAAAATCACCATTGAGATACTTGGATAGCGCTAGAATACCTCCAATTAAGTATTTCTTCTCCAGTATAATGCTTGTAGTCGTTCCTTGTAACTGAGGTCCTCGATTCCCCTTACTAGGGCCCCCAGATCTTTTTCTATCCTGGATTCCCCAAAGATTGTCCCCCTAACAAGTAGCTTGTATTTATATTTTTAGTCCCCAAGTCCCTATATTATGAGGTGCAGGAGGCAGATTAGACACATTCAAGTTCATGCTCCACAATAGTAAATGGGTTATCAGACATGCAGGATGTGATCATAGAAAAATATTGATATAAATAGAAAACTAACATTGTGGGATGGTCTTTTTCAATATTCTATACACTTTAACTCTCCTACTCCACAGTGCTTTAGTGTGTCCGCTTTTGCTCAGCGGGGATCCTCTGTAAAATCCCACACTGTGCAAGGACCGCCCTGTCTTTCCTCCGCTTTCCCCTATGGGGGGATAGGATGAACACGGACCGTATGTCCGTGTTCATCCGAACCAATCCGCCAGACGGAAGAAAAATAGGATAGTATCTTTGCGGAGGCGGACAATCATCCACTGACACCCGCAATCACATAGGGACCCATGTATGTCCAGTTTTCATCTGCAACGGATGGATGAAAATGCGGACATACGGTCCGCACATGTGAAAGGGGCCTTGGACTCTTTTATTGGTCCTGTTATTTCTGCAAAGACGCTCATCAGGAGAAGGAAGTTACAGTGAGCACATTTCTTTTTTTTACTTTGATTGGTAAATGATTAGAACCCCCGATTTTTCTTTTTTTTTTTGTCTGTGCCCCTGTTAGGAAAATTTCTTAGGCTTAAATTTTCATTTGAAATCAGAACATGAATAGGGGGATTTTTTCCACAGGGCACATTTGGTACAGAAAAAAACACATTATTTGGACTTATTATAGGGAACCAGAGATTCCGAGATTACGGTATATAATTTTTTTTTATTTTTTATTAAAAACAGTTAAAAAATGATTACAATCAAAGGAAAACAATCCCTGTTTATGTGATATAAGCCACATAAACTATCAATACAAGTTAACTAACTTAGTTAGTTAACTTGTATTGATAGTTGATATGGCTCAAGCCAGAAGCCCACAGAGGGAGAAAAATCAGGCAGATACCAGGACAAAGAAGACAGGGCGCCAGGAGACGCACACAGAGATTTATACTGCTTAATAAAATATTGAACAGAAGTGTGTATAATTTTGGATACCAAAAATAAAATGTTTATGGATTTATGAATGTGACATTTTATTGTTTGTCATTTTAAAGAAAATGTAATTCTGTAATACACTTTATATCTTTTAACTATATTTTTTGGTTGTGCTGTGAAAATCCCTAAATTTCTAGGGGTTTAGACCCTTTTAGAACTTAAACATGTTTAATTTGGTGTGTGGCACTAAAAAGGCCAAATAATTAATTATTTATACAAAAAACCTCTGCCATTTTCATAATAATATAGACTGGTCAATAGTTTCTAAGTTGGTCTTGTTTTCCAAGGCAAATCCTTTTAGGAACCCAATTGTATACAAAAGTGATCATGACCATGTATACACATGTTCTGCAAACAAAGAAAAGAACATGCACAATGTATATACTGACCATATATATTTAGTGAGCGTTGGTCCACGTGGTACTGGTCAAATATGTAGGCTTTTGAGTTGTTAGCCTTGGAGGCCAGAACACGATAAAGTGCTGTTCCTACAGTGGACGTTGTGACATATTTATTGTTCGAATTAGAGACATCCAAGATTACCCAGAAGAAGACTGTCAAACCTTTCCTAAAGAAAAAAAAAACATGAACATTGGTGATATTATCCATGAATCCATGGCAATTCTATATTTTCTATAATTCTATGTAATTCTATATAAAAAGACTCAATAGCTCTACTGAGGGGGCTCCCACAACGTCTCATTTTAACAATAAGTCTAGGTGTTGGTGGTGGGTACCCAGTTTTTCTGTGTTCTTGTTGTTACTAACTGTGCAATAAAAATTCCATTAATAAGCAGCTTGCCATGCCCATGACTTTCTTTTCAGGGGGTCTCTTTCACCCTGTACTTTTATTTTTGTCACAGCGCCAAGTCTCGGAGACCACACCATAACTGGTGAGTCTGCAATTCAAGGGACGCTGTACCTGTTACGCATATTTATTTGATGATGCAGCGCTTATACAATAGTGAGTTGATGGTTTATTTCATTTGCTGTGTCCCTCACATGGCTTCTCGCAAACTTCAAATGGGACTACTAATGGCTTTCTTTCAACAATGGCTTTCTTCTTGCCACTCTTCCATAAAGGCCAGATGTGTGGAGAGCATGACTAATAGTTGTCCTGTGGACAGATTCTCACACCTTAGCTGTGGATCTCTGCAGCTCCTCCAGAGTTGCCATGGGCCCATTGGCTGCTTCTCCAATTAATGCTTTCCTTGCTGGCCTGTCAGTTTATGTGGACGGCCAACTCTTGGTAGGTTTGCGGTTTGCAGTTTGCAGTTGTGCCATACTCTTTCCATTTTAAGGCCCCATACACACGAGCGGACAGATTTGTTCAAATCTGTCCGTCCGACAGATTTGAACAAATCTGTCTGCTGGGATTTTGGTTTGCTCGCATGTACACACGAGCAAACCAAAATCCCCGCCAGCAGACGGCGCGCTGACGTGTCGGTGACGTGTCGGTGATGTTGACGCCGCCACGTCACCGCACCAGGAAGTAAACACTTCCGCGCGCATGCGTCGGATCCATTCACAGGATACGACGCATGTGCGGGAGGATATGTCCGCTGGTTTCCCGTACTAACCAGCGGACATATCCGACGGACAGGTTTGTAGCGGACAAATTTCAAAGCATGCTTTGAAATTTGTCCGATGGACAAATCTGTCCGCTAGCCCATACACATGATCGGAGATGTCTGCTGAAACGGTCCATCGGACCGTTTTCAGCGGACAAATTCGATCGTGTGTACGAGGCCTCAGATGATGGATTGAACAGTGCTCTGTTAAATGTTCAAAGCTTGGGATATTTTTTTTACAACCTAAGGCCTTGTACACACGAGGGAATTTTTCCGCTGAACATGGTCCGACGGACCATTTCAGCTGAAAAATCCGCTCGTCTGTAGGGGCAAACAGACCGTTTTGGCCGGATTCCTCCGGCGGAAAAGTTTCAAAGCATGCTTTGAAATTTTTCCGCCGGAGAGCTGCCCGTCGGATATGTCCGCTGGTTAGTACGGCAAACCAGCGGACATATCTGCCCGCACATGCGTCGTATCCTGTGAATGAATCCGACACATGCGCGCCGAAGTGTTTACTTCCTGGTGCGGTGACGTGGCCGTGACGTGGCGGCCGGACTGTTTGATCCGATGGCTGTACACACCATCGGATCAAATTCCCCGCCGGACAAAAATCCCATTGTGTGTACAAGGCCTAACCCTGCTTTAAACTTCTACACAACTTCATCCCTGACCTGTCTGCCATGTTCCTTGGCCTAAATTACACACACGGAGACTTTATTTACTAATTAGGTGACTTATGAAGGCAATTGGTTCCACTAGATTTTAGTTAGGGGTATCAGAGTAAAGGGGAATACAAATACCGTATTTATCGGGGTATTGCTCGCACTGGCGTATAGCACGCACCCCAACCTAGAAGAGTAAATCCTAAAAAAAAAAAAGAATATACTTAGGGCCAGATTCTCAAAAGAGATATGACGGTGTATCGCAGGAAACACCGTTGTATCTTAGTTTTTTTGTCCGGGTATCTATGTGTGTGATTCCCAGAATCACTTACGCATAGATACAGCGAAGATCCGACAGGTATAAAACACTTACACCGTCGGATCTTAGATGTAATTACTTCGCTGGCCGCTAGGTGGCCTTTACGTTGATTTCTCATTTGCCTATGCAAATGAGCCTAATACGCCGATTCCCGAACGTTTTTACGCCGCCTCGTCAGCGTTTACGTCGTTTCCGTAAGCGTAAACTTACCCCTGCTATATGAGGGGTAAGTTTACGAAGTTCCGTCGTATGCCATGTTAAGTATGGCGTCGGGACAGGGTCGTCTATTTCCGGCGTTTACGTAGTCTTACTAAGTCGTTCGCGAATAGGGCATTGAGTAAGTGACGATCACGTCGTTTTCACGTCGGTTTCAACAACGTTTTCCGACGTGAGCTGGAGCATGCGCACTGGTCTTTTTTCCCGGCCGGCGCATGCGCAGTTCGATCAACGCGGGGGCCCGCTTAATTTAAATACAAGCTGCCCCCTTTGAATTACGCGGGATACGCCGGGCCATTTACACTACGCCGCCGCAAACTACGGAGCAAGTGCTTGGAGAATACGGCACTTGCTCCAGTAAGTTGCGGCGGCGTAGTGTAAATGGCTTAAGCTACGCTGCCGCGGATTCTACCAGAATCTGGCCCTTACAGTTTAGATGCCCCTCGTCTGTGTCTTGCCCGGCGTCCATCGGCGGCCTTGTCCGGTCTGGCGTTCGTCTGCGGCCTCGGTGGTGTCCTCCTCGCTTCTCCCGCTCTGTCTCCGAGTCGAAGCCCCGCTTCCCGCGCTTAGTTTGAACGCCGCCGCCGACATATACCGAGCGCAGTACTCAGGCGCGCTCGGCTTCTCACGCATAGAGGCTAGGAGCGTGACCGCGAGTGAAGCCGACCCTGGCCGAATGTACCCGAGTGTACTGCGCTCGGTATATGTCGGCGGAGGCATTCAAACTAAGCGCGGGAAACGGGTATCGGCGTATATCGCGCACCCACAATTTCCCCCTTATTTTAAGGGTAAAAAAGTGCACGGTATATGCCGATAAATACACTACAAATGCACGCCACACTTTTCAGATATGTATTTGTAAAAAATGTATAAAAAATTTATAATTTTCCTTCCACTTCACAATTATTTGCCACTTTGTGTTGGTCTATCACATAAAATGCCCTGTAAAATACATTTAAGTTTTTGATTGTAACATGACAAAATTTAGAAAATGTCAAGGGGTATGAATACTTTTTCAAGGCACTGTATCTAACTACACAGCCCTGTTTTAACTAAATACTAAAATAGAAACATGACAATACTAACTAAAACATGCTCATTTTAGCTTGAACATGGATATGTTTTGATGAATATTTGCTTTTTGATCATCACTTTTGCTTTTCATTGTGAGTTACTTTTATATTTATACTGTTTTTGCATGCATATACTTCTACTATTCATACATATACATTGTTCACATATTTTAGTTGATGGTAAGGATAACCTTCAGAGTGTTTTTTTTATTTTTTTTATCTTACCCAAAAGCATAAACTTTGCTTGTATTGTAATAGACAGCCAGTTCAGAGGCCAAGACAAGACCAGTGACCTGAAAAGAGAGTACCATGATTACACAAGACATTATTGTAACTGTAGTGTACAGACATCAGGGCTTCTTACATAAAGCTTATTTTTCAAACGAAACACTTTTAAAATACTTGCAGTATTTTCATAGTGTGAAGCAAGCATTTCCTATGTGTACTCAGAGTACTAGAAATACATTCTTTTTAGACATCCCTAAATACAAAGCAAGCAAATAAGTACTGTGAAGAATTAGCTCAGCGACAGGTTGTGTGTGTCTCCCTGGATGAGTACACAACACGGTGAAAAAGGAATCTAATTACCTGTCCTTGAGCAACCTACAGCTGCCCAGGCACCTGACTGTCAAGGAGCATCCTCCCTAAGCAGCCTGGGAGTTTTATAGAGCCTGGGGTACTCAACCTGCTCAACCTGATGGAAACAGCGAATATTCATTCACTGTTGTAACACACCTGGTTGGGTTTAGAGCACATTCTCTGCGACCCGAGTCCACCCTGGTATGAAGCCTATTAGAGTCTCTGGCTCTAATCGGGTGCTTAAAAAAAAACGCCTGCTGCAATTATTGCGTCCGGTGTCCTGTAACAGGCCGGACATATGATTAGGGGGTGGCTGCGGCTGCCGTGGATAGATTCATGGTATGCATGAATCTATTCATTGTATATAGGGGTGGCATGGAGAGAGGGGGTGGTTCCCGGGCGCCCCTAATGGACAGGCTGCCACTGTTTACAAATGGGTTTTAGGAGTTCTGTGAAGGTCAGATAAAAAATACCTTTTACTTTCACTATACAACTCCCCTCTTGTCCCAATCAATGTTTTTCTATGGAAAGAAATGTTTACTATTTAAATTTGTATCATATTCTCTGCACAACCAGTATCTTGAGTCATCCCATAATAGCAACTGCTAATTCTAATTTTCTAGTAGTAGTAGTAGTAGTAGAGGCATAACTAGAACTTTCAGGGCCCTGGTGCAAGAAACCATGAAGGGCCCACCCCCCCCCCCCCTTCCATCCGAGCTCCAGGCTTCCAGTTCTGGGAGGGTATCTATAGATATCCTCCCAGAAACTTTGGACACAGCTAGACACAGATCATATGGTAAAGGGCCAATCACAGCGGCCCTTTACCATGTGTTCAGCTAATCACATGTAAACAGACTTGCCGGTTATCAGCAGTCCTTTCCTCTCACGCGGTGTCTGTGCGAGGAAAGGAGAGGTGTTAAAAAGTAAGACTGACAGTACATTGTTTATACTGATATTCAGGGCACTAAGTGAGTGAGTCCCCGATGACGTCAATCTGTGACGAAACGCGTATGTATGGCCTGCGTCCCGACGCCCTTCACGTCACCAACACAGCGAACAGAGACAGCGGGAGAACACGAGGAGATGCCGAGATTGATCGTTTTTACAGGCAGTTGTCATTTTTCAATGCTCATGATGCCGTTTTTTATGTAAGTGCATTACCTTTTAAATAAATACCAGCTTTAAGCAAGTTACACTATGGAGATTCTCTATTCTTCTCTCCCTTCTGTGACATATGTGTGAGCCTATCCAGGACTTCAGAGGTGGATCTTTCATAGTCTTGCTGGGAGACTGTAAATAAATCCAGGGCTGTTATTGACTGCTGGTGAAGTCACTCACGTCTGGTAAGAAGACTGCAACACTTTATCACTGGGGTGTTTCAACTGGTGGACAGACTATCTGGATTTTCTTCGTTACTGCACCTTCTTAATATTAATGTTGCACATTTGATATTTTCTATTTGGGACTTACATTTTTATTTTTTTTTCCATTGTATGGTTTTTTCACTCAATATGGACTTTGGGATTGTTTTTACCTTAATATAGATTCACTTTTATTATTGTTGTTGTAGTATTTGAGCTCACTGCTTACACTATGTTTGTATTCAGTGTTCATAACATTTGAATATTCACATCTATTATATATCGTTTTTGCGCCGTACCTCTCCCTTTTCATATTGTTTACTTTATTCAAACTTTTCGTCTGTCATATATGTATGAGGCAATCAATTTTCAATAAGATAAAGTACATATATGTATTGCATGCAACTCTGTGTTTATTATGAATCGTGAATATTTCTGGGGAGGGGGTCCATAGCTTTCATCAGATTCTTAAAGTGGTCCTTGATGTATTAAAAGGTTAAAAACCACTGGTTTAGACTATAAAAAAATATATGGATTTTTTTTTTATAACATCAAAGCAATAGGCAAGAAAACACTCCCATTCATTTAAAGGAGAATATTAGTTACCTTTTATAAGTATTTATCAGCAGTTAATGACCAGGAAGATGGCAGTCCCTTTCCCCATTTGTAACATTTTCTCCCACTTAGGGCCAGATTCAGGTAGATGAGAGTATCTTTCCTCTGGAGTAACGCTTCTCATTTACGTTACTCTGAAGACCCTTTCAGCGCAAGTCCTGTAATTCACATAGCAGTTGCGCGTAAACTTGCGCCAGAGTAACGATAATGCGCTGGCGTAACCCGACGCAAGTGGAACTGGGTGTGATCATATGTAAATGATGGGCGGAGCCCAGCGCAGAGGCTTACGTTCAGCGCATCATCCACGGAGCATGCGCAGTGAGTGCGGCTCCACTCGCCCCCCTTGTGCACATGCTCACAACTTCCGTCGGCACCACTTCCTGGGAAACGTCAGCGCAATGCGTTCCGCTGGGCGCTTAAAAGCGCTGGCGGAAACGCCATTCCGGCGCAAAAGTAGTTCCATTTCCCCCCACCCCAGGGAAGATACTTTTGCCCTGTAATGGCTGCTCCCGCTACCCCCAAAGAGAGGAGGAACCTAAATTATAATGCCCAGGAGGTCACAGTGATAATATCGGCTATGGAGGCATTTAATGATTTTCTCCATGGGAAAAAAAGCAGGAAGACCAGCCGGGAGAGAAAGCAGGGCATCCTGGACACCATAGCTGCCAGGGTCAATGTGCTGGGGTACTCCACCCGGAGTGCTTCAGACATTCAAAAAAAAAAAAAATGACCTGCGGCGCAAGGTGAGGGGCAAGGTGTCCACCATTAGGAGCCATGAGAGGGGCACAGGTGGTGGTCCCCCATGTCCTGTCACCCTGACCGCGGAGGAGGAGGTGGTCGCCCGCTGCCTGGACAGGGAGCAGTTGGAGGGGGTCCCTGGCTATGACTCCGTAGAGGAAGGCTCCAGGACAGGTAAGTGATTTTTACCCCCTTTTTGGTGTGTTGCATGTGGGGGGGGGTGGGTAAATGTGGCAAGTGTGTGGGACCACCAACATGTGTCTGCTTTGTGTCATCCACAGATGACGGTGCTGGGCCATCTCGTGCCGGCCAGTCCACCCCAACCCCCCAACGGGATGCTGAAGACGAGGCCCTGGGTGCTGGAGACACCGAGGTGGAGGAGGAGAGTGCCCACACCACTTCAGCAGAGGTGGTTGTGGAGGAGCCTGTCCCTGAACAGGATTTTATTTTAATGTTGGAGGAGTCCTCCTCCTCTGCAGGGCCCTCTGTGATCCCCTCCCCCATCCTAGGTAGCCCCTCAAGGGCGACTCCATCCCCACGGGGACAACCTTCCTCTGCCCCCAGGAAGGCCACCCAGAAGACCAGGGGGGTGTGTGATTTGGTCGAGGACCAGGTGCTGTTGGACCACGCCAAACAGACCCAGCAAATGGGGGAGATGGCTGGCCACCTGGACAGGGTCGCAGACAGCCTGGGCTCTCTGTCACAGCTGCCCAGTCGCGTGCAGGGCGTTGTGACCAGCCTGGGGGAGGTGCAGGCTGATATCCGGCACTTGACAGCAGCTGTTCGAGACAACACTGCTGCCATTCGGGAAGAGGGGAGGCAGCGGCAACGTGACCAGCGGCATCAGATCACCCGCCAGCTGAGGATGCAGGCCCAAACAAATCTGTATCTGAGCCGTATGGCTGTGGCATTGGAGGGCATGCAGCCAACAGCTCCCAGGAGTGGCCCACCCGGGGATCAGCCTCCTCCTGATGCCCCCCCACCCCCACCACCACCCACTCCCTCCAGGCAGATGAGGAGCCCGAGAGTGCCCCCAAGGAGGAGCCCCCGTCATCCCAGATGAGGGTTTTTTTTTTTTTTGGTTGTTATATATTTTTGTTTATACTCAGGACATGAGTTTTTGTTTATTTTTTATTATTATTGTTTATACTCAGGACATGAGTTTTTGTTTATTTTTTATTATTATTGTTTATACTCAGGACTTGAGTTTTTGTTTATTTTTTATTATTATTGTTTATACTCAGGACATGAGTTTTTGTTTATTTTTTGGTTCTCAGGTTATGAGATATTTTTTTTTTTTTTGATACTGCACACGTTGCAGTGTGAATGGTGTGTGAATGTGAGAGGGTGGCACTCCTGAAAGTAAGGGGTGTCACCCTCGGCCGTGGTGGTGAAGTTAACCCCACGGCTGAATGAATGACGTGTGAAAGGTGTGTGAATGGACAGTGACATCATTGGGGCCTTGACGCTGGCGTTGCTGCTCCCAACTCCTACATGCTGGACTTGGGCTAATCCAATGCGATGTGCATGTGGTGTGTGTGATCTAGGGACATCAGTGGTGTACACGCGTGCATTGTCTGTGTGATTAATGTTTTGGTTTAGTGTCCAAAGATGCCTACGGCGAGGACCCTCCTGACTGCTCTTCCATCAGCAGACTGGGTGTCCTCTGGCAGGTGGGGACTGTGTGGGTCGGGGGTCAGGTCATCACGTATGTCAATCTGCAGGCCTTTTCTCATAGCAAAGTTGTGCAGAATACAACATGCAGCGATGATCTGACACACGAAGGTAGGGGAATACAATAGGGTCCCCCCAGACTTATCCAGGCATCGGAAACGGGACTTCAGGAGCCCAAATGTTTGCTCCACCACTCCACGGGTTTTGATGTGTGCTTCATTGTATTTTCTCTCTCCTCTGGTTTGGGGGTTCCGGAAAGGAGTCATTAGATGGGGTCCCAGTGCATATGAAGAGTCACCTGTAAGGTAAAAGACAGGAGAATGTTAGTCATGCATGTGCGACTTCTGTTGTGCATCACGGGAGGGGATAGTCATGCCTGACTCCCTTGTCACTCACCAACCAGCCAGCTGTCCCCATACATGTTCTGCTCTAATTCTGCTGGGATGGGGCTCTGACGGTATATGAAGCTGTCATGGCTGGACCCGGGGTGTTTGGCACGGACGTGCCATATGAGGCGTTGGGCATCAGCTATCACCTGTACGTTGATGGAATGCCAATGCTTCCGATTGCGGTATATGTGCTCTGTGGCACTGGGGGGCTGTAGGGCCACATGTGTGCAATCAATGGCCCCGATGGTGCGTGGGAATCTGGCAATGTTGTAGAAATCTGTCATTGCCTTCAGCCGCAGGTCCTCAGTGGTGGGTCTGATGAACTGGTTGGACATGCGTCTGAGGATTGCGGGGACAACCTGGTGCACACATCTGCTTATGGAGGACTGTGACATCCCAGCCACCACTCCACTTGTACGCTGGAATGATCCACTTGCAAGGAAATGAAGTGTTGCCAGGACCTTCACCAGTGGCTGCACTGCTTGTGAGCGGTGTGTCTTGCTGGTGATGTCATCCTGCAGGGTTGTGGTTAGTTCAAGTATTACATCAGGGCTGAATCTGAAGAGGCGATACACCTCCTCATCCCCCATGCCAAAGAGGTTCATACGAGTGCGGTATATCCTCTCACGTGCCCGCCTCCTCCGTAGCGAGGGACCCAGTACTAGTCTTAGGACCACGAGTGCCCCTGGCATGTTGGCACACAGAGGTGTTGTCCTTGCAAGTGTTGTTGTTCAGCTTGCTAGTTTCGTCGGTAACGCTGCTGTAGCTGCTCTCCTGCTGACCTGTGACCGTCTGGAGTAAAGATAAAGCAGCCTTTTGTAGAAATAACTTTGCGCCGGACGGACCAGATACGCGCGGCGCATGTAGCCAGCGTATGGTGCTAATCCGTTCGTGAATTGGGAAAAATACCTCATTTGCATATTTGCATGGGAAATCAATGGGCGCGACTGATGCGCCCAGCGAAAATAAGCGCTGACGATACTCTGGCGTCGGAACGTTCCGCCGGTCGCAAATGACCCGTTATTGGGCGCATCTAGTTTGGTGGGTACGGGCACATAGAAACGACGGCGCATCATCACAGTTACGCGGCGCATATCCAAATACTCCAGCGCAAGTGTTCGTGAATCTGGCCCATAATGTTCAGGTGCCAGAACAGAAAGAGGAGAAAAATCAGCTTTTTAAGGACACAGACATCATGTAAAATCAGTAAAGAAAAAAATCTCACTGGCAGACAGACTAAACCCCCCTACTCTATCCAAAACTTTAAAGCGGGGGTTCCCCCAAAAATCAACTTTCTGCCATTAGATCCAGCATACTGCTGACATCTGCAGTATGCTGTTTTTTTTTTTTGTACTTAGCGTTTTAGCAGGCTTTCTTATCTGGCACCGAGCAAGAGACACTCGGCAATTTACGGCGCCTGCGCAGTCAGCTATACACGGCAGGCGCAGGCGCGGTATAGCGCCGTAAACAGCCGAGTGTCACTTTGGCTATTTTTGGAAGGTGTGAAGCGCTATCCAAGCCCGTCAATCAACTACGCTTGCCTTAGGAACGCCTATTCCCCGCAGAAATCCCCGCTCGGAGCCAGATAAGAAAGCCTGCTAAAACGATAAGTACAAAAAAAAAACAGCATACTGCAGATGTCAGCAGTATGCTGGATCTAATGGCAGAAAGTTGATTTTTGGGTGAACCTCCGCTTTAAGGAGTTTTGTCTAAAATTGGGGCGAGACTTGGCCAAGTAAGAAGATGCTTGTGAGTGCTGTGCCATGGCTTAGTGATGATAAATATTATTATTTATTTGTGAGCCTTATTCTGTGTACCCGATTTCACTCTGAACCCTTACTCCTCTTCTACTCTTTTAAAAATACTACATGCCTGCCTGCCTGCATTACTGAATATAAAAATGCGTACATTAAAACCAAAATCCAGAAAGTATTTTCTCCACCCCATTTTAACTTTAAGAGTTTTTACAAAATGGGAGCTTGATTGGGATTGTCTGCTTAAAGGGGTTGTAAAGGTTCGTGTTTTTTCACCTTAAAGCGGAGGTTCCGTTCCAAAAAAAAAAAAAAAAGTCAGCAGCTACTAACACTGTAGCTGCTGACTTTTAATAAGGACACTTACCTGTCCTAGCCGCCAGCGATGTCAGCCCCAGCCAAGGCCGATCCTCGATCCTGGCAGCTCCAGGCGCCGCTATCCACAGTAAGGGAAACAGGCAGTGAAGCTGTGCAGCTTCACTGCCCATTTACTACTGCGCATGCGCGAGCAGCGTGGCGCTTTGTGAATGGGCCGGCTGCTTTCTGGGATACTCACAGTTTGCAGAATGCAGTGCGCCCCATTCACAAGAAGACACCAAGTGTAGGAGGAGGAAGAGAATCCACCGTGGAGGATGAAGAGGCAGATTCAGCACTTACGCATAGCAACAGCTATTTAGGGTAAATACATTTTTTTTATTTTTTTTTATTTTTGGTGGAATTTTTTTTTCAGGTGGGAACTCCACTTTAATGCATCCTATGCAACAAGGTTAAAAAACACCTAGCCCCCTCGTTTTACTTATTTGAGCCCCTTCATCTCCTTGGCGCTTCCCCGTCGTCCTTCTCTGCAGCTTTGATTGGATAGATTGATAGCAGCACAGCCATTGGCTCCCGCTGCTGTGATTGAAATCCGATGATGCAGGTGCGCGCCCGCAAGATAACCCCTTTTGGCAGAGCGCTCCTCCTAAGGGGTTACCTAATGCGTGGAGGAGACGCGAGAGCAGCCGAGGGACCCCAGAAGAGAATGTTCGGGGCCACTCTGTGCAAAACGAGCTGCACAGTGGAGGTAAGTATGACATGTTATTTTTTTTTAACAAACCTTTAGTATCACTTTAACAGTTGAGATCCACAACGTACATTTTTCAGCTTTCTTTCTAAAGTATTCTCCACAACCAAGTTGCAGCAAACAAAAACAATATATTTATTCTCAGCATCCTTGCTGGTGCAAAACTGTCAGCCGAGTATATCATTTTCTGAACTATACATTCACTCAGCAGGTCAATCCACACAAGCTATAGGTATATGCTTTGGCCAACAGTGGGTTCTTTCATCCCCTTAAAATAATACTAAAGTCTTGTTTTTTGTTTTAAAAGTAACAAACATGTTATACTTACCTGCTCTGTGTAGTGGTTTTGCACAGAACAGCCCAGATCCTCCTCTTCTTGGGTCCTTTACTGGCACTCTTGTCTCCTCCCTCCTGCCGAGTGGCCTTACAGCAAGCAATTTGCTATGGGGCACCTGAACCGAGCCGCTGCTCTGTGTTTATTCAGACACGGAGCCGCGGCTCAGCCCCACCTATTTCCACGCCTCATTGGTTCACTGACTTTGATTTACAGCATCGGGAGCCAATAGCGCCCGCTGCTGTGTATCAGCCAATCAGGAGGGAGAGTCCAAGACTGCCCAGTGTCTCGTGCAACATCGGTGGATTGAGATGTGGCTCAGGTAAGTATGAGTGAGGCTGCTGCACACAGAAGGTTTTTATCTTAATGCTTAGAATGCATTAGGATAAAAAAACTTCAACCTTTAGAACCACTTTAAATTGTTTTTCAGGTTAGGACACTATGCAGTCACTGCTAGCTTGTGCATTATTCCGCAGCTTTGACAAATTGATCCACCGCGCGACTGTGCATACTAGTGTTCCATCAAAACAATCTCCCTAATCATATTGCTACTATATACTTAATATGTGTCCTCAGCATCATAACAGCAGACATCACTTTTAACCACTTCAGCCCTGCAAGATTTGGCTCCTCAATGACCGGGCCATTTTTTTTCGATACGGCACTGTGATCACCTCTGTGTTTGTTTGTTTTTTGCTCTATAAACAAAAAAAGAGCGACTACTTTTTGCTATAATAAATATCCCCAATTTCTTTTCAAAAAAGCAAATTTTCCTCAGTTTAGGCTGATATGTATTCTTCTACATATTTTTGGTAATAAAAAATCGAAATAAGCTTATATTGATTGGTTCGCGCAAAAGTGTATATTGATTGGTTCGCGTCTACAAAAGAGGGGATAGATTTATAAATTATTTTTTTTTTACTAGTAATATTGGCGATCTGCAATTTTTAATCGGTACTGAGACATTATGGTGGACGCATCGGACACTTTTGACACATTTTTGGGACCACTGGCATTTATACAGAGATTAGTGCTATAAAAATGCACTGGTTACAGTGTAAATGTCACTGGCAGGGAAGGGGGCGATTAAGGGGTTAATTGTGTTCCCTATTGTGTGTTCTAACTGTAGGGGGATGGGACTGACTATAGGAGATGATAGATTGTGTTTCCCAGCTTATAGGAACTCAAGACCTGCATCTCCTCTCAGAACAGTACAGGGATCTGTGTCAACGCGATCTCCAGTCACGAGCAGCGGGCGCGTGCTACGGTTCGCAGGATCGTGCCAACCTGCCACAGTAGAATGACGGTGGCAGGTCAGCAAGTGGTTATTGTTAAGTTCTGTGCATGACCATGCTTGTGACAGCTTCATCTGACAATAGACATGTGTATTTTGTTTTGATGTAATTCATTTTTCAGACGAAAATTTCATTTTTGGAGATTCGGATGAATACGGATGCCTGAATGGACATAATGAATGTCAACAAATTTGTAAAAACAATTATAATGAAATTAATGAATACATTAGTTTAATTTGAATGACGTTACATGATGTGATAGTAGTTTGGGCAAACAGGGACATGAATTACATTTTCTAACTCGGATAGTTTGAATTCAGATAATGAATGGATCCGACTTTTGTTCAATTTGTTAATTCGGACTCACATGACGCCAGTCAAAATTTTCCAATCAGCTCATGCCATTTCTCTTGGTGGATTGAACTAGTGTTTGAAAATATCGAAACCTTCCAATTCAAAATTTGTTCGATTGGATAATATATCCAATATATAGAAAATCTTTTCAAATCTACCCAGACCAATGGATATTTGAAACAAATGCCGAAGGTATGAAAAAAATTCAGAAAACAAATTGGATCAACATATTGAATATGACAAAAAAAAAAAAATCTTCAATAAATTGGATGTATCTAAAGTGAAACAAAAATTTTTGGTATCCACATTTTTACAGATTAATATACCAGTTGGCTGTAACTGAATAGTTGCAGACAAAATTTGTATTCAAAAGTGCTGCCAATCACCATGTTGCTGATTAGCCTGAGTACTTTATATTGTGTACGTGCTGTAGGAATATATAGTTAGCCCCAAGCTGAAAACAGGCTTGTTAGCTAACAGGGAAAACCAGCCCTAAAAATTGACAAGGAATGAGTAGAGAATGTAAAGAAGTGGGTATTTAAAGTGGTTGTAAACTCTGTTACACCATTTGAACCCACCGGTAAGCTTATAATAAGGCTTACCTGTAGGCACTGTAAATATCTCCTAAACTTGCACAGTTTAGGACAGGGCTCAAAATTTCAAGTCCTGAGCTACTAGCCAGGCCTTAATGCCACGTACACACGGTCGTTTTTTGCGATGAAAAAAAAGGTTGTTTTTTAAAACGTCATTTAAATTGATCGTGTGTGGGCAAAACATCGTTTTTTGTCTTAAAAAAAACGACCAAAAAAAAATTCCAACATGCTTGAATTTTTTGTGTCGTTTTTCAAAACGTCGTTTTTTGTTTCACAAAAAGTCACCGTGTGTAGCAAAAACGTCGTTTATAAAGACGTTTTTCAACCCGCGCATGCCCAGAAGCTAGTTATGAAGCGAGCTTCAATGGAAAAGTGTGGTGAACGTAACCTCGTTTTTTGTGAAAAAAACAATGGTGTGTATGCAACATCGTCTTTGAAAGTGACGTTTCAAAAACGTCGTTTTTTACTTCACAAAAAACGTCGTTTTTTTTTTCATCGCAAAAAACGACCGTGTGTACGCGGCATAAGAGTTACTCGCAACAAGTTGCCCCACCCCACTGGACCCCAAAACACGCCCCTTGTAAATAATCATATTTTATTCAGATCATACATGGTATGCATGGTCGTCTAACGTTAAATGGACCCTGGGCAAACATTTCTGTACCTCCTGTAGAAACACTACTGGAGAGGGTCAGGAAAACTGCAGACATGGCAAGGAGAGGACTAGAGAGACTACAGAGATGGTAAAGAGAGGAAGAGAGAGACTGCATAGATGGTAAAGAGAGGGTCAGAGAGACTGCAGGCATGAGAACGAGAGTGTTAGAGACTGCAGACATGGTGAGGAGAGGGTTAGAGAGACTGCAGGCATGAGATAGATGGTCAGAGAGACTACAGAGATGGTAAAGAGAGGACCAGAGAGACTGCAGAGATGGTAAAGAGAGGGTCAGAGAGACTGCAGGCATGAGAACGAGAGTGTCAGAGACTGCAGACATGGTGAGGAGAGGGTTAGAGAGACTGCAGGCATGAGAAAGACGGTCAGAGAGACTGCAGGCATGGTTAAGGAGAGAGGGTCAGAGAGACTGCAGGGATGGTAAGGAGAGAGGGTCAGAGAGACTGCAGGGATGGTAAGGAGAGAGGGTCAAGGAGACTGCAGGGATGGTTAAGGAGAGAGGGTCAGAGAGACTGCAGGGATGGTTAAGGAGAGAGGGTCAGACAGACTGCAGGGATGGTAAGGAGAGAGGGTCAGAGAGACTGCAGGGATGGTTAAGGAGAGAGGGTCAGAGAGACTGCAGGGATGGTTAAGGAGAGAGGGTCAGACAGACTGCAGGGATGGTAAGGAGAGAGGGTCAGAGAGACTGCAGGGATGGTTAAGGAGAGAGGGTCAGAGAGACTGCAGGGATGGTAAGGAGAGAGGGTCAGAGAGACTGCAGGGATGGTAAGGAGAGAGGGTCAGAGAGACTGCAGGGATGGTAAGGAGAGAGGGTCAGAGAGACTGCAGAGATGGCTAAGGAGAGAGGGTCAGAGAGACTGCAGGAATGGTAAGGAGAGAGGGTCAGAGAGACTGCAGGGATGGTAAGGAGAGAGGGTCAGAGAGACTGCAGGGATGGTTAAGGAGAGAGGGTCAGAGAGACTGCAGGGATGGTAAGGAGAGAGGGTCAGAGAGACTGCAGGTATGGTAAGGAGAGAGGGTCAGAGAGACTGCAGGTATGGTTAAGGAGAGAGGGTCAGAGAGACTGCAGGGATGGTTAAGGAGAGAGGGTCAGAGAGACTGCAGGGATGGTAAGGAGAGAGGGTTAGAGAGACTGCAGGGATGGTAAGGAGAGAGGGTCAGAGAGACTGCAGGGATGGTAAGGAGAGAGGGTCAGACAGACTGCAGGGATGGTTAAGGAGAGAGGGTGAGAGAGACTGCAGGGATGGTAAGGAGAGAGGGTCAGACAGACTGCAGGGATGGTAAGGAGAAAGGGTCAGAGAGACTGCATGGATGGTAAGGGGAGAGGGTCAGAGAGACTGCAGGGATGGTAAGGAGAGAGGGTCAGAGAGACTGCAGGGATGGTAAGGAGAGAGGGTCAGACAGACTGCAGGGATGGTAAGGAGAGAGGGTCAGACAGACTGCAGGGATGGTAAGGAGAGAGGGTCAGAGAGACTGCAGGAATGGTAAGGAGAGAGGGTCAGAGAGACTGCAGGGATGGTAAGGAGAGAGGGTCAGAGAGACTGTAGGTATGGTTAAGGAGAGAGGGTCAGAGAGACTGCAGGGATGGTTAAGGAGAGAGGGTAGAGAGAGAGATGGGGAGAGAGGGTCAGAGAGACTGCAGGGATGGTTAGGAGAGAGGGTCAGAGAGACTGTAGGTATGGTTAAGGAGAGAGGGTCAGAGAGACTGCAGGGATGGTTAAGGAGAGAGGGTCAGAGAGACTGCAGGGATGGTAAGGAGAGAGGGTTAGAGAGACTGCAGGGATGGTAAGGAGAGAGGGTCAGACAGACTGCAGGGATGGTTAAGGAGAGAGGGTGAGAGAGACTGCAGGGATGGCAAGGAGAGAGGGTCAGACAGACTGCAGGGATGGTAAGGGGAGAGGGTCAGAGAGACTGCAGGGATGGTAAGGAGAGAGGGTCAGAGAGACTGCAGGGATGGTAAGGAGAGAGGGTCAGAGAGACTGCAGGGATGGTAAGGAGAGAGGGTCAGAGAGACTGCAGGGATGGTAAGGAGAGAGGGTTAGAGAGACTGCAGGGATGGTTAAGGAGAGAGGGTCAGACAGACTGCAGGGATGGTAAGGAGAGAGGGTTAGAGAGACTGCAGGGATGGTTAAGGAGAGAGGGTCAGACAGACTGCAGGGATGGTAAGGAGAGAGGGTTAGAGAGACTGCAGGGATGGTTAAGGAGAGAGGGTCAGACAGACTGCAGGGATGGTAAGGAGAGAGGGTCAGACAGACTGCAGGGATGGTAAGGGGAGAGGGTCAGAGAGACTGCAGGGATGGTAAGGGGAGAGGGTCAGAGAGACTGCAGGGATGGTAAGGGGAGAGGGTCAGAGAGACTGCAGGGATGGTAAGGAGAGAGGGTCAGACAGACTGCAGGGATGGTAAGGAGAGAGGGTCAGAGAGACTGCAGGGATGGTAAGGAGAGAGGGTCAGAGAGACTGCAGGGATGGTAAGGAGAGAGGGTTAGAGAGACTGCAGGGATGGTTAAGGAGAGAGGGTCAGACAGACTGCAGGGATTGTAAGGAGAGAGGGTTAGAGAGACTGCAGGGATGGTTAAGGAGAGAGGGTCAGACAGACTGCAGGGATGGTAAGGAGAGAGGGTCAGACAGACTGCAGGGATGGTAAGGGGAGAGGGTCAGAGAGACTGCAGGGATGGTAAGGGGAGAGGGTCAGAGAGACTGCAGGGATGGTAAGGGGAGAGGGTCAGAGAGACTGCAGGGATGGTAAGGAGAGAGGGTCAGACAGACTGCAGGGATGGTAAGGAGAGAGGGTCAGAGAGACTGCAGGGATGGTAAGGAGAGAGGGTCAGAGAGACTGCAGGGATGGTAAGGAGAGAGGGTCAGAGAGACTGCAGGGATGGTAAGGAGAGAGGGTCAGAGAGACTGCAGGGATGGTAAGGAGAGAGGGTCAGAGAGACTGCAGGGATGGTAAGGAGAGAGGGTTAGAGAGACTGCAGGGATGGTTAAGAAGAGAGGGTCAGACAGACTGCAGGGATGGTAAGGAGAGAGGGTCAGACAGACTGCAGGGATGGTAAGGGGAGAGGGTCAGAGAGACTGCAGGGATGGTAAGGAGAGAGGGTCAGAGAGACTGCAGGGATGGTAAGGAGAGAGGGTCAGAGAGACTGCAGGGATGGTAAGGAGAGAGGGTTAGAGAGACTGCAGGGATGGTTAAGAAGAGAGGGTCAGACAGACTGCAGGGATGGTAAGGAGAGAGGGTCAGACAGACTGCAGGGATGGTAAGGAGAGAGGGTTAGAGAGACTGCAGGGATGGTTAAGGAGAGAGGGTCAGAGAGACTGCAGGGATGGTAAGGGGAGAGGGTCAGAGAGACTGCAGGGATGGTAAGGAGAGAGGGTCAGACAGACTGCAGGGATGGTAAGGGGAGAGGGTCAGAGAGACTGCAGGGATGGTAAGGGGAGAGGGTCAGAGAGACTGCAGGGATGGTAAGGGGAGAGGGTCAGAGAGACTGCAGGGATGGTAAGGAGAGAGGGTCAGACAGACTGCAGGGATGGTAAGGAGAGAGGGTCAGAGAGACTGCAGGGATGGTAAGGAGAGAGGGTCAGAGAGACTGCAGGGATGGTAAGGAGAGAGGGTTAGAGAGACTGCAGGGATGGTTAAGAAGAGAGGGTCAGAGAGACTGCAGGGATGGTAAGGAGAGAGGGTTAGAGAGACTGCAGGGATGGTTAAGAAGAGAGGGTCAGACAGACTGCAGGGATGGTAAGGAGAGAGGGTCAGACAGACTGCAGGAATGGTAAGGAGAGAGGGTCAGACAGACTGCAGGGATGGTAAGGGGAGAGGGTCAGAGAGACTGCAGGGATGGTAAGGAGAGAGGGTCAGAGAGACTGCAGGGATGGTAAGGGGAGAGGGTCAGAGAGACTGCAGGGATGGTAAGGGGAGAGGGTCAGAGAGACTGCAGGGATGGTAAGGAGAGAGGGTCAGAGAGACTGCAGAAATGGTACAAGTACTGTGGATGCTGTGGTGATGAATGGCTCCCCCATCCCTCCACATTTCTGTAGAGGTGGAGATGTTGCAGCTCAGTGTACACTGCTCTAGGACCTGGGAGAGCATGTTCTCCCTCTACACTTGTTCAGTGTAATCCCTGATCCCTCCCCCTGCTCTGAGTGCCGATTTCTCTGCTCACTCAAATCATCAGCAGTGTCCAGTTTCAGACAGCACACAGGTCCTCTCATACTCCCGGCCAGTCAGCTCAGCAGTGTTCCAGAGCAGACAGCAAGTCCTCTCCTGTTCCTTTCCATTGTCAGCAGGTCAGACTCGGAAGCTGGGAAGGAGGAAGTTACATCTTTCTCCTCTGAATGCTGGGTCCTCCAAGCACCTGATTGGTTGTTAGGACGCTAGCAACCAATCGTTGTGACAGGCGGGACTTGGGAGACAAAAGGAGAAAAATAGTAGTTCCACTTGATTGGGCACCTCTTCTGCTACTCGCAATAGGTAAATATGTACTCGCCAAATGCTAGCAGGCGAGTAGAAATTTTGAGGGCTGGTTTAGGAGATATTCACTATATGCGCTGCTGCAGATATCATCGGCGCATGCACACTAAGAAACAGCCCACTAATGCAGTTTCTTCAGCACCAGTGCATGCACCCATGTGCATGCCTGGGAGTGACGTCATTCCGGCTCTGGCCAATCACAGAGCACCAGAGCCTGTGAACCCGGGAGTAACTCTGGTGAAAGATGTCGGCCGGGGGAGCGGAGTGCAGGTAGCACTGCAGGGCATCGGGAGACAACCAGAGCAAACTCCAATAGGAACCAGTGAGCGTAGGACTCCCGGGCAAGATGTCAATCCAAAACGTGGCTTGGAGCACAAGATGTTGGAGAGCAAGCCGAGGGGAGCAAGGAGAGAGTGTGGCTGTTGTCTTGAGGATGTGTTTTGGGCCGTGGCCCTTCCTTATGTCATGTAACAGGACCAGCCAATGGGGATTAAATAGGAAATGACTGTAGGGAGATTAGCGTTTTTAAAGGAACCATGACTGGTTACTCCACTACAGCAAAACCTCAATTATTAAAAAGCTTTATAGAACAAATTCATATTGCAAATACTAAAAAGACACTAGAAACAAAAAAACGAATAACTAAGACATAAATCAATAATGAACAATGATAAAAACAAATAATATTAAAAGAAAATTTTGAATATAATTAATATTGAGAAAAATAAATATATGTGCGTGTACAGGCTAAGGCCTCGTACACACGATCGGTTCAAACCGATGCAAACGGACTGAGGTTCGTTTTCATCTGTCCAAACCGATCGTGTGTAGGTCCCATCGGTCCGTTATCCTTCGGTCAAAAAACATATGGCTTGCTTTAAATTACAACCGATGGATGGCTAACCGATGGGTCAAAACCGATCGTTATAATGCAAAGGCATCGGTCAAAAGGCCACGCATGCTCAGAATCAAGTCGACGCATGCTTGGAAGCATTGAACTTTGTTTTTTTCAACACGTCGTGTGTTTTACGTCACCGCGTTCTGACACGATTAGTTCATTAACCGATGGTGTGTAGGCACATCAGACCATCAGTCAGCTTCATCGGTGAACGGATGAGAACGGTCCGTCGGACAGTTCTCATCGGATGGACCGATCGTGTGTACGCGGCTTAAGTGGTTACATGGTGACACTATGTAAAACAACAGAAGGTTATTACCTGTGACAAGACAAAATATAAATGTTGTACAGAAAGAAGGAACAACCAATGATACAGAGTCTAGATGATGCTATGAATCTAAAGACCCTCATTTAACCCATTGGGAGACAAAAAAGCCAATTTATAGATCCAGAATGATTCCTGTTTATACAATAAAGAGAACCTCTCATTGTCATTGCTGCAACACCTTGACGATTCCAGGGGGGGGGGGCACTTGACCCCCTTTCCCCCCTCCTGCGGACGCCCATGGAATCATATGTAAGTCGGATGTTTGTAACTGCCTAAAATTATTTTTAGATTATATATTTTGATACCAGTTTTTCCAGATGTGTGGCTTCTTTTTTGAATGAGTTGCTCTCCGGGTTTGTGAGGTCTCTGGTGAGTTCATAGTTGATTATGCGCAGTTGACAGGCGTAGACTTTATTAGTTCTCAGCTCTGGCTTGAAATCCACCTCTGAGAAAGACACAGTGACACACAGGAGTGAGAAACAAGGACAATGAAGACAGCTCCTTGATGGCACATACATTAACATGAAAAATGACACTAGCTGACGGTGATTATAATCTCTAACCTTTTATATACCTCTTTACAGCACAAATAAAAAAAATAACACTTTTTATAAATTGCCTTCTCATTTCATTAAGTCATCTGATCATTATTTGTGCTATCAATTACATTTGCTAATTTATGTTCTTTTGCTCCCTTTACTCCTGGCAAAGCCACAGGAGCCATAATATGTTTGGAGTTTCTACCACTGGCATGGCATCTGATCCTCCAGATTTGAACTGATCTGAGGCATGCACCACTCTTCTGCTACCATAGAGACTGCACATAGTTATAGTAACAAAAGGACCACATTTTCTCATTTCTAGATATGTGCATTCCTGTTCGTACAATGTTATTTTCGTACGAAAATTTTCATTTCGTACCCGTTGGATAATGTGTACATACGAAAAAATTAAAGCACCAAAATACGAAAACGACGGGATTACGAATGAGCCGCATAACGAACAACCGCAAATACGAATGAACGATCCGACGAAAAAAACGACAAAACGAAAACGGCAAAAGAACGAAAATGACATCTATATCAAAAGATTTGCATTCTGTATTTTGTTTGAATCCTTTTTCTGTTTGTTTTCAGTCGTATGTTCATTGTTCATATGACATCTATAACAAAAGATTTGCATACTGTATTTTGAATTCCTATTTTCTGTTCTTATTTTGTATTCAAAATACAGAATGCAAATCTTTTGTTATAGATGTCATATGAACATACGACTGAAAATAGCAAAAGAAAAGGGTTTCAAGATACAGAATGCAAATCTTTTGTTATAGATGTCATTTTCTTTTTTTGAATGGGCAGTGAGTGAGTGTAGTTAGTGAAGCAGCTTCTCTTTTGTGCTGAGTACACTAGTACAGTGAGACTATAGTACAGTAAAGCCAAATAAACTTTTCTGTGGATTTTCATCTGAAGGGAGATCAGTTGGCCAGACTTTTGAACCCAAAAATGGTTTTCTGATGTAGTTTGAAAACGAACAAATTTTCTGAGAACGAATGGAAAACGATCGGATTTATGTTTGTGGTTAAAAAAGTCTGACCAAGTGTATGGGGCTTAACAATAGTTAATATGGATGAGCCGCGTGTTGAAAGTGCCACAAATCCTGCGATATATTTACAAAAGTACAAAATGACGAAAATCCTTTTTTTGCTGTTCATATTTTGAGTCGCATGTTCATATGACATAGATGTTGTTAAGCCCCATACACTTGGTCAGACTTTTTTAACCACAAACATAAAAACGATCGTTCTCCGTTCGTTCTCAGAAAATTCGTTCGTTTTCAAACTACATCAGAAAACCATTTTTGGGTTCAAAAGTCTGGCCAACTGATCTCCCTTCAGATGAAAATCCACAGAAAAGTTTATTTGGCTTTACTGTACTACTTACTGTACTAGTGTACTCAGCACAAAAGAGAAGCTGCTTCACTAACTACACTCACTCACTGCCCCTTCAAAAAAAATGAAAATGACATCTATAACAAAAGATTTGCATTCTGTATTTTGAATACAAAATACGAACAGAAAGTAGGAATTCAAAATACAGAATGCAAATCTTTTGTTATAGATGTCATATGAACATACGACTGAAAATAGCAAAAGAAAAGGGTTTCAAGATACAGAATGCAAATCATTGACGAAAATTCACGAAAATTATTGTCTAACAAGTAACGAACATGAATTAAACAGAATAACAAAGCATCCCGCATGTACGAAAATAAAACGGTAACGAAAATACGAAACGATCGGAATCCGAAAAAATTGCGTCGTACGAAAAACGAACGGAAACGTAAAAACGGAACGATACGAAATGGAACAAAAAGAAACAACATTTTTTTCTGTGCACATGTCTACTCATTTGTATTTGTCAGTAACCTTGTAACATTCTGTCACATTATTATTACTTGTAACTTTTCTAACATGCTGCTTTATGTCTATTGCTTATGGTATGGAATTTACATTTCTGTGACCCAGGTCTTACCAGTTAAGGATTCCATGTGAGCTTTTCAGGTAGCTGGTTATACATGGCTTATATGAGGTCAGTTGCGAATGCACCAAAATGGCAAGTTGAAGAGACCCTTGAATACTTTTAAATAGGGCTGTGGAAATTAAAGATTAATTCCTCGATTAATTTGTTCATTTTTTTTGATCGATCAAAATTCTTTTGATTGGTACAAGTGGTGCAACGGATCGAAAATGATCCATGATCCGAACGGGTCACCATATGCGGATCGGCACACCACGTGATCAGCGGAGCTCCGCTGCTGCCTCGGCCATAGGAAAGGCCGCGGCTTCGGCCTAGCTCCCGGAGCGATGACCATCTTGGTCCAACCGGCAGCAGCCTAGGTGAGCCTAAAGCGGCGCACTGACATCATCACCTGGCCTCAACTGCTCATGTTTGGCCAGCTTCTCTGGTAAGACTAAGTAATCACTAATCTTCCTAAACAGTGGGGGAGATATGGACCATATTACAGTGGGGAGATGTCTTTGGATTACAGTGGGGAGATGTCTGTGGATATTACAGTGGGGAGATGTCTGTGGATATTACAGTGGGGGAGATTGTGGATATTACAAAGGGTTGATGTCTGTGGGTATTACAGTGGGGGTGATTGTGGATATTACAGTGGGGAGATATCTGTGGATAATACAGTGGAGGAGATGTCTGTGGATATTACAGTGGGGGAGATGTCTGTGGATATTACAGTGGGGGAGATGTCTGTGGATATTACATTGGAGGAGATGTCTGTGGATATTACAGTGGGGAGATGTCTGTGGATATTACAGTGGGGGAGATGTCTGTGGATATTACAGTGGGGGAGATGTCTGTGGATATTACAGTGGGGGAGATGTCTGTGGATATTACAGTGGGGGTGTCTGTGGATATTACAGAGATGATCTGTGGATATTACAGTGGGGGTGATTGTGGATATTACAGTGGGGGAGATGTCTGTGGATATTACAGTGGGGACTCTATATGATGGTAATCCGAAAAATGTATTTTAAAAATAATTTTAATCAATTTTGTCTGTAAAATATTTTCTTGCTTTTAATTGAAACCATTTTGTCAAACTAACTCTTTGAATGCTCTAAATAGAAACTAAACAACTGTAAGGAGCTACCAAAGTAAACCGTGCTACATTCCTGTTTGGCACTGACAATGAGTGATACAGACATTTTCGTTAACCTCTGGTTCACACTGGTGCAATTTGACATGTGAATTGACCGCAACAGCACCGTACAAATCAGTGCGACGCTGCATCTGCGGCGCTGCACCGATTTCAAAAGGTTGTGTACTATGTCTATACAGTAGGGATGGGCTTCACGTTCGACTCGAACATTGTCTGTTCGTACGTTTCGACGAAATTCGAACAAAAGCGGTCGTTCGCGACAAATTCGAGTGACGCAAAACGGCCCATAATTCACTGCGGCATTGCGCGCTGATGATTGGCCAAGCATGCTGTATGTCCCGCATGCTTGGCCAATCACAGAGCGCAAAAAACGAAGAGCCATAATTGGCCAAAGCCTGGGTGGCTTTGGCCAATTATGGCTCAGGGCTTTAGCACACGCCCCACACTATAAAAGGCTGCCTGCTGGGCGGCCTCGTGTAGTGTGTTCCGGCTCATCCCTACTGTACAGATGTCTCTGTAATCATGGCCGAAATCGAGACTGACAAACGGGAGTGAAGCCGTGCGAGTTCAGCTGAACTCGCACGGCTTCACTCCCGGAGCCCAGTGAGAACATGGGCTAAAGGTCAGAATTTCAGTAACGAATACTATGATTGGTATGTGTTTCCATTAAAACATAAGGTGACTACAGTGTGTGTAATAGTTTAATGCTGGTTAATCTGCCCAGGTAACAACCACTCTCAGTCTGCTAGTGCTTATATTGTTTTCCCAGAACAGGAAAATCTCTGTCCAAGGTAAGGCTGAGTATGTAAAATGTCACATTCTGTTGGCAGTGGAGGAATCTGTCCGCTGCTAATCAGAGTAGAGTGGGAGAGATGTCACATCAGTGTCCACTTAGTTTATGCAGTGCAGACATGGACAGACCTACTCTGCACTATGGATAGCCAAGTGTAAACAGACTCTTCTGTCTGATTACATCTGGCTACCTCAAATCCTATCTACCAAAATGGTAAAGGATGCAGTCCTCATCCATTTTTTTTTGTTTATCTGGCCTAATCAGACTCAGAGGTAGGCAAGTGTAAGACTTCATGGACCTTCAGATCAGGACAGCCTAAAAAACTGACAGGCGGATCGTAATGGCCATGTGAAAGGGGGTCTAACTGTCATGCCGATACCTTCATATTTGTATTTTACATACCTAGGAGGAACCATGTCATTCCGGCTGCTACAATAATTATGACGAAAATCCATAGAGGTGCAAATCTCAGCCAGTCTCGACTTGGCCACATACTGGTCACAGGCTGCACTAGAGACTCTACATCCTGAAAGAGAAAAAAAACTGTATAATAGCTTAGCCACTACAACATACACTTAGCAATGACATGGTGCTAATGAGCAATGAACAAAAAAAAGGAGAACCAAATAGGAATAGAAGGTACCCAACCCTGGCTAAGTATTGTTTGCAGAAAAAGTATTGATTAGCTGCCTTACATTAGGGCTTACAGTATTCCTTAGCTGCTTAGTTAAATTCATGTAGAACTTCTAGGGCCAGATTCAGAGAGAACTTACACCGACGTATCTGTTGATACGCCGCGTAAGTTCTAAGATGCGCCGTTGTATCTGTGTGCTGTATTCAGAAAGCAAGATACACCAAAATTTGGCTAAGATACGACCGGCGTAAGTCTCTTACACCGTCGTATCTTAGTTGCATATTTACGCTGGCCGCTAGGTGGCGCTTCCGTAGAGTTACGCGTCGAATATGCTAATGATCTAGATACGCTGATTCACGAATGTACGTGCGCCTGGCGTATTGATATACGTTGTTTATGTAGGCGTTCGATCTGCGTAAAGTTACCCCTGCTATATGAGGCGCAACCCATGTTAAGTATGGACGTCGGAACAGCGTCGTATTGTATGTCGTTTACGTCGTTTGCGTAAGTCGTTTGGGAATGGGACTGGGCGTAAGTTCCGTTCACGTCGAAATCAGTTAGTATTTTGGCGCGTCATTTACGTGGGGTCACGATTCATTAACATACAACACGCCCACTACCAGCCTACTTTGAATTACGCGCGGTTACGCCGGCCCATTTACACTACGCCGCCGTAACTTAGGGCGCAAGTTCTTTCTGAATACGGGACCTGCCGCTCTAAGTTACGGCGGCGTAGTGTAAATGAGATACGCTACGCCGCCGGAAAGATACGAAAAAGTATCTGAATCTGGCCCCTAGTGTGTGCTAGTAGTTAGTACAGGTAAATTTACTGGATCGTTGTAAAACGAGTCTCTTGAATCTGGGTCAGGGGTTTAGTAAGGTTCAAGGCTGGGTGACTCATCCTGGCAACCCTCTGGTGCCTCCCCCTGGTCTAGAAGGTTCAGAGAATCTTCTAGAATTAGAGGATGGAAATTAGGAGGAGCTGCATTGAATATTTATTGAACATTGGCCAATCCTCAGATTTAGACTGACAGGGGGCTTAGACCACTACATAAATAGACATGAGCCATGCCAGCATGGGCAATCTGGTGGAAGATGGAGATACAGTGTTGAGAAGGCTGTCCTTGGCCCACAGGGATGCCCCCTAGTCAGGGGGGGGGGGGTCCTGCTTTGGGATGGGGCTTGGGTGCTGGAAGGATCCTGCCATAACCCATGGTAGGAAATATTTCCTGGAGGCATGGGAGCAAGATAGAAGACAGAGTGAGTAGTCAACACTGTGGGGGCTAACAAAGGTGGGAGATTGCCATATGTAGCCAGTCTCCCTTGAAGACAGCGTTGTGCTTAAGTTTTCAGCCTTATCCTAGAGACCTCCAGAGAGACAGCTGGGTGGACTGGTGTGGAGAGACAGCCAGGAGGGCTGGTGAAAGGGGCAGCTGCAGCCAGGTGGGTTGGCAGTGGCTGAAGAGGTGGTGCTGGGATCAGTGGCTACACAGAAGAAGTTATAAGCGGTTTCACTACAACTGAGCTACATGAAAAAGGGCTACAAGTTCCTGCCTGTAATGGGCTATTGCTAATCTGACTGAGAGCCTGTCAGATAAATCAGTGATTCAGCTGGAACAAGCAAGTGAATATGCAGGAGGAAAGTGAAGTAGACTGTATATAGGCGTATACAGGAAGTTTCGTTGAAGGTTTCCCTGAAGTCAAGTGGGCATCCCATAACCTCCTTTCCCTATCCAAGTTATTAACCCTCTAATAAATAACAAAAACAAAGTCACAGACTGTTCTCTTACTTTGGGTGCTTGTAAAGATTTGTTGTGCCTGGCTGTGAATAAGTGGTGGATCCAAGTTCATCTTCGTTCCCTACGGGGGGTGTGCTACATTCATATGCTTTTATATGAATATATATATACATTTCTGTATGTTTCCATGCATGCATTCAAATACGTTGAAATGCTTTTTCCTATTTTAATCTACATTTAAACATAAATTATACATATTTAGCCGGATTCAGGTAGAGCGGCGTATAATTGAGCGGGCGTAGCAAATCTCATATGCGCTACGCCGACGTAAGACAGAGAGGCAACCAAAGTATTCACAAAGCACTTGCTCCCAATGTTGCGCCGGCGTAACGTAATTTCGAAGGCGTAAGCCAGCGTAAGTGTAAGTGGGTGTGACCTTATGCTAATGATGGTCTGAGCGTGGAGCAGTGGTTTACGCCCGGCCTATCATGAACGGAGCATGCGCAGTGATGCGGATGTATGATCGCTCCCCTGTGCACATGCTCACAACTACGCTGGCGCAACTTCCTGGGATACGCCGGCCCACCGACTTACGCCAAGCGCATAAATACGCCCAGCCATATGCCCGTCCGGCGCCAAAGTACATCCTGCTACCCTCCCCCCCTGAAGAAAGCTACTTTTGCTGAGCGATGTCTGCTGTGGAGTCAGAGAAAGATAGGAGGAAGAAAAATGTCTCTCTTGATGAGAAGGCTGTCCTCATCTCGGCCATAGAGAGATATGACATTTTCCTCCATGGCGCCAAGAGTCGTGAAACCAGCAGGGCCAGGAAACAAGTAATCCTGGAGATGATCGCCAGTGATGTTAGTGCCCTTGGCCATGAGACCCGGACCTCCAAGGACATTAGTAAAAAAATTAATGATTTACGGCGGCAAGTCCGGGATAAATTGGCCGCCATCAGAAGGTGTGGGGTTCTCAGGGGGGATGGCGTGCACGTGAGGACGTGACACGCACTACGGGGGGTGGGACCTACGAGCGCTAACGCGCACGCAGCTCTGGGGAAGTAGGTGAAGCAGGGACGGCTGCAGGACGGAGACATCCGGATGCCCGGGGACAGCGAACGAGGCGTACATGGCAGAGACAGACGGGTAATGCTCGCCGCGCAAACGGCTCCTGACCGAGGGAAGTCCACAAGGCTCAAAGCGTGGAGCGGGTTACTATAGACCACCAAAAGCAGCAGCGGGGATTTAAAGGCCATCTTGAACTGACCGCTTCACTCACTTTGAAAGTGGGAACGAGACGCCCGGTGAGATACACCCTCCAATCAGCCCTCACACTCCACTCCATGCAGCCAAGGTAAAGCTGGAAACGGAAGCCTAAGGTAAGGTGATTAACCCCTACACTGAAGTTGTCCAGAGGGGTAAGAAGGAGACAGATAATCACCACCTGGTAAATTTTGTAAATCTATATTATTGCGTGATATATGTTAAGTAATTATGGTTAAAACAACCAGAGGAACTCATACGTAATGATACTGGTAACTAGCTATGCTTTTGCTACATGTCTATTTGGGAGAATAAAAGCATGAATCACAAGCGCCTAAAATAGCAGTTCTGAGGGAGCCCAGCTGGTTACATCAGACCTGAAAAGCTCCCATTACTAGGACCTGTGTGATCCCCATAAGACTAACCATATGGTGGCAATAACAGTTGGAATATCCATGATGTAAAGGGTGGGAAAGCGCTAATTTTATAGCAGTGTGCCCTTATCACCCATTCTGTTGATGGAAGAAGGACAGATAAAAAGGAATGTAATTATTAAGGAGCCGCTCTATAATTAATGGCGAGGGAAACTGTACTTATCTCAGCCAGTGCTCCCTGGATATCAGCCTTTGCCTTACTACATGGTCCAGCGCCCTGGGGATACCGGTCTCCTCCCCGTGTGCACTGTCTGGTGCCTCACTAACATCGCTGACTTCCACTAGCCCATATAGTACCCGCACCGCTCAATCCCTGTCGACATCAACACCTGCCCTGTCTTATCTGCTCATCGACCCGCCGCTATAGATGCACTAAAATATACACACAAATACTGCAAATAAGTATATTTAAGCTAGCACCTAAAGTTGATTCTCCGGGGGTGAGCGCATAAGGGAACCCTAATTCCCCTGTATGGACTGTGCGTACTTGAGGGAAGCAACCGAGTATACAAAAATCGCAAAATACCCACCCCCATATCCTAGGCAGAGTAGCCCCTCCCCCCCCAATCTGTCCTAGCGATATCGACGGAAAGCACAATAAAGGGGATTGTATTTGAGGAGGAGATAATAGGCCTTCAAACTGGGGAAAATAATCATAAAAGCGAAGACTATTATGTTTAGGATGTCAAGCAGATCGACAAGGGGAGGAGTTTTAAAAACACCAGGTAACTCAGCGGCTACAAGCTCCATTAGACAATACATGTCCAAAGGGGGAAGTTCAAGAGGTAACAGTTCTCCAAAGATACTACAAGCAAAAACAGATAAAAGGACAGAGGAAAAAAAAGCCCTTACTCCAACGCAAAAGGGAGCAATAGAAGAATCAAGAGAAGAAGGGACTAGTGAGAACGAATCAGAGACAAGTAAAACAGAGGAGCAGAGGCAAGAGGAACAAACTCCAACCAAAGGAGATATGGAGAGGATGATGGTGCAGCTAGAAAACGTGATCAAGGGAGAAATCCAAAGCCTCAGAACTGACTTAGGGCACCTACTATCCAGGGTAGAGACATTAGAAGAACGAGTGGAGACCCAAGATCAAGAGACAAGCATATTAAGGGAGCAAGTAGCCCAAATACAGAGACAACAAAGGAGTATACTGTATAAACTGGAAGACCAGGAAAATAGATCCAGACGACAAAATCTGAGATTTAGAGCAGTCCCAGAAGATAAAGACGAAGATCTCTGGAAAATAATGGGGACAATATTAAATCCGATTCTGGAAAAAACACCGGAAGACCCTATTAGGATAGAAAGAGCCCACCGTATAGGAAAATATAAAAGAACGGACACAGAAAGACCTAGGGATGTCATAGTTAGATTCCACTCCTTTGGAGAGAAGGAGGAATTATGGAAGAAACTGAGGGACCACCCGCCCTTAGTATACAGGGGAGCTACCCTACAGGTATATGCCGACTTATCTGCAGAGACTCTATTTAGGCGCCGGCTCTTAAAACCTCTCTTAGTACAGCTGGTAGACAAAAATATTAAATATAACTGGAGATTTCCAGCATGCCTCGTAGCGACAAGAGAAGGAAAATCAGCGACTCTTCGGTTCCCAGAAGACTTAAGCGAATTCTGTAATAGAATGGACATTCAGATACCAGAATTACCTGGGTGGATTTAAAAAGAGAACACTAACAAAAGGAGGGAGGAAGGGAGAATGAGAAAAGGGAGTCCCTGCAACCACCGGGAAAATATTATACCCCCATAGAATAGGGATAGAGGGATATGCGTAGGTCCCACCCCCGGGGTAAAAGAACCAAGGGGAGATGTTTGGTTCCAAGGCCTCTAGATGGCCACTTAGGAGGGGGGGAGGGGGAGAGGTGGAGGGGGGGGGGAGTAGGAGGGAGGGGAAAGGGAAGGGGGGTAAGAGGGAGGGAGAGGGGAGGGAAGGGATCCACCTCACCAGAATCGCTAGAAAAAGGGAGGAGACAAGATAAGATAGGATGACGATAGTCAATTGTATATCATATAATGTAAAAGGTCTAAATAGCCCGGTAAAGAGACATAAAGTGCTGAAAGAGTTGAAAAGAATGAAAACTGATATCGCATTCATTCAGGAAACCCATCTAACACTAAGCTCAAGGATTAGGCTACAATCTGTGGAGTACCCCACCTGGTACTATGGGGACACTGTCTCAAAACGAGCCAGGGGGGTGGCCATTGGAATAGCCAAAAGGATAAGATTTCAGCTACTGGACAGACTAGTCGACCCCGAGGGAAGATTTATATTTTTAAGTGGAAAATTAGAAGACATGGAATGTACCCTAGTAAACATTTACTCCCCCAACACAAATCAGATAACATACTTAACAGGAATCCTGAGGAAATTAGAAGAGTTCAAAAAAGGGAGGATAATTCTAGGAGGAGATTTAAATCTCTGTATGGACCCAATAATAGACAAGTCATCTCAGACAGTAGAATCTAACAAACCCCAACTTAGAAACACAAAAAACTGGCTGTTTAGAAATCAATTAATGGATATATGGAGAATAATGAATCCAGAGATCTGGGATTATACCTTTTTTTCCCCGATACATGGAAGCTATTCACGTATAGATTACATTCTTGTAGACCACCACTTATTGGAAAATGTGGTGGGGGCAGGAATAGAATCTATCACGATATCCGATCATGCCCCAATAAGTATCTCACTAAATATCGAAGGGAAGAAGAGACCACCCTTAAGTTGGAGGCTCAATGAGGAACTAGTAATAAACCCGGAGAGTCTCGCCAAAGTAAAAAAGGAGCTAGAAGAATACTTTCAACTAAACGACACAAGTGAGATATCAAAAGCAACATTGTGGGATGCTCACAAGGCTCTAATTAGAGGCATCTTTATATCCGAAGGGGCTAGGAAAAAGAAAGAAAAGAACTTACAGAAGAATAATATAATAGCCGAGATACGGAAACTAGAACAAGAACACAAAAAAGGGGGAAACCAAAAAAAAGTATATCTAGAATTGGTAAACAAACGCAATGAACTTAAAGAACTCCTCTTCCAGGAAACAAAAAGAGAATTCCATCTGATTGCAAAAGAGAGATATAGATGGGGAAACAAAACCAGTAAACATCTGGCAAGGATGGTACAGAAAAAGAAAGCAAAAAACTATATTGAAAAAATTAAAAACGAGCAAGGAGAAGAGATTTACACAACAAAAAATATAGCTGAAGCCTTTAGAGTCTATTATGAAAAACTATACGCAGTTAAACAGAAAAAATGGGGAGAAGAGGAAAAGGAAAAAAAGATTTTAGACTTTCTACAAAAAGCAGGACTCCCAATAGTTAAATCGACAAGAGCGTTAGTAATGGATAGACCTATTACAGAAAAAGAGATACAGACAGCACTAGCAGGCACGGCATCGGGTAAAAGCCCAGGCCCTGATGGCCTTACAGCCTTATATTATAAACAATGTAAAGGGATCCTCATACCACGATTATGTCAATATCTTAATGGCCTTGGAGGGGAATACACTCTTAGTAGAGAAGCGGCAGAGGCAACCATAACGGTTATCCCAAAGGAAGGTAAGGACCCCAAGATATGCTCAAGCTATCGGCCAATATCATTGTTAAACTCAGATTTAAAACTGTTCGCCAAGGTATTGGCTGAGAGGGTTAAACAAGAGATGATAGGCCTGATCCATCCAGACCAGACAGGTTTTATTCAAGGCAGAGAGGGGAGGGACAACGGGGTCAGGGCCCTCCTTCTGATACATGGGATGAGGACCCAGGGAGTCCCCAGTCTACTCATGTCAATCGACGCTGAGAAAGCGTTTGACAGGGTAGACTGGGGATTCATGATACAAACCTTGGAAACCATGGGATTCGGGCAGAGGATGCTGGAATGGATCGGAGCCTTATACCAGACCCCAACAGCGAGCATAAAAATTAACGGGGACATGTCCGACCCCTTCACGATGAAAAATGGCACAAGACAGGGGTGCCCTCTGTCGCCACTCCTCTTCGTATTATCGATAGAGCCCCTACTGTCCAGAATCCGCAAATGCCCGGAGGTAACAGGAATTATAATAGGAGGAGAGGAGCACAAATTGTCTGCATTTGCGGACGATGTGCTCTTCTACTTAACCAACCCGAAATCCTCAATTCCGAATCTCCTAAATCTCTGCAGACAGTATGGGGAGTTCTCCAATTTCAAAATAAACACTATTAAAATTGAAATACTAAATATAGGGGTACCCAAGAAAGATGAGCAAATTTTAAAAAATGAGTATAAATTCCCATGGGTAAAAGAGCTGAAATATCTTGGGATCCAACTGGCTAAGACGGGGAAAAAAATATACGAAAAAAAAAATTCATTCCATTACTGGAAGAAACTAAAAAGGAAATAAACAGAGTTAAAAATAGGCCAATTTCATGGACGGGACGAATCAACTTTTGTAAAATGGTTATGATGCCAAAAATCCTCTATAAGATCCAGATGATCCCTATTAAACTACCAAAACATCTCCTCCAAATCCTTAGAAAGTTAATAATGAATTATATCTGGAGAAATAAGAGACATAGGATATCACTCCAAACCCTTAGGCAGACAAAAAATAAAGGGGGGCTAGCAGTCCCCGATATTAAAAAATACTACGAAGCAATAATCTTATCGAGGGTAGTGGAATGGGCTAAAGATAATAGAGAAAAAAGATGGGTGAGCCTTGAAAATAAATTATCAAAGGCGAGACTAGACACAATAATATGGAATCCACCACAATTTAGGACGTTAGGCACGGATACACATGAAATCACAAGAAATGCACTTAAAATCTGGGATTCAACACAAAAAAAAATCAGTAGGGACTACAATTCACCTCTCATAGTATTAAAGAATAATGATTATTTTCCACCGGGGAAGGTTGAAGTGGGGGGGAACTGGGGGTCATAGATGATAGGACACAATTGAAAGATGTAATGCACCAAGGGCACTTACTTACACTAAGAGACCTCGAACAAAAAGAAAATCTCATGTTAATTAATAACTGGAGGCACCAGCAATTAAACCACTTTGTACAAACACTACCTCAACCGATAAGAGATATAGATCAGCTTACTGAGGTAGAAAAATTATGTACCAACGAGAACACAAAAGGAAATATATCAAAATTATATAAGTTTTTATTGCAGATTGATGAACCTGAAGTGCCTCCATTTATTAAGAATTGGGAAAGGGAATTAGGAACACATAAAGATAAAAGCACAATAGACAGGATCTTAACCACTTGTCATCTGCCCACCGTCAAATGACGGCGGGCAGACGACTCCATTGTTCTGACATCACGTCATATGACGTGATGTCCCTTTAAATCCGGGGGCGGGCGCGCGCGCGCGCACCCGTCGCTCTGCGGGGATCCCGTGCGAGTGCCCGGCGGCAACGATCGCCGCCGGGCACACGCGATTGCTCAGTAACTGAGCTGGGACGTGCAGCTCTGTGTGTAAACACAGAGCTGCACGTCCTTGTCAGGGAGAGAGGAGAGCGGTTGTGTCCCTTGTACATAGGGACACAATCGGTCACCTCCCCCAGTCACCCCCCCCTACAGTTAGAACACTCATAGGACACACATTTAACCCCTTCCCCGCCCCCTAGTGGTTAACCCCTTCACTGCCAGTCACATTTATACAGTAATCAATGCATATTTATAGCATTTTTCACTGTATAAATGTAAATGGTCCCAAAAATGTCAGAAAAGTGTCCGAAATGTCCGCCATAACGTCGCAGTCCCAATAAAAAAATCGCAGATCGCCGCCATTAATAGTAAAAAAAAAAAAAAAAAAATGCCATAAACTATCCCCTATTTTGTAAACGCTATAAATTTTGCGCAAACCAATCGATAAACGCTTATTGCATTTTTTTTTTACCAAAAATTTGTAGAAGAATACGTATCGGCCTAAATTGAGGGAAAAAATATTTTTTTTATATATTTTTTGGGTTATTTATTATAGCAAAAAGGAAAAAATATTGCATTTTTTAAAAAATTGACGCTCTATTTTTGTTTATAGCGCAAAAAATAAAAACCGCAGAGGTGATCAAATACCACCAAAAGAAAGCTCTATTTGTGGGAAAAAAAGGACGCCAATTTTGTTTGGGAGCCACGTCTTACGACCGCGCAATTGTCAGTTAAAGCGACGCAATGCCGGAAGCTTATATTTTGTCTGGGCAGGAAGGGGGTGTAGGTGCACAGTAGGTAAGTGGTTAAAGCTAACCCACTCCTCGGCAGCCGATAGCAGGACGGCCGAAATGAATTACAAATGCCTATCGGGCTGGTATAGTACACCAGTAAAGCTAAGTAAATTTAAGAAGGAAGAATCAGCAGATTGCTGGAGAGGCTGCAAATCCCCCGGAACAATGGCTCACCTATGGTGGGAGTGTCCCAAGGTAGAAAGGTACTGGGGAAGTATCCTAGGGCTGGTGGAAGATATCACAAAGATTAAAATAAAAAAAGACCCATGGACGGTCCTCTTCCATGGAGGAGAGGAAGGGGTTAGAAAATACAAAGAGTCCCTCGTCCCTCACCTATTAAATTCTGCAAAGAGGTTGATACCTAGGAAGTGGCAGGAATTAGAATGCCCAATGGTCTGGGAATGGATTGACGCTGTAGAAGAAACATACAGAATGGAGGACAATTGTAACAACATAGAAGACAACAGCGGAAACAAAAAATGGGAAAACTGGAAAACCTTTAAAAAATCATGGAGTTACGCAGACAACCTAAGAGCAGATAGATAAAGAATAAAATTAATACATTAAAATATCCGACAAGGCAAAGCGATGGTGAGGTGGAGGGGAGGGAGGGGGAGGGATAGGGGGGGGATGGAGGAGGGGAGAAAAGGGAGATTAAATAGAATATCCAATAAAGGACGCCGAGAAGGGGAAAAGAAAAAAAAAAGTTAACATACATAAAATCTTTTATATACCCAATTTAAAAAAAAAAAAAAAAGAGATGATTAAACCACAAATGATGCAAACCTGTTATAGAGACATAAATAAGCACTATACCATGAGCTGGTCTCTAGCGCCTGGTCAAAGCTGAAAGTGGTAAAAAGAAAAAAAAAGAAGGTGTGGGGTTGACCCCTGAGGAGGAGGTGGTTGCCAGATGTCTGGAGAGGCAGAAATTGGAGGGCCTGGAGGGCTTTGACTCCCTTGATCAGGCCTCAAGGACAGGTAAGTGCTTTTTATCCCCCATTCAGTGTGTACCATGTGAGGGGGTGGAAGGGAACATGTGACAAGTGTGTGGGTCCAAGTGGAAGCGTAGTCGAGGAAGAAGCCAAACGTCAGTAACAAGTAGTAGTTGAGATAAGGCCACCTGCAGGTATGCAAAGGAGCTAGATGTTGGCTGGAGAGATCACAATAATCTGGTAAACAGGAAGTGCAAAGGCATGGCTAAAATAGGAAGATCATGGAAGGAGCAAGGAGCCTAATGTTCACCAGAAACAAAGTATAAGGCAAGATTATCCGAGGGTGTAGACAGTATTCTGTCCAGCATCTCAGTTAGCTCAACAGGGACAGTTACTGCTGCACACAGCAGAGATCGTGGAATCGGTCCTGCAACATCAATGATTTCAGACCTCTGCAGCTGATGCTACTGACTAAAATCTTCCTGTAATCTAGCCCAAAAAACATGGTACATTACACCATTACCAGCTGCTGACACCACTGCAGGCCTGCCACCACTACCAGCTCCTTTGCTGGCCTGCCATTACCAGTTCCTGCTACCTCTACAGGAATTGCCAGCATTGCCAGCTCTACTGAACTGCCACCATTACCAGCTCTTACCACCTCTGCTGGACTGCCTTTTTTACCTCTGCTGAACTGCCACCATTATCAGCTCCTGTCACCTCTCCTGGCCTGCTGCTGCCACTAATACAAACTCCTACCACCTCTCTTGCTGCTCCCACCTTGCTGCTGCCAAAGTGACAGTCCCACATAAAGATCTGTGTATAATGCTTCCAAAGAATGCTTTAAGACCGTTCTCATCGGATGGACTGATCGTGTGTACAAGGCTTAAGAGGCTGATACCAAGTCAAATGCAGGTACTTTTAATTAGGGTTGTCCAGATACCGATACTAGTATCGGTATCGGGACCGGTACCGAGTATTTGCGGGAGTACTTGTACTCGCGCAAATCTTCCTGATGCTTCTGCTGATGCTTTTTTTGTATTTATCAACATGTTCTGTGAAAATTCTTTTGAGTTTTTTACTACTTCCTGACAAGCAAATACATTTTTTTTATTCATTTTTATTCTTTTGTAATGTCTTGAGTTAGAGTTCTTCATAATTCTAAAGAAAATATCCTTAGTCTGTATTGTGGTTTGAAAACTGTCACATGACATTTAAAAAAAGTATCGGTATTCGGTATCGGCGAGTACATGAAAAAAAGTATCGGTACTTGTACTCGGTCCTAAAAAAGTGGTATCGGGACAACCCTACTTTTAATGCTTGCATTTAAAAAAAAAAATGTAATGATGGATTATTAAATGCAGGGCTCCATTTATTTGTGTTTTTATATCTTCTCGGAATTCAGCTTTAAAATGAGAAAAGAAGAAAACACATTTATAAGAAATAGATTGTTATTTTCTTTCTTGAGCGAAGTCACTCTTGCATGCTCTCCCTGACTTGTACTTTCCCTTTAAAGATCTGTTCTACTCAGTATAATGTTCCCTTAGGTAATAAGCAGCTGCTGTCGCTTCTGTGCATGCTATTAAGCTCTTACTTGTGTCATTGGCTGGTAGAGTGGGAATTGACCTGTTACAATGACACACAGCTGCTCAGGGATTTCCTCTGCCCAACTTTGCATAAGATCATTCATTGATTGCCAACAGAGTTTGTGAATTATTCAAAAATGATTAGGCATTTAAGGAATTAAGATGTACAAATAATATCATTCTATAGTGAAAGTATTTTACTATTGTGTTGCAGTGTTATATGATGTTTTTACAGTTAGTTAACAAGAATTTGTGACACACTAGATATGTGTTGGATAGACCCTCGTACATACATTCAAATCATCCTGCAGAAAAGTGTGGATGACTTAGTAATGTTACTGCAAGCTGTATAATATTGTAAAGTAGTTAAAATAAGAAAATGGTGTTTATGTCATAATAACATGGATGACCATAAAAAGTCAATACATTTACTTTGCTTTTCTAACCTTTTTTTAAAGAATTAAACTGGAAAAGAAAACAGGAATTTCAAGTACTGTACGGATATTTTACACACAGTTACAGCACATTGGTCAATGATCTCGGAAACGGGAAGACAATGAAATAAACACCGCTACTCCAGTGAGATCCACTTGTTTTTAGGTCTTGTACCATGTGCAATTTGGACACAGGAGGTCGGAAAGCAAAGCATTCTCTGACTGGACCAGTGTTGCCAACCTACTAGATTGAAATTTACTGGCACGACATCCGAAATTTACTGGCGCAGCCACGTTTTTACTGGCATTTCACAAACGTTACTAAATTACATTTTTAGGTGCAACTTTCAGTATTTAGGCTACAAACAAGTACGCCAGGCAAACAGCAATGTGATTTAAGGTAGATATTAAGGTAAAAAGACATATTTTTATTTTTTTTCTATATAATAAGGACAAATTATTTAGTCACATCACCCCCTGTCTCCACCCCCATTGCCACCAACACCCTCTGCCTTCACCCCCCTCTGCGGTGTCACAATCTCCCTCTGCCTCCAATCTCCTCCTGCCTCCAATCACCCCCTGCCTCCACCCCCTCTGCGTTGCCACCAACAACCCCTGTCTCCATCCCCACCCTCTACGATGCCACCATTCCCCTCTGCTGTGCCACCAACATCCCCTGCCTCCAATCACCCCCTGCCACTAACACCCCCTGCCTTCAATCTCCCCCTGCCTCCAATCTCCCCCAGGCCTCCTGCCTTCAATCACCCCCTGCCTCCATCCCCCTCTGTGGTGCCACCAACAACCCCTGTCTCAATGCCCCACCCTCTGCAGTGCCACCATCCCCCTATGCGGTGCCACCAACACCCCCTGTCTCTAATCACCCCCTGCCTCTATTGCCCCCTGCCTCCATCCCCCTATGCGGTGCCACCACAGCCACCATTACCCCCTGCTTTCAATCACCCCCTACCTCCAATCTTCATGCGCAGTTCCAAGGCGAACCGATCTCACCTATTTTTACTGCCATATTTCCGCAACCACGGACATTTGCGAACGGGGGAAAAAAGTGCCGTCTTTACGAACTGTCCGTAAAAATTTGGACGGTTGGCAACACTGGACTGGACAAGGTGAAGACTTGAGTCTGAGATGTCACATTGTCCACAGAGAACTCTTTTTATTTGTTCAGAAAATGTAAAGCATTCTCTGAATGGCACTTGTGCCTAGTGGCCGACCTCCTGTATACAGCATATAGTAGGGCTGCCATTATATGTGGTTCGGGAAGAAAGCAGAGATCACTAGAGTAGTGGAGTATACTTCAGTGATTTCCAGCTTCCAAAGGTATTGACCCGGTATTGTATATACATTGGGCCAGATTCAGGTAGAGTTAGGCTGGAGTATCAGTGATACTCCAGCCTAACTGTCACTTTGAGACCAGAAAACAAGAAACGCCGGGTTGGAGTTCCTATACGAGCGGCGTAATTGTATTACGCCGTCGTATCGGAACTTACATTTTAAAAATGGCGTGCGGGGCGTTCCCGCTGATTAACGCCGAGAATATGTTAATCAGCGGGAATCGGAAATTCACGATCGTATTTGGGCGCGACGCAGTGACTTTCCGACGTTTCCGTAAGAGATACGCGGCGTAAAGAAAAAGCAGCCCCCTAGTGGAGTATCCTATGTTAAGTATGGCCGTCGTCATCGCGTCGCAAAAAAAAAAATTTGAGTCGTTTGCGTAAAACGTCCGTGAATGGGGATTGACGTCATTGACGTTCACTGACAGAATTTGGAGCATGCGCACTGACAGTCGACGCATGCGCAGTACGTTCGCCGCATAATTAACATAATACACGCCCCCTACCCGCCCAATTTGAATTCCGCTGGCTCATTTTCGTCGCAACTTTAGGAGAAAGTGCTTTGTGAATAACAGTACTTGCTCCTAAAGTTACGGCGGAGTAACGTAAATGAGAAACGTTACTCCAGAATAAAGAAGCGCCCATCTACCTGAATCTGGCCCATAGTTTGTATATACATGGTCCAAGCTGGATGCATAACATAACGCTCACACAAATGTAAATAAGCTAAATTGGTAAGTACTCTTATCCTTTAAGCAACTTTACCCTAGCCTAATGCACGACCATTTTTCATCTCATGGAAAAAAACATAATTTTCTCGACGTGATTCCTCTCAAGCCTGCCTTGCATACACACGATCGTGATAAAAAATGCTCAAGCAAAGCGTGGTGACATGCAACATGTATGGCGGTATTATAAAAGGGAAAGTTCCATTCGAATAACGCCACCCTTTGGGCTGATTATGCTAATTTCCCGTCTCATAACTTGCTACTGAGAATGCACGTTTTTTTCCCCGTTGTTAAAGCGTACACACGACCGTTTTTCACGACGAGAAAAACGACGACGTTAAAAACAACAAGAAAAAATAGAGCAGGTTCTAAATTTTAATGGCCATTTTTCTCGTTGGGGAAAAATGCTCTAAAGCCTACACAGGACTGTTTTTAACGACCAATTTTAAAAATTGCATTTTTCTCGTCATGAAAAACGGTTGTGTGTACGCGGCAATAGTGTTGCTTGTGATCATTGAGGACTGGGCTATAAAAAGGCTATCCTAAAGAGCAATAACATAATAAAAAATACTTATTGCTCCAGACTCCTCCCTTTTTAGGTGAATTAGCAGGCCTAAAATCACCTCTGGTTGATCTTCATCTTCTTTACGATCTCTCTCTCTCTCCTCTTGAATTCTCCCTTTCCCTCTTTCCTTTCCTTCCTCTTCCCCTGCTCTCCCCTCCTTTCTCCCTTTGTTTCTTTTGGCTTTCCTTCTACACCGTACCTTCAGATTGGTTCCGTGCCGGCCCCCTGGTGGGCCAATTCGCCCTTCAGCCATCTATCTGTGCCTCGCCCATTTAGCCCACTGCTCTCCTTCTTCTTCCCTTGTGCCAGATTCCACGGCGTTGACCATAGACCATGTCTCCCCTGACCTTGAAATGTTTGTCCCTGAACGTGAAAGGTCTCAACCAGAGAAGAGATCCCAAGTTCTATCCTCTCTCACTAAACACAAAGCCCACTTTATTTTCCTCCAGGAAACCCACTTCCGCTCGGATGCCGTCCCTAAACTCTCTAATCACATCTACAAGACCGCCTTCCATGCCACTAACCCCTCTTCCAAGACGAAGGGGGTTTCGATCCTAGTATCTAGGCACGCAAACTTTCATTTATCTGACTCTTTCATCGATCCAGAAGGCAGGTACATTTTCCTTAAGGGCTCTTATGAATCTAGGCCCATCACGCTTGCTAATATTTACTGTCCTAATGAACGCCAAGTGGCCTTCTTTAAATCAATGGGCAACCTACTAGCTTCCTTCCAGTCGGGCATCTTGATTCTGGGTGGGGATTTCAATGTCCCCCTGAACCCGCTACTGGACTCCTCTACAGGTGCCTCCACCTTGACCCACAGGGAATTGAGGCAGATCAATCTACTCCTTCAATCTCTAACTCTCCACGACGCCTGGCGCACACTTTTCCCCTCTGTTAAGGATTACACATTTTATTCCGCACCACATCTAAAATAATCTAGGATCGATTACTTTTTCCTATCCCAGTCGGACCTTACCCTTCTCCAGCAGTCCACGATAGAGCTCATGTTCCTGTCGGATCATCACCCAATCAGCGTCACCCTAGCTTTCCCTGACACGCCCTCTAGAACGAAGACCTGGCGTTTGAATGCATCTTTACTTAAAGACCCTTCTGTGATTGACCAGTTACGCGCACGTCTTCAACTATACTTTGCTGAAAATTCAAACCCAGAGATCTCGCCTGTCTCCTTGTGGGAGGCACACAAATGTGTGATCCGCTGAGAACTGATTGCCCTGGCCACAAAGACTAAAAAGCAACATCAGGAGTGTATTACCTCCCTCATAGAGAAGGTGAAGGTCCTTGAAATGGCCCATAAGAGGTCCCATGCCCAGGCAACTCTGCAGGACTTGCTGCATACTTGGGCTTCACTTATGGAGGAGCTGGGCAAACGCTCTAAGAGACGATATGTCCTTGGCCAGAGAGTATTCTACGAGCAAGGCAATAAGTGCGGGCGCCTTCTGGCGCGCACGGTGCAAAATTCAAAACTCTCAACTACAATCCACCACCTGCAGGTGCCCGTCTGGTCAAGAATGAGGAAATTGCCAAAGAATTCGAGAACTTTTACTTTAAATTATACAACCTTCACCCGCATGGTCCTTCTCAGACCAAGTCCGCCCTGCGGTCTGTCCAGATTAGAGAATTTCTCTCTCGGTATAGCCCCAAACCGCTCTCCCCCCAACAATCACATGACTTTGAGGGTCCCATCTTGGCGTCGGAGGTAGATATGGCTGTCAAACAAATGAAGACGGGGAAGGCTCCGGGCCCTGGCGGACTGTCCCTTCAGTATTATAAATCCTTCTACGATACGCTTGGTAGCCCTCTCCCCCCATTATAATGTATTTCTTTCCATTTATTATAGTTGATAAAGGTAATCAGCTCCACAATAATGACAGACATAAACTAATAAGGAGTTCAAATGACCAAGTATACCAGAGCTCCCTGAAGACAACTGTCAATTGTTGATGAATCTTCGTTCTTCATAAATTTTTCTAATCTGGAGCAAATCTGTACCTCCCTATTCATTAATGCATGTCACATTACTATTTGCACAGCATGGTCTGGTCAGTTTGAACATGGCAAATGTCCTGCTAAATGGCAAATTGTCATCTGTTGAATCTAATAACCGTGTCTAACCATCCTTATATCCATATTTATTGTTTGCCATTAACCAGTGTTAGACATCTAGTCGTGAAAGGCAATACTTAATACTGTAGACCTTAATTACCTTATTTACATTAAATGGGCCAGATTCAGGTAGATGCGCGCATATTTTATCCGGCGTAGCGCAGCGCATATACGTTACGCTGACGCGAACTAGTGAGTCAAGTACAGTATTCACCAATCACTTGTTCGTTACTTTGCGACGGAGTAACGAAAATGCGATGGCGCAAACCGACGTAAGTGTAAGTGGGTGTGACCATATGTAAATGATGGGCGGAGCCCAGCGCAGAGACTTACGTTCAGCGCATCATCCACGGAGCATGCGCAGTGAGGGAGGGCTCCACTCGCTCCCCTGTGCACATGCTCACAACTTCCGTCGGCACCACTTCATGGGAAACGGCAGCGCAATGTCTTACGTTGTGCGTATAAAAGCGGCCGTAGATGCGCCTTTACAGCGCAAAAGTGTATCCGGTCCCCCCCCCCCCATGAAGAGGCTATACACCTCCTCATCACCCATGCCAAAGAAGCTCATGCGCGTGCAGTATATCCTCTCACGTGCCCGCCTCCTCCGTACCGGGGGGACTCATTAGTAGTGCTAGGACCACGGCTGCCCCTGGCATGTTGGCACACAGAGGTGTTGTCCTTGCAAGTGTGGTTGTTCAGCTTGCTATTTTCGTCGGTAACGCTGCTGCTGTAGCTGCTCTCCTGCTGACCTGTGGCAGTCAGGAGTAAAGATAAAGCAGCTATTTGTAGGAATAACTTTGCGCTAGACGTACGACGTACGCGCGGCGCAAGTACCCAGGGTCTGGTGCTAATCCATTCGCAAATCAGCATATCTCCCTCATTTGCATATTTGAATGGGAAATCAATAGGCGCAACGGATTCGCCAAGCGAAAATATGCGCTTCCGATACTCTGGCGTAGGAAAGTTAAGCCGGTCGGATAAAGCCCGTTTTCTGTCGCATCTAGTTTGGTGGGTACGGCACATAGATACTACGGCGCATCTTTACACTTACGCGGCGCATATCGATATACTCCAGCGCAAGTCTTTCTGAATCTAGCCCAATGTGAGGATCTCATGTGCTGCCAGAAGTCTTGTAATGATATGTTGGGGAGTTTTCTTCTGGGATGCCCTTAACATGGGGGGGTGGGCTCTGCGTCCCCCCACCCCAAAGCACCATGTTGATGATAATAAGGGCCTCTTCCCGACAACCCTTGCCCGGTGGTTGTCGGGGTCTGTGGGCAGGGGCTTATCAGAATCTGGAGGCCCCCTTTAACAAGCCCCCAGATCCCAGCCCCCCCACCCTAGGTGAATGAGTATGGGGTACATCCTACCCTTACACCTAAAAAAAATATCAAAAATAAACACACTACACAGGTTTTTAAAGTATTTTATTAAGGCAGCTCTGGCTCTTCTCCCTCTGGGGATACCTAGCCTCTTGCACACTACTGCCAAAATACTGAGCGGTTTTTGAGCATACAGTTTTTTTTCTGATCCTAATGCAACCCATTGTTTTTAACCACTTAAAGGGGTAGTTCCCCCAAAAACCTTTTTTTTAACATTTATTCAGGCTCGTTATGTCAAGGGGAATCAGTTTTTTTTTTTTTAGAAATGAAGCCGTACTTACCGTTTTACAGATGCATCGTCTCCGACGCTTCCGGGTATGGGCTCCGACTATAGGCGTGCCTATTTGATTGACAGGCTTCCGACGGTCGCATACATCGTGTCACGATTTTCCGAAAGTAGCCGAACGACGGTGCGCAGGCGCAGTATAGAGCCGCACCGTCGCTCGGCTTCTTTCGGCTACTCGTGACGCGATGTATGCGACCGTCGGAAGCCTGTCAATCAAATAGGCACGCCCAGACCAGACGATCATACCCGGAAGCGACGGAGACGATGCATCTGTAAAACGGTAAGTACGGCTTCATTTCTAAAAAAAAAAAAAATGATTCCCCTTGACATAACGAGCCTGAATAAATGTTAAAAAAAGGTTTTTGGGGGAATTACCCCTTTAAGGACCGCCTCCTGCACATTTACGTCTGCAGAATGGCACGGCTGGGCACATGCACGTACAGGTACGTCCTCTGTTAGTGCCCAGTCGTGGGGTTCCCCCCAAATATCCATAACCAGACCCTTCAGGTCTGATGTGGAATTTAAGGGGAACTCCACCACAAATGAAAAAAAAATGGCGTGGAGTCCCCCCTAAAATCCACACCAGACCCCTTATCCGAGCACGTTGACCTGGCCGGCCGCAGAAAAGAGGGGGGGACAGAGCGCCCCCCCCCCTCTCCTGAACCGCACCAGGCCACATGCCCTCAACATTGGGAGGGTGTTTTGGGGTGCCCCCCAAAACACCTTGTCCCCATGTTGATGAGGACAAGGGTCTCTTCCCCACAACCCTTGCCCGGTGGTTGTGGGGGTCTGCGGGCAGGAGGCTTATCAAAATCTGGAAGACCCCTTTAACAAAGGGGCCCCCCAGATCCCGCCCCCCCCCCTGTGTGAAATGGTAATGGGGTACATTGTACCTCTACCATTTCACCAAAAAAAAAATGGAAAGGGTTAAAAACGACAAGAGCCGGTTTTTGACAAGTCCTTTATTATCTTCTTTCTTCTTCTTTTCTTCTTTCCTTCGGGTTTCTTCCTCCATCTTCTTCTTCTTCCTCTGCTTCTGTCTTGGGTCTTCTATTCCCGCATCTTGCCCGGCGTGTTCTTCCATCTTCTTCTCCTTCCGCTGTCCTTCTCGTCCGCATCTTCTTCTTCTTGTTCTTCTTCGCCGGAGCCGCCGCTTCCAATTGAAATCCCCGCTGTCTGCCGGACCACGCCCCCCTCTGACGCCACGGGCAAGCTCTTAGGAAAGTCCCGTGTGGTGCATGTGCGTCAGAGGGGGCGTGGTCAAATGTCAGAAAGCGGGCAATTCAATTGGAAGCGGCGACTCTGGCAAAGAAGAAGCCGCGCACAAGCTTCCAATTGAATTGCCCGCCCTCTGACATGTGACCACGCCCCCTCTGACGCACTTGCAGCACACTCCTAAGAGCTTGCCCGTGGCGTCAGAGGGGGGCGTGGTCCGGCAGACAGCGGGGATTTCAATTGGAAGCGGCGGCTCCGGCGAAGAAGAACAAGAAGAAGAAGATGCGGACGAGAAGGACAGCGGAAGGAGAAGAAGATGGAAGAACATTCCGGGCAAGATGCTGGGATAGAAGACCCAAGACAGAAGCAGAGGAAGAAGAAGAAGATGGAGGAAGAAACCCGAAGGAAAGAAGAAGAAAGAAGATAATAAAGGACTTGTCAAAAACCGGCTCTTGTCGTTTTTAACCCTTGACACTTTTTTTTTTTTTGGTGAAATGGTAGAGGTACAATGTACCCCATTAACATTTCACACAGGGGGGGGGGCCGGGATCTGGGGGGCCCCTTTGTTAAAGGGGTCTTCCAGATTTCGATAAGCCTCCTGCCCGCAGACCCCCGCGCTCTGTCCCCCCCTCTTTTCTGCGGCCGGCCAGGTCAACGTGCTCGGATAAGGGGTCTGGTGTGGATTTTAAGGGGGACTCCACGCCATTTTTTTTTATTTGGGGTGGAGTTCCCCTTAAATTCCACACCAGACCTGAAGGGTCTGGTTATGGATATTTGGGGGGAACCCCACGTCATTTTTTTTAGAAAATTGACGGCGGGGTTCCCCTTAATATCCATACCAGACCTAAAGGGTCTGGTTATTGAATTTGGGGGGACGCTTTTTTTTGGTGTTTTTTATGAATGAATTCTCCTGCAATTGCCAGGAGCTGACAATTCATTATTGCCGCGAGTCAGTTTTAAACTGCTTTTTTCCTTCAGAATGTCATTTTTCACATGCTGACATTACACCCAGGGCCGCCATCAGGGGGGTACAGGCAGTACACCTGTAAGGGGCCCGGGGGTCCGGAGGTGCCCAGATGCCTGGAGGCCCCCAGCGCCCCAGATGGTAACCCCCCTCTTTTTTTTTTTTATATATATATTTTTGTTTATTTTTTTTATTATTTTTTATTAAAGGGCCAATTTTTGGAATTTAATTTTTTTTAGCAGTCCGGAGGTCCCCAGGGGCCCAGAGGCCCCCAGGGGCCTGGGTGGCAACCCCCCATATTTTTTGTTATTAAAGGGCCAATGTTTTTTTTTAGGGGTCTGGAGGTCCCCAGTGGCCCGGAGATCCCCAGGGCTCCAGATGACAACCCCCACCCCCCCCCCCTTTTTTTAAAAAAAATACAAAAAAATATATATTTTTATTTTTTTTTGTTATTTTTTTAACATATATATATATAATTATGAAAGGGCCCAGAGGGCCCCAGATGACAACCTTTTTGCTTATAAAAGTGTTATAAACATTTTATATTTTCCCCAGGTTGTTTTTTTTTCTTTCATTCATTTTTTAAAGTGTATTTTGTGCGTGAAGTCGAGAGAGAGGAGCTGGACTGCAGGAGTTGGGAGTAGGCAGACCCTCCCCCCAGAGGCAATCGCCATCCTTCTCCATGCCCCCGGTGGCAATGGCGGGTGTGAGGGGGGCCTCCCACTCACCCCACCCTACCTGCTCCATTAGGGAGCCCGATGGGATAGAGGGACTCCCCCTATGAGGGAGTCTAGCCCACCCAGCCAGCCCTGTAGGTCTTTCGCCTCTCTTTATTTTAGGAGACCTCATGGCCAAAGTGCGTGCGTGTTAAACCAATTTCGTGTGTGTGCAAGTGTGGTGTTTTTTTGGGGGGGGGTGGGCATACTAAGCACAGGCGTACCTTGCATAGCACACCCACCAGGGGTTGATTATGTTACCTGGGTGTGTTCTAACTGTAAAGGGGGTGGGACTGTCTAGGGGAAATGACAGATCGCTGTTCATACATTGTATGGACAGACGAGCAGGCATTCCCCCCCCTGACAGGACCGGGATAAAGGGGAACTCCACACCAAATTGTACACCAGGTGCACAACAGGCTCTTAGATTTGATCTGGAACATAAGGGGTTAAACCCACGCCAAAAACGGCGTGGGGTTCCCCCTCAGGTCCAGACCAAACCCTTCTCCCAGGCACGCAGTCTGGCCGGACAGGAATGGGGGTGGGGACGAGCGAGCGCCCCCCCCCCCTCCTGAGCCATACCAGACCACATGCCCTTGACATGGGGGAGTGTGTGCTTTGGGGGAGGGGGGCACTGCCCCCCCCCCAAAGCACTCTTGTCCCCATGTCGATAGGGACAAGAGCCTCTTCCCGACAACCCTGGCCGTTGGTTGTCGGGGTATGCTGGCGGGGGGCTTATCAGAATCTGAGAGCCCCCTATAATAAGGGGGCCCCCAGATTCTGGCCCCCCCACCCTATGTGAATGAGTATGGGGTACATCGTACACCTACCCATTCACCGGATGGAAAAGTGTCAACACAAATAAACCACACAGAATAAAATAATTTATTAGTCAGCTCTGGGGGTCTTCTGCCGGGACCCCCCACCACCAGCCCATTGGGCCCCGGGCTTCGCCGTTTTCTGCCGGGGGGGGATGTAACCCACCGATGCTCTCCGCCATGTTCAGCCAGGCCCCCACCCCAAAATAAGCTCTTTTACATCCGGGGGGGGGGGGGGCGGCCGAAAACAGCGGAGAACAACGGGGGGCGGAGCCCCTCCTCGGTCTTCTAGACGTTTTCTGCCGGGGGGGCTCCAGCCCCGCACCGGTCTTCGCCGCTGCCTTCCGCCGGGGGGGGGACACCCACCGATGCTCTCCGCCATGTTCGGCCAGGGCCCCCACCCCAAATTAAGCTCTTTCACATCCGGGGGGGCCGGCGGAAAATGGCGGAGAACAACGGGGGGTGAAACCCCTCCTCGGTCTTCGCCGCCGCCTTCTGCGGGGGGCTCCTGCCTCCCGTGGGCTGATGGCTGTCTTCCGACGGGGGGTACACCTACCCCCCCCCGGTCTTCCCCGCCGCCTTCCGCCGGGGAGAGAGACACCCACCGATGCTCTCCGCCATGTTCGGCCAGGCCCCCACCCCAAATTAAGCTCTTTCACATCCGGGGGGGGGCCGGAGGGAAAATGGCGGAGAACAACGGGGGAGTCGCCACTCCTCGGTCTTCTAGCCGTTTTCTGCCAGGGGGGGGGGGAAACACCCACCGATGCTCTCCGCCATGCTCGGCCGGGCCCCCACCCCAAAATTAAGCTCTTTCACATCCGGGGGGGGCCGGCCGAAAACAGCGGAGAACAACGGGGATGTCGCCCCACCTCGGGCTTCTCCGCTACTGCCTGGCTCCTCCCGAGGCCAGGGCTTCTTTCGCCGTCTTCCGCCGGAGGGCGCCACTCTCCGGGCTTCTCGTCACTGTCTTCCGCCGCGGGGCACCACCCGCGGGCTTTGTCGGCTTCTGCCTGGCTCCTCCGCGGGGGCCAGGCCTTCTCATCGCTGTGTCGCCGTCTTCTGCCGCCGCCCCCTTCGACGTTTTCTGCCGGGATGAGGGTCGCACATCCCATCCCGGACTTGGACGTGGCGGGCTTCTCGTCGCCGTCTTCCGCCGCCGCCCCCTTCACCACGAAGCTCCGTGCCTGTGTGGGAGGGCAGCGGGCTTCGAAGTTTTCGGCCGGACTTCTAGTCGTTTTCGCCGCCGCCCCCTTCACCATGAAGCTTCCTGCTTATGGGGGAGGTTGGCGAGCTTCTCGTCGCTGTCTTCCGCCGCGGGGTGACACTCGCGGGCTTCTTCTTCCATTCGATGTTGACACGGCGAGGTCCGGCGCTGAAATGCCGGTGGGCACGGACTTATATTGGCATAGGGCGTGGGCGTGGTTATGCCACCGTGTGACCTTAACCCATGTGACATCACATTCCCATCATGCCCTGTGATGTCACATGGGTTAAGGTCACATGGTGGCATAACCAAGCCCACGCCCTATGCCAATATAAGTCAGTGCCCACCGCTCTGTCGGCATTTCAGCGCCGGACCTCTTCTTCCTAGGGGGGGCATGACAGAAAATAATTGAAAAGCACTGGACTACACTAAGGACAAGTCAGGGAAAGTGTGGGCAGAGGAGACCTGCACAATGATAGCAGAAGACACCCCAGAGACCCCCCTCCCCAGCAGGACACATGTCTGTGCTACTCCTGACACCTAGAGAACATTGAATAATGACGAGCCCCATCTCCACCCCAAGCACACTACACACCGTCTGACTAGACACACGGAGCTACACAATCTGATCTCTCCCCTACCTCCAGAGCTGAGCCAGCACCAACGTCTGCGTTAATAAAAAGAAGAGTGTCATCTGAGCAGGCCGGAGGTTTCCTCCATGATCACACTCACTGTGCTTTGAGAGACACACGCAGCACTGCCTCCGCTCTCCACTGGGGGCACTAAATCCTCTCCTCATTAGGCAGCAATGGAAAAAGCTGCAATCTGGTTTTAATGATTTGTCCGGTTTTGAGATGAACTCAAAACTGGACACAGGATGCAAATCCCATACTGTCCGGGTCAAAAACTGACAGGTGGCAACCCTAGCGATAATGCCACTAACCTTCTGTCCTCCCTTTGACAGAGAAAGTTGACTTGGCACTTGAGAGCCGTGCTGTGGACGTCTTTTGTCTATAGCGCAGATCTCAAGTGGTTAATGACTTTGGACAGAGCAGCCCAGATCTTCCTCTTACCGTGTCCCTCCCTTGCATTCCAGGCCCCTCGCGAGCTTTGGGGCACCCGAGCCCAACTGCTGTTCCCTGTGTCCATTCAGATATCCCCGCCTCATTGGCTCACTGTCTTTAATTGACATCAGCGAGAGCCAATGGTACAGCGTTGCTGTCTCAGCCAATGAGGATAGGAGTCCTGGACAGCCAAGTCTCTTGTGAAAGATCACTGGATCTAGATTTACCTCAGGTAAGTATTAGGGGGGCTGAGGGGGAAAACTAAACACAATTTTTTTTATTTTTTTTATCTTAATGCCTTTACAACCACTTTAAATCATGTTGCTGATAAATCACTTTAAAAAAACATTCCCTAGCATTTCTGACCGAGGCCATCTTGGGTCGGCTTAGGCAGATGATTCATGTAGCATTTACTTCCTGAAATCCATTTACCCTTAGCTCAGGCATGCAGGCAGGAGGGTAATGTATGAAATAATTTGCCTAGGCCTAGAAACCAGGAAGTAACTGAAGAAATGTAAAACAAAAAAAGTTTAAAACAAATAAATATGATATACTTTCCTATATATAGACTAATGCTAGCAAAAATAGGAAAAAATGGTCAATGTTGATTGAAAGGATGAAGTTTCTGCTTTAAGGGATATCATATTTCATTTTTGATAGGTAGGTTTGATAGGTAGGTTGGAGCACCTCTTTAATCAGATAATGCCCTGTGCTTTCTGACTGTGCTGGCTCAATTCTATAGTGACAACAGAACTACACCCTTCTATGTTAAAGATGATAAAGAAGTGCAGAATTCTGTAGTCTGTTAAGGCTGTTAACCTAGAACTAGAAATGTGTTACTGTAAGGATCAAAAGGTAACAATAAAAGGACAAAAGCTTGCAAAAAGGAAACATATGTAGCCACCACATCTAAGCAGGGCTGGTGCAAGGATTTTTGACACCTTAGAGCCCTTTCACACTGGGGCGTTTTTCACGCAGTACAGCGCTAAAAATAGCGCTGCTATACCGCGTAAAAAAAACCTCCCCTGAAGGCTTCAATGTGAAAGCCCGAAGGCTTTCACACTGAAGCGGCGCGCTAGTAGGACGGCTCCAAAAGTCCTGCTAGCCGCATCTTTACAGTGGTATAGGAGCGGTGTGTTCACTGACTGACTCCACCCCCTTTAACCTACCCATGTGACAGGAGGCAGCACTATACATAGGCTCCCTATAGCGCTGGTTTCAGTTCTGCGATGCGCCTTTAATTACACAACCGGTCAGACGGAGCAGCTACCTTGAACTTAGTTAGCTGCAGCCTGCAGAGCATGCAGACACGGGAAGGAAACCAGTGTCAGCCGCCTAGGGTGCCTCTAGGCAGCAGTGCGCCCTAGGCGGCTGACTAGTTTACCTAGTGGTAGCACTGGCCCTGCATCTAATGCCGCGTACACACGACCTTTTTTCATGACGAGAACATTTTTATTTTTTTAATTGGTAATTAAAAACGATCCTGTGTAGGCTCCAGAGCATTTTTTGCGATGTGAAAAATGGCTATTAAAAATTTAGAACATGCTCTATTTTTTCTCGATGTTTTTCACGTCGTCGTTTTTCACTTTGTGAAAAATCGTCGTGTGCAGGCTTTAACGATGGGGAAAAAATGTGCATGCTCAGAAGCAAGTTATGAGAAGGGAAATTTGCATAATCAAGCCCAAAGGGTGGTGGCATTCGAATGAAACTTTGCCTTTATAGTGCAGTTGTGCGTGTTGTACGTCTTTTTCACGATTGTGTGTATGCAAGGCAGGCTTGACAAGAATCACGTCAGAAAAATATGGTCGGGTGTACACAGCTTTAGATTTCTATTAGTGCATGGCCAGATTAATACTTCCATACCCTATCCGTAACGTCTTAGGCCCCGTACACACAAGCAAATAGATCTGTTCAAATCGGTCAGACAGACCGATTTGAACAGATCTGTCTGCTGGGATGTGAGGGGTTTGATCGTGTACACACGATCAAACCAAATTCCCCGCCGGCAGTCAGCGCGCTGACGTGTCGGTGACGTGGCGGTGACGTTGACGCCGCCACGTCACCGCACCAGGAAGTAAAACACTTCCGAGCATGCGTCAAATCCATTCGACGCATGTGCGAGCAGATATGTCTGCTGGTTAGCGTACTAACCAGCAGACATATCGGTCCGACGGGTTTCCAGCCGACAGATTTCAAAGCATGCCTTGAAATCTGTCGGCTGGCCAAACCTGTCTGTTTGCCCGTACACACGATCAAATCTGTCTGCTGAAACGGTCTGGCAGACCGTTTCCAGCAGACAGATTTGATCGTGTGTACGCAGCCTTAGTTTTAGATGTACTTTATCATACCTCCCAACTTTTTGAGATGGGAATGAGGGACACCTATCAGCAAAATTATGCAGGCATAGGACACACCCCTTGCCATGCCCCTTAAAGGAGAATTGTACAAAAATAATTCATGAAAAAAAAAAAAATCATGACATTAAAAACGGTCGTGTGTACGCAGCATAAGGATTGGTAAGCTGCAATATCTTATATTCTTAGGGTGGAAAGCTAGATGCACTTTAGGTTGGCTGTGTGAAGAATGGTTGGGATCAACAACAAACTGTAATATATAAAGGACAATACACCTCTCCTACATTAGATTTTATTAATATCAGAAATTAAAAAGGATTAACATGTCCATATAAAACTTTATACCACAGGTCCAAAGTGTCCGAAAACTGGTTATATGTACAATTCAAAATTGGAAGCCATGATAGAGTTCTTTACGCTGATAACATAAAAACAATGGGCCAGATTCACAGAGCCCTTACGCCTGTCTAACTGGTGTTAGACTGGAGTAATTTCAAATTACGCACGTTTTCTAGCTAGTCGGAAACCTTAAACCATGAATAGACGGCTGCGGGCTTCAATTCGACTGGATTACGTGTCCGTACGCCTTCGGATCTACGCTGCAATAAAATTGCGGCCGCTGGGTGGACTTCCCGTCGTTTTCCGCGTTGGGGTATGCTAATGAGCTTTTCCTGGCGATCCCAGAAATTACGATCTTCAATCGCAATCTCTTACGGCACCTTTAGTCATCTTTTCGCTGCGTAAAACTATACCAGCTTTTTGCTGGTCTAATATTAGACAGCCCATGTTAAGTATGGCCGTCGTTCCCGCGTCGAATATCAACGTTTTCCGACGTCTTTTATTATTTTTTACGTAAGTCATCCGGGAAGAGGAATGTTCGTAAACGACGCTACTCAAACAACGAATGACGTAACGACGTGATTTCGCGCAATGCACAGCGGGAAATTTCTGAACGAAGCATGCGCAGTTCGATCGCCGCGGGGACGCTCTTAATTTAAATGCTTCACGCCCCCAATCGCGTATTTCGATTACGCGGTGAGAAATAGACTACGCCGCCGTAGTGTATGGGCAAAAATCTACCAGGATTCGGTGTAGAGCCTGGTAAAATACGGCAGCGTAGAGTATTTCGATTACCGCAATATTAAGTGTATCTGAATCTGGCCCAATGATTTGTGGACATAAACCTCAGGAGAGTCACACATTTTTAGTAATTGGTAAGAAGTCAATGAAATCAGAATTACTTTCTTTAAGCACTATATCACATTCACTCAAGATGAGCAACATTATCATTTGTCTTTTAGACATCATGCCTGTTTAGTGGGATTTTTTTTTTCTCTTTTAAGATTGTTTATGTTCCAATTTATTTAGGAGATGCTGGTGGTTTGTGTCATTGTGCAGTATCTAGAAAAATTATTAACCAGAAATTCAACTCTCAGCACACACATTGTGCAACTAGCTAATGCTTGTTCAGCACAAACATGGGGACAGCATGACAAACTTGGTAACTCCAAAAGAAAATTATTGTGTATGTACTGCAAATGTGTAGAGCTTCATGGATTTGAGAAGCTAAATTGGTGTTGATTTTATAAATGGGCTTATTACAATTTGCGAATTTAAGTAGCATGTGGTTTGCTTTATATGCACAACTACTTTTTTTTTCTATTCAAACCACAAAACAAGAGAAAATTGAGATGATTTTATGCTTTCAGAGCTATAGAGAACTTTTTGACTCCTATTAACATTCCCTGCATCCTACCGTCTACAGTTCTCTTTCTGGATTTAACCACATACAGTACTGAGCAAAATTTTAAGGCAGGTGTGAAGAAATGCTGTAATAATGCTTTCAAAGGTATATATTTTCATTAGGGCTGTGGAAATTAAAGATTAATTCCTCGATTAATCGTTAATTTTTTTGATCGATTAAAATTCTTTTGATCGGTACTAGTGGTGCAACGTATCGTAAATGATCCGTGATCCGAACGGGTCACCATATGTGGATCGGCACACCACGTGATCCGTGGAGCTCTGCTGCTGCCTCGGCCATAAAAAAGGCAGTGGCTTTGGCCTAGCTGCCGGAGCGGCGGCCATCTTGGTCTACCCGGCGGCGGCCTAGTTGAGCCTAGAGCGGCGCGCTGATGTCATCACCTGGCCTCAACTGCTTGTGCTCAGCCGGCTTCTCTGGTAAGACTAAGCAAGTACTAATCTTCCTATACAGTGGGGGAGATGTGGACCATATTACAGTAGGGAGATGTCTGTGGATTACAGTGGGGAGATGTCTGTGGATTACAGTGGGGAGATGTCTGTGGATTACAGTGGGGAGATGTCTGTGGATATTACAGTGGGGGAGATGTCTGTGGATATTACAGTGGGGAGATGTCTGTGGATATTACAGTGGGGAGATGTCTGTGGATATTACAGTGTGGGAGACGTCTGGATATTGCAGTCGGGGAGATGTCTGTGGATATTACAGTCGGGGAAATGTCTGTGGATAATACAGTGGGGGAGATGTCTGTGGATATTACAGTGGGGGAGATGTCTGTGGATATTACAGTGGGGGAGATGTCTGTGGATATTACAGTGGGGGAAATCTCTGTGGATATTACAGTGGGGAGATGTCTGTGGATATTACAGTGGGGGATATGTGTCAGGGTATCAGTGGCTCCAGCGGCCGATCCGCGCCACGACGCATGCCCGTGCCCGTGCGTGGCGCGCGCATGCGCGCCTCTGCGTTCCAGCATGGTTCTGCGTCACGGCGCGTACGTGGGCGCGCACCTGCGCGCACACGCGCGCGTACGTCTGCGCGCGCATCCACGCGCACGTCCACCAATCAAGTTCCAGCCCGGCCTATTTAAACCAGCCCCAGACACATGGCGGGTTGCTGGTTTGTTGTCAGCTATCCTGCTTAGTGCCTTGTTTACCTGAAAGCTTGTGACCTATTGACCCGGATCGGACCTGACTTCTCTACGCCTTCTCCTGCACTTGACCCTCGGCTCGTCTCATCGTTTCTGCTGCTGTCTGTACCCTCTTGACCTCCGGCTTGCACCTCGGACCTCCTGCCTTCTCCAATCCCTGAACCATTGGCCTGCATCTCGGACCTGCTTACCGTTTTGACCTGAACTGACTCTCTGCCTGATAAACTTTATTGCTCCTAGAATTACTATCCACACCCGCTGTGATCCTGTCCTGTGATCGGAAGCCAAGCCTTCAGAGATCTCCTATCAGCACAACACCTTCCGCTGGTAGCCGGTGCCCCTTTGTGCCCTTCCCCGCTGTCTCCACCTCCAGGGGGTGAAGTGCACAGAGCCGCAAAGGCAGCCGCCCTCGGCATCTCGGCCTCGGTGAGTACTTATCCTAATAGTTCCTGACAGTACAAACCAGCCAGATGTCAGAGGCCGACAGGGTGCGCTCGCCTTTTGAGACCTTATGTCAGCAGGTCTCGGCTCTTACGGACGCCGTGCAGAAGTTGCAGGATGGGTACCTCCAAATTGACGGCCGTCTTCAGCAGCTTACCGGACAACCTGGCCCCTCGGCTCCAACCACAGCGCCTCCTACAGAGACTATAGCCCCACAGGCTTCGGCTAACCCAGCTGTGGTAGTGACTCACCCTGAGCCCAGAGTCCCGACTCCCGAGCGATTCACAGGCGATCGCAGGAAGTATCGTGCATTCAAAAACGCCTGTTCTCTATACCTCGCGCTGCAGCCCAGAACATTCTTTTCAGAAGCAGTAAAAGTTGGCTTCGTTATCTCCCTCCTCTCTGAAGAACCCCAGGCATGGGCACATGGTCTCATGGAACAGAGAAGTCCGGTGCTGGACACACTGGACACTTTCTTTGAGCAAATGGCCAGACTTTACGATGATCCACAACGTACAGCGACAGCTGAGACCATCCTTCACAGCCTCAGCCAGGGTAGGAGACCAGTGGAGGACTACACAGCCGAGTTTCGGAAATGGTCAGCCGACACCGGCTGGAATGAAGCAGCTCTTAAGTATCAGTTCCGGCAGGGACTTTCAGAAGCGCTCAAAGACGAGCTAGCCAGAACTGAACCTTCTGCTACTCTGGAGGACTTAATTCAGGCCGCCACCCAATTGGACAGACGGCTACGAGAACGGCGCTCCGAGCGCCTCCACACGCTTCGTCCAACCTGGCTTCCTCCGAGACCAGCTCCTACGTACTCATTACCTCCAGTGTCCTCCAACCCGGTTCCCGACCCAGAACCCATGCAGCTTGGGCTGGTCCGCTCTCCTCTCACTCCAGAAGAAAGACAACGCAGGCGTCAAGCCAACCTATGCCTGTACTGCGGTGCCTCCGGCCACTTTCTTCGCACCTGTCCGGTGAGACCCAGTAAGTGCGCACCCAGACCCACCTCAGATTGCCGTGTCGTCAGCGCTCCACAGTCTTACCTTACTCTTTTTCTCTCTCTACAGCTACCGGAAGGGGTGACTCGCTTACCAGCAATCATTGACTCTGGTGCCTGCAGTAGCTTCGTGGACTCTGCCCTAGCCCTGAAACTACATTTTCCCCTTCACCCGAAGAATCCTCATCTACAAGTACGCCTGGCGGACGGCTCTCTCCCTCGTTCAGGACTAGTCACACAGCAGACTGACCCTGTCGTGGCCATCACAGATTCTGGACACCAGGAGCTCCTACAGTTGGACTTAATTTCATCTCCGATGTTCCCTATTATTTTGGGCCTTCCCTGGCTGTACACACACCAACCACATATTGACTGGGGAAGCAAAGAAGTCAGCTTTATTTCTTCCCATTGCTCTGTACATTGCCTTGCACCGGCTACCACCGTCTGTTCCACCGTTACCACCACAGCAGAGAATCTTCAAAATGTCCCTCCAGCATACCGGGAATTCACAGACGTCTTTGACAAACAACAGGCCAACCGCCTGCCACCTCACAGGCCTTATGATTGTCCTATAGACCTGCTCCCCGGTGCAGAAATCCCGTTTGGCCGTATTTTTCCCCTATCAGAGACTGAACTGAAGGCCCTCAAGGCCTACATCGACGAGAACCTTGAAAAACAATTTATTCGCCCTTCCTCCTCCCCTGCGGGAGCGGGGATCTTCTTTGTGGGAAAAAAAGACGGCTCCCTCAGACCCTGCATAGACTACAGGGAATTAAACAAAATTACGGTCAAAAATAGATACCCACTACCTCTCATTCCCGAGCTCTTCCAACGTTTCCGGTCTGCTAAGATCTTCTCCAAATTAGATCTCCGGGGAGCTTACAACCTTGTCCGAATTAGAGCAGGGGATGAGTGGAAGACAGCATTTAGATCCAGGTTTGGACACTTTGAGTATCTCGTAATGCCGTTTGGTCTGTGCAACGCCCCAGCCACTTTCCAACATTTTGTCAATGACATCTTTCGGAAGTACTTGGATGACTTTTTGGTGGTCTATTTGGACGATATTCTTATTTTTTCCACTTCTATTGAGCTTCATCAGGAACATGTCAAGATAGTTCTCACTACCCTCAGGCTCCATAAGTTGTATCTGAAAGCCGAGAAGTGTGAATTTGAAAAGAGTACAGTACAATTCCTCGGGTTCATCATTTCCACGTCTGGAGTCGCCATGGACCCACAAAAAGTCCAAGCCATTCAAGACTGGCCAGCTCCCCGAGACAGGAAGGGAGTACAACGTTTTATTGGTTTCGCTAACTTTTATAGACGCTTTATCATTGGGTTTTCCGCCATCGTTGCACCCATTACCAGGCTCACTCGTCAAGGCAACCGTTTCGTGTGGTCTCAGGAGGCCCAAGAAGCCTTCCTTAAGCTTAAGTCAATGTTCACCTCAGCACCCATTCTACGCCACCCCGACCCGGCACTACCCTTCATACTTGAGGTGGACGCCTCCGAGACAGCTGTGGGAGCAATCCTATCCCAAAGATATGGACTAAAGGCCCTGTTGCATCCAGTGGCTTTTGCCTCTCGAAAATTAAATCCGCCAGAAAGGAATTACGATGTCGGTGACAGAGAGTTGTTAGCGATTAAATTCGCCCTAGAAGAGTGGAGATATTTGTTGGAAGGGGCACTCCACCCTATTATGATCTTCACGGATCACAAAAACCTAGAATATCTGCGATCTGCAAAACGGCTAAGACCCAGACAAGCCCGTTGGGCTCTTTTCTTCACCCGATTCAATTTTCTTATATCCTATAGGCCCGGCTCCAAGAATGGGAAGGCAGATGCCCTTTCCAGAATGTATTTGGAGTCCCCCGAAGCATCTGAACCTGGCACCATCCTATCTTCCCAGAACTTCCTATTACTCCCGCAACTGGATCTCCTAACCTCTATTAAGACCGCATCCAGGCATTGTCCCAACCAAAGCTCTCTCTCTCTTGAAAGACGGGACGAGCTGCTTTGGTCTCGAGACAAGATTTTCGTTCCTGTGGAAACCCGGCACCTAGTTCTGAGTACCTTCCACGATCACAAGCTGGCGGGCCATTTTGGAGTCCGAAAGACCACGGAATTGATCTCCCGCACCTTCTGGTGGCCAAACTGGAAGCAGGATTGTAAAGCCTATGTGTCTGCATGTGTTCGTTGTCAACGCAACAAAGGGCCTAGTACAAGGGGTTGGGGGTTGCTCAAGCCTCTGCCCATTCCCGAACGACCTTGGTCAGAAGTCTCCATGGACTTTATTGTAGATCTTCCCCCTTCTGGGGGTTTTACCTCAATTTTTGTAGTCATCGACCGCCTTTCCAAGATGGCGCACTTCCTACCCATGGTGGGCACCCCCACCGCTACAGAGACAGCTAAAGTTTTCCTCAAGGAGATAGTCCGGCTTCACGGGACCCCCAAAAGTATCGTCTCTGACAGAGGCGCACAATTTACTTCCAAATTCTGGAAAGAGCTTTGCAAATCTCTCAATATCAAAATTTGTCTTTCATCAGCCTATCACCCACGGAGTAATGGTCAAACCGAAAGGACGAACCAGACCTTGGAGCAATACCTCCGCTGCTTCTGTTCAACCTCCCAGGACGACTGGTCTTCACTACTTCCGTCCGCGGAATTTGCATACAACAATTCCATTCATTCCACAACCAACCAAACCCCCTTCTGGTCAAACTTCGGGTATCACCCCTCATTCCTGCCTAGCTCTATTCCGGAGACGTCGGTTCCAGCCGTTCAGGAGCAAGTAACTTCTATTCAACTGAACTTTAAGAAACTCCAGGAAATGATGCGACAAGCCCAGGAGGATCACAAATTTTTTTTTGACAAGAAGAAAAAGGAAAGCCCGATCTTTGAAATTGGGGAAAAAGTATGGCTGTCAGCCGCAAATCTCAAGTTAAACATACCTTCCCGGAAGTTAGGGCCAAGGTTCATCGGACCTTTCCAAGTCAAACGAAAGATCAATGATGTAGCTTTCGAATTAGCTCTGCCTAATTTCTACAAAATCCATCCTGTCTTTCATGTCTCCTTACTGAAGCCTGTCGTCCCTGAGTCCTTCCCAGAGAGGGAGGAATCCCCGCCATCACCAGTGGAAGTCGAAGGGGAAGTAGAATTCGAAGTTGAGGCCATTCTGGGCTGTAGAAAGAGAGGAAGACAGCTGCAATACCTGGTCAAGTGGAAGGGGTACCCCCCGGAAGATAATTCATGGGAACCATCAAGGAACTTACACGCTCCTCGACTAATTCGAGCCTTCCATCAAGACCACCCTGAACTGATGTCCAGCTTGGGCGTCCGGAGTCCGCCCCTTGGGGGGGGGCACTGTCAGGGTATCAGTGGCTCCAGCGGCCGATCCGCGCCACGACGCATGCCCGTGCCCGTGCGTGGCGCGCGCATGCGCGCCTCTGCGTTCCAGCATGGTTCTGCGTCACGGCGCGTACGTGGGCGCGCACCTGCGCGCACACGCGCGCGTACGTCTGCGCGCGCATCCACGCGCACGTCCACCAATCAAGTTCCAGCCCGGCCTATTTAAACCAGCCCCAGACGCATGGCGGGTTGCTGGTTTGTTGTCAGCTATCCTGCTTAGTGCCTTGTTTACCTGAAAGCTTGTGACCTATTGACCCGGATCGGACCTGACTTCTCTACGCCTTCTCCTGCACTTGACCCTCGGCTCGTCTCATCGTTTCTGCTGCTGTCTGTACCCTCTTGACCTCCGGCTTGCACCTCGGACCTCCTGCCTTCTCCAATCCCTGAACCATTGGCCTGCATCTCGGACCTGCTTACCGTTTTGACCTGAACTGACTCTCTGCCTGATAAACTTTATTGCTCCTAGAATTACTATCCACACCCGCTGTGATCCTGTCCTGTGATCGGAAGCCAAGCCTTCAGAGATCTCCTATCAGCACAACACCTTCCGCTGGTAGCCGGTGCCCCTTTGTGCCCTTCCCCGCTGTCTCCACCTCCAGGGGGTGAAGTGCACAGAGCCGCAAAGGCAGCCGCCCTCGGCATCTCGGCCTCGGTGAGTACTTATCCTAATAGTTCCTGACAATATGTCTGTGGATATTACAGTGGGGAGTAGGGATGAGCTTCGTGTTCGAGTCGAGCGTATGCTCGACTCGAACATCGTATGTTTGATCATTCGTCGAAATACGAACAAAACGAGTAATGCGCCACGGCACATAATTCACTGCGGCATTGCACCCTGATGATTGGCCAAGCATGCACTATGATCCGCATGCTTGGCCAATCACAGCGCCGTCAGTACAGAGAGCCGTAATTGGCCAAATTGGCTCAGGGCTTTAGTACACGCCCCACACTATAAAAGGCGGCCTCGTGTAGTGTGTTGCGGCGCTGGTTAGATATTAGTCACAGAGAGAGAGAGAGAGAGTGTCTTTCTTTTCTAGCTAGATAGAGCAGGCAGGCTAGTCAGTTAAATTTACAGTGTGTAGAGGATATATATGCATCCCAGGTGTTGTACATATATTTATACACTGTATATAGTTTAGCTAGATCCGTTTTTCCTAATTTACTGGCAGGTAGTTGATTGTGCTAGCTGCAGTATTCTCGCGTGGTGTATTGCCTGTGTCTGTAGTGTGCACCATAAAGCTACACAGGCATACTATAGACACCCAGCAGGTACAATATTTAAAGGAATTTTTAATTTTAATTTTTTCTTTTTTCTTAAAGCATAATTCATGATGCTTAAATAAAATAAAAAATAAAAATGAAAAATTCCTTTAAATATTGTACCTGCTGGGTGTCTATAGAATGCCTCTGAAAATGTCTTTGAGAACCCGGGTCTTTCCCCAGGGATCATATATCAATGGATTTTTTTTTTTTAAATGGTCGTTTTTTCTGAAGCAGTGATTTTAATGATGCTGCATCATTAAAATCACTGCTCCAGAAAAAACAACCGTTTTTAAAACATTTTCCATTGATACATGTTCCCTGGGGCAAGACCCGGGTTCTCAAAGACGTTTTCCGACAATAACTTGCCTATGGGGCTTTAAAATGAGCACTTTTGAATTTGAATGTTCGAGTCTCATTGACGTCAATGGGGTTCTAAATGTTCGCGCGAACGTTCGGTCCATTCGAAGGTTCTTGTGCGAACCGACCACGGGGGTCTTCGGTTCATCCCTAGTGGGGAGATGTCTGTGGATATTACAGTGGGGGAGATGTCTGTGGATATTACAGTGGGGAGATGTCTGTGGATATTACAGTGGGGGTGATTGTGGATATTACAGTGGGGGAGATGTCTGGATATTACAGTGTGGAGATGTCTGTGAATATTACAGTGGGGGAGATTGTGGATATTGCAGTGGGGAGATGTCTGTGGATATTACAGTGGGGGAGATTGTGGATATTACAGTGGGGGAGATGTCTGTGGATATTACAGTGGGGGTGATTGTAGATATTACAGTGGGGGAGATGACTTTTTTTGGACAAGGGTTATAACCCTCCCTAGCTCTGTCCAAAAAATAAAAATAGTTTAACATTAACTATAAAATGCAAGGGCTGGGGGAAGCAGGGGGTAAAGGGATTTTTTTTCCTTCCTTGAGTGGAGCTTTAAGGTAAATTTGGTAGATATTTATTCTTTATAGCAGAGGTCTCTAAACTTTTCAATATTGATGCTACGTTTTTTCAAATATTCACTGGTCAAAAAAAAAAAAAATGTTTTATAAATCAAATGTAGCCCCTGTATTAATCATTAGTAAGACCTCATCTGGAATATGCAGTTCAGTTTTGGGCACCAGTTCTCAAAAAGGATATCGGGGAACTGGAGAAAGTGCAGAGAAGGGCAACCAAACTGATAAGAGGCATGGAGGAGCTCAGCTATGAGCAAGGATTAGAGGAACTGAATTTATTCTCTCTTGAGAAGAGGAGATTAAGGGGGGATATAATCGACATGTACAAATACATAAGGGGTCCATATAGTGAACTTGGTGTTGAGTTTTTCACTTTAAGGTCGTCACAAAGGACAAGGGGGCACTCTTTACGTCTAGAGGAATAAAAGATTTTATCTCCAAATACAGAAAGGTTTCTTCACAATAAGAGCTGTGGAATAGACTCCCTCCAGAGGTGGTTCTGGCCAGCTCAGTAGATTGCTTTAAGAAGGTCCTTAATGTACATAATATAACTGGGTACTAACATTTATAGGTAAAGTTGATTCAGTGAAAATCCGAATGCCTCTCAGGGGATCAGGAAGGAATTTTTTCATTTGCAGTACCAAATTGGCGCATGCTTTGCTGGGTTTTTTGCCTTCATCTGGATCAACTGTGGGTGAAGAATTGTGTATATGGGGTTGTATGTTTTTTTGTGGGTTGAACTGGATGGATTTGTGTCTTTTTTCAACCTGACAAACTATGAATCACACTAAAATGAATTGGAGTTTTTTATGTAACCAGAGAGAACAACAGAGAAAAACTTTAGTTAATAAAGCAAATAAGTTCCAAATCAACTCCCCACAGGACACTCTTGCATCCCCTTCAAAGTCCCTGTTACATCAGTCCTCCTTACGTCCCTATCGGAACGACATCCTACATCAGAGTCCCCATTAGGGTCTCCATCAGAGTCTATCCTTCCATCAGATTGCCAGATAAAACCTTGCAGAAGGTAGAATTTGGCCCAATGGGCAATAATTTGGAGACCCCTGATTTCATGTACAACACGACTAATCTTGTTCAGAAAGAGCTGTGACTGGGACTTGCTGTAACAGTTCAGCATGAATTTCCCTTGTGTTTTATGTAGAAGGGAACATTTTTTTTTCTCTGTTTGTTTAGTGTTAGGACCTAACATTTAACACTTTTTAGGGGCAAATTACGAAATGCAAGAGCATGATTAGCATGCTTTAAAAACAAAAAAAATCACAGCAGTTTCTTGTGGCAATATCAGAGCTGCTTGGTTTTGGGACATAAATGCTAATTGACATAGAGGCTTCTCTAGTGTGCTGCATTGCACGCAGTCGTGAGTCACCCCCATTTAGTTCAATGGGTGGTACTGCCCTCTGAATGCTACAACAGGCATAGTTTTTGCCACCCCATATGTACTTCCCCTCTGTTGCATTTGCAGCCACCCCCAAACACAAGTATAAATTAGGCCTTAAATGGTGCCTACCAGGGGTCAAGTCCTGGGGAAAAAAGTGTGGGAACTCCCACCCAAGATCCACTCCCTCACCAAAAAAAATAAATGAAAGGCTCATATGCATAATTACTAAACCGCATGTTTTTTTTTTTTTTTTTCGATCCACTGTACCTTAGTAATCCTTTATGTTACTGGCCGCTTTCTGCATATGGATTCATCGGGTAGTGTGTGGGTATTCCATCACTTCCTCGATGCTGACATTGCGGCATTGAGGAAGTGACGGAATACCCACACACTACCCGATGAATCCATATACAGGAAGCGGCCAGTAACATAAAGGATTACTAAGGTTCGCCTGCCCCTGACAGTGACTCGAGCTGGGCATCGCCGCTTAGTGAAGGATTGGCTTGGGTGGCTCGGCTGCTCTTGGCTGCTCTAGTCCTGCAAGGGAAACTGCATTCCTGCTGTGAAAAAAGTGCAGGGACTCCGTTCCCACGCATTCCCGCAGGACTTGAGCCCTGGTGCCTACTCACATCTGAGCGCTCAGGTGCCCACTGCTTGAAAAAGTACAGTACTTCTTTTCAGGCAGGTTTGGGTGTTTTTGGCCTCATAGACTTCAATGGGAGTGACGTGCTGACGTCACCACAATACAACATAAGGTCCCGGAAGGAACGAGCTGTGTAAGCCGGCCGGCTATACAATTTCACACACGATTTTTATCTTCACACTGTAAGTGCATTTTAGCCTTTTTTTTTATTAAAACGTCTCAACTGGATTACGTTATGTCGGCTTTTTCTTTCCTCATTTGGCTATGATCATACGTGACTCTTTATGAGTGACTGGGGACAGAGGTATTGCTGGAAAGGAGACATTCGGTTATACAGACACCCAGGCTGGGATATAGGCCATCTGCTAATAGAAGATCTTTAGTTGGGACCTTCACCTTTGGTAAGAGGCAGCTATTTTGAAGGTGGAGGATTTATTTTCTATCACGTCACTGTTCTTGGGTATACTGTGGTTTGATGCCACCAACATATCTAAAGGAGGACTGTTCATCTTCAACCTACTGGCTATATATTAGACATCATTTTTTGGTTAAACACTCATAATTTTATCACAGGAATTATTTGATCACTCAATATTTGATCACTCTTCTGAACTTTTTGGACTAATGTACAGCTATGACATTTTTCATTTAATAGAGAGGTGTCACTTTGATTCATATTGATTATTGTATATTTTGTCATGCATTTTGTGTTTAATGACCGCATATAGCTCATTAGCTCATTTGGATACACTTACACCTATTGCGCAGCTTGTTATTTCTTATAGGTTCATTTTGTGTGTGTCTTAGATTTAAAGTTGCAGCATTCTTTTCTTAATTTAATTTATATTATACTGTTCTCCCACAGGAACACTAAATAGACAGTGCAGTAATACACCTCCTTTTACTTCAATGGGAGTGCCTGAAAATAACATTCAAAAGTCTATGGAGTCAAAAACATGCAACCCTGTCCGGATCGTGTGTATGTGGCATTAAACTCACAGGAAAATGCAAAGAAATCCTGGAAAACGGCAGAAAATGCTAACATTTAGGCGTGAACGGAGCCCTAGATCTATTAATATTTATGTAGTATAAGGATCTGCTTGACTGGATAAAATATGATTGCATAGTTTATGTAAATATAAAGCTGATTATTCGGTTAGATTGTAAGGTGTATGGTGAACTTAAGGGATTCACATTCACTTTGCAGAAATGTCAACTTATTTTCTCCTCTATGGAACATAAATTGAAGGAAAATCTCCCCAACAGATCAAAGACAGCAAAAAATAAATCAGAAACTGGCAAAGGTCCAAACATTCCATCTCAATCCAAAGCTAAATACAAATCGTTTGGCTCTTACTGTATACTTCATATCTGTGCCAAATAGTTTAATTAATGGATTATGCAGATTTTGGTTACTGAGAATTATGACTTATTTTTTTCAGTAAATCTGATTTGTGCTTCAGACTGACAAACTGCGAATGTTGTTTGCACCTGTCCCAGGGAGATGGAAGCAGCTTGTGTTTTCCATTTTAAATTGCACTGCAGCACTGAGATATGAACAAGCGTGATTGATTTATAAGACACGTCTACGTTCGCTATCATTGTTCTCTGGTAGCTGACGGTATTGTACCTCTGGGAACAGCTTATCTGCGAATATTGCCTTAAGGGAAGAATCTTTTCAGCTACAAGTCCCGGCAGATGCTTTAAACCTTTTCTACTGCAGCTAGTGTGCCAGAGGTCTTTTACCATTCCCAGTAGGCTGATATGACACCACACTGAACATTGATGGGCTTTATGTGGGTATACCTGGGGGTACAGATGATTTTCTTTCAAGATCAGATCATATTTAACTTTACAGAAAAAGTCAATTGGTTAACATATTCAATATTGAACTTTCCATACCCAAGGGTTGTCTACATTTTGCTGCTCTTTTTCTCCCATTATTAACACCACCTTGAGTAATCTCAGTTGTGTAACATGACTTCATGTGCAAATCTTTAGCCCTATAGTCCTATTCACACTTGCGAGTTGGGGCCATTTGCGATTAGCTGCGGGAGACCCAGCGGGGATTCCCTGGGGTTAGCTGCAGGCAGGAAGGCTGCCAACTGCTGTAGCTTATCGTGGTCGATCACATTAACTCACTTATACAGGGATTACCTTTAGCATTGAAGCATTAAATTTATTTTTCATTTTTCTCAGCACGTTGTAGTGTTTTACGTCACCGCATTTTGGCACGGTCGGATTTTTGACTGATGATGTGTAGGCAAGACTGATGGAAGCCAGCTTCATCGGATATCCAACGAAAAAATCCATCAGATTAGATTCCATCAGATATCCGATCGTGTGTACCAGGCTTTAGGCAGTGCACACACGATCAGTCTAAACCGATAAAAATGGACTGAATTTTAGTTTCATCGGTCCAAACGGACCGTGTGTACGACCCATCGGTCTGTTGTCCTTCGGACCAAAGTTTTAAAGCTTGCTTTAAAATCAGACTGATGGACGCCTGACCATCGGTCCAAACCGATCGTTAGTACGCAAATGCATTGGTTCAAAAACCGGCACATGCTCAGAATCAAGTCGACGCATGCTTGGAAGCATTGAACTTTGTTTTTTTCAGCACGTTGTATTTTACATCACCGCGTTCTGACACGATCGGTTTTTGAACTGATGGTGTGTACGCACATCAGACCATCAAGCCACTTCAGCGGTGACCCGATAAACGGTCCGTCGGCCCATTCTCATCGGATGGACCGATCGTGTGTACGCGGCCTAAGGCTTTGCTTCCAATTTAAGTTGTCCATGCAGTGAGCAAGTTGGATTCTGACTAATTGACCAATATTTACTTTGTGGTCCTATTGCCACCCTCCCGCCCAACATCCTTCAATTGAAACATCATGTGTTCTGGTGTGGCACGGACCTCTACCAAGTCTAATTCATACACTGTATTAAGGTGAAAATGCTTCACTGGTGCCTTAAATAATACCAGGACAAAGTCCACTCACAGGGTGACATTGTATCACAGTACTGGCACAACTTTTTGACAATTCAACAGTATATGAAATAACAATGATTGACATCCAAGAAAAAAAAGAGATTCAGTTGAGGTATTCAGCTAAATATACTAAATAGAAATTTGAATAGTATAAACCTCACCCATAAAAATACTTAACATCTTACACCTAAAACAAGTCCCAACATTTGTTTGACCCCACACACTACAAAAATTTGCTCTTTAGCACTTAACCCATACCACAACCCTCACTCCACACATTACCAGTAAATTAAACCCATAAAAATTGCTCCTCCAGCTACAACACACACTGTGCTCCCCACCCCAAAAACACACTCCTAAGCCTAACATGGTCCTACAGCATGTCTAACTCCAAAAACACAAATTTAATATACTGCAGATTACCAGTCCTTATATGCAGTTGCTGCCTTGATTTTTCTTTTCTTTCTATCTTAATTTTCACCTGCAAATAACACACTTCCTGTCCCTGGGTGGCTACACTCCTCCACTGTATCCATGGGCCATAGTTGCCACCCAGGCTGGACTCCAAACATTTCTGCCTTTATTTACAGTATCTCCATTATAAAGAGGGTGATGGGATTAGTATTTCACGCAATAAATATACAATTTTTCAGGAAGTTAAAAGGGCACTGCGTTTCTGATAAGATCAATGTGTGTTTCAATGTGAAGGACAGAAGTTGTCAGACAAACCTGATTTCCTTTTATGAAGAGGTAAGTAAAACCCTGGACAGAGGCGTGGCAGTGGACGTGGTATACTTGGATTTTGCAAAAGCGTTCGATACAGTTCCCCACACACGGCTCATGTGTAAGGTAAGGTCTACAGGATTAGATATATCAGTTTGTAAATGGATAGAAAACTGGCTGAAAGACAGAATTCAGAGAGTTGTGGTTAATGATTCTTACTCTGAATGGTCCAAGGTTATCAGCGGTGTACCCCAAGGTTCAGTGTTGGGTCCCTTACTTTTCAATATATTTATAAATGATATTGGGTCTGAGATCAAAAGTAACATTTCTGTTTTTGCAGATGACACCAAGCTATGCAGTGGAATAATGTCCTTGCAGGATGTCTCCAATTTACAAGCCGACCTCAATGCTCTGTCTAATTGGGCGACTAAGTGGCAGATGAGGTTTAATGTTGATAAATGTAAAGTTATGCACTTGGGGGCTAAGAATATTCATGCATCATACATGCTAGGGGGAGTACAACTGGTGGGATCTGTAGTGGAGAAGGATCTGGGTGTTTTAGTTGATCATAAGCTCAATAATGGCATGCAATGCCAAGCTGCGGTTTCCAAAGCGAGCAAAGTCCTTTCTTGTATTAAGAGAGGTATGGACTCCAGAGATAGAGATATCATTTTGCCCCTGTACAAATCATTAGTAAGACCTCATCTGGAATATGCAGTCCAGTTTTGGGCACCAGTTCTCAAAAAGGATATCGAAGAACTGGAGAAAGTGCAGAGAAGGGCAACCAAACTGATAAGAGGCATGGAGGAGCTCAGCTATGAGGAAAGATTAGAGGAACTGAATTTATTCACTCTTGAGAAGAGGAGAATAAGGGGGGATATGATCAACATGTACAAATACATAAGAGGTCCATATAGTGAACTTGGTGTTGAGTTATTCACTTTAAGGTCAACACTGAGGACAAGGGGGCACTCTTTACGTCTGGAGGAAAAGAGATTTCACCTCCAAATACGGAAAGGTTTCTTCACAGTAAGAGCTGTGAAAATGTGGAACAGACTCACTCCAGAGGTGGTTCTGGCCAGCTCAGTAGATTGCTTTAAGAGAGGCCTGGATTCTTTCCTAAATGCACATAATATAACTGAGTACTAAGTTTTGTAGGTAAAGTTGATCCGGGGTAAATCCGATTGCCTTTCGGGGGATCAGGAAGGAATTTTTTCCCCTCCGGTAGCAAATTGGATCATCGCTCTGCTGGGGTTTTTTGCCTTCCTCTGGATCAGGAGTCTCCAAACTACGGCCCTCCAGGTGTTCAGGAACTACAATTCCCATCATGCCTAGTCATGTCTACGAATGTCAGAGTTTTACAATGCCTCATGGGAAGTGTAGTTCCACAGCAGCTGGAGGGCCGTAGTTTGGAGATCCCTGCTCTGGATCAACTGTGGGTATGGAGTTGGGTGTATGGGAGGATGTACTGTGTTTTACTTTGTTTTATTTTTATTTATTTTTATGGTTGAACTGGATGGACTTGTGTCTTTTTTCAACCTGACTAACTATGTAACTATGTTTCCTGTATTTGCTAAAACTTTTTTATCCTGAAAAATTAAAACTAGTGCAACCACTACGGAGTGGTAAGCTGCAGTATACACAATGTTTGTTCTTATTTTTAATTCTTCTTTAATTGAACCCCTAAACCAACCCGACAAGAAAACCGTGGATTTTTTTCCGACTGAATTTCGGCTCAAACTTGCATACACACGGTCACACCAAAGTCCACCCGTCAAGAATGCGGTGACGTATAACACTACAACAAGCTGAGAAAAATGAAGGTCAATGATTCCGAGCATGCGTCAAATTGCTTCAGAGCATGCATGGTTTTTTTTTGCGCCTTGGAATTGCATTCAGATGATCGTTACTTTTTCTGTCGGAAAAATAGAGAGCCTGCTCTCAATCTTTTGTTGGTGGAAATTCTGACAGCAAAAGTCCGATGGAGCATACACATGGTCGACCAAAAGCTCACATCAGACTTTTCTTGTCGGAATTTCAGATCGTGTGTACGTGGCATAATAGTAATAAATCCCTAGCCTGCTGTTTAATCACCTCTGTGCCAGAGGGCTTTAAGGGGTGAAATAGGCAGCGGGGAGGCGGTACAAATGCCTCCTTACCTCCTGTGAAATGCTCTCTGAACAGTGATCTGAATGTTTATCACTCTTCAAAGGGCAACTGTAGTGTAAACTAGCCCTGAAACTGGAATTAAAATGGGATTTTTAATGTTGAGCCTTTTGTAACTTTGAGCTACAAATCATTTAGTTTTTCATGGGGCTTAAAAGAGATTTTACATTCATGTGTGTAATGTAATGTGTGTGTGTAATATGTGTGGTGAGCTTTAGATGTTTGTCACCAGAACTGATACCCCCATTGGGAGTTTTCTCCTCATTTCCTGTTCGGTGACAACTGTAAAATATTGCATTTCCCCTTTCAATCTAGTGGTAAAGGTTACCACAGAGATATTTAGAGATGTGAATTTCTCCAGCAGGAACACAGATAGCAATAAAAACCTAATGCAGATCCGAAATTCCGACAAGAAAACCGTGGATTTTTTTCAGACAGAATGTTGGCTCAAACTTGTGTTGCATACACACGGTCACACAAAATTCTGACCGCCAAGAACGCAGTGATGTACAACACTACAGCAAGATGAGAAAAGTTTAATGATTCCGAGCATGTGTCGAATTGATTCCAAGCATGTGTTTTTTTGTTTTTTTGAGCGTCGGAATTGCATAGAGGCGATCAGAATTTCCGACAAGAACTTTTCTTGTGAGAAAAATTGAGAACCAGCTCTCAAATTTTTACTGTTGGAAATTCCGACAGAAAAAGTCAGATGGAGCCTACACACGGTCGGAATTTCCGACAAAAAGCTCACATCAAACTTTTCTTTTTAGAAATTCCGACCGCATGTACGTGGCATTAAACTGCATTTACACCTGAGCGTTTTCAGCTAATAAAATGCTCATAAAACGCCTAAAAAAATGCATGTAAAACGCCCAACAAGCAAAATTCCATTAATTTCAATGGCACCTTTTCACATCTGAGCGTTTTTTCACCTGAACCAAAATGCATGAAAACGCCTTAAAGGAGTTGTTAAATATCTATTTACCAAACGTCGATCAGATAAACTATTTAGAAAAATGTTTACAATTGGTCCAGCAACACAGGGAGGGAACATTGGTGATAGGGGGCGATCTGAATCTAGCTTTTGATCCTATAAAAGACACGCCGAAAGGTATTTCACATCTGTCACATATTAAATTAAGGAAAGCTAAAAAAACTCCTGCAAGAATTACAATTGATTGATAGCTGGACGCTGGCTCATTCACAGGAGAGAGATTACACGTTCTATGCGGCTAGACATGGGACATATACTAGAATAGACTATGTTTTTATCCCGCAAAATTTAGCCACATCCCTAGTAGATGCCACTATTGGAACTTTTACGCTCTCAGACCATGCTCCGACAGATCTTTTTTGCGTTAAACGACACAGACAAAATAACTCCTTTTTTCTTGTGGGAAACGCATGAATGCGTAATGAGAGGTAACCTCATCGCAATGGGAGCACATAGAAAAAAGGAGTTAAACAAACAGATAGACATACTGTTTAAATGTATTTGGGAGTTAGAAACTGTACATAAAAAATCCCAGGCTCAAGCAAAAGAACAAGAATTAAATGAGGCCTGAGAACAATTGTTGGATAAAGCAAAAGCTAAATTGAGAAGGGGGAGACGAACATTTTATGAGTTTGGGAACAAACCAGGTAGAACTTTAGCGAATGCCTTGAAAGAAGCGCATATTGGCAATCATATTACACAAATTAAGACCTCCAATGATGAACTGGTTAACACCCCGCAAGAGATTGCGAAGTGTTTCAAGAAGTACTATGAGAAGCTATATCAGCTGGAGTATAAACCAACTCCGGAGAAAGAACAGGAGAAACTAGAAAAAAGCCAGGAAATATATTAAGGATACCCAGATGCCAACAATATCAGAGGACATAGCGAGGAACTTAGATGAGCCTATTACAATAGGGGAGTTTATGGAGGCTTTAAAACTACTAAAACTGGGTAAGGCGCCAGGTCCGAATGGGTTTACCCTCACATATTACAGGTTGTTTGCCGAAAAATTAGCACAAAGATTCATAACAGCCTTTAACTCACTGCGGAAAGGAAAGAAAATATCAAACGAAACGTTGGTGGCACATATAATAGTTTTTCCAAAAGGAAAAGACCCCTCGCAATGTGCCAGCTACCGTCCCATATCACTGTTGAATGTGGACTTAAAAATATTTACCAAGATTCTTGCTACAAGGTTATTAGAATATATTGCCGACTTGATACACCCAGATCAAGTGGGATTTATAGGGTAGAGAAAACACCCAGAGAGTAGTAAACGCAATATATTTAGCACAAAAACAAAAGAGGCCAATGATACTAGTAGCAAATGACGCAGAAAAAGCGTTTGACCGAGTGGAGTGGTTGTTTTTAAAGGCAAATCTACAACACATAAGTTTAGGTGAAGGGACGATGAGTTGGTTCTTGAACTTATATTCACAACCAAGTGCAAAAGTCAAAGTAGAGGGTAAGCTTTCTGATTCATTTGTTATTCGAAATGGGACAAGACAAGGTTGCCCACTATCACCTATAATCTTTGTTTTAATCATGGAGCCCTTCTTACGGAAAATACGAGTAAACCTGAACATTAGAGGGTTAGCAATGAATGGAGAGGAACAGAAAGTAGCGGTATTTGCGGATGATTTAATTTTTTTTTGTAACTGCCCCTGTTATCTCCCTACCGGCGCTTATTGTAGAAATAAGAGAATATGGAAGACTGTCCAACTTTAAAGTCAATTATAGGAAAACAGAAGCATTAGGAATAGGAGTTAAAGCAGAAATCTTGGAGCAATTGACAACACACTTTGAGTTTAGGTGGACAGACTCCCTTATAAACTATTTAGGAACAAAGATAACAAGGAGCCAAAACAAATTATTTGAACTTAATTATGCAATGTTGGCTAGGAAAATAAGAATAGCTCTAGAGAAATGGGATAAAGGAACTTTTACATGGTTTGGGCGGACAAATATACTAAAGATGAACGTTCTCCCAAAAATCTATATTTAATACAGGCCCTACCAATTAAGATCCCACAAAGTTTCTTAAGAGAATTGAGATCAAGATTTTTGAGATTTATATGGGCAGGGATAAAAAGAGCCATCCTATCATTACCTAAAATATCAGGAAGCTTCTCACCTAGCCAAAGTGGTTGAGTGGTGTGGGCGGAGTAAAAAACCATGGATAAGAATGGAGCAAGCGAAAGGTAGAAGTACCTTTAGAAGGCCTGGCATGGACTCCAGATAGGGAAATAACAGTAGAAATAAAGAAACACCCAACGATAGGAGCTTTTCGAAAAAACTAGTTTGTCAAAATCCCCTAGCCCGTTAGCACCAATTTTGGGCAGGAATGCTTTTCAGATAGGGCTGACAGATTTGAGGTTTAAGGCTTTGCGATGGAGGGGTATTAGTAGGATCATCCACTTATCAAAAGATAATCGAGTTATGACAAGAAGAGAGGTTGAGAGAGAAGCTATGCCAGAATTGGACTTTCTAAGGCTGCTGCAATTAGATGCGTTTCTCAGAACAAAGGCAAAAATCTATACAACAGTCAGAACCTTCTCAATTCGAGCAGATATGTTTAGAGGGGAATCCAATAAAACACTCTTTATCTTATTTTTACACAATATTAATAAACCTAGATATACCACAAGAATTTGCGTTTATAAAAGCATGGGAGAGAGATCCTGGTTTAAGATTTACACAAGCACAAAAAGACAGGATTCTGCGATTTACACACAAAGCGTCAGTAGCAAGTAAGTATGAGGAGGGAGATTACAAAATATTAACGAGATGGTACAGAACACCAACAGTTCTACACCGAATATACCCACACCGGTCAGATATCTGTTGGAGATGCCATGAGGCGGAAGGAACATTGGTGCATATCTGGTGGAAATGTGGGAAAATACAGGAATTTTGGAAAATGGTAACGGTAACAATCAAAGCAATCACAGGAATTAATTTAGAAGACAGACCTTTAGCTGTCTTATTATTAGATATCCCAAAGTCAATTGAAAAATATAAAAACTCGTTAATAAGACATCTCATTATAGCCGCAAGGGCATGTATCCTTGCCATGTGGAAACAGGAGACTACTCCATCTAGAGCACAATGGCTGGCAAGAGTGGCAGAGATCCAACAAATGGAGAATTTAACAATGGCAATGAAAGACCAGGATGTGAACTACCGGTCGACATGGGCCCCATATGTGAAATATAAAGAGGAGCGAGGAGGGAGCCGTTAGGAACTGTTAGAAAACATCTTTATTATTTATTTATTTATTTTGGGGGGGGAGCAGGCGGGGGAGGGGGGTGGGGAAGGTAGCGTGTTATAGGAAATGCGGAAAATTAAAAGTTTTTTGCGAAACCAGGATTGAGGAGGAGGGAGGTGGGGGGAGGGGGTACCCTCTTCATCACTCTCTGTACCCTTTTGTTATAATTTACTTAATGTGTAATAGATGGAATGTAATTATCCTGCAACGTAATTCTTGAAATAAAGAAAGGATTTATAAAAAAAAAAGGAGTTGCAAAGGATTTTTTTTTTGTTGCTGAAATGACTGTTTACAGGGTATAGAGACATAATAGTTAACTGATTCCTTTTGAAAACGATTAAAAATAGATAAAAACCAATCATATAATGTACCTGTAGTTTCTAGTTTCGTTTTTGCATCTAGTTTCGTTTTTGCATGTTATTTCCTGCCTCTGTGCTATACAGAGCCATAGAGCAGTGATGGTTTGGAAAACGAAACTAGAAACTAGACACACAGTAATCACACCTCATTGAAGTTAGTGACCACAGAGAGAAAGCTCCCAGTACTGTGGTTATAAGGAAACAGACAACCAGGAAGTGTGGAGATCAGAGAAGAATTACAGCAACTTGAGAGCAAAAACGAACAATGAGGACATAAAAACAGCACTGCATTAAGGTAAAGGAAGCTATTAAGATAAAAAAAAAATTCCTTTACAAACCCTTTAATAAATGAACATGAACTTCTTTGGGGCAAGTACAGGCAGTTTTCTGCTTACAAAATCACAGCAAAAACGAGCGACTTTGAAACGCTAAGGCCTAATTTCTGATCTTGACTTTGAAACGCTAAGGCCTAATTTCTGATCTTGTGTGGGCCCCATCGGACTTTTTTCCATCTGTGTTTAGAAATATAACATTTTTTTTTTCCTATGGGGAAAAAAAAAAAGATAGGAAATTCCTATCGTCTGTGTGCAACTCCAATGGAGAAAAAACCCACGCATGCTCAGAATCAAGTCGATGCACGCTCGAAAGCATTGATCTTCATTTTTCTTGGCTCGTCGTAGTCTTTTACGTCACCGTGTTTTGGACGGTCGGAATTTGGTCTGACAGTGTGTATGCAAGACAGCTTGAATGGAATTCCGACAAAAATTTCCATCGGATTTAAGACCATCGGAAATTCCGATCGTATGTACGGGACATAAGGCTGCATTCACACAAGCAATTTCCTGCCATTCACACCAGGCCAAATTGACTATGAGTATGTACAGTAGCTGCATAAGGCCTGATTCACATTAATGCATTTTTAAGCACGTTTTTTGTTTTACAGAAACACACTACAGTCCATTTAACATGATTTACTATGGATGTAGTTCACATCTGTGCATTTTATGGAAAGAGCCAAGGACCCTTTTCTGTTTTTTGGTCCCATAGACTGCAATGGATGAAAAGCATGTATTGAAAATGGAAAATGCACTGGCAATTTGTAAACTGCAACCTGCATAGGTGTGAATGTGGCCTAATAGAGGATCTAAAGCTGGCCATGCACTGAGCAAATTTCGGCTGATTCCTGATACATTGGCAGAATTTATCACAATGGTTGGCCCTGTTCCATTTGCCAAAAAACAATTGCTCAATCAAATTTTCCTGACACATTCATGGCAGCACACACTGGGTTGTGACTCCGCCCCCACAACCTGACACGATTGGTCAGCTATAAATTTGAAGGGGAGACGCCCCGCATCATTCTCTTTTTTTATCCTCACCTGACAGATTGAACGAACAAGCAAGAAGCATGCCTCTTACCGCAAATCGCCCCAGCAGGTTCAGCCTCTCCTGTTTGGAAGTCCCTCCTGTACTAAATGAGCTTTATGGTGGGAACCCCGTTCTGGTGGTCTCAGGGGCTTTGGAATTCTACTGGCATCTGTAGCAAGCTTTAAAGAAGCTTCAAATCTCGCAGTGGCCCCCACTTTCGCTCTGTCTTTCCTTCCAGTGCAGTGTGTGCTTCCACAAAGGTATTTGTATCATTACATTTACCACCCAAGGTTAGTCCGTTTTGTACCTTTGTCTGCCTGTTGTTTTTTTCTCAGCTCTGCTGAGCCCTGTGGTTCCTCTGACACACCATACTTTCGGGGTCACCGCTGCATACCCCTTGGCGCTCTGCGCGCAGCCAGTGATGACGCCGCCTGTCTCCTCTGCCCTCTTCCAAAATGGCGCCGGGCGAGCGGGGCGCTTCTGCGCATGCGCGCGTCATAAAAAAAAAAAGAAACCGTCCTATTGCTCTGTAGTTCTGGCTGCCGCCCTGCTGCTCTGCTCTACTCAGAGTGAAGATTGCACCAGGTGTGTGCAGGCATGTCCCAGATCAGCCTGGGCTAATTGATTACACAAGTGTTTCTCGACCTTTTTTCAGTCGGGGCGCCCTTGAAAAAATGTTTCAGTCTTGAGGCACCCCTGTCCAAGACTTGGTTCACGTCGCTGTGTGTTGCGAAACATGCGCACAATCGCGCTCGTTCTTGACACACAGACAAATGCTCTGCTCTTTAGGGGTGCCATTAATTCTTAATGGTGCCCCATTAATTGGCAAACATGGGTTGCTTTTGTTGTGGCACAATAAAAAAAAAAAGGGTCGGGGACTTCGTTTCCCGCATTACTGCGGGTAGGGAAATGAATGGGCTGCCCTACACGCAGCACGCATCCACACAGAACCAAGAGCTTGTTCACATGTCAGGCTGGAGGGGCAGTAAAACCACATGGTTGAGCTGTTTTTACCACCCCCAACTTTTGCCCCTTTAGCTGCAGAGGCAACAGCTGGGGGTGTAAACATGCTGTGGCTGCAGCTAGAGGTATACCCAGGGTGAATGGGGCTTAAGACAGGTGGTGAGGAGGCAAGATATGCCTCTTTATTGGCTGACAAATGCCCCTGAAAAGCGATATGAACACAAATTGCTTTTCAGATGAGCAACAAGCCCTACAAAAGTAGTTGTGATTGTACAGGAATAGGGGGGCCAGGCTTAAAAGTAACATACATACAGACAGATGCGCATGGACACAAACAGGCACGCGTATAAACACACCCAGTGTGTGTCTTTGTACGTGTGTCTGTTTGTGTGCGTGCGCATCTGTCTGTTTGTATGTTACTTTTAATCTTGACCCCCCCCCCCCTATTCCTGTACCATCAGAACTACTTTTGTCACACACACACTAACAGACATGTGTACACATGCACACATACACTGAAAGAAGAACTGTCAGAGCTGCACAACAACCAATCAGATCCAGAGTGCTGTAGCCATGAATGGAGAATGTGGGGTGTCAGTGACTGTGACAGCTGGTTATTCATAGCAGAGCCCCCCCCCCTCACCACCTTACCCATGGCCTCGCATTCAGCGCAGTACTTGTTGTCCTCCTCCCTCAGCATACGAGACAGGATGGCCTGGTGCTGCTCATTCAGCTTCAGGGCCTTCTCCCTCTCTGAGCGGGTGGCCATGTCTGCGGGCAGGGGAGCAGTGTCGGTCACGGTGGCTCTACCCTTTCTTCTTCCCCCTCAGGGAAAAGTGCGCCAGGCAGAGTTCAGGACGGTACCCGCGGCTCTCACGCCACAGAAGCAGTGCGTGTGCCTGACCCTCCCATAGCAACCGATGACATATTCGGTTGGCATGATGCGGTCGGGAGGCCCGCACAGCCAGCACAGCTTCCCGAGTGCCGGGAAGTGAGTTTTACACAGTGGACCGACACCGCTGTAAAGACAAATGATAACGAAGTGCCCAGCAGTAGTGTTACATCAGATAGCAGCCATAGCTGCCAATATTTGGGGTCATTTTGCCGCGGCACACCTGGGGACTATTCAGGGCACACCAGTGTGCCGCGGCACACTGGTTGAGAAACGTTGGATTACACACACAAAAAAAAAAAGGGAACATATAGGATAGAAGATATAATACATTTATATATTAATTTATAGCATACCATAGGAGAAAGTATATCCATAATTAAACAATTAATATAATCCAAAAAAAAAAAGGATATATGTATATAAAATTATTATATTAATTTAATAAATAGAAATGTTGGGGGGGAACATATTGTAATGTTTTCCCTTCTCTCTTTTTTTCCCAACTTTTCGGGCTGTCTCTCTGCTATCCTCATGGGGGCCACTGCCCTCGCAGACCACCATCAGCTGACCAGGTATAGAGGCCGTCCAGAAGGTGGTAAGTAGAGAGGAGACAAAAAAGAGAGCCTGGCCACTGACGCTACAGTTTTGGTAGCCCTAATGGGTCAAGAGACGCAAGTTTGCGGCACAGAGGGAGATTCTGGCCATGCTTCCGGCAGAAGGCGCAAGAAATCGCTCAAGGTTACCCTCTTGATTTCTTCAATCAAGGCATAGCCGCTCGCGTCACAGCCACTCCCGTCATAGTCGGTCCCACCGCAGATGATTACCTTCATCCCAGACAGAGCTATCTTACCCGCACCACGGGAAATGTTTGCCAAATATGCGGGGCGCCAGCCTTGCCAGGGGAATTGGCCTGCCGCTTGTGCTTCAATGAAGTAACCAAGGATTCAGAGGATAGAGTAGATACTGAGCTCCTAGGAGAATCGCCACAGTGATCATATGTGGGCGATCCTTCCCCAAGCACATCGCCCGGCTGTTATGCCAGGCTGCAGTAACCCTCTAAGAATGAGGAGTGTGAGCAGGCGTTGGACTGTCTCTTTTTAGTTGAACCATTTGCCCATTCAGTCAAGGAAGCGATCGGCTGGGAGGAGGTTATGGCAGAACTTCTGAAGGTTCAGAAATATTTCCCGGTGCTGAAAAGGGGGTCCTGAATCATTTCCCTTCATCGAATAGCTGGAAAACCTCATAAAGGTTAAGTGGGGGGGATCGCATAAGCGGCCCAGTATGAGCAACAAGTTTGCAGATTGTACCCCTTGTGGGAGTCTAAGATCAATTCTTTTGATCAATGCAACTACGGTCGATTCATCTTTAATGCGATTCGCTAGAGACGTTTATCTACCGATTGAAGACGCAGTTACCTTCCGGGACGCTCTTGATCGTAAAATCAATATAGAACTGAAGAAAGCCTGCTCCACGACAGGAGACGCTTGTAGGCCGGCTATCACCACGGCGGCAGTCGCTAAAATTATCGCTGCATGGGCGGATGATGTTGAGAATTCCATTCTAGAAGGAGCCGACCAGGGGAAGATATTCTCCTCCCTGCAGGAAAATTAAGTTGGCTTACGGCTCCTGAGGGGGCGACTTCATGGCTGGGAAGAGCCTTATGGCTGAGACCCTGGATAGCGAAGGCAGCGTCAAAATCAACTGGTGCAAAATTCCATATGGCGGCTCAAGTGTATTCGGCACAAAGATGGACTCGGCCATCTCCAAGGTTACCGGGGGAAAGTCCGGGCTGATTCCCTCCGATTGGAAACCAGAGCCCCAGAAGGGCTCCGCTTTCAGGCGTGATCTTCCTGTCAAGTACAGGGATGTTAGATCCTACCGCCCCCGGCAGGGAATTTAGGAGGGACTGGAAGACTCGACCCTCCTTCATGTAGATACAGTAAGCCAATCACAGCTGGGGAACAGCAGAAGTCCTTTTTGAGGGTTCCGTCTGCCCACCCAGCTCAGGTGAGCACCAGACTCAAGAGATTCGCTCAGATATGGGCAACTCGTATAACAGATCCATGAACACTATCCTCTTTTAAGACCGGTCACAATTGGAAATTCATGGGCACATTGCCAGGGAACACATTCCAGCCTACCAAGTACTTCCACACCAGAAAGGGAGGAGGTTTTATTCCCCTTTATTTCTGGTACAAAAAAAAACGGGGATCTACGTCCAGTCTTGGACCTAAAGAAGTTAAACAGACGATCAAAATAGAGGCCCTCACATTGGAAAAGCCTTCAGTCCATTTTGTTGTCAGTGGACGTGGGAGACTGGATGCTATCTCTAGATTTTTCGGACGTTTACCTTCACATCCCAGTTCATCTTACCTTCCAGAGGTCCCTTCGGTTCTCAATCGATCAATCCCATTTCCAATTTTGGTGCCCCCCATTGGGCATCGCCTCAGCACCCAGAGCATTCGGCAAGTTAGGGTGTTCCTAGGGGCAGAATAAAATACCAGGTTGTACCGGGTGCAACTCCCTCAAGAGAGGCTGAAGCCCTTGCTCCAGAAGATACAGAATCTGCTATCATCCAGACGTCTAACTGTCAGAGCCTGCCTCAGTACCCTGGGGACCATGTCAGCATCCCTACCCTTGATACAGTGGCCCCTGTGGCACATGCGAGTCTTACAGAACTCCTTTCTCAGACAGTGGAATAGAACGTCAATACTCCAAACCATTCACATCCCGAACTGGGTAAAGCAATTAGTATGGTGGTGGACACACCCGTCCAACCTCAGGGAGTCCATTCCAAAAGTTCCCCCAAGTCCAGAAGTAGTAACATCGGACGCCAGCCAGGGGTGATGGGGTCCACACTATCTAGACTGAGTAGCCCAAGGACAGTGGCACTTTCGGGCTCAGGGCATAGTGTCAAATATTTTAGAGCTCAGGCAGCCTTTCAGGCCCTCCTGGCCATTGCGCCTCTTCTAGAGAGGAAGAGTGTCCTGATCAGGATGGACAACAAGTAGCGGTGTTGTAACAGAATGAACCATGACAGACTGAGATATTCCTATGTCTAGGGTAACCTTATGTCCACTAGGGCCATAGGGTGACAAAGAATCATAATTCATATATTACATGAGCTGGGACATTAATAATAATTCATATTGCAGGACTGGAATATTACAAAAGTGGTTCATGTGGACTTGAGACCAGGTTACCCAGACAGTGACACATCCCTCTAGGCTTTTGAAATGTTAAGTGAAGTTGGCTCTTCAATGTGAAAGACTCTTTCATTGTGTGAAGCTCTCTGTTTACCCTATTGTGTTATTCTAAATGTTAATTGAATTCTATGGATACAGGAATGTATTAATGCTCAGGTGTGATAGTATTTGGTTTTGATGTCATCCTCTCTGAGTTAACTCTATTGATGATGCGTTGCCGACGTGTCTACATAATTAGCTTACCTGAATGCCTTTTAAGGTGATTGAAGCCCCCCATGGTGTGAAGGGGGGGTGGAGACTACATTGTCCTGTGATTAACTGCATTATGCTTGAAACTGTATAAGAAGCTGAGAAAATATCAATAAATGGGTCATATCTTTGGAAGCAAGTACGGAGCTCTGTCTCATTCTGGGAAAGGATATGGATCGTGTATAAAATATTGTCGGAGTGTGTCAGATAAGCTTGTCGTGGTTGGATGGAAGGTCGTAAACGGTGGTGACCATTACATTTGGTTGGCAGCGGTGGGATGATTCCATCACCAGAAGGACGGCTACAAGGACATATGACAATGGAGACGGTGTATGAACGGATGAAGCTCTCTTCCCTCATGGACTTACTGGAGATCCGGGGCAGACCGGCCAGCAACCGTAAGAAAAGGGACATTATCGCAGAACTGGTCGAAATGGATAGAGCTAAAAGGCCCGCCGTAACAGACAGGACACCCGAAGAAGCAAGTTTTGATCGGGATGTTAACATAAGACTGACACATTATGTTCCTAACCCTCCACTGGAGATCAGGGACCGAGTTATAGCGGCTCTGAATGCCACCTTGCTACAGAGAAGAAGTGCTGCAGCAGCTGAAGTCACAGCAGCACCAACTAAAGAGAGAGGAGAGGTGCAGATACCAGTCTCCATGGAAGAGGAATTCCAAAGAAGGTTACAAGTAGTGTTGAGCGGAATACGCCATATTCGATTTCGCGATATTTCACGAATATATAGAAGAATATTCGTGAAATATTCGTTAATATCGAATATTCGTGATATTTTATCAAAAAAAATTTTTTGCGAAGTTTCGCTAATGCGAATGCGAAATTTCGCTAATGCGAATGTGAAATATCGTTAATGCGAATGCGAAATTGATTGCGAAATTCTCGTCAACGCGCGAAAACGGAGATCATTTCCTGGATTACTAAACTAATATGCACTAAACACTAACTCTACTTACACAAACTTATATGACTAAACTAAAGCTAATTTTTTTTTGTTTTTTTTTTATACACAAAACACAGAAGGGCAGAGAAAGTATTCGCGAATATTCGTAATACGAATATTCGCATTGCGAATATTCGGCAACATAAAAGGATCGCCTCAGCTACTCGGCCCAGGGTCTCTAATCATACCAGCAATGCTTTTAGACGTCGATGGAGATCACTAGGATGTGATCTGTTTTAAAAATAAATTTGAAAAAATATTCACCACGATATTCGATTTATTCGCGAATACTCGAATATGCAATATTCGTGAGCAACACTAGTTACAAGAGATGCGGATACAGCATAGAGGACCAGTATCAGAGGAGGTCCTGTTGGGATGGTCGGATGTGATTCGGTGCCAACTCTGGAAGGAAGCGTTAGCTCGGGAGCAGCAAAACCAAGGAAAGGTCCTGCCCTCCATCTATGCAAGGTACTGGCCGCAGTATGACGTACGAATGCTGTTGTTGGGGAAACAACCGAAGCAGGAGTGGACAGCTGAGTTAAGCAGGCTGATCCGGGCAGAGATGCAGCTGAATGAAAGCTACAGAGCCCTCCAGTGGTATGTAGCCCAAGAGTGCCCGTGGCCAGCAGATGACAGCCCCACAGAAGGCCGTGACTATGATGGCCTGGGATTATTGTATTGGAGGGTGTCCAGTGATCCAGACTTCGGGGATGATCGGGAGTGGCGCTTGGAGGACATAATGGAGCACAGAGAGGAGAAATTGAATATCTCGGGAGGCCACTGGTCACAGGAAGATTTAGAATTTCTGGCCATTCAAGAATGGGAGCTGGAGGTCACCTACAAACAGCTGCTAGACTCGGCTCAGCAGCAGGGTGGGGCTCCCATTGCCTGGGACTATGAGGAAAGTTCAGATGACAACTGTGAACTCCTGGCTGATGAATCGGCAGTGGAAAAAATGGAGATTGCCATCCCTAAAGCCGAAGCGGATGGTGTGAAGTTCCAGAGAGCCGGGGCGGTTGGCCCCTCTCTCCAGCAACAAGCTGAGGTGGTAAAGCTTTTACCCCCAGCAGAATCACTGGCAACAGAGCAGGGTGCCCCAAGCCTCTGCTCCCAACTAGCAGAAGAGGGGGACCCTGTGGTAGTGGATGGGACTGTGGTCTCCACTCACAGAAATCCAGCGGAAGAGCTGGCAACAGAACAGAGTGTCATAGGCCTCTGCTCCCAACTAGCAGAAGAGGGGGACCCTGTGGTAGTGGATGGGACTGTGGTCTCCACTCACAGCAACCCAGCGGAAGAGCTGGCAACAGAACAGAGTGTCATAGGCCTCTGCTCCTCACTAACAGAAGAGGGGGATCCTGTGGTAGTGGATGGGACTGTGGTCTCCACTCACAGCAACCCAGCGGAAGAGCTGGCAACAGAGCAGAGTGCCCCAGGCCTCTGCTCCTCACTAACAGAAGAGGGGGTTCCTGGGGTAGTGGATGGGACTTCAGTCTCCACTGGCACAACCCCAGAAAATGGTACAGGACTAGGACAGGAGGATGTCGGCTTTGCTTTGCAAGCACCGGGGGGTTTCACCTAGCACCAGTGGATGGGACTTCAGTCTCCACTGGTATTCCCCAGGAAGGGGGGGCAGTTGGCCCAGACCCCCAACAGCATGATGGACTGAGCCCAGCCACCCTGCCTTCTCCCCAGCGGCAGGCGTGTTCTCTGAGAGAGGGAGAGGTTGGCGGGTGAGTAATGCTCAGTTTGGAGCCATTTATTTGGGGTACAGTATGGATACCAGCATTGGAGGACTGGAACTACTGACGGACTTCGGAGTCAACCCGTTTGGGGTTCCCACCTGTGTCCGTCTTCCATCGAAAGGGGAGAGATGTAACAGAATGAACCGTGACAGACTGAGATATTCCTATGTCTAGGGTCACCTTATGTCCACTAGGGCCATAGGGTGACAAAGAATCATAATTCATATATTACATGAGATGGGACATTAATAATAATTCATATTGCAGGACTGGAATATTACAAAACTGGTTCATGTGGACTTGAGACCAGGTTACCCAGACAGTGACACATCCCTCTGTATAATAGGCTTTTGAAATGTTAAGTGAAGTTGGCTCTTCAATGTGAAAGACTCTTGCATTGTGTGAAGCTCTCTGTTTACCCTATTGTGTTATTCTAAAGGTTAATTGAATTCTATGGATACAGGAATGTATTAATGCTCAGGTGTGATAGTATTTGGTTTTGATGTCATCCTCTCTGAGTTAACTCTATTGATGATGCGGTGCCGACGTGTCTACATAATTAGCTTACCTGAATGCCTTTTAAGGTGATTGAAGCCCCCCATGGTGTGAAGGGGGGGTGGAGACTACATTGTCCAGTGATTAACTGCATTATGCTTGAAACTGTATAAGAAGCTGAGAAAATATCAATAAATGGGTCATATCTTTGGAAGCAAGTACGGAGCTCTGTCTCGTCTTATTCTGGGAAAGGATATGGATCGTTTATGCAATATTGTCGGAGTGTGTCAGATAAGCTTGTCGTGGTTGGATGGAAGGTCGTAAACGGTGGTGACCGTTACAGGTGTCATGTATCCAGAGACAGGGGAGCATCAGGAGTCTCACGCTTCAGGAGGAAGTTCGCCCATAATGGAAGGGGCATAAGTGCACCTGTTAGATCTGTGGGGAGTATGCGTCCCAGCAACACAGAATTTGTTGGCCAACTATCTAACCCGAGAGACACTTTCAAACAACGAATGGTCCCTGAACCAACAGGTATTCTCCATTCTTACGAAAACTTGTGGAGTACCAGAAGTTGACCTAGCAGCCACACCAAAGAACTCCAAGTGTCAGAGGTTCCTGTCCAGAGCCCACTTTCCATTACCTGAAGGGACAAACTGCCTAGTTCTTCCATGGAGTTGCGAGCTAGGGTACATTTTTCTTCCAACTTCTCAGATTACAAGATTCCTGTCCCGACTTCGAATGTCCTCAGCCACGGTTATTGTACTAATACCGTTCCGGCTGAGGAGGCCATGGTTTACGACCCTGCTACAACTAGGTACGAGGCCTCCAATACATCTTCCAGTAACCTGGGATCTCATACATCAGAGGCAATTCTTCCATCCAGCCCAGAGAAGCTGCATTTGCCAGCTTTGAAGCTGAGAGGGCTAGGTTAGAGCAACTAGGATACTCTCAGGAGGTAATATCAACCTTAGTACAAGCTCTAAGGAGCTCCACTGATGTCACCTATACTAGGATCTGGGAGAGGTTCGTGTCATCGCAGCAAAGAGATTGGAATCCCATCTCAAATTCTTGAATTTCTTCAGTCAGGGCTTAACAAGGGCCCGGGCTCGGGTACCCTGAAGTTGCAAGTATCTGCCCTTTCAGCCATGATGGGTACTAGATGGGCTCTTCATCATCCGGTCACTCTGTTCCTCAGGGCCTACATAAGATCAGACCACCTAGGAGGCCAGCCTTTCCAACAGGGGATCTCTGTGTAGTACTCGAGGCCCTGTCCAATCCACCTTTTTCTAGATTCAACTTAGTCTCACCGTGGAACCTAGCTCTGAAGATGGCTTCCCGTATTGCTATCACCTCAGTTAAGAGGGCGTCGGAGATACAAGTACTTATGGCTACGGAACCCCTATTTAGTGTTCTTCCCTGACAGAGTGGTTCTGAAGCCCTCAGACCATTTTTATCCAAGGGTAACTTCCTCCTTTCATTATAACCAGGACATCGTCCTTCCGTCTTTTTACTAATGAGAGGGGCAAGTCCCAGGACTAGGATGTCAAGTCTACCATCTCCAGTTACGTCACAGCTACATCTCAGGAAGACGGATTCTCTCTTGATTATCCCACACAGGAGCAGACGAGGTCAGCCAGCTACCTACCGTACCATTACCTCTTGGTTGTTAAAGCTATCAAAGAGACCTATTCCATCCAGCAACTTACGACTCCTAGAAGGCATTAGGGCTCATTCGACAGGGGCAGAGGCCACTTCTTGGGCAGCATATTGCGGGACTTCACCGTAGGCAGAGCAGCAACTTGGTCTTCCCAACACATCTTCATTTCTCACTACAGAGTGAATTCTGCTCTCCTGGCTACCGTCGACTTCGGCAGATCTGTTCTTAGAGCCAATTCCTCAGCGCTATAAAGAATAAATGTTACTGTTTTTTTGCACCCTCCCGCCTGGCAAGTTATTTCCCAGTGTGTGCTGCCATGAATGCGTCAGGAAAACGGAAAATTGTATACTCACCTTTCCGTAATTTTCCTTTCCTGACGCAGCTTCATGGCAGCACACAGATGCCCACCCTGCTGTTTTATGATGATATATACAGAGAATGGTGCGGGGCGTCTCCCCTTCAAATTTATAGCTAACCAATCCTGTCAGGTTGTGGGGGCGGAGTCACAACCCAGTGTGTGCTGCCATGAAGATGCGTCAGGAAAGGAAAATTACGGAAAGGTGAGTATACAATTTTCCGTTTATTAAAGCCCACTGGAAAATGTTCAGCCAAACAGCGGCTGCATATGATCAGATGGAACAGCTGCTCGGGTATTCATATTATAATATCCCAGCAGGAGGGATTCGTCCCTCCTGTTTAGAGCAGATGGAAATATCTCTAATGCCGCGTTTTTCATGACGTGAAAAGTGCAATTTTTTTAAATGGTCATTAAAAACGATCGTGTGTAGGCTCCAGAGCATTTTTCTCGACGTGAGAAACGGCCATTAAAAAATGTTCTCATCGTTTTTCACGTCGTCGTTTTTCACGTCATGAAAAACGCTTGTGTGTAGACTTTAACAATGTGAAAAAACTGTAACAGACTGAAAAGCGTGAATCGTCTCTCACCATACTTCTACTAATGCCGCGTACACACCACCATTTTTCGGGTTGTAAAAAATTACATTTTTTTTAATGTCATTAAAAACGATCGTGTGTGGGCTCCAGAGCATTTCATGATGTAAAAAATGGGCATTAAAAATTTCGAACATGCTCTAATTTTTCACAATGTTTTTAGCGTTGTCGTTTTTAACGTCGTAAAAAATGGTCGTGTGTGGGCTTTAACAACGTGAAAAAAACGCGCATGCTCAGAAGCAAGTTATAAGATGGGAGCGAACGTTCTGGAAAAACTAGCGTTCGTACTGGAGTAAGCACATTCATCAAGCTGTAACAGACTGAAAAGCAGACCCAAGGGTGGCGCCATGCGAATGGAACTTCCCCTTTATAGTGCCATCGTATGTGTTGTACGTCACCGCGTTTTGCTAGAGCATATTTTCACGATCGTGTGTAGGCAAGGCTGTTTTAACGATCGGGTTGAAAAAAACATCGTTTTTTCTAGACTATTAAAAATGAAATTTTTTACACCCGAAAAACGGTCGTGTGTACGCAGCATTACACAAAATCAGCAAAAGCAACCCAAAGGGTCGCGCTATCTGAATGGAACTTCCCCTTTATAGTGCCGTTGTACGTGTTGTAGGTCACCCGCTTTTTTTCACGATCGTGTGTATGCAAGGCAGGCTTGACAAGAATCACGTAAAAAAAAAATCAATCGTTTTTTTCTAGGACCTTAAAAATGGTTGTGTGTACGCGGCTTGAGATTTCTATTAGTGCATGGCTAGATTAATACTTCCATACCCTATCCGTAACTTCTTACTTTTAGAAGTACTTTATCATACCTCCCAACTTTTTGAGATGGGAATGAGGGACACCTATCAGCAAAATTATGCAGGTATAGGACACACACCCTGCCACGCCCCTTAAAGGAGAATTGTACAAAAAATAAAAGATTGGTTCAACCCACAAGTGCTTTTTATGACTACTATTCCTTTATATTGGCTTTTAGAATTTACAGATGCAGAAATTTAGAAATCAGATAAAAGGTTTAGGGCTGGAAAACACTTTTTGCTAGGTGAAAAATGCATGTTATATACATCTATATAGATCAGACCAAAATGAAGGACAAATGAGGAGGAATGAGGGACAGAGGGACTTTGCTACAAATCAGGGACAGTCCCTAGAAAGGAGGGACATTGCTCCAAATCAGGGACAGTCCCTAGAAAGAAGGGACATTGTTCCAAATGAGGGACAGTCCCTAGAAAGGAGGGACAGAGGGACAATGCTCCAAATCAGGGACAGTGGGACATTGCTCCAAATCAGGGACAGTCCCTAGAAAGGAGGGACAGAGGGACATTGCTCCAAATCAGGGACAGTCCCTAGAAAGGAGGGACAGAGGGACATTGCTCCAAATCAGGGTGAGTCCCTAGAAAGGAGGGACAGAGGAACATTGCTCCAAATCAGGGACAGTCCCTAGAAAGGAGGGACAGAGGGACATTGCTCCAAATCAGGGTCAGTCCCTAGAAAAGAGGGACAGAGGAACATTGCTCCAAATCAGGGATAGTCCCTTTGAAATGAGGGACAGTTGGGAGCTATGCTTTATGATGGAGATTTGTTGTATATTATATCTACCGATAGATCACTTTTTTTTCTAATTGATCCACCAAATTAAAAAGCAAAATCTAGTTGCTTAACAAGAAAATATCATGTAGTATATAGCCAGAGTGACACTATAGAGACTGTCACAATCTTTGTTCAAAATCTTTCACTTGCAACCTACATGAACAGTGTAACTTACCGGACTCAGCTCTTTGGGGGGCTTGTCCCCTGGAAGTGGTGGGGGATCAGGAGGCGGCTGAAATCCAGACATATTGAACACTCCTCCAGCTCACCTGGACATACGGCTCACCTCTCTGATGCAGGGACATGCTGTGCCAGTCATACACAGATCACACACAGCAGGCTGCTGTTGACACATCCCTGAACTCCCAACAGATTCGTCATTCTTCGCCCTTCTGGCTGTTTTGGAAAAGAGCAGGGCTCCCAAGGGGCATGAAGCCACACTGTGCAACATGCTGTGATCAATGTACAAAACACACATACTCAGATCACCATAATCAGTGTGCAAAACAGGTACAGCTGGACAGGGAACAGAGGTCACCAAGATACCAGGACATTGAAAAATCACAGGAACAAATTAGAGCTATGGAAATCCTGATCTGTAATCAATAGCTACAAATATTAATAATTAATAAGGTGATTGCAATAAATAAAGGGGATACATTGCCAGAAGAAACAGACAACTTCATTTAAAGGGGTGTTCCAGTCATTTTTAAAGTGTAGCTGCTGGCTTTTAACCACTTAAGCCCTGGACCAATATGCTGCTAAATGCCCAGAGGCGTTTTTACAATTCGGCACTGCGTCGCTTTAACAGACAATTGCGCGGTCGTGCGGCGTGGCTCCCAAACAAAATTTGCGTCCTTTTCTTCCCACAAATAGAGATTTCTTTTGATGGTATTTGATCCCCTCTGCGATTTTTATTCTTTGCGCTATAAACAAGAATAGAGCGACATTTTTGAAAAAAAAAACAATATTTTTTAATTTTTGTTACAAGAAAAAATAAATAAAATAAATTTTAGTCAAACATTTAGGCCAAAATGTATTCAGCCACATATCTTTAGTAAAAAAAAAAAATCACAATAAAAAAAAAAAACTAGCTACCGAGCGGCAACAGTGACACTAATACAGCAATCAGAAAAATGATCGCTTAGTGACACTGGCAATAGGGGCTGAAAGGGTCAACTAGGGCGGTGATCAAGGGGTTAAAACTTTATTAGGGGGGTATGGGGCTACCCTGGACCTGACACTAACTGCCTGTCACAGTAACTGTCACACTGACACTAAATGCAGTGATCAGTAAATATATGATCACTGCAATCAGTGACAGTGTGACAGGGGGTGGGGGGGGTGATTGGAAGGGGTTAAATGTGCCTATGTGTGTGGTGTCAGTGTAGTGTTGGTGCAACTTACTTGTGATGTCTTCTCTCCTCTCTCCTACCGCCGAGAGGAGAGCTGACATCACTTCCTCTGCCTGTGTTTACATTATATAGGCAGAGGAAGTGTCCTCCCCTTCACCTGGCTGCAACCCACTGTCCTCCCTTCCACCTGGCTGCAACCCCTTCTGTCCTTCCCTTCATCTGGCTGCAACCCACTGTCCTCCCTTCCACCTGGCTGCAACCCCTCTGTCCTTCCCTTCACCTGGCTGCAACCCACTGTCCTCCCTTCCACCTGGCTGCAACCCCTCTGTCCTTCCCTTCATCTGGCTGCAACCCACTGTCCTCCCTTCCACCTGGCTGCAACCCCTCTGTCCTTCCCTTCACCTGGCTGCAACCCACTGTCCTCCCTTCCCCCTGGCTGCAACCCCCCATCCTCCCCTTCACCTGGCTGCAACCCCCCTGTCCTTCCCACCACCTGGCTGCAACGCCCCTGTCCTCCCCTTCACCTGGCTGTAACCCCTCTGTCCTCCCCTTTACCTGGCTGTAACTCCTCTGTCCTCCCCTTCACCTGGCTGCAACCCCCCTGTCCTTCCCACCACCTGGCTGCAATGCCCCTGTCCTCCCCTTCACCTGGCTGTAACCCCTCTGTCCTCCCCTTTACCTGGCTGTAACCCCCTGTCCTCCCTTCCGCCTGGCTGCAACCCCCCTGTCTTCCCTTCCACCTGGCTACAACCCCCCTGTCCTCCCTTCCACCTGGCTGCAACCCCCTGTCCTCCCATTCACCTGGCTGCAAACCCCCTGTCCTCCCCTTCACCTGGCTGCAACACCCCTGTCCTCCCTTCCACCTGGCTGCAACCCCCCTGTCCTCCCTTCCACCTGGCTGCAACCCCCCTGTCCTCCCTTCCACCTGGCTGCAACCCCCCTGTCCTCCCTTCCACCATTTTTCCCCTTAAGCCGGAGAAGTTTTGTCTTTAAGGGCTACTTGGCTTTTGTTCATAGGTTGCACAAAAAGGCCAAAAGGGTGATCTGCATGCTCTGAGGTAAGGTAACTCTGAAGGTGTGGCTGGAACTGTGTGTGCAGTGTCATGAGGGAGTCGAACATACATACAAATAGATGGTGTTCATGCTGGTAAAAAGTGAAGGACTACAAGTCCCAGAATGAACCCCTCAGAGCAAGCAAGCTGAACAGTGTTGCTAATCAGTGATGCCAATCAGTGCCCATCAGGGCTGTCTATCAGTGCTGCCCATCAGTTCCACCTATCGGTGTCCTTCCATGCTGCCTATCAGTGCTCATCAGTGCTGGCTATCAGTGCCCATCAGTGACACCTATCAGTTCTACCTATCATTGCTACTTATTCATTTCAATCAGTGCTGCCTATTAGTGCCCATCAGTGATGCCAATCAGTGCCACCTATTAATGCTGCCCATCAGTGCTGTCTATCAGTGCTACCCTTCAGTGCCACTTATCAGTGCCCTTCAGTGCCGCCTATCAGTGCCCTTCAGTGCCGCCTATCAGTGCCCTTAAGTTCTGCCTATTAGTGCCCTTCAGTGCCGCCTATTAGTGTCCTTTAGTGCCACCTATCAGTGCCCATCAGTGCCGCCTATCAGTGCAACCTCATCAGTGCCTCCTCATCAGTGCCGCCTCTTTCTCTGCCCCACTGACCTCATCCTCTGCTCCATTGAGCACATATGTGGCACTTGGACAAATCATGTCTCAGGGTCTGATGAAGAAGCCACAGCTGTTTACTGTGAATAGCTGCAGCTTGCTCATCAGATCCTGAGACCAGAACGATATACCCCGGCTGGGGTGGGAAAAAATTAGATGATGGGTGGTGGGCGCCTGATTTTTGTCTTACCTAGGGCAGCACAAAACCTAAATACACCACTGGTTAGAGCAGGGGTAGGCAAACTACAAATCCCATCATGCATCTGCCTCTAGGAGTCATACCTGTGATTGTCAGGGTCTTGCAATGTCTCATGGGACTTGTAGTCTCACCACAGCTGGAGGGCCAAGGTTGCCTACACCTGGGTTAGAGAATGAAACCACCACACATGTTGGAGAACACAGGCATCGAAGAGCCATCAAAATTGTATTTCTTTAAACTCTAGGGCAGGGGTGTCAAACTCAATTTCATCGTGGGCCGCATCAGCATTATGGTTGCCCTCAAAAGGGCCGGTTGTATCTGTAAGATTAGATGTCCAACGCATCCCCTTCCCTTTACATTAGATGTCAAGAGCCCCCTTCCACCATCAGAAGTTGAGTCCCCCCTCTCCCTTGCATCACAGTGCACCCCCCTTTCCTTATGCTGCTGCTGGGAAGAAGTTGGATGCATTGCTTGAAAGCAGAAAGTAAGGGTCTGGAGGATGACTGGAGAGGTGTGAGGGCCGCATGAATTGGCCTGGAGGGCCGCATTCGGCCCGCGGGCCTTGTGTTTGCCACCTCTGCTCTAGGGCATAACACACCTGATCCTATGATATGCCACAGCCAACCCATACGTTTGTATCCTCAAATGAACACATTTGCAATACTCTATACTGTGGCCTTTAGGTTAAAAGACTACACTGCCTGTAGATAATACAAATAGCAACAATCACATTACAACCAATTAATGCCACTACATAGCTCCCAACTGTCCCTGATTTGGAGAAATGTCCCTCTGTCCCTCTTTGCCCCTCATTTGTCCCTCATTTTTGTCTGATCCAAATAGTTGTATAACTAATGCACTTTTTATCTTTCAAAAAGTGTTTCCCAGTGCTAAATCTTTCATCCAAATTCTAAATTGCTGCATTTGTAAATTTTAAAAGCCAATATAAAGGAACAGTAGTGGTAAAAAAAAAGCCCTTGTGGATTTAACTAACCTTTTTTGGGGGTTTATTCACCTTTAGGGGGGTGTGGCAGGGGGCGTATCTTATGCCTATATAGGTTTGGTAGTAGGTGTCCCTCATTCCCATCTCAAAATGTTGGAAGGTATGCCACTACAGTATTAATCTGAACTTACTCTCGCTATACTGGTTACCTGTCAGATACTGTAGAGCATTTGTTTTATGTCCAAATCCAGCCAAACCCTTTTATTTGGTTTTTAGATGCAGAGCGAAAGGCTGAAATAAAGACTTTGTCACCAGAGCATTCAACAACAATTTTCCAATAGGCATACATGTGTTTATATATATATATATATATATATATATATATATAAATATATATATATATATATATACAGGGCTTTTTTTTCAGGAGGAACTTGGGGGAACTCAGTTCCACTACCTCTGGCTCAGACCCTTTGGTGTCTGCTCACCACAATCACTTAAAAAACACAGAAGTCTGGTTTCTGTGTTTACAAGTGACAGCTTTGTAACCCCCTGAACTCTGAATTCTGTATGTAATGCAATTCTAGTATTTAATACCCCTTTAAGACCCTTCTACTGTTTGTAAAATCTGAGCGGGTTGTGGTTGAGTTCCTGCACCTATTTTCTGAGAAAAAAAGCTCTGTATATATATATATATATATATATATATATATATTGTGACGGTATGCGAGGTGCGATACATGATCATAGGTACATTTCACCTCGCATACGTTCTATTTTGAGAGACTGAACCGGAATCCGGTCCGGGTTTTACAGCCTCTGGGCCTGGCTAGGCTTCCGGTCCGGATGTTTGGTTCCACTCGAGTCCACAATCAGCTGGACTTTAAAAGACCAGGAAGAGAGCACAACAGGGCTCTGGCTTGAGACTCAGAAAGGGACCTGAGTGAGGGGAGCGCTGAGTGTTGGACTAAAAAGAGGTTTGCTTTACTGCATTATTTGTGGGTGACGGGGACCAGACCTGCACTTTATAGAGAGGAGACTATTTGTTTAGTTAGCGCCGGACGGCAAGGATTTAATTTATTGTTTTCTTTATTTTTTTAACCTGCAAACCTTTTAATAAAAACCTGGCATCCGCCAGACTTAAAAAGAAAGTGCCTGCTTGCGGACTGTCATTCAGAAAAGGTGATCCCCACAAGCTAATCTCCCACAATATATATATATATATATTATTCATGTTATTTAACTGTAGAAATGTCCATTGTGTAGATATCCAAAAGCCCTGGATGCCACCACTTTAAATGCCATATCAGCAGCCCCTGCAGACTCCAAGCTGTCATTGGTATGATACTTCATAGTATTTAGCTTTGCTACTCTGGATGATACGTAAAAGGTTATGTAGAGAGGGGATGGGTGGAGGAGCTGTGCCAGCACTTAGAGTTACTAGACACTCCCATAAAAGGCGAGGGCTAGGAAGTTCAAGGTGGAAGGGGGCTGTGCTAGGGAACTGACTCTTTCTGCAGTAGCCTAACTGCAAGTCAATAAGAACATTGTGTATGGAAACATAAATTGTTACCTGTATTTTATAAGTTGGTGTCAGGGTCTCTTTAAGTTGATAAATGCTCATCAGTGCTCTAGACTCCTTGGAGCTGCCTCTATACATCACAGAAATAATTATTCTGCTTCTGTCAGCGAACATTCTCTATTTGACTTAAACCCATAGGCGTGCACACCGGGTGTGAGAAGATTCCCCTGCTGCTTGGTTGCGAGAAAGAGACTGGGGAATATCTGCCCCCAGCCCCTTACTTTGTCTCAAAATTTAGACATCAGGGGACTGTTTAGACCCCTGATATTTCACCAAAGCCTCCAATGCGGCACCTAAAAGAATTGTAAAAAAACAATAATAGAAATGCTTATATAAAAAATAATGCAATTATAAAAGTAAATAAAAATGTAATAATAAAAAAAAAAAATAAACTACTGACCTCAACCTTTGCCCTACTGACATCGTTCATTGCTCTACCGACACTGTCCATTGCCCTATATATTTATAAGACATGTGTGTTTTGAGCTTTGGGTGCACACCCTAATGCAATAGGCTGAGCACACCTATGCTTGGAGGAAAGTTCCCGCCCACCCTCCCCTAGGTTTGTGTTTAACGTGTGTGCGTCTGTTTGTGGTTTGTTTTCTTTTTGCTTTGTTTTCATGCACAGGTTGAGTTGATCAAGTTGTGTTGGTCTTTGCGGGTGAAGGATGATACCTCGGAAAGAAGAGTTCAGGACCTGTCGGTGAATTGGGTCCTGGTATTGGTATTTCAGATAACGGAGGTTAGCTGGAAGTATTGGTAACGGGGCACTGCGGTCCATGGTTGTCTCTAAACCAGCCGGTCGGCTTGAGGCCTATCAGCAGATTGGAGAGGTACCGCAGTGCAGTATATTTAACATGGATGGTGATCGAGGTTTCCTGCAGAGACCAACACTAGGGTGGACTGATGGGTTATAACAGATTTTTCTTATGTTGATGTTAATTTAAGAGTTTGTGTTAATAAATAAGGCTGCTATGGCCTATGTTTTCTCCAACTTTCGGTGTGGTCTAAATTAATAAGGTAGGGGTAGGAGGTTGGAAGAAAAGGGGTATGTAAAGTAAGGTGACCAGATTTTTAAAATGAAATCTGGGGACATATTTTTTCTTTACTAGTAATAGCAACAATCAGCGACTCTCTGCCCGTCGCCTCACAGCCTCTCAAGTCTTACTCTTCGGGCCCCCGGCTACTACTGGATGGGGAGCGGAGGAAGATCACTCCGCCAGGGAAGGCAAGGAGATAGGCAGGTGGCTGGCCAGGATTTGAGCCAAGGCAGAAGAACATGCGAGCGAAGCTGAATGGGCATGCACCCAAAACTAAAGAAATATTCCCTCCGCTCCGACCAGCACATGATCATCAGAAAGGGGCACAGATAATGGGAAAAATATAACCCCTTTATGCTAGTAGGCACGGTGGAGCGGGGTGTGTGTAATTCTATTTTTTTTATTTTAATTCTGCACTGATTGTCTTTTAATTTGCCCCTGCTCCCTATTAAATCCAATCTGGGGACAAAACCAGGGACAGACTTGGTCCGGGGACAGTGTCCTCAATCAGGGGACTGTCCCCTAAAACTGTCTGGTCACCCTAATGTAAAGGGAAGTACATCTGTTATACAATAGTCATGTATTTCTTCACTAATACCATCCAAATTCCTGTATGCCTCTTCTTCTTTCTTCTTGTTGTCATCTTATATTACTGCTGCCTTCATTGTCTGGCAGTCGGACCCCTTTGGCCTGTATATCATGTCACTTCTCACTGTGAAGTCCTTTCATCACCTTGCACAACATGTCATTGCGGTCAGTATAAATGTTATAGTCATCTCATATAATATAGTACAACTACTGCTCAGAATGTCAGACAGAAATCAGGCCGGTAACATAGCTGAAATAATGCCAACATGCTTGTTTCCATTTCCTCTGTGGAAACTTACAACATTGTATCAACACCTGGTTCTGTGATGCTGACAGCCTGTCTGCAACCTGTCGCCTTGAACTAGCAAGGAGAAATCTCATTGTCTCAAGCTACAGAAAAATGTGCAACCAAGACCATAAATTGGTACATAGTTGTGGATGTCTTTATATAAAACAAAAATGACAATACTTACAAATAAATGCAGCTACATCTACAAATGTGAGGCCATGAGAATAGATCATACATATTAACCACTTGCTTACTGGGCACATATACCCCCTTCTTGCCCAGGCAAGATGTCTGCTTTCAGCACTGCGCCGCTTTAACTGACAATTGCGCGGTCGTGTGACGTGGTTCCCAAACAAAATTGACGTCCTTTTTCCCCACAAATATCTTTCTTTTGGTGGTATTTGATCATCTCTGTGGTATTTTTTGCGCTATAAACAAAAAAAGAGCGTCAATTTTGAAAAAAAAAACACAATATTTTTTACTTTTTGCTATAATAAGGCCCCTTTCACATTGAGGCGTTTTTCACGCAGTACAGCACTAAAAATAGCGCTGCTATACCGCCTGAAAAAAACCTGCCCTGTAGTCTTCAATGTGAAAGCCCGAAGGCTTTTACACTGAAGCGGTGCGCTAGCAGGACGGCTTCAAAAGTCCTGCTAGCCGCATCTTTCCAGCGGTATAGGAGCGGTGTGTTTACCGCTCCTATACCACTCCTTCCCATTGAAATCAATGAGAAACCGCGGTAATACCGCCCGCAATGCACCTCTACAGAGGCGCATTGCGGGCGGTATTAACCCTTTTTCGGCCGCTAGCAGGGGTTAAAACTGCACCGCTATCGTTCGGATACCACGGTAAATACGACGGTGTAGCAGTGCTAAAAATCGCGCTGTTATAACGCCCCCGTGGCTCTACTGCCCAATGTCAAAGCAGCCTAAATATTTTAGGCCGATACGTATTCTTCTACATATTTTTGGTAAAAAAAATCGCAATAAGCGTATATAGTGATTGGTTTGCGCAAAAGTTATATCGCCTACAAAATAGAGGATAGAACTATGACATTTTTTTATCTATTTTTTTTACTAGTAATGACGGCGATCTGTGATTTTTATTGGGACTGCGACATTATGGCGGACACATCGAACATTTTTTACATATTTTTGGGACAATTCACATTTATACAGCGGTCAGTGCTATAAATATGCACTGATTACTGTATAAATGTGACTGGAAGGGGTTAACACTAGGGGGCGAGGAAGGGGTTAAATTTGTTCCCTAGGTGTGATTCTTGCTGTGGGGGGAGGGGACTGACTGGGGGAGGTAACCGATCTGTGTCCCCATGTCCTTGGCTGTGTAACGGGTACCTGGCCAGGCACGCGCATCGGCACCTCAGTGACACGGCGCTCGCGCACCCCCCAGTGGCCGCAGGAGCCAAGAACATCAATAGATGTCCTCCCAGCATTGTACAGCCACTTTGTGGCCGTCAAACTACAATGGCCGGATACGGAGTGGTTAAAGGAGAAGTACAGCCAAAGTTTGTTCTACACTCCTGTGACCTATTTTCAGCAGACATCGGGCTGAAGCCCGCGTTCAGCTGATGTCACACAGCCGGTCAAGGCTCAGGAAATATCACAACCATATGGTTATGATCCACCTTGGAGCCTGGACTGGCTCAGCCTCTTATCAAGCCACTGAGAGCTTGAGTCGGCCACTCCTGCCCCCTCCACATCCCAGCGATCCATTAAGTTTGGTGGGAGGGAAGGGGGCAGAGCAGAGAGCCAGTGACTGGAATTCACCAGCTCTCTGCTCAGGTAGCTGTGAGAACTGAGCGATCACTGGTGTTTGATCGCTCGGTTCTCAGTTCCTAGCGCTTCAGTGCAGAGAGCCATGACAGATACAGCTTGGGACCGATGCTGCATCCACCTAGGTAAGTACGATTCCAAAATTAAAAAATAATCCCTACTTCTCTGTTAAGATATGTTTACACACACATACCAAATGTAGATGTCATTATTCACAAACATAAATCATGTATACTGTGTATTCAGGTGCTGAATCTGAGGCACATTGGACCTGAATGGTAAAAAATAGTAATGGCCATTTTCTAATTTACAGTGCCTTGGAAAAGTATTCATACACCTTGAAATTTTCCACATTTTGTTGTGTTACAACCAAAAAACGTAAATGTATTTTATTGGAGTTTTATGTGATAGACCAACACAAAGTGGCACATAATTGTAAAGTTAAAGGAAAATTATAAATGGTTCTCCAAATTTTTTACAAATAAATATGTGAAAAGTGTGGCGTGCATTTATATTCAGCCCCCTCAGTCAATACTTTGTAGAACCCCCTTTCACTGCAATTACAGCTGCAAGTCTTTTTGGGATGTCTCTACCAGCTTTGCACATATAGAGAGTGACATTTTTAACCCATTCTTCTTTGCAGAATAGCTCAAGCTCTGTCAGATTGGATGAAGAGCGTCTGTGAACAGCAATTTTCATGTCTTGTCACAGATTCTCAATTGGATTTAAGTCTGAACTTTGACTGGGCCATTCTAATACATGAATATGACTTGATCTAAACTATTCAATTGTAGCTCTGGCTGTATGTTTGGGGTCAATGTCTTGCTGGAAGGTGAACCTCTGTCCCAGTCTCAAGTCTTTTGCAGACTCTAAGGCCGCGTACACACGAGGAGATATATCCGATGAAAACGGTCCGACGGACCGTTTTCATCGGACATGTCTCCTGGGAGATTTTGGTCTGATGTGTGTACACACGATCAAACCAAAATCCCTGCGGACAGACAGCGCGGTGACATGGTGGTGACGTTGACGCCGCCACCTCACCAAACCAGGAAGTAAAATGCTTCCACGCATGCGTCAAATCCATTCGACGCATGCGGGAGATTTCGGTCCGCTGGTTAGGCATACTAACCAGCGGACATGTCCGACAGACAGCTTTCCAGCAGACAAGTTTTAAAGCATGCTTTAAAACTTTTGTCTGCTGGAAACCTGTCTGCTAGCCCGTACACACGATCGGATATGTCCGCTGGAACTGGTCTGCGGACCAGTTTCAGCAGATATGTTCGATCGTGTGTACGCAGCCTTACAGGCTTTCTTCTAAGATTGCCCTGTATTATGGCACCATCCATCTTCCCATTAACTCTGATCAGCTTCACTGATCCTGCTGAAAAAGAGCACCCCCACAACATTATGCTGCCACCACCATGTTTCACGGTGGGGATGGTATGTTCAGGGGGATGTGCAGTGTCAGTTTTCCGCCACACAAAGTGTTCTGCCTTTAGGCCAAAAAGTTCAGTTTTGGTTTCATCTGACCACAGCACCTTCTTTCACATGTTTGCTGTGTCCTTCACATGGTTTCTTGGAAACTGCAAACTGAAATTCTTATGGTTTCTTTCAGCAATTGCTTTTTTCTTGCCATTCTTCAATAAAGGCCAGATTTGTGGAGTGCACCACTAATATCTCCGGGGCGGCTGTGGAGTGAACTGCAAAGAAACGCTGTGTGACTTTGGCTGATTTTGCTCTGATTCGTCCCTGAAATTTAGAACAAGGACGAACAGTGTTGCTGTGGGATCTAGGGCCGGTTTAGGTGTTAACAGAGCCTTAAGGTTTGGTGAGCATGTATTTTTGATGATGATACAAAGTTGTGCTATCAAATTGATATTCCTGGAGGTATTTGTAACATGAAAAATGATTTGTGATTGCTTGAGGATTGATCAAAGCCATGGGAACTGCAGATCAATGTTTCTAAATGTAAAATGTTGCACCGGGGAAAAATATTTCCTTGATAGAGTACGATTTTGGAGGTTCAGTGTTGCCCAGAAATACAGAGAAAAAAGATTGTGGGGTGTGTCCAGAGACAGGGCTGTCTTAATGAGAGGGTACACCTGGGCACTGCCCAGGGGCCCCAGCTGCATGGGGGGGTCCCTACACTTTTCCCAAAGCAGCTGGTCCTTGAGCCCACACTGCCCTGAAATTGGGGGGCCCCATGATGGCACTGAGAGTGATAGTTGAAAAGGGGAAAAATGACATTTTTTTTCATCACAAAAAGTGATCGTGTGTACGGGGCATTATCGTCCAGTTGACACTTCAACTGGAACAGCGTCTTCTTACTTTGGCCATTGGGCAGCAGCTGATGACGTTTGCTGAAGTTATATTATCCCAGACACCCAGCTTGACTGACACATGCACTGGCATTGCATATGCTCAGCAAAACATTTGCTGGGAAAAACTAGGAGTTTTTTGGCAGAGGCAACACAAAGTGTCACCTATCATATATCCTCAACCTCCTAGCATTTTTTTAGACTTCAGTTTCACTTTACCTTTAATATGGCTCATATCTGATTAGAAAACAAACTGACCTACACAGTTTTCATCCTTGAGTACTTACAGAGCTGAGTGCAGTTATTTCTATTTATTCATTTACATCATCCAGGGAGTTGTGATCAATTCTTTATACTCTCAATGCTCTAAAAAGCCAAGGGCCAGATTTACAGAGCCATTACGCCGCCATTACAGGAGATGCGCGGCGTAAGTCTAAATCTGCGCATGCGTATCGATGCGCCGCATCCCCAAAACGATATACGCATGAAATTTACGTTTTTTGGACCGGCGTAATTTCGATAGACCGGCGTATCCGTCCGCACAAAACTGCGCTAGACACACCATTGATTTTTCTATTAAAATATGCAAATGAGGGAGTTACGGGGATCCACAAAAGTAAGTTGGTGCAGCGCAGGCTACGCGCTGTGCGCAACAGCTGCACGTCCTGTCTAAAATTAGACCATATAAAAGGTGGAATAAAATTAGACAATCTGACTACATGTCAGCTAAAGCAACACTGTTAGTGAGGAGCTGAGCAGTCACACTTGCTGGACAACAAACTTTATGCCAACATGCCAGGGGCATCCTTGCTCATAGCTATACTAATGACTTTAGAGGAGCAAAGAAGGAGGAGGGCACGAAGGAGCATATACCGCACACGCATAGACATCTTTGGCATGAGTGATTCTGAGGTGTATCGCATCTTCAGATTCACCCCTCATGCCTTCCTGGAATTAACCACAACCCTGCAGGAGGACATCACCAGCCCAACACACCGCTCACATGCAGTGCAGCCACTGGTCAAGGTCCTGGCAACACTCCATTTCCTTGCCAGTGGCTCTTTTCAAAGAACAAGTGGAGTGGTGGCTGGGATGGCACAATCCTCCATGAGCAGATGTGTGCACCAGGTTGTCCCTGCAATCCTCAGACGCATGGCCAACCAAATCATCAAACCAACCACTAAGGACCTGCGGCTGAAGGCAATGACAGATTTCTACAGAATTGCCAGATTCCCACGCACCGTGGGGGCCATTGATTGCACACATGTGGCACTCCAGCCCCCCCCCCGTGAGACAGAGCACATGTACCGCAATCGGAAGCATTGGCATTCCATCAACGTACAGGTGATAGTCGATGCCCAAGGCCTCATATGGCACGTCCGTGCCAAACACCCCGGATCCAGCCATGACAGCTACATATACAATCAGAGCCCCATCCCAATGGAATTCGAACAGAACGTGTATGGGGACACCTGGCTGGTTGGTGAGTGACATGGGTGGCAGGCATGACTGTCCCCCCCATGATGCACACATCACAAGGGGCACATGCATGACTAACATCCTCCTGTCTTTTCCCTTACAGGTGACTCTGCATATGCACTGGGACCCCATCTCATGACTCCTATCCGGAACCCCCAAACCCCAGGAGAGGAAAGATACAATGAAGCCCACGCCCAAACACGTGCAGTGGTGGAACGCACCTTTGGCCTCCTGAAGTCATGTTTCCAATGCCTGGATAAGTCTGGGGGGACCCTGTTGTATTCCCCAAACTTTGTGTGCCAGATCATTGGTGCATGTTGCATGCTGCACAAATTCGCAGTGCGAAAGGGCCTGCAGATTGACATACGTGATGACCTGACCCCCGAACCAGACAATCCCCCCCTAACCGAGGATACCCCGTCTACTGAGGGAAGAGCAGCCAGGAGACAGCTCACATTAGGCATCTTTGCACGTTAAACACACACATTAATAATGGCACAATGAGAATGCATGCATGCACACCACTGTGGTCCCTAGCACAGACACATCACGTCCTCATCAAATTGGATTAGCACAAGCCCACCATGCAGGACTTGTGAGCAGCAACGCCACGCCACGGCTCCAATTATGTCACTGTACATTCATACACCATTCACACGGACCTGGGGATCACTTCTCCCTGGTCCTGGGGAACCCTTCTCCACCACAAATGACGGTGACACCCCTTTTCCGGCAGGAATGTCACCCCCACATTCCAAAATCATTCCCAACCCAAAAATAAATAAATTGTCCAGCAAAAAGCAAAAAATTTCCAGCACAAAAAAAAAAGAAGGGGGAAACCAAATTAATGCCGCTGGCGTGACCCACGCCTGGGGTGCCCACGACCATGGCTCCTCAGGGGAGACTCATGGGGGGGGTAATCCGGGGAAGGAGGAGCAGCCCCTGGTCTCTGCCCACCTGGCGGCCTGCCCTCCAAGGCCACGGCAATTCTGTTCAGGCCAGCACTTAGTGTTGCCGTATTGGCCTGGATAGCCTAGGTGAGGGCCCTCACATCCTGCCCAACGTCTGCTATAGTAGTCTGCAGTTCGTTTACGCAATTTGTAAGAGCCCGGGAGTGGCAGTCCAGGTCCCCAAGCGTATCCTTTATGAAGGACAGGCTCTCCTCCATCCGCACCAAAGTCTGGCTGACCTGTCCCAGATGGTGGGTCTGAAGGGCCTGGTCCCTTCTGAGATTGGCGGGCAGAACCTCGGCCACCCCCTGGTCTTCTGGGACGACTTCCTGCCTTCAGCTGATGCTTGTGGCTGGGGAGAAGGGGAGTCCCTTGGGAGAGGAGCCCTGTTGGGGGAGGAGTGGGAGGGGCTACCCTTTATGGAGGGCTGGCTGCTGCCAGCCAGAGGGGAAGACTCCTCAAAAAATAACAATCCACTGGCTGACATGACCTCCTCCTCCAATTCAAACTCCTTCGAGGACTCCGGCCTTGTCTGGGGGTCCTCATCAGGCTGGTGTCCCGGGGATGGTGCAGTCAGGCCAGATGGCCCAGCACCCTCCTGCACATCTGTGGATGAAACAAAACATTCACAGGTTGGAGGATCCACACACTTGCCACATATTCCCTCCCCCCCCCCCCACACACATGCTACACACCAGATAGGGAAAAAAAAACATACCTGTCATCACGGGCTCCTGACTGGAGTCATAGGCAGGCAGGCCCTCCACTTGTTGCCTATTAAAGGTCTGGGCCACCACACGCTCCTCTGCTGTCAGACTAACAGGGCATGGTGGGCCCCCTCCAGTGCCCCTGGCATGGGCTGCCATTTTGGCCAGCTTCTTTCGGACCGGACGCCGGAGATCATTGATCTTCTTGACGATCCCCTCGCGTGTCCGGGTCTCCCCCCCCCCCCCAATGAATTTACCTGGTCGGTAATGTTCTGCAAAATCTCCTTCTTCGTGGCCGGGGTGGTGTTGGCACTCTCTGGGCCGTGCAGGAAACGCCCATATTGGGTAAGGGCCCGGGCAATAATTTGTTTCTCCCCCAAAGTAAAATTGCTCTTGCGCTTCCTCTCAGTCATATTCATACAACAACTCTCTCCCAAACAATCACCAAAAATCACTCACAAAAACAAGCAGGAAAAATCAAGCAACAAAACAAACAAACAAAATCTATCAACCAAAAAGTCTCACAACCAGTCACCAAAAGACAATATCAAATATATTCTACAAAACACTAGCTCAAACAGTCAACAAATATCACAAAGACAAGTCACAACGCAACAAACGCGAACACACAACAGAACAAAAGCACCTTGCTGTATAGGAAGGGATACAAAGGGATGTACTTTTGCAAAGGAAGGGCGTTTGTGTCTGTCTATTTAAGCTCTCTGCGTAGTTTACTAAGTTGCCCGGGTCCACTTCCAATTTCACTGATTGCGCCGTTCCTGAGTTGTGAGCATGCACAGAGAGGTGCTGACCATGGTCTGCTTCATGTGCGCATGCGCGATGCGGCCGGCCCTTCATTTGCATGGGGTCACGGCTCATTTCAATGAAACACGCGCACGTCCTTCCCAATTTGAATTACTCCGCCTTACGCCTCAGAATTTACGTTACACCGGCGCAAATTTCTGTGCAAATACTACGAGGATACGGTGATTGCGCCTCTACATTGCGCCGGTCTAACGTAAAGGAGGTGCGCTATGCCGGTCAAAATATGCGCCAATGTAAGTGAATCTGGCCCCAAAAGTTTAATTCCACATGGTTCTGTGCTTGGATCATAATTCTTTAAATTATTTAAAAAGCATGTAGTGCTTGAGATTCGATTCATTATTTCTTTGTTATTGTGACAGTTTTTTCAATGTTGGGCAACTCAGTCATGTCTAACTCGAGTTCTCCAGATTACATTATAAATCAACTTCTCTCTTGTTTATCGTGTTGTTAAAAATGGTGTTCTGTCTGAACTGTCTCCAATAAAGTATCCTGCTGATGATACCCTCCCTTTTAACTGCCATAGAAGTGTGTTATTCCAATAATAATTATAAACAGATGTCCAGATCACCCCACCCCCCTTACATTAGATATTAAGAGCCCCCCAACATCAAAAGTCAAGGGCCCCCCCCCACCTCTCTTACATCACAGTGCACCCCTTTACCTTGTGCTGCTGCCAGGAAGGTAGGGGTCGAAGCTGGGAAGCAGAAAGTGCAGGGTCTGAAGGAGGACCAGAGGAGGGCTGGAGTTAGCTGCCGAATGCTAAGACCAGGGATGGTGGAGATGAGGGGGTGCGGTGGCTGTACAGAGAGGTGCAGGATCTCTGAAAGAAGTTCTGTCCTCCTCTCTGCTGATGACTGCTGAGACAATGTGGGGGCAGAGACAAGGGGGATACCGTTGCTGCAGGAGAGGTGATAGGGCTACATAAAATGGTCTGGTGGGCTGGATTCAGCCCATGGGCCTTGTGTTTAACACATGTGCTTTAAAGGAACACTAAAGGTTTGTTTTTTATTAGATCAATTGATTGCTGTAAGCTACAGCATTTAAATACCACGTACCTCGTTTTTCCTTTTGACCTCCAAAACACAGTAATCCAGGTTTGAAAATGCTATTTCCTGTCTCTCCTCTTCTTGCTTTCCACCAGCACCTGAGCCGTTTTGTATGGTGGAAAGCAGAATGTGCTCACCCCCTGCCTATGACTACAGCCCTGCGTGAAGATGCACTCTTATGCCTCACAGGCATGGAGGCTAAGCCTAATGGGAACTGTAGTTCCAATTAGGCCGTGATGTAGCTAGAATGAATGCGCACCGCAAACCAGGAAGTCAGTGAGAATAACGATTCAGGAGTGACGGAGGTGAATAAAACAGCTCGATTTCAACAGGTATCAAACTAGTTATAATGCAAAACATTACTTTTTACTTTATCAGCTACTGTCAGACTTGAATTTAAGAGGAAATTAGTTTTGTCTTTACAACCCCTTTAAAGGAACATTGCTGCTAGAAATGCTAATCCTAACCTAAAATCATTTTGGTATGCAAAACGGTTAAACAGTAATTACTAAATAAAGTGGTGCATGACAAAACTTCAAGAATTGGTCTGGTCACTAATGCCCTGTACACACGATCGGTTCATCCGATGAAAACGGGCTGATAGATTTTTTCATCAGCTATTAGACATGTGCATTAGTTTTTGTTAGAATGCATTTTCGTTCGAAAATAAACCAAAACCAGCGCAAGAAACCAAAACTGAAAGATCCGACATAAAAAAATGCTTTATTTTCGTTTTCGTTGCGTTAAAAATTTGATATAGAGAGATTCGACATTATAGGGAAAAGATTTGACATTATAGGGAAAAGATTTGACATTATAGAGAAAAGATTAGACACTATAGAAATAATAGATTTGACATTACAGAAATTAGATTTCGATTTATGAGAAAATAGATTCGACATTATTACTAGTCATACTAGTCATTAGAATTCTTGTAGGCGGAATATTCGAACGGAAATGTACGATTCGACGTAAAGATTCGACGTTCCGTCGAATATTCTTTTGACCATTCGACAGAAACCAAGTATTATTGGATTTTCAGACGAAAGCTATTCCCCAACGAAAAACTAAATAAATCAAAACGATTTTCGGGAGTAACTAAATAAATTTATTTTCCAAACGAAAACGAAAAAATGAAACAAAATATTCCAGTCTGCACATGTCTGTCAGCTATCCAATAAAGCTGACTTTCATCAGTCTTGCCTACACACCATCAGTTAAAAAAAACAATCGTGTCAGAACACGGTGACGTAAAACACAACAACAAAACAAAGTTCAATGCTTCTGAGCATGCATCGACTTGATTTTGAGCATGCGTTGATTTTTAACCGATGAATTTCCCCACAGACAATCGTTTTTTTCTATAGTTTTTTTAACCATCAGATAATTTTAAAACAGGTTCTACGTTTTTTCACCGATGGGGAAAAAAACTGATGGGGCCCACACACGATCGGTTCGTCTGATGAAAACGGTCCATCAGACTGTTTTCATCAGACGAACTGATCGTGTGTAAGCGGCATTAGGGTCGGTTTACACTGGTGCGAGTTGATAACGAATGTGATGCATTAAAAAAAACTGGACGGTCGTCCACATCTATGCATTGCGATTCCTCTACTAATGCCATGCGATAATAAAAAGGGCCTTGTGCGCGTGTATAGCGTTGGGTTGAAAATGTAGTCTCCATAGACATCAATGTAAATCATTCTGGAATCGCATTGTTGGTTCAGATATGTGCGAATTCCACCACACTACTCTCCACAAAAACCAGGGAGTACACGGGAAGTTAACATCTTTTTTTTGATAAAAAAAATTCACTGTTCATTGTGCCTCTAAAGTCCGACCTGTGGGTCACTATACAGTGTCCCTTTTCTCTCCCTTATCTAACCCTCTACAGATGTGGCCATATATGTACTTTCTCATAATTTAAGCTAGTAAAGAACAATGCAATTACCCTAATTAATATACCCGCTACAGACTGCGAGCTGCACATGCTCTAAGCCAGGCATGTCCAATGTCCGGCCCGGGGGCTAATTGCGGCCCCCGTTCCAGTTTAATGTGGCCCCCCTGGTAATTTGGATTTATACTGTTTTTATCAGCGCTGCCTCGGAGGGGACAGGGAGGGGGAAACGAGTGCTGTCAAATTACATACAGGAGAATATCCTGTTTACTCAGCGGCATCTGTAATAGGAAGTCCCGTCTCCTGGGCTGCCATTGGACGACTTCTCTGTCTATCATAAAAGGAGGCACAATTGTATTAAAGAGGCTGCTGTGTAAACAGGAGGTTGTCCTGTATGTAATCTGTTGGTGCTCGTCCTGACCCACCAATCCCCTCCAAGGCTGCAGATGGGCATCGATCAGGCTGCATTCATGGCAATGGAGAGGCTGCATTCATGGCAATGGAGAGGCTGCATTCATGGCAATACAGAGGTTTGTTAGGCAAAATGGTCGGCCCTCACGCATGTTCACTTCATCAAATCTGGCCCTCTTTGAAAAAAGTTTGAACACCCCTGCTCTAAGCAATCTCTTGGTACGCCTATCTAACGAAAATATGATTTGTTTGTTGCTATACACTATTGGTTGCTATGTAGCCAACTTGAATTCACAAAAGAAGCCTATACTGCGCTAAAAGTAATTAGAGTGAAAAATATTAGTGAAAAACAAAGCTGTGACATCTATAAACATGCGATACTCATGTGTAAGAAATATGTAAAAAAGGGAAAAGAAAATCGAGCTAAAATAAATGATCTAGTGAAACAAATATTTATTAATACATGCAGAATCAGTTAATTTATGTACTAAATAATACAATAATTAAATAAATATATATATAAAGTGTAAATAATTGTATGTTTGGAAAGTCCCAACAATAAAGATGAAAGTCCACAAAATGGGGAAAGTGAAAACAATCAGGCATGAAAATAACGTTGAAGTAGATATATCCGCCACCACCAGGATGATAGAAGATAACCGCTCCTGGGAGAATGCATCGGGAACAAGATTAAGTATAGACACCCTTACTGGACGAGTTGGACCTCCTTTTAATGGCAAGGTCATATGGACCTGCAGAAATAACCCTTTGCGGGGTCTCCATAGATCACAATAGTATGCACCACCTATCGGTTCCTCCAGCACCAGCAGCAAGCTGTCTCTTGAACCCATCTTGAAGAGGTAAGCCTATAATAGGGAACATAGCGGACGGAAGTAAGGCAGCGGCTAGGAACCAATAGGAGCCGAGTGGTCCATACTATCGTGATCTATGGAGACCCAGCAAAGGGTTATTTCTGCAGGCCAATATGACCTTGCCATTAGAGGAGGTCCAACTTGTCCAGTAAGGGTGTCTATACTTACTCTTGCTCCCGGTGCATTCTCTCAGGAGAGGCTTTCTTCTATCATCCTGGTGGTGGCGAATATATCTACTTCAACTTTATTTTCACACCTGATTGTTTTCACTTTCACAATTTTGTGGACTTTCATCTTTATTATTGGGACTTTCCAAACATACAATTATTTACACTTTATATATATTTATTTAATTATTGTATTATTTAGTTCATAAATTAACTGATTGTGTGTGTATTATTATATATTTGTTTCACTACATTGTTTATTTTAGCTCTATTTTCTTTTTTACATTTTATGTAGCCAACTTACAAGGTGAGTATGTGTTGACTCCTTTATTGGATCTACAAACAGTGTGTCCTCTTCTTTGTGCTCTACATAACTGATGAAACTGCAGGACGGTATCCAAATGCTGCCCTGCTACTGCCAGGGCCATCTTAATAGCATCATGGGCCCCTGGGCAAAGTAATGCTCTGGGGCCCCTACAATGATGAAAGTACAGGTAAACCAACATCAAGTAGGTAGGAGACAGACTGCCTCCCCTTTGCATCTATCACTCTCAGTGCCATCATGGGCCCCCAATTTCAGGGCAGTGTGGGCTCAAGGACCAGCTGCTTTGGGGAAAGTGCAGTGGCCCCCCATGCAGCTGGGGCCCCTGGGCAATGCCCAGGTGTGCCCTCTCATTAAGACAGCCCTGGCTACTGCGACCACATTTATATGCTAATTGAGTGGAACCTCTACAGGTTCCAGAGTGGATCTCCCCAATAAACAATGGGGTAATTTCTCAGTGTTGAGGAATCATCAATGGCAGATTTAATGTCACAGGAAAGGTTACCTTCAAATGTGTTATAGAATCCTAATGCCTGGCCATGATATCTGGTGCTCATCATATCTGATGAAAACATTGTTCACATCCTAAAATATGGTGGCCACTTTAATGAACACATCTGTGAATTTCTTTTGCAGAAACAAATATATAACCAAGGACATTTAACCTCCTGTGTTTGTAATAATTCATGTTATTAGACTTTAAAATGTGATGCTTGGATCAGCGGTTTTAGCACATGCTATTGCTACATCTTTGCTTTATTGCTGGGCATAGTTATTGGTGCATTAGTGGCCACTACTGATACATAACATGTTATCTGATGTGTAAGCATTTTACTGTGTACTACATGATGCACAGTATTAGGTTCTGCCCAATTAGAATGACTAAATCTGTGAGCCTTATTGCTTCTACAGTCGCAAATGCAGTAGAAAAGAAAAAATAATTAAAAATTAGAAAAAATAATTACAGATTTTTTTTTTAAATAAACTTTTGTTATATATATTTTTTACTATATCAATAAAAACCTTACGTTAAAAAAGAAAGTATGTGCATACATTGTCGTTTGCACAGCATAATAAATGTGTTGGCAGCCTTTGTAATTAATTTAGATGGTTCCATTCCCACTAGGAAAGAGGGAAATGGGTGAGTCACTCCTCTGGCTGAATCAGTTTTGTGTATTTAATCTGATCCCTTCTGACAAAATGGCATGTGATGAATACAACAGTCCTATATATAGAAATACAGTTTTATACAGAAGAATATTTTATATACATGGGACATAATATATATACAATATATATATATACTGTATATATATATATATATATATATATATATATATATATATATATAATATATATAGGAAATACAGTACTATTTTTTTTACAGAAAAACAAATCCTACATCATGCATCAAGGAACCAGAGTGTACAGCCACATCATCCTTTGTCAACCATGGAACCTTAGGATTCCTCCAGAGGTTGCTAGAGAGCAATGAGCAATTTCATCCTCTTAGATAAGTAACTGCTGACACCAATTTTATTCATCTGTGAGGAGGAAATTCTGTCCTATGACTACAAGGACATGACACATTGTTCCCAGTGTCCATCACGCTAATGTACCATGAGCTGTAAACATAGTAATTATTTACAGGGGTTCCTTGAGACCAGAACGTTAATTAAATGGTTGCTGCATGTTAAAAATTTCGAGAAAGGCTGTTGTATATAGTCATTCCAAAGCTTTTGCAATATATGAATACAAAAACGTTATCCAGAAGTTTTATTACATTCAAATAAAATCATGTTTTTAGTACACACAGAGTCCTTTATCAAGAAATGTATAAATAATAATTGATAAACCAACCACCTATAACAGTCATATTGGTTTTTCCATATGCAATAAAACGTTGTTAATAATAAAGACTCTTTTGAGGTGCTGGTTCTCATTACCTACATCAGTGATGGCGAACCTTGGCACTCCAGATGTTTTGGAACTACATTTCCCATTATACTCATGCACTCTGCAGTGTAGTTGAGCATCATGGGAAATGTAGTTCCAAAACATCTGGGGTGCCAAGGTTCGCCATCACTGACCTACATACATACACTGGTGCCATTTGTATGGTGCTCAGAGCTCATATTAGTGACTTTTTTTAGATTAAGGTGTATAGTGTAGACATGTGCAAAGCACAGGATCCAAAATTAATTTTTATTTTCATGAGTACAACAGTTCGATATAGATAGGAGATTCGACATGACACTGACAATAGCAATCTGTGTCTATGGAATCTGTGGTCGAATGTGCGCAACCTTAAGTCTATTAGTCCAAGATTATTCTACATAGGTAGGAATGATTCGACATTGTAGAGACAGAGTTGGGGTAGACCATTCGATGAAGATTTGAAGTAGCAAAAAACATACAAACGTCAAATCCGTCATTGAAGGCTTATGGTGTCTGTCAAAGTTCTAAGAAGAAAACTAAACTGTACGCTGCGGCAATCGTACATATCCGGTCAAATGCTCAGTCTATAGGCTATAGAAGAATTCTCATGTTGGTTGACTAGCAATAATAATTTATATATATAATTATTACTAGTGTCATACAACATTAGAATTCTACTATAGCTTGTAGGTGGAACATTCAACCCGGAAATGTACGATTGCGATTTCGGCGTCGTACAGTTTAGCTGCTCCGTCTAATCTTCTTAGAACATTCGACAGACACCATAAGCCTTCATTGGCAGATTCAACCATAATTAATTCGGATTTTTGGAGAAATGCATTTTTTAATGAAACAAAATAAATAAAAACTAATTTCGGGAGTAACTAAATAAATGTATTTTTCGGACAAATTCCGAAACACAATATTTCAGTGTTCATATGTCTATTCCCTAGTGGGGAGAATTGACACAAACTTTGTGTCCCTGTGACACCAGGACAATAAATGAAGGTTTCAGGGAATGCATAGACAATACAAAAAACTCCCAGAGGCTCTAATCCTTTCCGATTCAATAACACTCACATTGGTCTTTATAGAAACAAGAAAAAAAGGTGCAAGAAATGTGGATCCAACAGTAAACCTTGAACAATAATATTGTATGCAGTTTTGGTGTGAATGTGTTTTTTGAACCAATAAAATAAGTCTTTAGTGATCAGTTTGAAATCCTCTTGAATGTGCAAATGCTAAATGTCCATTTTCAAGTTTTTGGTGCTAAAGTTTAACAGACAAATGTTAGCCTCTGAAATTTAGTCATAGAAAATACTTCAGCTTGATTTATTTTTTCATAACCACAAGAGCTCATTGGATTTCTGTCAAGGCTGCCTATTTGTTCCAACTTAAGCAGCTTGTATGCAATAATAAAAAAAAATAGGACTTAAAAAATGGGCAACAGACAGGAAGGAACTATGGTTATTTTCTAGAATACATTGAAAAAATTGCTGTACTGCCTAAAAATACAATGTTATAGCAATTAATGGCGTAACAGAAAAAGTTGATCCCATTTTTTTCTATAAAATGTAAACTCCTGCACTTACCATGATATATACTTTCATGTAAGGTATGCAGGATGGAGGGATATAAAACATGAAGTTCCCATTCAGCGGCAGTGATAGTGTTACGCAAAAGAAAAAGCAGTTTTTTTTATAGCCTTAAGACGCGTACACACGATCGTTTTTCGGCATGATTTAAAACGACGTTTTTAAAAACGTCATTTAAAATGATCGTGTGTAGGCTTCATATCGTTTTTTCATCTTCTTAAAATGTCGTTTTTCTAGTTGTATAAAATGATCGTGTGCGGTTTAAAACAACGTTTTAAACCCGCGCATGCTCAGAAGCAAGTTAGAGACGGGAGCTTGAATGGAACTTCCATTTTAGAGTGCCGTCGTACGTCACCGCGCTTTGCTCGTCATTTTTAAAAAACGATGGTGTGTCGGCAAACGTCGTTTTTAATGATGAACTTGGAAAAACTTTGTTTTTCTTCATGCCGAAAAACAACATTTTATTCCATGATGAAAAACGATCGTGTGTACGTGGCATTAGAGTTTGGGCACAGATTAGACATGTTTCAGAAGGCAAGGTTAGTGCATAACAGTATTTCTCCTTAAAATGTATTCCATTTATGTTTGTACAGGAGTGAATGCTTTTTCAGCGCATTGCCTATTTGCTATTGCTTTTCACAAGCTGGTATTGGCTGCATCTTTTGTCTGGGAAGTAAAATACCACAGTCTGGATTTGGTGATTCATAAGTCCATACTCTATTATATTGCCTTTACTGTATAGAGATATAACTCCTAGAGTAATAGGTCTCTCCTGGATGACTTAACTTAATTCACTGTATCAAAACACAGAGACAATTAACTCCTCAAGCTGTGCCAACCATTTAAGCCTGCTGTAATGTATATTCTTTGGATGCCGCTAGATTTATCGTTGGGGTATAATGGAGAGTTCTATTTTGGATATCAAAAGGTGGTGTATCTTGACATGGTTCAGATGGTGTAATGCCTTGAAGATGACAGTCCTCCCGAGGATTTTGTATATACTCCAAGCTATGCCAATCCGTATCCCTTTGGTATTTTTCAAACAGCTTAGAGCGTTAATTAGGGACTTTATTTGGTCCCATAAGTCACCAAGGATTCAAATGCAATTACTATCTATGCAGAAGAAGAAAGGGGGCATTGGTCTCACCGTCATCTTCAAGTACTACAGGGCGGTGCACCTTTCGAGGGTCGTGGATTGGCATTGCAATGCGGACTCCAAACAGTTGGTGGGGATGGAGATTGAGGTTGCCTCCATTCCTCCATTGACGTCACCATGGCTCACTACCCCACCTCCAGAAGATATGAGAAGTCATCCCCTGATCGGTGCTACCCTTACAGTGGTTAGGTCGATCTTCTGCAACTCTGGTCTTTTATTGGTACCTCCCCCTATGACCCCCATTATAGGAAACCCTGACTTCATACCGGACTTGTGGAGGCAGCCTCAACCATCAACCAGGGTCCTGTGGTACTCCAAAGTCAATTATATTCTCCAAATGGAGGAATTGACAGCTACTTTCCAGAATACGGAAGAACAATTCTGAGACAAGTGGAGGCCCTGGAGACATTTCACATGCACAGCCACGTACCTGCAGGAGGTGGCCCGCTTATAGCCCAATTTAATTAATTTGCCAGCAGTTCAGAGCAATGTGTCAGGCTTTTTTTAAAGAGTACGACCCCCCCTTCCTTTTTTTTAATCTCCCACCCCTCCTCTTTCTTTATTTCTTTCTTTTTCTACTACTTTTCTGCACCTCGGTCGTTGTTACGGCTGTTATAAATGATAGTGATCATAGAAATTTGTGGTCTTTCAGATCATATATATTACTTGATATCATTAGAGTCACTCCCTCAATTGATAAAACTTCATTGTTTGGTTAGAATGGTATATGTTTCTATGGGCCCTTTAGGTCCCTTTTATTTCAATGTTTATAAGTGCTACCGTATAGGCAAAGTCATTTTTAAATTGTCAACAAACGATCTCTTAAGTCCTGCTTGTTTTCCGTTATTGGTATATGCCGATTGAATATATCCTTGTTTACGAAAATGACATGACTGTTGTATTTGAGAAACTTTGCCATAATAACAATAAAGGAATTAAAAAAAAAAAAGTGGTGTATCTACAGGCTTCAGTGATGGAAATCCATCCTTGGGTGAGACTTCCAGTGGCCAGCATGCTTCTGGTGAAGCTCATTTAAGGAGAAGTACCCTGCTGAATTATCAGATATTTGTGATGCAGGTTGAACATCATGAAACACCAAAGCTGCTGTGGAGGAAGCACCTGGTGACTCAATAAAATCTTCACTTTCTTCTATCAGTTCCTCAGTTGATGGTAAGTCTGATGAGCAATCATCTTGATTTTCTGCATTGCCTATGATTTCCTCAACAAGTATTGGCCACTGCAAGTTACTTTTGGGTAAATCCAGCTCAAATGACTTATTGTGGAAGCCGAGACCTGCTATGGAGAATGGGGCACATAGGTAGTCAGCATGAAAAAGCAACATTTCTTCAGTTGGGGATGACAAAGGCTCATGATGTGTACTTGTTTGGAAACTTTGGTGGTCATATGTAAGACAGTTAGGGGTGAAGTACCCCCTGTTGGAGAAACTTGATCCACAATGTATGCTCTTTGCAATCTGAGTCTCATGTGTGAAATCAAATAGAGATTTTGGATGATGTTCCTCCTTATTCCAGTTAACAGCCACAGGAGAAATATCAGGAGGACATGGTTCTGGAGAAAATGAGGAGAATGGGAAAGGAGAGGACAACCATTTCTGTAGAGATAGAATAAGAACAGACTGTTAATAATAGCTGTATTCTGTAGAACCATTTGCAATATTTCTGGTTGCTTAATCAGGGGTCTCCAATCTATAGCCCATGGGCCACATCTGGCCTGCTACAATATTATAACCAGCATGAAGCACCTCCAGTAGGTTAGCAATGGATGTGCCCGTCTCCATATTAAAATACACAGACTGGCACTCATAACATTGTCATTGCCAAACCTGTACCTCCCCCAGTATGTTTTCTACCCTCTCTCTGCCCTGGTTGCTTGCTAAAACTCCAGCCTGAATGTGTATGGTTGGTACTCATGAATGTAAGGGGGGAATCTCATGGGCACTTGGGGATGTAAGAGGGGACTCTGTTGGGTATTCTTGAATGTAAAGGGGGGGGGGGGAATCTGCTGAACATTTTAGAATGTAAAGGGCAGCTAAATATTTCATTTACATTTTATTCATTCATTTAAAAAACTGTTTTTTTGGCATGTGAATATATGTCAAATAAGTGTTGTGATTCTAATACTGAAAAGTTTGGAGACCCCTGAACTAGATTATGCATCTATATCTTAGAATTTCAAAAATATGGAGTTCACCCAAGAAGACCATGATGTACCATAAGCATGTTAGCACTTCATAAAATAACTTTTCAAACCTCTTCAATTATAACATTCTAAATTCAACCTGTGCACTGTACTTTAGCTGTTGGTGAAGGTGACTATAAAACTAGTCATGGGCTTAAAATAGGAGTCAAGTGTGCAAACTTAGTGCACCTACTGGAAGATCTTTTGCTGAAATGTGGTTCCATAAAAAACAAAACTTAAATTGTACAAGCGGAGGAGCTAAGGAGCGGAGGGACATACGACCCTATTGGATTTTTATTATCTCTGTTACTGAATCACCCACAGTTTGTGAGTTCCCTGAATGAATATATTTTAATAAATTTGTCTAAAATGATAAAGCACAATCCAGCCTTGTCTTCCATATATGTATCGAGGATCACATCACTGAATAGCCCAGGATCCTGCAGAGCCTATACAATATAGAACCCAGAGGTTGTTCAGCTGCGTTCTGAGACCAAACTTAAATGTGCGGTCACGCTCCCTGAGGTGAGGAGAGCCACAAAGGTGGAGAGCACAAGTTTGCTGGCATGTTTGGATTACGTTTGGAACACCATCACAAAGTTTCTACTAGAGAAAGAATATTAATAAGGATCACACTTAAATGACTAAGGTATTATTAATTTGTTATTAGCACGTCAGCGCTTTACTAATAGAATGTATTATTCATTATATAGATTTTAATTTGCAATGAATGTATATATCTTTGTTGCACTACAGGATTTCTTGTATGGGATTGTAATTAGTGCCAGCAGCTGGAATTACTACAGTTATCTATATTATGGTTGTGTGAAGTGAACATCTCTGGCAGCTCGCAAGGTTTTTTCATGGAAAGAGTGGTATTATGGCTTGGTGACAAAATCAAGACAAGCACCAACATCACCGAGTAGTCAACATATATATTCACAAGGATTTTTAAGGGGATTTTTTGGGTGCTGAGATATTAAAACACAAATTGTTTGAAAAGGTCATTATTTTTTTACAAATAGAAAACAGGTAAAAAATGTTTGTTCATAAAGGACAAACATTAAAATCAATACAGCTTGACATTCAATACAGTGTGGGATTATTTTATCATAATAGTGTAATTATCCTGCCATGTTTTGCCACCTTGGCACAGCTAGTGCACACGTTTGCTAATACTGTCTGTGAAAATTTTCATTATTGACTTTTCAGTCGCATGAAAAGACCCTCCTAGCACTGTCTAAATATGAACAAACCTTACAGTACCTGTTTTTCCAACTTGAGTTTCCTTAGGGCATATTATTTGTAACACAATATCCGTCACCGACTCTAGCTCCCAGAGGCTCTCAAAACAGGCCAATGGCAATGTGGAAAGCCCCAAGGGCGCACACAGAATGGTCAGGAAAGGCCCAGATGGAACGAGTAACAAAGCTGTTCATATTTAAAAAGATCAAGGGTGCTGTATAGTGGAAAGATCGTTCTCAGCCTCCCCTTTTCCCCCTATTTTCCCAACTGCTGCATATCAGATAATTAGTGTTCTTTACATTATACAGTACCCTTGATCTTTTTCAATATTAACAGCTTTGTTACTCGGTCCATCTGGGCCCTTGGGGCGTGCTGCATTGGCGTTGGCCTGTGTTGACGCAAATCGTGTTACAAATCATATCCCCTGAGGAAACCCAAGTTGGCGAAACAGGTAAGGTTTGTTCATATTTAGACAGTGCTAGGAGCAGTGCCAATCCTGACCTCCCTGGGGCCCTAAGCAAAATGACATGTCACATTAAAGTTGACAACATTCTGGTGCTGCTGACAGTGACATGTCACATTAAAGATTAAACTGCAGAATCGGGGGAGGGGGTGTTCTGCTGCTGCAAATTACATCTTACATTAAAGTGAAAAGGGGGTGCTGACTTCTTACTTCTTCTATCATGCAACCAGCGAGTTGAGAAGCGGGGCGAGGGGCCAAAAATGACTTCTCACCAGGCGGGGCCTCTAGTTATTTGGGGGGCCCTCCGTAGCTTTGCGGGCCCTAAGCGGCTTGCATAGTGAGCCTATAGGATCGGCCCTGGCTAAGAGGGTCTTTTCATGTGACTGAAAGGTCAATAATGAAAATTTTCACAGACAGTATTAGCAAATGTGCACACTAGCTGTGCATATTTGGCTGTGAAATATTTTTTTCTTTTTACAACTAGTTTGATTTACACTGCTGCTCTTTGGCTGCAGCGTGGGTGCAGCACAGTATACTTGCCATTTTTCATATGGGTTAGCTGCACTTTCTCATTGAGTTTTATTCTATTATGTCCTGCCATTTGGTTCGTTTTCTGAAAGTACATCTTGCATGAATTATTGGTACTTCTAAGCCAGCTGCCCTGCATTGCATTAATATATGAATTTGGGAAAGGGAATTGTTGCATCGGTTTGGTGGGTCTGCGAACCATGAAAAGGCAGGCTTTGTTTTGAACCCATAGTAGACCTGAATGTGAACCTCATCCCTAGAGTTATATTATTGTCATGGTACAGGGGGTCCACTAGTTACAAACATCCGACTTGCAAAGACTCCTACTTACAAACGGATTGAGACAACAGGAAGTGAGAGGAAATCTACCCCTAGGAAGGGAAATTCTCTTCTGTTATGCCGCATACACACAATCGTATTTGGACATGTAAAAAACAACGTTTTTCAGCCTCTAGAAAGTTTTTTCCAACTTCATCATTAAAACAAGGTTACCCACTCATGATCGTTAAAGAAAAAAATGCTCTAGCAAAGCACGGTGACGTACAACATATATGATGGCACTATAAAGGGGAAGTTCCATTCGGATAACGCCACCCTTTGGGCTGCTTTAGCTGATTTTGTGTTAGTAAAAGACAGATTTCATGGGACCGCATAGCAACAGGCATTTCCAGGTGAGTAAAAAAAAATATGTTTTTTTTTTTTTTAGGTCTAATGAGCACAATAATGAAAAAAAAAAAATGGGATGGAAACTCCACATTAAGAACAATCCTACAGACCCTGTCTTGTTTGTAACCCGGGGACCCCTTGTATAAGGTTGGTGGGTTAAGTTGAAAGGCTGATTCGGAAGGGATATTTTTTTCTTGTGCACCAGAAGCCCCACATTGAAGATACCAGCATCTCAGTACTGAATAAAATGTACCATACTGACTTCATAAATGTAATTATTACCTGAAAGTTTCCTTTGTATTCAGACATTAAAGGGTCAAAAAATGAAGACGGACTTGGTACTCCAATCCAAATGATTTTCTTAACCCTGCAAGATAAGTTTATTTTGACATGTGAGTTACAATTGTCGTGTAACATACGCTATATACTGAAATGAACATTAGACATAAAACACATTTTCAAAAAGAAAAACTTGGCAGCATTATGTTCAATATAAAGTGTATGCGAAGCCAGCGTTTTATTGAAAGGCTGTTGTTGCAATCTGTGAACCTACTGGGGAAATGTATCTTCTCTATTTGTCCTGGTAACTATTGTCATCTGAAAAAAAAAATGATGGGATCCATAATTTACAGTGACACTAGAAACAGGAATACAGAGTATATTTTCCAACTGGGACAAGTTATGGTGATTTTTAAGAGGGGATTTCTTCTCACTTTGCAGAGGCTATTTTCGCACTTCCAGTTGGCTTTAGATATATATGTTTTGTGATTTTGTTGTGCCACTGCTGTGACAGGGTTCAGTGGATTGAACCACTAAGTACAGCAATGGACCATGATTTAGAAATTTTACATTTTAGAGTTGTCACCCAAGCAATAGGTGATGTGTGGAGGTTCCTATAGAAATTCTGTAAACTGAGAATTCTGTTAACTTTGGATAGATTTATATCCTGTGTGTTACTAGGACAGGAAATAAAGGGACATATGCAGCAAAAAATAAAAAATAAATCTGATGGGGTCTTAAACCTTTTTTTCTGCATCTAAAACATAAAAAAAGTTTTGGCTTTATATCATAATGTGCTAGAATTTGCAGCATACTAGCACATTATGACAGACCACTGCTCCAGCGCTACAGTTCTAGTTGGCCCAGGTATCTTTGCCCAATCTTCCTTCTGAGTTCTTTCTTCATCCACTTGAATGGCTGGGCCACGGTGATATCACATGGTTCATGTGCAGCTCCAATTACATTACTGCTCAAAGGCCAGAAGAGGCATGTGTGACAGAAGAGCCTGCTAGGACCTCTTCTGTTATAAAATCTCTACATGTCAGCGGGTTTTAGCAATTTGACTTAAAGAGTAACTCCCCTCTGGGTAATCTATGTACATTACACGGATTTTAACAAACTACTGTATGTTGCACCTTTTGTTATCCTGGAGAAATAGCTGTTTGTCTGTGTCCATGTGCACAGTAAATCTGTATGGGAGTTGTTTTATAATTATCAATCAGCTACTGCACCTGCAGGGCTCTAATGTGGAAAAATGCAGCATCTGAACCCCTTTAGACTTGATTTTACTTAGGGGTAGTTCATCAAAAATGCAATTTTTGTTGCAGGAGTTGCTCAAAATCTAATTTGTATCTTAGTGCTGACTTTTGAAAAAATCAGTGTGCCAATCACACAAGCAGGAAATGACATCAGGGGAGCATTCTGTACACCATTTGTGCACAGAACACTTCCGGGTAGCCATATTGCATTGCATTTTACAGAAAATTACAGAGCTACAGTATGAAAAGGAAAGGTAACTCGCAATTGTATATAATATTTCATTATTTTTTATTTTCAATTTATTTTCCACCACAAAAGTGGAGTTACCGTTTAACTACTTGAGGACTGTCGCATGACTATGTACGTCGACAACATGGATTTTCTGCATTCTTTGCAGATTCTCCTCTGCTGTTTACTTTCAGTTTCTAAGGACTAAATGTCCCATAGTACCTTGCTGCCTATGAGCAATGGATTCTGTAATGACTCCGCCTCCTGTAACTCCTCCTCTCAGAACCTCTGTAGTTCAGAAGGCAGGCTCTGTGATGTGTGACACAGCAGTGCCCACTCACAGGGCTTAAAGCGTTTAACCTCCCCACCCCAAAAAAATGGATCCTGCTCCTTTAAAGCATATTATATGACTCAGTGCTTGTTCTGTGTCATTTTACCCTCTGTAACACCTAAAAAACCTGGCTGATCCTGCCAGTTTCTCCCCACAGTGTATCATGGCTGCTGAGACCAGACAGCGTGGTCAGTTTACGTGCCTCTGTCATCAGCAGCCTGCTATCTGCTCTCCTTTCTGCTCCTGTGTCCCCTCCCCCTCCCCTCTCTGTCTGTATGTGGACGGCCCCTCCTCATAACACTGACCTGTATACACAATCAGCACTGTGTCCTATTGCAGTGTCTCCCTCTGTGTATGATTTATAAATATAAATGCTGTAAATACCTTATTTAAGAGCCAAGATTGTGATCACATGACCAGCCAGCTCTCTCCTCTCCTCTCGCTCACTGCATCTCTCAGAGGAGGAAAGGAGAAAGCTGGCCAGTCATATGATCGCAATCTCAGCAGTGAAATTAGGTATTTCAGCATTTTTTTAATACATCATACACAGAGGGGGATAGTACAATAGGAAGCAGTGCTGATGGTGTAATACAGGTTAGAGTGGCTTAGCAACCACTTTATTGAATCCATGTCACAGACTTCAAGGAAGTAAATGTGAGGGGATCTTCACAAGGTAAGTTTACAAACTTCGAGATCAATTCGATTAGTAGGCATAGGCTAGAATGAATCAATAACAGACACTAATAGTATATAGTCAAGTAAACTAGAGAGCAATAACTGAGAGTTAAGAGCAATATAGCTTTCAATCCTATATTCAAGCTGCTTTCAAGGGGATTCTAAACCTGAGAATGTCCACAAGAGCATGGGCACACTTACATGGAAAATAAAGCACAGTAGTAGCTTCAGTCCCTTTGACGATAAGATTTGATGTTTTCAGCTAGCCACTTTTGTTGGTGCACTTTAATTGTCACTTTAATTGTCTTTCTTCCTCCTGTCCATAGGAACACGGGGAGGAACAGAATAGCCAGTGTGAGTCAGCTCACATTTGATTAAACTCAGTCAGTGAAACAGGAAGAAGGAGGGGGGGAGGTGAAAAGACCCATGCAGATATGACAGGCAGCTCTCTCCCTCTTTCAGGCTGAAAAGGCCATGGTGGCTCTTTTGGCGGGGTCGCGGGTGACACACACTACATATGATTTTACATTTTGACCAAAGATATACATTAAACTTTTCTGGAGATTGGCATTATGTAAAACTGTTTCATTTAAATATCCTCATCCTCTATTATATGCAAATTCATAGTGCGGTTTTGTGTAATATTATGACATATATATATTAGTTCTAAGAGAATCAATTGGCTATTCTAGAGATTAAAGAACACTGAAGTTAATTGACATATCAATCTTTGTACAGTTATAATTGTAATATATGTTTTCAAGAAAAAAAACAAAAATGAAAAAGGCAAAGTCTTGGTATGTACCTATTCTGGTAAAAGATGATCACCAATACTATAAACACGACCACGAGGACCATAGCCACTATCAATGATGTCATTTTTGAGTCTGTAAGATATAACAATTGACAAATATTATAATTTATATATACTGTATAAATATATATTTGTATATATACAGTGGGTAAAATAAGTATTGAACACGTCACTAGTTTTCTAGGTAAATATATTTCTAAAGGTGCTATTGACATGAAATTTTCACCACATGTTGGTAACAACCCATGCAATACGTACATATAATGAAACCAATACAAATAGGTTCAGAATTAAGTTATGTGTAATAAAATGAAGTTTACAGTTCATGGGACTGTAATAATCTTCCTAGACATGGGCGAAAGAGAAAAATTGATCCAACAGTTTGCCAAAACTTACCTGAGGAAGCCAAAATCCTTTTTGGAGAATGTGCTGTGGACAGATGAAACACAATTTATAGCTTTTTGGTAAAGCCCATCAATTTACTGTTTTAAAAAAAAGAAAAGAATACAATGGTTCCCTCGCCCCTTCACTAAATCATCCGTCATGGTGGAACAAGTTCTTTCTCCTCTGGATCTCAGTGCCCTGCTTTGGGGGTACTTCCAAGATCTACCCAGGCTACACTCCTCACTTCTAACCCATGCGCAACTACATATATGGTATCGGAGAGGTCTACAGAACCTCTTGTTATCTTGTCGATAACCTCGCTCTCCCCCAGGGCTAAGGTTTGCCTACAATGGGTACACTGATTAAAGCCATGTGGCCAGTGGCACAATCGATTGTGCACCAGACTACTGGGCAGTCAGTTGACCCAGGGGGGTGATGTTGATTGGCTCACCGCCCTCCATCCCTCTACCTTCTGTACAAGACTATTCCGCGCTACCCAGATTTACCGCCCCCCTAACTGAATACAAGCGGCTGTTCTCCCTTTTTCGAAATGGCCAGACATCTGTTATCTGCGATTTATCAACTACCTAATGCATTGAGCTCCCTACTTACACAAGGGTGTGGTCCAGGGACTTGAGTAGGGAACTCACGACAGCTAACTAGCAGACCTCCTTCCACTTCACCCACAAAATCCCCTATTTCCTGCTATGCTCAGGAGAAAAACTTTAAGCTTATGTCTAGATGGTACAGAGATCTCTCCTTCTTACATAGAATATTCTCATCCACGATTGTCAACTGTTGGAGATGTGGATCGGCAGTAGTGTTGCTCACGAATATTCGCATTGCGAATATTCGCTACGAATATTGCATATTCGAGTATTCGCGAATACCTCGAATATCGCGGCGAATATTCGCTATTTCGAATATTCGCATTTTTCAAATTTCGCAATAAATTTCGCAAAAAAAAAAAATCGCAATCAATATCGCAATCGCGCATTTCGCAATCGCGAAATTTTTTTTTTTTTTAAATATAGCGAATATTCGTAAATATCGAATATTCGTGATATTTTATCCAAAAAAAAAATATAGCGAAATTTCGCAATCATTTTCGCTTTCGCATATGCTAAATTTCGCGTTTTTTTTTTTTTTTTATAAAATATCACGAATATTCGTAAATATCGAATATTCGTGATATTTTATAAAAAAAAAAAATCGCGAAATTTAGCATTAGCGAAAATTCGCAATTTTTTTTTTTTTTTTATAAAATATCACGAATATTCGATTTTAACGAATATTCGCGACCGCATATGTGAAATTTCGCTTTTTTTTTTTATAAAATATACCGAATATTCGTAAATATCGAATATTCGTGATATTTTATAAAAAAAAAAAAAAATCGCGAAATTTCGCATTAGCGAAAATTCGCATTGGCGAAAATTCGCAATTTTTTTTTTATAAAATATCACGAATATTCGATATTAACGAATATTCGCGAATATTCTTCGAAATATTCGCGAAATATCGCGAAATCGAATATGGCGTATTCCGCTCATCACTAATCGGCAGAAGGGACCTACTGTACAAACACATCTAGTGGGAGTACAGCAGGATACGACCCTTTACAATGTAAGAAGAAACTCAATGATGGCTACATGAAGCAATTGATTTGTTCTTTTTTCCAAGAGGTGTGCTATCAAATATTTTATTGAGGGTGCCAATCATTTTTGGCCAGTCAATTTTTGTAGTTTTGCATGGAATCTGTGAGATTCGGCTTTTTGTATCTCCTCTTTTTTGTGTCATATCAATACAAACAATTAAAATTAGAATGCCTAAACATTTGTAATTGCAACAACTTTCTGGGTGAAGTGGTGCATTATCTGACAGAAATATCTTCAGGATGCCTTGCAGAAAAGTTTGTGTAACGCCTTTCAAAGACCCTGGGAGGCTACTGTTTCCTGGTGCTGGACAACATGTTTTTGAGGATTAGTTCGGTCAGACGAATGACACTGGAGAAGGTGGCCAGCTGACCGATGCTTTTAAACAATTTTTTAGTCCTCAGCTTCCAGGCAGTATTTGCATTATATGGTGCAGGGATATCTAGGGGCTAGAGCAGACTCTAAGACCTTTCCAATTGAGCATCCTCTGGGATACTGGGTCTAGAGGATGGACCACTGACCAGAACTTGCTCAATTTGCAATCGAGCTACTGGCCTGTTCTGCATCCAGCCTGCTTTCTGAATGCACATTCAGTGCTGCTAGAAGATTTGTAACTGATCAAAGAGTGCGTCTGTCCACAGACTCCATTGATAGGCTCACATTTATAAAAATTCATCAGTCCTGGAGCTATCAAGCCGCTGATGCTGATGTAACTAATTGAATTTTCTAGGGATCTGGAATGCCTATGCTGCCTATCCTATTGCTGAATTTTGGTGATGCTAACTTATACAATATTTTTGGTTTAAGGCACCACCAACACCCAAGGCCCAATTATTCTGCACATGTTTGACTAGGGTATGTAATTACAATTTTTGAAATAATATTTAACAGCAGGGCCCATTCCTGTGCACAATAAGAGTAACTGTGAGGGGTTACAGTGTTCTGACACCACCAATACCCAAGGCCTAATTTTTCGGGAGAGTATATAGTGCAGTCCGTATAGTATATATACTGAACTTCAGAGTATATAATGCAGTCAGTGTAGTATATGTAATACTGTGCATGGTATATAGTGCAGTGCAGTGCAGAGTATATACTACAGTGTATTAAAGTGGTTAAGGGGAACCCTATGACAGAATTAAGAAAAAAATAAAAAAAACAGCACAGGGTCTCCGCCAAAATACATACCAGGCCCTTTTGGTCTGGCAAAGATTTTAGGGGGAACTCCATGCTAAAAAGTTTAAATAGTTTTTGACAATTCCTTTATTAATTGACTGACGATGGATGGACATCGCAGGACCCTTTATTTTTTTTTTATTAAAGGAATTATCCAAAACTGTCTATTGTGGTTTTTATTTTTTTCCTTTAGAAATGTAATTTGCTGCAGCACTGTTGTACACATCACACATATGCACCACTTTACAGGCAGACTAAGGGAACCCCTAGGGATGATATTTAGAGGAATATTTAATTTTTATTGTTTCACGTTAAGCATTATTAAAATCACTTTAATTTTTTTTTTTTTTGCATTGATACATGTCCCGTTGGGCAGTACTCTGGCCCTCATACACATTTTATGGCAATGACTTGCATATCAGCCTTTAAAATTAGCATTTTTGATTTTTCACGCAATTTTTTTGCCGTTTTGCTTGATCTATGCAATATGGAACAATCAGCGCAAACAAATGCCCTGTACACATGACCAGTTTTTACGTCGGAAAAAGTAAGGTGAGAGCATTTGGCTGGGAATCCCGACAATGTGTTTGCTCCATTGGACTTATTCCTACAGGAAAACTGTGAAACTATATGAAAATAGAGGGTGCCCCTTGAAATTTGACAAAATTTGGCATACCTGGTTAGCGGAACCTACAACGGCTTGATTGTCAGGTGACAAGGTTACGGAGTAGTTGTAGATACTTTGCTGTAGCGGGGTACGGGAGCATGGTATGCCTGATTGGGGAATAGCTGTTCCTGGTGATGGAGGGGATGTCTGACATACTGGGTATAAGCTGTGTCCCGAGTACGCATATACCTGTCATGCACTGTTCAGATCACACGCTAAAACTATCAAAACTTGTTAAAGCGACACTAAACACAGGATTTTTTTTTTTTAAAACAACAAACATGTTATACTTACCTCCACTGTGCAGTTAGTTTTGCACAGAGTGGCCCGGAAAGCTGTCTTCTGGGGTCCCTCGGCGGCTGTCTGGGCTCCTCCTCGCAAAAGCTTTCCATCTTCATGCGAGGGCGCTCGCACGGTGGAAAGCTTTTGCGAGCGCGCTCCCGTGATACAGCGGCGGCCATATCACTCGGCTCCGCCCCCCGGCGCGCCGCGTCATCCGCTGTGATTGACAGCAGCGCCAGCCAATGGCTGCGCTGCTATCAATCCGCCCAGCCTGGCCAATCAACGGCCAGGCTGGGAACCGAAGAGGATGACGTGGATGCGCCCGGGAGATTCGAATGGTAAGGTAAGTAAAACGGGGACTCAGGGGGGGCCGTTGCTGTGAGATGTTTTTTTACCTTAATGCATAGGATGCATTAGGGTAAAAAAACTTTTACCTTTACAACCCCTTTAAGCACTATGGCCCAGATTCACAGAGCAATTACGCCTGTCTAACTGGTGTTAGAGAGGAGTAATTTCAAATTTTGCGCGCCGTATCACTAGTTTGAATCCTTAAACCATGATACGGTGGCTTCGGGCTTCGATCCGAGAGGCTTACATCTTCGTAAGCCTTCGGATCTACGCTGCGATATTTTTGCGGCCGCTGGGAGGAGTTCGCGTCGTTTTCATGCGTCGGGATATGCAAATGAGTTTTTACGGCGATCCACGAAGATACGAGCGGTCTTCGCAATCGCTTTCGTCTATTTTTTTATACGTACTGTTAGACCAGCTTTTTGCTGGTCTAACGGTGCGTAGCCCATGTTAAGTATGGCCGTCGTTCCCGCGTCGAATTTAAAAAAAAAATTTTTTTTTTCTACGTAACTCGTTCGGGAATAGAAATCTCCGTAAACGATGCTACTCAAGAAAAAATGACGTAACGACGTGATTTTGCGCAATGCACGGCAGGAAATTTGCGAACGGAGCATGCGCAGTTCGATCGCCGCGGGAACGCGCCTATTTTAAATGCTTCACGCCCCCTACTCGCGTAGATGGATTGCGACGGGAGAAATACACTACGCCGCCGTCGTTTACTGGACAAAATCTACCTGGATTCCACATAGAGCCAGGTAAAAAACAGCGGCGTAGTGTATTCCTGATACTCTACGATAATCTAATTCTATCTGAATCTGGGCCTATCTATCTGCTGATTATGTACCTGTTAAGTTTTTGCACCCTTTTTGTTTTGTTGTTTTGTTTTTGTTGTTTTTTGATGTTGTTTCTTGTTCGAAAATGCAATAAAAAAGATTTATAAAAAAAAAGAAAGGAACACAATCTAAGTGCTCTCCGTCAAAAAGAGTCCTTTATTTAAAAGCCGTATTGCCAGGCTCCATACAGGAGTAACAGGTTACTAAAACAAATCAATCAATGACATCCAACTTTGGTGTCCGATATTGGCAGCATGTTTGGTATGATAACAGCAGGTGATATCCGCAAGGTAGCTCCTCCCCCGTACGCGTTATGGTCTACAGGACTTTGTCAGCAAGGGCAGGGCTATTACGTCACCCGTGAATTTAAATAAGGGGCTTGTCTCCATGGAGATCGTAGACAACAGAATGTCCCTACTCTAAACCACGATCAGGTATACCAATGGGGACACTAAGCTAACCCAATACACATACAAGAAAGAGGAAAAGGAGGGAGCACATAACCCTTATAACTTTTCCTAAGAAGTCCAACTTCTATTTAACCGCTTCAATACCAGGCTTTTATACCACCTCCATACCGGGCCTATTCTGACACTTCTCTCCTACATGTAATAATCATCATTCTTTTGCTAGAAAATTACACAGTACCATCAAACATTATATATGTTTTTTTTAGCAGACACCCTAGGGAATAAAATGGCGGTCATTCCAAAGTTTTATCTTGCACGGTATTTACGCAATTATTTTTCAAACGCCTTTTTTTTGTAAAAAAATTGTTTTATGAATTAAAAAAATAACAAAACAGTAAAGTTAGCCCAATTTTTTTGTATTATGTGAAAGATTATGTTACACCGAGTAAATAGATACCCAACATGTCACGCTTTAATTATGCGCACACTCATGGAATGGCGCCAAACTTCGGTACTTAAAAATCTCCATAGGCAACGCTTTATTTATTTTTTACAGGTTACAGTTTAGATTTACAGAGGAGATCTAGTGCTAGATTCGTTGCTGGCACTCTAACGCACGCGGCGATACCTCACTTATGTGGTTTAAACGGCGTTTACATATGTCGGCGGGACTTGCGTGTGCGTTCGCTTCTGCACGCGAGCTATCGGGGACAGGGGCGTTTTAATTTTTTTTTTATCTTTATTATTATTATTATTTTTTTTTTTTTTACTTATTTTTTATTTATTTTTACACTTTTTTCCATTTATTTTTTTCCACTTTTATTCCTATTACAAGGAATGTAAACATCCCTTGTAATAGGAAATGTGTGTGACAGGTCCTCTTTATGGAGAGATGTGGGGTCAATAAGACCTCACATCTCTCCTCCAGGCTGGAAGCCATGAGATCGGTGAAAAAAAATTCACCGATCTCATGAATGGGGGCTTACAGCCGCAATTGCGGCTTTGTTTACTTACGGGGACCCGGGCGTGACGTCATCAGATCGCGCCCGGGTCCTCCGACGGTCATAGAGATGACTGGTGACCATCTGGTCACCAGTCATCTCTATGCTTCCTGCCGCCGCTGACGATTCCTTCTCCGGGCCCCCGAAGGCACAGGTAAGCCCGGAGAAGCACCGGATGGCGGCGGGAGGGGGGGTGTCCCCTCCCGCGGCCTGTAAGAACGATCAAGCGGCGGAACCGCCGCTATGATCGTTCTTACATTGTGCAGAATCGTCGGCTGAAGAAGAGGATATCTGGATGATGCCTCTGGCTGCAGGCATCATCCAGATATTCGCCTGTAATGCCCAGGCCGTCAATTGACGGCCACTTAGGATGGTAAATCCCATCCCAGGCCGTCAATTTTCTATGGCTGGGTATTGAAGTGGTTAAAGGGGTTGTGAAATAAGGCTTACCTGTAGCTACCCAGGATATCTCCTAAACCTGCATGGTTTAGGAGATATCCCCTGTCCCCTGCATGTGCCGATGTCATTGGCACATGCGCACTAGAGCAAACTGAAGCAATAACACATATGCCTCAGTCAGTGTGCCGTTACTGCCGGCTCCCACGCACATGCGTGACGTCATTGCGGCTCCAGCCAATCACAATGCCAGAGCAGCGATACCTGGAAGTAACTACCGTAAGAGATGTCGCCGGCCGGGGGGTACAAAGACCGTGCTGCGGGGGCCTCAATGTGGGGTAAGTAATGCATAATGAGCTAGTATGCTACGCATACTAGCTCATTATACCTTTGTCTTGCAGGTTTTTTTTATAGGGTTTACAACCACATTAACCTTACCAAATAGATATTATAGGACATTGAATACCCGCGGCCATCGTAACCAAATTGCTCTCTCCTGCCCTCTCAGTGAGAAAGGAGAGAGAGAGCAGCGCCACTGCTCTCGGGAACAGCGCTGGATCGAGATCGGGCTTAGGTAAGTATTTAGAGGGGGCTGGGGGGAAGCTGCACATAAAATATTTTTTTACTTTATTTACAGAGAATGCATTAGGGTAGAAAACCTTTTGCTTTCAGAACCACTTTAAGGCTGATATGATCATCTTGTGTAAATACAGTAAATGGTTTATTTAGTAAACTTACAACAAAATTGTTCACTCATTATTGCAAATCACAAGAGGGAACTTTTTACATCTGAAGATAATAGAAGTTAACCTCTGCATATGGAAAGGCTTTTTATACAGCAGAGCTGGGAAAATGTCAAACTTCCACAGGAGCTAGTTCTAGCCATCTCTGTAGTTTGTTTTAAAAAGTAGTTGTATTTCAAAATGTACATAATATAAGTGGCTGGTAATATTTAAGTGAGGCCTCATATATACTGCTGCTGGTAAACAGACGTTTAGGAGCAGTTGGGATTTTTTTTTTAACTGCCCCTGAACTCTCCTCTATGTTATCTTATCTGTCCAGAGTTGTCGTGTATAGTCATTTCTAGGCAGTTACGTTTATTAGAGGTATAGAGTAAAATGTGTTCAAAAGCTGAGTTTACAGGCATTTCAAGCGCCAAATGCTTCTAAATGTGGCTAAACACAGTAACTCGTGTTTAGCTGCATTTCGTTTACAGGCGTTTTTAATTTTTGCCTATTTAAAAAATACATATATATATATATATATATTTTTTTTTAAACGCTTCTAAACGCAAACGTGGCAAAACGCTGCAAAACGGACATTTTAAACGTAGGTTACTATCTGTCAAATTCAATTGTTCAGGAGAGGTTGGAAATGTCCTGTGTACATGAAGCCTAATAAAACTACATATTGTTGATTTGAGGGGTAACTTTTCTTGGCTGAAGCAAATTACACAATACTTTTATAAGTACTTTATAAGTGTTTGTATTTTTCTGGTTCAACAGTGGGTTTAGGGTCCTGTGGATGTATGTTTTTTTCTATTGGTTGAATTTGATTGATGTGTTTTTAACCTATGTATCTTGCTGGAATTTGAAGGGTCTCGTCATGATTTACACCCAGGCTGTGAAGTGCTATTTAGAGTGTTTTTGTATCCACAATTGTGAAATAAGATCAGAAAAGAGGTACACCGATTGTGACGTATCTTAAAGCCAAAGCATATCTACTGCATGTACTCCATGACCCTCCATCACAACCAGGGGCAGACTGACAACTCATGGGGCCCCCGGGCAATAGAAGATTTTAGGGGCCCCAGGCTTACAGATAGCCACCAAGCCAGGTGGCAGTACAGAGGCGGGGCAGCAAAATCTCAGGATTTTCACATCAAAAGCATGTAGGTTTTGGACATATCAGGGACAGATGTAAAAAAAAAACACAGATTTTTACATACTGTCCCTGGTTTTAATGAGCCTGACAACCCTGATGTGGCCCCCTAGTGGCATGGGGCCTTCAGGCAGTGCCCGTGTTCCTCAATGGTCAGTCCGCCCCTGATCACAACAATGCATACAACACACAATACCTTCACTAGGAGTTCTCCATTCTACAGACTTGCTCCAGTGACTCCATTTGGCTCTTGGATCTTCAATACCTTCCATTGCTTTTACTCGTACCTTGGCTTCATATGAAGTGTCGAGTTGGAGTCCACGCAGTAAAACGAAATGCTCTATTTCCCAAAGTGTGATATTGTTTGCTTCCTGAGAACAGTAAATATTTTAATTTTAATCTGTAAAAGTTAATACACTTAATTTATCAACATGCAGGTCCATTAGTAAAGTGTACTCAATTCCACATGCTTCCTAAAATCCTACTGCCAGTCTGCCACAGATCTCAAAATACTTGGTTGTGACAAATCCCACAACATTTTTGATTTGAAAATTAGGAAAGTTGTAGTAATATAGTGCCAAATGAAAGTATCACTCCTGGTCTTGCACAGCAGGCGTTTGTAACATAATAACTATTCACAATTTTTTTTTTTTTATATTACCATTGTCTTTTGGAATTTATTAGATGGCATTATCTGAGGATTGAGGCAGGCAACACAGATTGAACAGGTTAGAAAATATTGTTCCCTCGTAAGGTGGCATCAGTAGTGGCATCAATAATGTCTGCCTGCATCAGTCTACTCTTGTTAACTATGGGCCAGATCCACAAATTTGCGCCGGAATATCTATGCACCGTACCCACAGAACTAGATACGCACCAAAATAGGCTATTCCCGACCGGCCTAACTTGCCCACGCCTGCACATCCTAGGCGCACATTTATTCCGTCTAGGTGCACATTTATTCTGTCCACTCCATTGATTTCCTATGCAAATATGCAAATGAGGGAGATACAGCGATCCACAAAAGTAAGTTTGTCCGGTGCAGGCTACGCCCTGTGTGCATCAGCTGCACATCCGGTCTAAAGTTAGTCCTTATAAAAGCAGGTTTAAATTTGGACAATCCGTCTACATGTCAGCTAAAGCAACACCGTTAGGGACGAGCTGAGCAGCCACACTTGCAGGACAACAATCTGTATGCCAACATGCCAGGGGCATCCTTGCTCATAGCTATACTACTGACTTTAGATGAGCGCAGAAGGAGGAGGGCACGGGTGAGGATCTGCCGACCGCCACTGGGCAAGGTACTGGCAACACTCCATTTCCTTGCCAGTGGCTCTTTTCACCCTAATGGCTAAATATATATTTTATATAATTTTTTTCTGTTTAGTATATTTTTAAATTAGTTAATATAATAAATATATCATTTTATTTTTTATATCTAATATATATTTAATATTTTAAATATTATTATAATTATATTATTTATTATTATAAACATTTTTTTTAAATATATATATATATATGTGTGCATATAAATTGGGTGATGGCCCTCAAAATAATGGAACACACCGACATGACACAAACCTACAAACAGCAACAGACAACGGAACAAAAGCACCTTGCTTCAGGGAGGGAAAAAAATGGATGTACTTTTGCAATGGAAGGGCATGTGTCTGGGCCTATTTATGCACTGGGCGTATCTCACTAAGTACGCCGGGCCTAGTTCCTATCTGACTGATTGAGCCGGGCCGAGTAGTGAGCATGTCCAGAGAGGCTCTGACCATAGTCAGCATCATGCACATGCCCAGTCTGGCCGGCCCTTCATTTGCATGGGGTCACGGCTCATTTCAATGGAACGCGCCCACGTCCTTCCCACTTTGAATTACACCGCCTTACGCCTCGGAATTTAAGTTGCTCCGGCGCAAATTTGGGCGCAAATACTCTGTGGATATGGCACTTATGGGCCAGATTCACGTATTCCAGAGCATCTTTGCTCTGGAGTAACGCTTCTGATTTGCGTTGCGCTGCCGAATTTTTAGGAGCAAGTGCTGTCATTCACGAAGCACTTGCTCCTAAAGTTGCGGCAGCGCATCGCAAATGAGCCGGCGGAATTCAAATGTCGCGGGTACGGGGCGTGTAGTATGCTAACTACGCGCGATCCCGCCGCCGACGTACTGCGCATGCGTCGAGTGTCAAAACATCCCCGTGCGCATGCTCCAAAATCTGTGAATGAACGTCAATGACGTCACATTCCCATTCATGACCGTTTTACGCAAGCGACGTTTTTTTTTTTTTTCCCGACGCGATGACGACGCCTATACCTAACATAGGATACTCCAGCCCCATGTAGGTATATCTATGCGCCGCGTATCCCGTCCGTTGTAACGTCACTGCGTCGCGCCGGATTTCGATCGTGAATTGCCGATTTCCGCTCATTAACATATTTTTTGAGCGTAAATCGGCGGGAACGCCCCCGGCGCCATTTTTAAGTTGAAGTAACGATGCGATGGCGAAACTCAGTTACGCTGCTCGCATCGGAACTTCAACCCGGCGTTTCTTGTTTTCTGGTTACAGAAAACAGAAACGCCGGCTCAAAGCCACTGTTACGCTGGCGGATCACTCGATCCGCCAGCGTAACCTTTCATGAATCTGGCCCTATGTCTCTAATTTGAGCCGGCGTAACGTAAAGGAGATGCGCTACGCCGGTCTATATATGCGCCGATGTACGTGGATCTGTCCCAATGTTCTTATAACTATGAATGCTCAACTAATTTCATGTTTATAGAAACCCTGGCTATATAAGGTGTAAGGGAATAGTTATGGGAACCTTTTAGATACAGTATCTCACAAAAGTGAGTACACCCCTCACATTTTTGCAAATATTTTATTATACCTTTTCATGTGATAACACTGAAGAAATTACACTTTGCTACAATGTAAAGTAGTAAGTGTACAGCTTGTATAACAGTGCAAATTTGCTGTCCTCTCAAAATAACTCAACACACAGCCATTAACTACTTGCCAACCTGCCACCGTCGTTTTACGGTGGCAGGTTGGCTCCCCTGCGCGAGAGCCCGTAGCTCTACGTCGGCTCTCTCGCAGGCCACTAGGGGTCACGCGCGCACCGCCGGGCACCCGCGATTGCTCGTTACAGAGCGAGACCGGGAACTGTGTGTGTAAACACACAGCTCCCGGTTCTGTCAGGGGGGGAAATGCTGATCTTCTATTCATACAATGTATGAACGGAAGATCAGTGATTTCCCCATGTCAGTCCACCCCCCCCCCCATACAGTTAGAATACACCCAGGAACATACTTAACCCCATTCCCCGCCTCCTAGTGTTAACCCCTTCACTGCCAGTGGCATTTTTATAGTAATCCAATAAATGTTTATAGCACTGATCGCTATAAAAATGCCAATGATCCCCAAAATGTGTCAAAAGTGTCCAAAGTGTCCGCCATAATGTCGCAGTACTGAAAAAAAATTGCTGATCACCGCAATTACTAGTAAAAAAAAAATATTAATAAAAATGCCATAAAAATACCCCCTATTTTGTAAATGCTATAACTTTTGCGCAAACCAATCAATAAACGCTTATTTCGATGTTTTTACGAAAAATATGTAGAAGAATACGTATCCGCCTAAACGGAGGAAATAAAAGGTTTTTGTATATATTTTTGGGGGATATTTATTACAGCAAAAAGTAAAAAATATTCATTTTTTTCTAAATTGTCGCTCTATTTTTGTTTATAGCGCAAAAAATAAAAACCGCAGAGGTGATCAAATACCAACAAAAGAAACCTCTATTTGTGGGAAAAAAGGACGCCAATTTTGTTTGGGAGCCACGTCGCACAACCGCGCAATTGTCAGTTAAAGCAACGCAGTGCCGAATCGCAAAAAGTGCTCTGGTCTTTGAGCAGCAATATGGTCTGGGGGTTAAGTGGTTAATGTCTTAACCGCTGGGAACAAAACTGAATACACCCCTAAGTGAAAATGTCCAAATTGGGCCCAATTAGCCATTTAACCTCCCCGATGTCATGTAACGCGTTAGTGTTACAAGGTTTCAGGTGTGAATGGGGAACAGGTGTGTTTGGTGTTATCACTCTCTCATACTGGTCACTGGATATTAAACATGGCACCTTATGGCAAAGAACTCTCTAAGGATCTGAAAAAACAAAACAATTGTTGCTCTACATAAAGATGGCCCAGGCTACAAAAAGATTGGCAAGACCCTGAAACTGAGCTGCAGCACAGTGGTCAAAACCATACAGCGGTTTAACAGGACAGGTTCCAATCAGAACAGGCCACGCCATGGTTGACCAAAGAAGTTGAGTGCACATGCTCGGCATCATATCCAGAGGTTTTCTTTGGGAAATAGACATATAAGTTCTGTCAGCATTGCTGCAGAGGTTGAAGGGGTGGGAGGTCAGTCTGTCAGTGATCAGACCATACGCTGCACACTGCATCAAATTGGTCTGCATGACTGTCGTCCCAGAAGAAAGCCTCCTCTAAAGATGAAGCTCAAACAGTTTGCTGAAGACAAGCCGACTAAGGACATGGATTACTGCAACTATGTCCTGTGGTCTAATGAGACCAAGATAAACTTATTTGATTCAGATGGTGTAAAGCGTGTGTGGTGGCAACCAGGTGAGGAGTACAAAGACAAGTGTTGTCTTGCCTACAGTCAAGCATGGTGGTGGGAGTGTCATGGTCTCGGAGCTACAGTTCTTTGAGGGAACCTTGAATGCCAACATGTACTGTGACACACTGAAGTCAAGCATGATCCCCTCCCATCGGAGACTGGGCCGAAGGGCAGTATTCCAACATGATAAAACCCCAAACACACCTCCAAGACAGCCACTGCATTGCTAAAGAAGCTGAGGGTGGCCAATCATGTCTCCAGACCTAAACCCTATCTTCAAACGGAAAGTGGAGGAGTGCAAGGTCTCCAACATCCACCAGCTTCATGATGCCATCATGGAGGAGTAGCAACCTGTGAAACTCTGGTGAACTCCATGCCCAAATGGGTTAAGGCAGTGCTGGAAAATAATGGAGGCCACACAAAATATTGACACTTTGGGCCCAATTTGGACATTTTCACTTAGGGGTGTACTCACATTTTTTTGCCAGCGGTTTAGACATTAATGGCTGTGTGTTGAGTTATTTTGCGGGGACAGCAAATTTACACTGTTATACATGCTGTACACACACTACTTTACATTGTAGCAAAGTGTAATTTCTTCAGTGTTGTCACATTAAAAAATATAATAAAATCTTTACAAAAATGTAAGGTGTTTACTGTATTTAAGAGGTTTAACTGTACATTACATCAAGGTTTGACAAATTTGCTTGGAATCTAGGAGCCAGCTAAAAAGGTTAGGAGCCAGAAAATGCACCCCGTCCCGCCGAGCTTGTGCGCAGAAGCGAACGCATTAGTAAATAGCACCCGTAAACAGTGTTCAAACCACACATGTAAGATTGGTAGAGCGAGAGCAATAATTCTAGCCCTAGACCTCCTCTGTAACTCAAAATATGCAACCTGTAGAATTTTTTAAATGTCGCCTATGGAGATTTTAAAGGGTAAAAGATTGTCGTCATTCCACGAGCGGACGCAAATTTGAAGCGTGACATGTTGGGTATCAATTTACTCGGCGTAACATTATCTTTCACAATATAAAAACAATTGGGCTAACTTTACTGTTGTCTTATTTTTTAACTTAAAAAAGTGTATTTTTTTCCCAAAAAAGTGTGCTTGTAAGACCGCTGCGCAAATACGGTGTGACAGAAAGTATTGCAAGACCGCCATTTTATTCTCTAGGGTGTTAGAATAAAAAATATATATAATATTTGGGGGTTCTAATTAGAGGGAAGGAGATGGCAGTGAAAACACTGGGGAAGCTCCATTAGAATTGCTGGTTTACTTGTCATGCCAACGGCCACCACAAGATGGCACCAGATCGCAGAAGGAAGCTTAGGCCTGCAGAAGCCCGCAAAGCCAATGTCACTATCAGTGGCGGCCCGTCCATAGGGGATGCACCCCCCAAGTTTTTGACAAAAATTGGCCAGTCTATGGGAAGCTTCCCAGCTTGCATTCAGCTGACTGCAATCTGGGAAGCTGTTTTGCCCGTGTTTAGGGAATGTTCGGGGCGCAAGCAATGTGCCCACAAACACTCCCACTATACTCATTTGTCCCTTGCTCCGGTCCTTTTTTTTTCATTGGCCGTTATTGGAGGTGACTGGGCATTGCTTTTTCCTCACTGCGGCGTCACTTTCAGTTTCCTGGCTGGCTCACTGTGTTGTGAAGTACAGAGACTTGACTGCAACTGTCTGGGACCTTGTGATGTGAGGCGGGGAGCAGATCACATATGCGGTGGATGGGCGCAGAGCTGGCAGTACTGAGCCCAAGTGCAGTGTACCAGAGCACCAGGTGAGTGCAGAGATCGGAGAGGATTGCAACAGCTGACCTGCCATTCTCTATTTGCTGTTGGCATATCTCTCTCCCGGCATCATGCTCCCCCCTCCTCGAATGCCTCTGCAGGGTGGCTACCGAGTGACTGCTCCCCCCCTGGTTAATAGTGTGTCCCTGCTCCCCCCTAAACAATAACCCCCTTCCTGCCTCTCCACCCTAAACAACAACCCCCCTCCCTGCCTCTCAACCCTAAACAATAAACCCCTCCCCTTCTCTCCACCTTAAACAATAACCTCTCTGCACCCTAAACAATAACCCCCTCCCAATTTCTCCATCCTAAACAATAAACCCCTCCCCGTCTCTCCACCTTAAGCAATAAACCCCTCCCCACCCTAAACAATAACCTCTTCCTGGCCTCTCCACCCTAAACAATAACCTCTCCACCCTAAACAATAACCTCCTCCTGGCCACTCAACCCTTGAAAAAAAAACGCCTCAAGTCTCTCCACTCTAAACAATAACCCCCTCCCCGCTTCTCCACCCTAAGCGATAACCCCCTCCCGGCCTCTGAACCCTAAACAATAATCCCCTCCTTGTCTCTCCACCATAAACATTAACACCAAACAATAACCCCCCTCCTGCCTTTTTACCCTAAATAACCCCCCTTCTCCACCCTAAACAATAACTCCCCTCCTGCCTCCCCACCTTAAACAATAACCCTCCCCTCCTTCCTCCCCAACCTAAACAATAATCCCCCCTGCCCTTTTACTCTAAATAACCCCCCTTCCCTGCCACCCTAAACAATAACCCGCCTCTCCATCCTAAATAATAACCTCCCCTCTCTGCTTCTCTACCCTAAACAATATCCTCCCCTCCCTGCCTCTCCACCCTAAACAATAACCCTCCCCTTTCCTCTCCACCCTAAACAATAACCCCTCCCCACATCTCCACTCTAAGCAGTAACCCCTTCCCGGCCTCTTCACCCTAAACAATAACCCCTTTTCCTCTCCACCCTAAACAATAACACCTCCCTGCCTCTCCACACTAAACAACAACCCCCCTCCCTGCCTCTCCATCCTAAACAACAACCCCCCCCCTTCTGCCTATCCACCCTAAACACCCCCTCCTTCTCCACCCTAAACAATTAACCTTTGTGTTTAATGATGGAGTTAGTATAAGGAAGGGGGTCCTGTGTAACAATGGAGGGTTGTGTTGAGGAAGGGGTCCTGTGCAATGATGGGGAGAGGGAGGGTGGTAGGGGGATTGGTTTTGTTTAACCATGCCCCTTAAACCGCTTCCACTGTTAACAGTCTGGCCACACCCACTTTTTGGCATGATGTGCCACATGCTTACATCAGCCTCAAGTGTCCCTAATTCTTATGTTCTAAAGTTGGGAGGTATGTACTCTGTCCTGTGATTCTGGGGCTGTATACTCTGTCCTGTGATGCTGGGGCTGCATACTATGTCCTGTGATGCTGGGGCTGCATACTCTGTCCTGTGATGCTGGGGCTGCATACTCTGTCCTGTGATGCTGGGGCTGCAAACTCTGTCCTGTGATGCTGGGGCTGCATACTCTGTTCTGTGATGCTGGGGCTGTATACTCTGTCCTGTGATGCTGGGGCTGCATACTCTGTCCTGTGATGCTGGGGCTGCATACTCTGTCCTGTGATGCTGGGGCTGCAAACTCTGTCCTGTGATGCTGGGGCTGCATACTCTGTTCTGTGATGCTGGGGCTGTATACTCTGTCCTGTGATGCTGGGGCTGCATACTCTGTCCTGTGATGCTGGGGCTGCATACTCTGTTCTGTGATGCTGGGGCTGTATACTCTGTCCTGTGATGCTGGGGCTGCATACTCTGTCCTGTGATGCTGGGGCTGCATACTCTGTCCTGTGATGCTGGGGCTGTATACTCTGTCCTGTGATACTAGGGCTGTATACTCTGTCCTGTGATGCTGAACTGTATACTCTGTCCTGTGATGCTGAGCTGTATACTCTGTCCTGTGATGCTGAGCTGTATACTCTGTCCTGTGATTCTGGCTGGGGCTGTATACTCTGTCCTGTTATGCTGGGGCTGAATACTCTGTCCTGTGATGCTGAGCTGTATACTCTGTCCTGTGATGCTGAGCTGTATACTCTGTCCTGTGATGCTGAGCTGTATACTCTGTCCTGTGATTCTGGCTGGGGCTGTATACTCTGTCCTGTTATGCTGGGGCTGCATACTCTGTCCTGTGATGCTGAGCTGTATACTCTGTCCTGTGATGCTGAGCTGTATACTCTGTCCTGTGATGCTGATAGTGTTGCTCAAGAATATTCGCATTGCGAATATTCGTTACGAATATTGCATATTCGAGTATTCGCGAATAACTCGAATATCGTGGTGAATATACGCTATTGCGAATATTCGTATTTTTTCAAATTTATTTTTAAAACAGATCACATCCTAGTGATCTCCATCGACGTCTAAAAGCATTGCTGGTATGATTAGAGACCCTGGGCCGAGTAGCTGAGGTGATCCTTTTATGTTGCCGAATATTCGCAATGCAAATATTCGTATTACGAATATTCGCAAATACTTTCTCTGCCCTTCTTTTGCATCAGAGCCAATCAGAGTTCTCCTACCACAGTTGTCAGAGGTTAGCAACCTCCATAGCAACCAATAGGAACCTGCCTGATTGCGAGTATGTATTGGGAGCTTTTTGGTTCCTGCCTGTGACTGTGCTGGGAGCACTGAGGGTGTGCGCCCTCTCAGCACAGTAAATTGTTTACATAGGGCTGCATATATGTGGCCTTTCGGTGTTAAAGCCCACCCTTTAAGAGGCTGCATATCCAGCCCAAAACCAGATGGATTTGGTGACAATTACCTCATATCTAATTTCCCCTAAGACTGGAACATAACCTTTCGATTAGAAGGTCTTCTTAGATTTTTGCATGCACATTTAACAAGACCAATATGTTTTTCAGGCTTTCTGCTTGGTGAAACCCACCGCCAAATGGTTAACAGAAGATAGTAACACAAATAGTTTCACCACACTTCTGGACGTGTTGCTTTATGTTCCTGACACAATGGATGATGGCTGGCATGCGCGGACGAGAATTTCGCAATCAATTTCGCATTCGCATTAGCGAAATTTTGCAAAAATTTTTTTTGATAAATTATCACGAATATTCGATATTAACGAATATTTCACGAATATTCTTCTATATATTCGTGAAATATCGCGAAATCGAATATGGCGTATTCCGCTCAACACTAATGCTGAGCTGTATACTCAGTCCTGTGATTCTGGGGCTGTATATTCTGTCCTGTGATGCTGAGCTAAATACTCCTGACATTATGGGTGGAGGCTAGTAGATTAGAGGGGATGGAGTAGGTGGATTCTATAAGGGATGGGGCTTAGAAGAAGTGGGAGGGGTCACAAAGGGAGGGGTGGGGTCTGGTGCCCCCCCATCCTAAAACTTCACCAGTCACCACTGGTCACTATCCCTCTCACTGGCAATAATGGAGTCAGGCAGTCAATGTCAAACAATATTAATTCAAGATATGTGGTTGGTTTGAAGACTCATTGTAATTATTTATGATATTGTTAACTTACTGGAGATTTTAACTATCGCTGAAGCTTTCTTAGCATAAAGCCATTTTTGCTCTTACAAATTTAGTATCAAAATGTAACATACCATTTATAGATGTTACATATTTCCATATAGTGCATATTTTTGGGAAGATTCAATTATACAGGAGCTTTGTCTGGTTCATCTACTTTCCTATCCAAATATATCACACACACCTCTGATCAGCGTTTTTTCAAATTTATACAATTAAAATTGATGATGGTCCTTTCCAGTCTCTGTTCCTCCAAGACCATTAGATTTTGCTCTTGGCTTCTAATTTTATAGTAAAATTTATGTTTGAGAAAGCAGGCAGAAGTTCCAATTACTAAAATATCATTATAACATTAGGATGGCCTTACATAAATCGATATTTGGCATCTGGGGCTTATCAATTTCGATCCATTTGTTGCCAGTGCAGTTGAAAAAAAGTCAATATACCAGTCAACTTCTGTTCAACCAGATAAAAGTCGCTTGGGCATCAACTTTAGCCAATAGCTGCAGCTTCTGATCTGTGTATTCTGACATTGGGGGAGTCTCCCCCCTGTCAAAATACAATAGCACAGCAAAAAGGATCCCCCCATCCACCTTGAATGTGTGGATATGGAAACAGTTCAGTCTTTTTCGTTCAGCTTGATGACTAAATTAAAAAACTGTACGGCATATGGCCAGCTTAGGAGCTTTCCATACACATGCAAGACTTTTTTGGCTGAAAATGCATGCTTTTGTACTAAGCAGACACCCTGAGCAACTCCTGATGTGCAACCAGGTTAGTCAGACAATTGAAGGCCATGGAGCTGCATTTTTAAAATAAGAGGTCAGCAAAGAAAAATCTACCCTCAGTACTGGCTTCATTTAGGGCTTCTAAACATGGATGTTTGTTTGCACCTGAGCTGCTGTTCTTCCTCATAAAAACTCATTGTGAATGTAGAAACAACTCAATACAGCTCCAAAGTAGCTTGTATACAGCTCAAAGTTGAACTAAAACAATCAAAAGCAAATCAAAAAAGCCTGAAAGCACACCACTTTTGAATCACTTCTGAGTTTGATGCCTGTGGATACAGGTGCATTAGAATATATAATTTTAGTAATTCAATTCAAAAAGTGAAACTCATAGATTTTACATAGATGCGTTACATACAGAGTGATATATTTCAAGCATTTCTATATTTTATTTTTGATGATTATGACTTACAGCTAGTGGAAACCGAAAATTCTGTACTCTGAAAACTACATTTTTTTTTACATAAGACCAATAAAAAAAAAAGGATTTTTAATACAGAAATGTTGGCTAACTGAAAAGAATGTCCATGTACAGTATAGTATGCACTCAATACTTGGTCACAGGGCTGCCATCAGGAATTATGAAATTATGGGGCCCCTTACACAGCTTCAGGCGGGGGGCCCCTGGAGAACCGGGGGGGGGGTGCTGCCGCCTGAAATTAAGAAGCGGGGTGGGGGCTGCCGTGAATTAAGAAGCGGGGGGCCCTTTATAAAAAAAAGAAGAAATAAAGAAAAATATATATAAAAAAGGGGGGGTAGCCATCCTGGGCCCTTTAAAAAAATAAAAATAAAAATATGTATATATATATATATATATAAAATAAATAAACATTTATAAAAAAAACAAGGGGGTTGCCTTCCAGGGCCCTGGGGCCCTTTAATAAAAAATAAATAAAAAAATATATAAACAAAAATAACATGGGGCCCTGGAGACCTCTGAGCCCTTTAATAAAAATATATCTATATATAAAAAATAAAATAATAAAAAATAAATAAAAACAATTTAATAAAAAATAGAGGGTTGTCATCTGGGGCCCTGGGGACCTCTGGGCCCTTTAATAATAATTATAATAATATATATATATATATATATATATATATATATATATATATATATATATATATATATATATATATATGTATATATATATATATATATAAATAAAATAAAAATAAATATTTGTTATTATAAAAAAAAGGGGGGTTGTCATTTGGGGCCCTGGAGATCTCCGGGCCCCTTACAGGTGTACTGCCTGTACCCCCCCTGATGGCGGCCCTGCTTGGTCAGGGATTCTTTTGCATGAATTACTGCATCAATGTGGCATGCCATGGATGCGATCAGCCTGTGGCACTGCTGAAGTGTTATGAAAGCCTAGGTTGCTTTGATAGTGGTTTTCAGCTCATCTGCATTGTTGGGTCTGGTGTCTCTCATATTCCTCTTGGCAATACCCCACAGATTCTCTATGGGGTTTAGGTCAGGCAAGTTTGCTGGCCAATCAAACACAGTGATACCATGGTTATTAAACCAGGTATTGGTACTTTTGCCAGTGTGGTTGCCAAGTCCTGCTGGAAAATGAAATCAGCATCTTCATAAAGCTGGCCAGCAGAGGGAAACATGAAGTTCTCTAGAATTTTTTGGTAGAGGACTTGATAAAACGCAGTGGACCAACACCAGCAGATGACATGGCTCTCCAAATCATCACTGACTATAGAAACTTCACACTGGACCTCATACAACTTGGATTCTGTGCCTCTCCACTCTTTCTCCAGACTCTGGTACCTTGATTTCCAAATGAAATGCAACATTTTCCACAGTCTGTGATGATTTAACCACTTAAGCCCCAGACCAAAATGCAGCTAAAGGACCAGGCAATAAGCGTTTATCGGTTGGTTTGCGCAAAATGTATAGCGTTTACAAAATAGGGGATAGTTTTATTGCATTTTTCTTTTTTTTTTTACTACTAATGGCGGCGATCAGCTATTTTTTTCGTGACTGTGACATTATGGCGGACACTTCGGACAATTTTGACACATTTTTGGGACAATTGTAATTTTCACAGCAAAAAATGCATTTAAATTGCATTGTTTACTGTGGAAATGTCAGTTGCAGTTTGGGAGTTAACCACAAGGGGGCGCTGTAGGGGTTATGTGTTCCCTGTGTGTGTTTACAACTGTAGGGGGTGTGGCTGTAGGTGTGACATCATCGATCGCGTCCACCCCTATAAATGGGATGACGCGATCGATGCTGCCGCCACAGTGAAGCACGTGGAAGCCGTGTTTACACACGGCTCTCCCCGTTCTTAAGCTCTGGGGACCGATCTTCGCACTCCAGCGGCGATCAGGTCCGCGAGTCCTGCGGTCCCGGTTCTGGAGCTTCGGATCGAGTCACGGGAGTACGCCGCGGGCGCGCGCCCGTGACCCACGGCTGGGTAGTAGTACAGGATGTACATGTACATGGATCTGCCCAGCAGTGCCATTCTGCCGACGTATATGTGCAGGAGGTGGTCCTTAAGTGGTTAAGGAGCCATGTCAGCTGGGGTTGGTCCACTGTGTTTTGTAAAGTTCAAAATCCTAAGCGCCTCTATGGCACGCTGCATTGATGCAGTAATTCATGCAAAGGGAGCCCTGACCAAGTATTGAGTGCAGACTATACTGTACATGGACATGCTTTTCATTAAGCCAACATTTCTGTAATGAAAAACTTTTTTTACTTTACTTATGTAATATTCAAATTTTCTGAGATACTGCATTTGGGGTATTATTATTACAATTAAAATAAATAAATGCTTGGAAGTTGGAATATATCCCTCTGTGTGTAATGCATCTATATAAAAATACATGAGTTTCTCTTTTTTAATTGAATTACTGAAATAAATGAACTTTTAAATGATATTCAAATTTTATAAGATACACGTGTATAGTTTGAGGTTTCGATCAAAGACAGATGCATAATTTGATTACCTGCCAGGATGCCCTTACAGGTTTATAGAGGACTTCAGTCTTTGTAAAAAATATATGATGTAAAAAAATGACCCAGGTTAGATTCCATATACCATCTTTTGACATCTCAATTTTTAGAGACTCTGGTGGATCCAGGCGCACTGTAAATAATAATTAAAATTATGTTAACACTTTTTGTCATATGAAAACAAAGTTGCAAACATCCTTTTAGGATCCAATGTGAAAAAGCTTAGACTGCACCTCTGTCGTCCCTGACCCATGCATAGATACACCCTAAGTTGAGGAATATTTTTTGAAGTGCCACTAACAATAAAAAATATATATTCTCACGCCCTACCCCTCCTGAACCCCAAAGGCATACCTCCTTAAGTTTTAATCCTATATAGATTTATATGACATGACAAACCTTCTAGGTTCTCTAAAGAAGTACTATTTAGACCTTATAGATTAGATGGCCTGGGGGTTCCCCAAATTTGGCTCTATTATGTAGTAAGTAGACTCTCCCAGCTAGCGCAGTGGAACATTAAGAACCCCAGAGTTCCGTGGGTGCGTTTTGAGCAAGACTCCATTGCTCCTTTTTACCTTATCATGAATGAATGAATGAATGAAAACTTATATAGCGCAGCACATGCAAACTTAATCGCCTCTGGGCGCTTGTTGTTCCTGTCTCCTTTGGTATCAAAAGAGATGAGTCTTGATCTTTCTCCTGAACGCTAAGTGATTCTCCTCCAACCGAATGCTGGTTGGTAAAGCGTTCCATAGTCTGGGACCTTGGACCGCGAATCTTCTTTCTCCCTTGGACTTGTAATTGGCTTTCGGTATCTGTAGCAGATTTTGATTGGTGGATCGCAGAACGCGATTGGGGTTATGAGCTTTTATTTTTTCGCATAGATAATGGGGAGCATTCCCATGTATACATCTATGCGTTAGACAGAGTGCTTTAAAAGTGATCCTGTCTTGTACTGGCAACCAGTGAAGGGTTCTCAGTGAAGGTGAGATTGATTCCCAAGGTTTTTTTCCAGTCACAAGTCTGGCGGCCGTATTTTGAACGACTTGTAGACGAGCGATTTGGTATTTGGGGAGTCCGAGGTAAAGGGCATTTGCATAGTCCAATCTGGAGTTTACAATTGCTCCCACCACGACCGCCAAGTCTTCCTTGGGAATAAAAGGAGTAAGCCTACGTAGTAGGCGCAGCAGATGGTGAGATCCGCTGAATACTGACCCTATTTGTGCGTCCATTGTCATGTAGGAGTCAAAGATGACCCCAAGACTTTTGACTTTGTCGCTAGGGGTGATGATTTTGCCCAGAATGGGCGGGGGGGTCCAGGTTGTTGCAGGTTGATTCATACGCTTGGCGTGAAACAGGAGAAGTTCTGTTTTCGCTCCGTTGAGTTTAAGATAACTCTTTGTCATCCAGTCCTCTATCAAAGAGAGACATGTCTCTAGATTGAGGTGGTGATCCTTTTTCTTGCAAATGCGGAAATACAGTTGCGTGTCGTCTGCATAAGAGTGGTAAAGCAGTTTTTGGCTGCTAATAATCTCAAAAAGAGGGCGAAGATAGATGTTGAATAACACCGGCGACAAAGGGGATCCTTGAGGGACTCCGCACGATAATGTGCGTTTCGCAGAAGTGAAGGGTCCCAGCTTCACTATTTGCGATCGGTTTTCCAAAAAAGAGGAGAACCAAGATAAATCGCCTTCTGCGACTCTGGCTACTTCAGATAGCCGAGTCAATAAGAGCTTGTGGTCTACTGTGTCGAAGGCTGCACTAAGGTCCAACAGAACCAGAAGACAAGATTCTCCTTCGTCTGCGGCCTCAAGAGCGTCGTCCCATATTTTGAGCAATGCGGTTTCCGTCCCGTGTCCAGGACGGAATCCCGATTGAAATGGGTCAAGTAGCTTGTGGGTATCATGATGGTAGATTCATTTCTTTCCCACAACTACGAACCCTAAGGGACATCCTAGATAGGGAATTTTACAGGTTTCTGCAAATACATGACAGACTCCCTCAGACTCACACACCTTGTTTAAGTCTTTATGCAGGACCGCCTCTAGGCAGAAAGGACTGATATCAGTTCTGTATAAATTCATAGTAGATAAAGATGTGGGGCTCAAACACAGTGGGAAGCTGAATTAAGCTTAGATTACCAACTAATAGACTGGGAGGCAAATTGGCAAAACCTACGTAAATGTACTATATCTCGACTCTCACTATCAGGGAGACAGGGGTTAAGTTGTTCACTCGCTGGTACTACACACCCCAGTGTTTGCATCAGATGTTTCCGCAATCTTCTTCACTTTGTTTCCGGGGTTGTGCCATCTCTAGCTCCTTTTTACATATATTTTGAGAATGTGAGAATGTCTTACCTACCTGGAAGGGAGCTCTTGACCTTAATGACAAACTAGCTGGAAGACACATGGCTCTGACACATACTGTAGACACTGTCAACTTTTTGAAAGGATTCCTGACACTCCTAAACCCATGAGGCAACTGTTGCACACCATTTGTATTGCCGTGCTCTGGGCTATTGCCTTAAACTGGAAGTCGCTAACGGTCCCATTTGCTCAGGTCCTTACTAGGATGGATCAAATAATGTTGTCTGAACAAATTTATCATAGGCTTCACGACACCATCCCTATTTATGATGCTAAATGGACCCCCATGGTGGCTGTTGCATTTTCAAGAATGACCTGACTTCGTTGTTTATTTATCTTGGTTCTAAATGTGATCTTTTTTGGTATTTTCTTCCTTTCTTTTTTTCTTTTTCTTTCTTTGTTTGGTTTGCAGGTGTAGACTGGTTTGCACGTGTGTATTCTTCTCTATGAAGGGTGATCTTGTAGGCCGCGTACACACGATCAAATACATCTGTTCAAATCGGTCTGGCAGACCGATTTGAACAGATTTGTATGCTGGGCTGTTTTGATTCGATCGCTGTACACACGATCAAACCAAAATCCCCGCCGGCAGACAGCTCGGTGACGTGGCGGTGACATTGACACCGCCACGTCACTGCACCAGGAAGTAAAACACTTCTGCACATGCGTCGAATCCATTCGACACATGTGCGAGCAGATATGTCTGCTGGTTAGCGTACTAACCAGCAGACATGTCAAACGGACAGGTTCCCAGCAGACAGATTTTAAAGCATGCTTTAAAATCTGTCGGGTGGCCAAATCTGTCTGTCCGCCCGTACACACGATCGAATCTGTCTGCTGAAATGGTCTGTCAGACCGTTTTCAACAGATAGATTTGATCGTGTGTACGCAGCCGTAATGTTGATATTTGGTGATCCAGTATATATTGTAGACTAGGGCTAGTCACCCAGGCTTTGGCCAATTATGGCTCTTCATTTTTTGCGCGCTGTGATTGGCCAAGCATGCGGACATACAGCATGCTCGGCCAATCATCAGAGCGCAATGCCGCAGTGAATTATGGGCCGTTTTGCGTCACTCGAATTTTGCACGAACGACCGCTTTTGTTAGAATGTCGTTGAACGTACGAACAGACAATGTTCGAGTCGAACATGCGTTCATATCGAACGCGAAGCTCATCCCTACTGACCACAGTTTATCATGGCTGCTGAGCCCGGACACCGTGGTCAGTTTATGTGCCACCAGCATCTGCATCTCTCTTCTCTGCTCTCCCCTGTCCTCTCCCCCCTCCCCGCCCTGCCAGCTAGTACCCGTGTAAGCCACTCCAGTGGCTAAAATAACATTTACATTTTATATAATCTTCAGTTTTTTTTGTTAATGCTGTGTGCCACTGCGTGTGAAGATCAAAAGACACACACCTATATGGGCTTTCGTGCATTTCCCACTGGAGCTTCTGCAAAGATGTGGAAACTGTGGCCCAGATTCACAGAGCGATTACGCCTGCGCAACTGGTGTTGCGCGTGCGTAAGTCTAAATGTGCGCGTGCGTTTAGATGCGCGCGATTCAGAAAACAAATTACGCCAGAAATTTTTTTTTGTCCGGCGTAATTTCGTTAGACAGACGCATCCTTCCGCGCAAAAATGCGCTAGACACACCATTGATTTGCTAGTCAAATATGCTAATGAGGGAGTTGCGGGGATCCACAAAAAAACGCAGTTGCTGCGCAGGCTACGCGATGTGCGCAACAGCAAAATGTCCTGTCTAAAGTTAGAGCACCTAAAAGCTGGTCTAAAAAATGAAAAAAAGTCTACTTGTCAGATAAAGCAACACTGTTAGTGAGGAGTTCAGCAGTCACACGTGTTGCCCAACAATCTGTATGCCAACATGCCAGGGGCATCGTCGCGCATAGCTATACTACTGACTTTAGATGAACAAAGAAGGAGGAGGGCACGGAGGATGGCACTAAGGAGGGCACGGGAGATGTTTTTTTTTTTTTTTTATTTGCTTATATAAAATTTACAATTTAAATTAATCTAATACAATATTCTTATCTGATACAAGCCCCTCACTCTTCACTTGATATATCACACACGCATAGACATCTTTGGCATGAGTGATTCTGAGGTGTCTCGCATCTTCAGATTCACCCCTCATGCCATCATGGAATTACCACAACCTTGCAGGAGGACATCACCAGCCCAACACATGGCACCACCCATGACACCCATGACAGCTACATATACAATCAGAGCCCCATCCCCACAGATTTCGAACAGAACATGTATGGGAACAGCTGGCTGGTTGGTGAGTGACATGGGAGTCAGGCATGACTATCCCCTCCCGTGATGCACACCTCACAAGTGGCACATGCATGACTAACATCCTCCTGTCTTTTCCCTTCAAGGTGACTCTGCATATGCACTGGTACCCCATCTCATGACCCCATCTCATGCCAGCTCACATTATGCATCTTTGCACGTTAAACACACACATTAATCATGGCACAACTAGAATGCATGCATGCACACCACTGTGGTCCCTAGCACACACACCCCACATCCTCATCACATTGGATTGGCACCAGTCCACCATGCAGGACTTGTGAGCAGCAACGCCATGCCACGGCTCCAATTATGTCACTGTACATTCATACACCATTCACACAGACCTGGGGATCACTTCTCCACCACAAATGAGGGTGACACCCCTTTTCCCGCAGGAATATCACCCCCACATTCCAAAATCATACACAAACAGAACCAAAAAAATTAAATAAATGACGAGCAAAAATAAAAAATGCCCAGCAAAAATATAATTTAAACAAAATAACAACAAAGAAAACACATAAAAGACAAAAATCACTCTGCAAAACAGTCCCCAAATATCTCAAAGACACGTCACAAACAAACAAAAGCACCTTGCTGTAGAGGGAGGGATACAAAGGGATGTATTTTTGCAAAGGAAGTGCATTTGTGTCTGTCTATTTATGCTGTCTGCGTAGTTCATAAAGTTGCCCTAGTCCATTTCCAATTTCACTGATTGCGCCGCTCCCGAGTTGTGAGCATGCGCACATCGGAGCTGACCATGGTCTCCTTCAAGCGCGCATGCGCGAGCCGGCCGGCCCTTCATTTGCATGGGGTAACGGCCCATTTCAATGTAACACACCCACGTCCCTCCCAATTTGTATTACTCCTCCTTACGCCTCTGGAAAAAATCTTACGCTTGCGCAATTTCCTGCGCAAAAGCTACGTGAATCGGGGGATTACGCGGCTAGATGGCGCAAGTCTAATGTAATGGTGGTGCGCTACGCCGGACCGATAATGCGCCGATGTACGTGAATTTGGGCCTGTATATATAGAGAGCCGGTCACAATCTCCTGCTATGAAAATTGGATGTGGGGAAAACCGTATCCAATTTGCATAGGCGTGAACCCAGCCTAATAATAAAGTGAAATTATCATAGTTTTTGGTCTATTTTATTATTTCTGAAGTTCATTCATTTCTAAACTGATGTTTTATATGTTTTTCATGATTAAATCGAAATACAGTGGATCCTTGGATTACGAGCATAATCCGTTCCAGGAGAATGCTTGTAATCCAAAGCACTCGCATATGAAACCGAGTTTCCCCATAAAAGTCAATGGAAACAAAGATAATTTGTTACGCATTGACTTCTATTGCATGCAATACCACATGTGGCCAGAGATGGGGGTGCCGTAGAGCCTTGGAAATACTTAGGGACAGCTCGGCTGAACTCATAAATCCTCGGAAAGGCGCGGGAACAGTGTATTTCCGAATGGCTCCGAATCATTACGAGCGTCACCAGTGCCCCCGCACCTCTGGCCAAATGTGTTACTGCACATCCCATTTTCTTGAATCCTGCTCGTTTGTGAGACAACACTCACAAACCGAGTCAGGATTTTTTTTTAAAGTCGCTTGTCTTTCAAAACGCTTGTTAACTGTCTTACTCGTTAACCAAGGTTCCACTGTAGTTATTTTACAAATCCAAGGAACTCCCATGATGCTAATGGGACAAACCATTAAATGTTTTCCAAACAGCAGTAGATGTTTGCTTGCCAGCTGTCTTTCTCTAATTGAAACTCTGTATGAAGATGTTTTGAAAAGAGACATATGACAGAAACATTTTTCATTTGATTTGTCAAAACTGCAAAGCAATTGAAACATAAAATGGTGGTTTTGATTGACTGCAAGACAATTTTATCGAAACTGCTTCAATTAAACCTGCCAGGAAAAACAAATTCATTTAAATAAATTGTCATACGTCTTTTTATGATTTTGATTTAATCTTTCAACAAACTGTATTGAAACTGTCAAGGTTTCTGCTTCACAGTAAACAGAAAATTGCTGGTCAATCGAACACGTGGGTGGCAGATATCTTGGTTTCTGATGATTACGGCACTTGTGATTCTATTGGAGTTAAAACTAAAGTTAAAACCAGATGTGGATCTATTAAACTTTTCAGCAAACCAGTTAAGATTAGCTCAGTAAACTTGTGAAAGGGAGCCTAGATGGGCACCTGCTGGCTAGAAATAGTTTTTTAATGAACCATTTATATGCCATAATTATTTCATCAAAAATTAAAGCATAATTTTAAAACTATTAATGTTAAACAAAGAAAAAAAAAATATATATATATATTCAAACACTATACAATGGCCCGGATTCACATACATCGGCGCATATATATGCCACCGTAGCGTATGTCTTTTACGCTACGCCGACGCAGCACGGAGAGGGAATCATGGAATTCACAAAGCAAATGCTCCCAACTCTGCGCCGGCGTAGCGTATATTCGTAGGCATAAGGCAGCGTAAGTGGAAGTGGGCATGATACATTTGAATGTAGCGTGACCCCATGCAAATGATGGGCCAAGCTTCAGACAAGTACTTAAAATGAACGGCGCATTCGCCGTCCCTTGGCCACATCCCAGTGCGCATGCTCACAATCACGTTGAAAACAACTGGCTAAGATACGTCGAATCACTGCCTACGGTGTGAACGTAACCTAAGCCCAGCCCTATTCACGTACTACGTAAACGGCATAAAATACGACGGCTGTGTTCCCTGGTCCATACCTTTGCATGAGTTGCGCTTCCGATATGGGGAATAACTTTATGCCGGACGTACGACTTACGCAAACCGCGTTTATTATGCGCCGGGCACAAGTACGTTCGTGAATTGACGTATCTCCCTCATTTCCATATTTAAATAGGAAATCAATGGGAGTGCCAGATGCGTCCAGCGTAACTATGCGCCTACGATACGCCGGCGTAGGCAAGTTACGTCGGTGGACTGAAGCCAGTTTTTAGGCGTATCTTAGTTCTGTGGGCACGGCGCACAGATACGACGGCGCATATTTACACTTACGCGGCGTATATCGAGATACGTCGGCGTAAGTGCTTTGTGAATCCGGGCCATTCTCTGTAAAGAATGTTAATGCTCTGTCAGTTAGATTCAATATGGAAAGATGACAGTTGGCATCTGAATGTTTCTTTCTGCTTGGTGGAGTAATAACCACAGTTCTTAGTACCGACTCTTGCATACATGAGGTCCATTCATTTATCATAGTTTCTGAAATCAAAGGTGTCAACCGCTTTCAAACCTTTCATTAAAAACAGAATGTGTAGAATGAAGGTTTGAACCTGATTAGCTGTTGCTGGGCGATACAAACAATTCATTGCTTGAAAATGAAATAAAAATTTGAAAAAAGAAAGAAATACAGAAAGCATGAATACAGTGCAAAAAAGAGGAAGAGTGACTTCTTACCATAATCATATGGTAAAAAACGTTTATGTGTCACGATTTTCTTGGTATGCGCATCGCTACAGTCCACAGTCATGTGTACATAATGTCCAACTGTCAAAGGATCGTCAATCTAAAACCAAGAAACAAACAGGTCAGGCACAATGCCAAAACCAACACGATGAACTGTTATTCTTTCTCACTTTATTAAAGAAAATCTGATACCTTCCCTTTGAAAAATGCTAGTTGCCTGAATTCTTCTGACTTCAATATGTTGAGCCAAAATTAGAAGATCATAGTGTTGTCAGCTCCAAGTGTTCTCAGATAAGCCTAGAGATATGCATATTAGCCAGAGAATTCTCTCTTAGGCCTTGTACACACGGGCCAGAATCTCGTCAGGAAAAAAAACATTTTTCCTGACGCGATTCTTGGCAATAATCTTTTGCCACCTGAGTGTAAGGCAAGAAGGTGGTGACGACATCGCTTACAACGAGCATGCGCTCGTCACATTCGATGCCATCGCCGCCATCTTGCTTCACCCTACCTATGCCGTGGAATCAACCGTGCATGTGTCAAAGTAATTTCGAGCATGCGCGGGTTTCCATGGCGACAGGTAAGTATACACACTCTCGGGTTTCTCGTCGGGAAACAGGCCAACAAGAATCCCAATGAGAAAATAGAGAGCAGGATCTCTAGTTTTCTCTTTAAGATTCTGGCCAGATTTCCCAATTTCCCCGTGTGTACAAGGCTTTAGGACTATTGACATGGTCAAAGCGACCACATACCAGTCCACTTCCTGGCCCTCAACCAGAATTCCCTCTGCCTCCTGGAAACATCTGGTCATTTAATAGGATTCATTAGCATTATATTTTTAACAGGAGCATGACACCACTGTTTGGTAAACTAACGTTCTCCATTGTTTCTGTACAGGTCAAAATTCAACAACACCACGTTTAACTATGCATTGAAAGAACACTATACCATGCCTCATGTTATTTTTTACATATTTATAAAAAATATTTTAAGATGATACTTTAAGAATTCAAGATTTAACCACTTTAAAATTTGTTGTTTACAAGTTAAAATATTTTTTTTGCAAGAAATCCCAAACATTATATATATATATATATATATATATATATATATATATATATATATATATGTTTAACACCCTAGAGAATAAAATAAGACAACAGTAAAGTCAGCCCACTTTTTTTTATATTGTGAAAGATGGTTTTACACAGAGTAAATTAATACCCAACATGTCACGCTTCAAAGTTGCACCTGCTCGTGGAATGGCGACAAACTTTTACCCTTAAAAATCTCCATATGCAACTTTTAAAAATTCTACAGGTTGCATGTTTTAAGTTACAGAGGAGGTCTAGGTCTAGATTTTTTGCTTTCACTTCACATTTGTGGTTTAAACACCGTTTTCATATGCAGGCGCTACTCACGTTTGCGTTCGCTTCTACACGCAAGCTCGGCAGAAGGGGTCATGTTTAACAAAATTATATTTTTTTTGTTATTTATTTTACCTTTTATTTTACATTTTTACACTATTTTTTTTTTTTATTGTGTCACTTTTATTGCTATTACAAGGAATGTAAACATCCCTTATAATAGAAAAAAAGCAAGACAGGACCTCTTAAATATGAGATCTGCGGTCAAAAAGACCTCAGATCTCATATTTACACTAAAATGCAATACAAAAAAAAAATTCATTTGAAAAAAAAAGAAAAATTGTTGCTTTCGTTTTGACGTCGCTTCAATGCCCTGCAATGGTATGGAGACGGGTGGGGGACATCTTCCCCTCACTCAGCTCCATACCTAACAAAGAGAAGGACCCGATCACCTCCATCACTGCTCCGTTAAGTGGCATAGGGCAATGGAGAGTGGCGGGAGGGATCTCTCCCGCTGGTGATAAAAGTGATCTTGCAGAGAATCTGCCGCAGAGACCACTTGTATATGAAAGTGGACCGCCCGCTAAAGAAGAGGATACAGGGGTTAGCTAGCTGCTGCCATAACAACAATATCCCTCTTCAAACAGCCGTAAGTGGTTAAGAAATAACATTTATACTTACATATTTGCCATTATAGGTTAAACGAACTGCACAATTTCTTGGGTTTTCGTTGAGTGAAAGAGTGCAGGATCCTGATATATCCCTGTAAGACAGATAGAAGATTGCTTTATAGGGACATGTTATATATATTCCAAGTTACTGTCACAGCTGCCAGCTCAGTGTTTAATTGCTTGTTGTTATTTCCTCCATTACACTTTTGTGCTAATACTAAACTTGCACACACATGCGCATAAGAAGTAGCGAGTGACAACTAGGCACCCATGACTCGCTAACGTATCAGCGCATGTGCGCATGTGCATTAGCCTGAGTGTGTGTAAGTACTTGGCGCCCTTTTGCCTATATAAACTGGCTCCATAGACCAGAAGATTGCTGAGTGGTCTTCAGCTTCTACCGTCTGTGCTTTTTCCTGTGACCCAACTCTGCCTTTTGCCTACTGTTTCAGGGCCTTCTTTGTTGGCTTGATACCGACCCTGGTTTGGCCCTGACTCTTCTCTGGATCCGATTCTATATCTCTGCTGCTTGGCCGTTACCGACTTCTTCCTGCCTGGTCACCCAAGACCCTGCATCGGCCTGCTCTCCAGCTTGGTTCCTGTATGCTGTCCTGCACCTGCTGCGCCGATACCCCTAACTAAAATTTTGTGGAACCAATTATCTTGAGAAGTCATCTAATTAATGAATAGCGTCCACCTGTTTGTAACTGAATCTCAGTATAAATACAGCTGTTCTGTGAAACCCACAGAGGTTTGTTAGAAAAACTCAGTGAACAAACAGCATCATGAAGGCCAAGGAACACACCAGACAGGTCAGGGATAAAGTTGTGGAGACGTTTAAAACAGGGTTAGGTAATGAAAAAACATACCAAGCTTTGAACATCTCACGGGGGCACTGTTCAATCCATCATCTGAAAATGGAGAGTATGGCACAACTGCCAACCTACCAAGACATGGCTGTCCACCCAAACTGACAGGCTGGGCAAGGAGAGCATTAACAGAATTGCAGCCAAGAGGCCCATGGTGGAGGAGCTGCAGAGATCCACAGCTAAGATGGGAGATCTGTCCACAGGACAACTGTTAGTCATGCACTCCACAAATCTGACCTTTATGGAAGAGTGGCAAGAAGAAAGCCATAAAAAGTCCTGTTTGCAGTTTGCAAGAAGCCATGTGAGGGACAGAAAACATGTGGAAAAGGTGCTCTGATCAGATCATACCAAAATTTTACTTTTCGGCCCAAAAGCAAAACGCTATGTGTGGCGGAAATCTAACACTACACATCAGCCTGAACACACCATCCCCACTGTGAAATATGGTGATGGGAGCATCATGTTGTGGGATGCTTTATAGCAGGGACAGGGAATATGGTCAAAGTTGATGGAAAGATGGATGGAGCCAAATACAGGGCAATCTTAGAAGAAAACCTGTTAGAGTCTGCTAAAGACTTGAGACTGGGGCGGGAGTTCACCTTTCAGCAGGACAATGACCTTAAAGCAGAGTTGCGTCTGGATAACTATTTTTTTTAAAGTCAGAGGCTACATATATTGCAGCTGCTAACTTTTAATATATGGACATTTACCTGTCCAGTGAGCCTGAAATGTCGCCACCCGAAGCCGACCCTTCCCTCTGCTCTGAGTGTAGGCGCTTCACAGCCTGTTTCCTACTGCACATGTGCAGGTTGCACTGTACTTTCTGAATGGTCCCTGCTGTTTTCCGGGACATGTGTGTTTCCCATTGCGTAGTTCTCCACACAAGATTGCAGCGATCTTTCCCCAGAAGTGGGAGCAGGATTTGACAGGTAGCCACACCCCCCTACCCCTGAAAGGTGCCAAATGTGGCACTGGAGGGGGGAGGAATCACACATGCAGATGTTCCATTTCTGGGTTAAAATCCACTTTAAATATACATCCAGAGCTACAATGGAATGGTTTAGATCAAAGCATATTCATATGTTAGAATGGCCCAGTCAAAGTCCAGACCAAAATCCAATTGAGAATCTGTGGCAAGACTTGAAAATTGCTGTTCACAGATGCTCCCCACCCAATCTGACAGAGCTTGAGCTATTTTGCAAAGAAGAATGGGCATAAATGTCACTCTTTAGATGTGCAAAGCTGGTAGAGACATACCCAAAAAGACTCATGCCCTGTACACACGAGGGAAATTCCCATCAGAAAAAAAACATCAAACTTTTTTCCGACGGGAATTCCGCTCGTGTGTACTGTAAATTTCGCTCAAGCCTGCCCTGCATACACATGGTCACACAAAACCTGCTCTCAATCTTTCTCTAGCCGTTTTTCCGTTGGAAAAAGTCTGATGGAGCATACACACGGTTGGGATTCCTGACCAAAAGCTCTCATCAGACTTTTTCCAATGGGAAAACCGATCGCGTCTACAGGGCATTACAGCTGTAATTGCAGAAAAAGTGGTCCTACAAAGTATTGACTTAGGGGGGCTGAATACAAATGCACGTCACACTTTTTACATATTTATTTTTGTAAAAAATGTGGAAAACCATTTATCATTTTCCTTCCATTTCACAATTATGTGCCACTTTGTGTTGGTCTATCACATAAAATCCCAATAAATTGAATTTATATTTTTGGTTGTAACCTGACAAAATGTGGAAAATTTCCAAGGGTATGAATAATTTTTTAAGGCACTGACTGACATATTAAACCAGAGAGGTCGTGCACTGAGCACATATCATCAGAATGGATACTCCATAACGTCTCAGCTGCCAAAAACAGATTTGGGCAAATTCATAAATAGTATCATAGACTCTTTAGAATTCCCTTGCACATCCACACCAAAATTATCCACGTTTGCAACAGATTTATGTACCTTTCAGGTAAATTAATCAACTTAGGAGATGGAGGCCAGAGTGTCCATACCAGACATTCCCATACTCAGTCTAGTTTAAACTTACAGGGCCACTGCACCAATCACACAGACAGACAATCACACTCTCCCTCTGACATAAGTAAGGAGGTCACATGACCGCCGTGCTGGGAGCTGGACCCCTTACACTGTAGCCCTGGAACATAGTAGGAGAGCGGCCAGGAGTCATGTGACCGGCCTGAAGATATATAACATACAGGTATTTAGAGGCTTTGTTTTTAACAAACAATTACACTGTGGATAATGGCAGCTTTAATATGGGGCTGGCAGCAAATGTTTGAAAACTTCAGTTTTCTACGAACAAAAGCAGGGGGCGGAGTCAGCACACACAGACTCCCGGGCTGACAGACAGGGAGGGAAGGGGGAGAGGATGGGGGAGAGCAGAGAGGAGAGCTGCGGATGACAAGGGCAGGTAAACTGACCATGGTGTCAGGGCTCAGCATCCATGATAAACTGTGGTCAGTTTACAGAGGGAGGGCAGAACCAAGCAGGATCAGTCAGGTTATTTACATCTTCCAGAGGGACAGGTTAGACAGCACAAGTACTGTGCTGTTTAACCTGCTATAAAAGAACAGGATCTCTTTTTTTATTTAGGGTTACAACCACTTTAACTATCACCAGTTTCTTAATCTGTATATTTCCAGTAACTTGTTGAATATGTTGCAGGTTCCTAAGGTGGTGGAACCTGATTGTGTTGCACTTGTCAGTACCGTTATCCGAACTTTTGTAAATGCTTTTCTGAATTAGGCACAGGCAAACGTTCCAGTCTTGACAGCTCATTTATTTCAATGGACTGCCAAACCAACATAACAATGCAAAAAGTAGTGCAAGCAAATTGTGTCGCACCAAACCATATGGTACTGTAGTACCATGCAGTTTGGTGGCTGCAAACATGTTACCTTTGCTACATGCATTTGCGGTAGCATTAATAATTAATGACACCCGCACCAGTCTCGCAGGGGCAGCGTGGTCACATGTAGTATGTGAAATGCGCACCAAACGCATCTTTCTAGCTGCAAATTCTGGTGTGATAGGGCCCTTAAAGTGAATTCCACTGGCACAAACCTTGGGGCTGCTTTTGCTAATCTCATGTTGCTGCGTGTTAAGTAAAAGTTTGGTGAGAGAGACAATTTGCACTTTTGAGTCTGTTACAGCGTGACAAATGTGCTATCTCCATTACAAACGCTACTTTTACCGAAGGTGCGCTCCCGTCTCATACTTTATTCTGAGCATGTGCGGGTTTCTAAGCATACACACGAACGTGTTTCTCGTCGAAAACCAGCCCGACGAGGAACACGACAAGGAAATTTAGACTCCCTTCGAGGAAAAAGATAACTTGTTCTCTTTTCTTCTCGTCGAGTTCCACGTCAGTTTTCTCGATGAAAAGCATACAAATGACCATTTTTCTCGGCAAAAAAGCTCTGCCACCAAGTTTCTTGATGGATTCTGTCAAGGAAAATGGTCGTGTGTACGAGGCCTGAGAATCATTAACCACTACTGTCTTTTTAGCCAGTTTTCTATCCATTTACAAATTGATCTTTCCAAGCCTGTAGACTTTACCTTACACATGAGCCGTGTGCGGGGAACTGTGTCAAACGCTTTTGCAAAATCCAGGTCCACAGACACCCCTCTGTCCAAGGTTTTACTTACCTCCTCATAAATTCATAAAATTGAATTCCCCAGATTATCTGTTGTACAGTGATTACTAGGATGAAACTTTTTGTTTGTTCTTTATAATACATTGGCATTAACATACAATATAATAAACCCAATGAAAACCAACTGCAAGAATTCTCATATGCCCTGCATGAATATGTGAGTTTGCTTGCAATGAAATGAAATGAAGATAGGATATAATCTAAACTCCAAGCAATGCACCTGCTCAATCATTTAATTAAACAAAAGCGACAAAAGACATGTTGTAACACAAGCCTTCACAATTAACTTCTCAGAAATGGTTCCTTAAGGGATTGTCCAGAATGACGTTGTGTTCTATGAATGTTCAACACATTTGTAGCTTGATTGTGCTACATGCTTGGATATGAAGAAATATGAAAAAAATTCAACAGTTTGCCTGGTATAAAGCTGTTTTATTGCTATATTATTAATGTCATATTTAAAGGGGTGTTCCAGGAAATTTTATGTGAAAGGACAGTCGAAAGAAATTGTAATTTGTTAGAAAATAGACTTTTGCTAAAATGCAAGATCCTCATTGTGCATACGGGCAGAACAATCTATTTTTTGCCTACAACACATGTACGTTGTACTCGTGTTTACAATACAATCACCATATATACAAGTACAGCATGTTTAGTAAGAGGCTGCATACTGCACCTAGGCTACTTGGATGGAGAGAATATGCTGACAATTAAATTGAATAGGCTCAGCCACCCATGTGCAAGAACCCTTACATATTGGCCTACCTTATCTAAAAATACTGAATTATACCTGTAAAATAGACACCTATTTTGGAGGTGACAAGATGGAAACTGGCAGCCGAAAAAACGGAGGGCCCAAACACAAAACTTAGTTTCCTGGGGATAGTGATCGATACCATGGCAATGGAATGCAGGCTGCCTGGGGACACGGTAAAGAATCTTCGGCTGGAGATTAGGGGGTTGTTGGGACACAGCAAGGTGCAGCTCAGGTCCTTACAATCCCTGTTAGGCAAGTTGAATTTTTCCTGTAGAATCATTACCATGGGCAGGGTGTTCTGCCGATGGCTGTCAGCAGCCAGGTCAGGGGTTCGGGCCCTGACCCAATTCATTGGGCTGTCTAGGGAGCTTAAGGAGGATTTGCGAGTGTGGCACACATTTTTGGAGGCGTATAACGGACATTCGCTTTTGATGCAAGGGCCAGTGAGTAACTTTGATCTAGATTACGGACACGGCTGGCTCCATAGGTTATGGGGCTTTCTTCCAGGGGCGATGGAGCGTGGAAGCTTGGCACAGCTCCTGGGTGGAGGTGAGGTTTACGCAGAACCTGGTATTACTGGAGATCTTTCCGGTGGTATTGGCTATGGAGCTGTGGAAGGGAGTCATGCAAGAATTTGAAGATCAGACTGAACTGTGATAACATGGGGGTGGTTCAAGTCATCAACCGTATTTCCACATCATCAATGCCGGTGATTCGGTTGCTGCGCCACCTAGTATTGAGCTGTTTACAGTTTAATATCTTTTTGTATGCTGTGCATATTCCGGGTGTTGGCTTGCTGATTCCTTATCTCGAGTTCAGTGGTAAAAGTTCAGGGAGCTGGCCCCGCATGCAGAAAAAGAAGGGATGCCTTTCCCAGGGTGGATGTGGGAGATTGCATTGGAGTCACCGCAGGGTGGATCAGGAGGTCGATGAGTGGGCCGACATGGGTGGCATATGCCAGGGTATGGGAAGAATAGTTCTTACGGTTAGAAGATGCTGAGCTGGGGGAGGCAGAGACAGGATACATGGTTGTGTATTTCATTGCCAGGCACATGGAGGATGGTTGGTCTGTATCGGCCATTGATAAGAAGTTGGCGGGTTTAGTGTTTTTGTTCAAACTGCAAGGCAGAACTGATTTCACAAAGGGATTTTGGGTGAGGCAAGCGGTGAAGGGTTACCACAAGTGCCACTCACACAAGGATACCCGCAGACCGGTTTCCTTCTCGGTCTTGCAGGCTATTTGTGGGACCCTGGGTTCATCGGAGTATGAGGTCCTTTTTTCAGGACAGTTTTTTTGGTGGCGTTCTTTGGGGCATTTCGGGTGGGTGAGTTGGTGAGCCCATTTAGGAAGGTGGCAGGGGGTCTGCTGTTTGGGGACGTAGGGGCTACAAAGGAGAAGGTGGTGTTTTGGCCGCGACAGTCCAAAACAGATCAGCAAGGAAAAGGGGTGAGTGTGGTGTTGTATTCACTGCCGGGTTTGGAGGTTTGCCCGGTGGGAGTGGTGAGGGAGTTCATGAAGGTGCGTCTGGCGGGGGGTGGACCGTTTCTAGTACATAAGAATGGGTCATTTGTGTCTAGGTTCCAATTCGTGGCGATGTTCAGGAAATGTCTGCGCATGGCGGGGTTGGATGACAGACAATTTGCCTCGCACTCCTTCCGCATCGGGGCGACCACAGAGGTGTGGGTTGTGGGGTGTGGGTTGGATGAGGCCACAGTTAAGAGGATTGGGCATTGGAAATCCAGGAGATTCCATTCTTAAGTGCGCCCACACATGTTGCTGGAGTGAATTTAGGGGAGGTCCACGGTGTGGGGTGCAATGTGCTGCATGTTTTTTCCTGAAGTGAGGTGTTGTATTTCGTGCATATTCTCACTGTTTTTAATTTTTCATTTCTGATAAAGGTCAATCACGCCTCGCCTGGATTTTAGGACATTTATATGTCTTTTGGGGGGCCAAGAGAGCAGACGTGAGGCAGGATGGTAGGCAGCTGGGCATCCCACGGAGGGAGGCACGGATTAGGTGGATGGGAATTCCATGGATAGGGTGGAGCAGGGTGCTGACAGAAGTGCAGTGCTATGCTCGGCTCGACCGACCACCAGACGTTTTGGTGCTTCACGTGTGGGGGGGTGAACGACTTGGGGCTGAGACCTATAGAGGATCTGATTGCGGCCGATAAGTCGGATTGCTTAATGCATCATTCGGCTTTCCCGGCCATGTTGCTGGTGTTGTCTGACATATTTGCTCGAACTACCTGGCACATGGCGAGGTCGGTGTCAATAAGGCGAGGGTCAAAGTGAATAAAGTTGTGGTAGATTTGTAACAAGGAATGGGGGCTTTATTATTCGTCAAACAGAATTGGAGATTAATGTGGTGATGTACCTGCGTGGAGATGATGTTCACCTTTCTGCTGTGGGTATAGATCTGTGGGCGTTGGGGCTCCGAGATGGAAATAAGCGTGCCCTGCGGGTGTGGAGGGGCCCTTAAGGGTAAGGTGTTATCCTTGCGGGCTGTGGCGGCGTCCTTGGTCAGCAGATAACAGATGAGATGGAAGTGGTGGGGGGGCTCATTTGTGGTATGGGCCCCTCTGGGGTTATACCAGTGGAAAGATGTCTGCTGAAAAAATGGTTATGGTTGCACTGCGGGAAAAATGGGTTGTCTCTGAGCTGTTTATACAGCTGGAGGCCTGGTACGGTATAAAGGGCCCGCAGTGTAGTGGTGGTAAAAGGTTAAGCCGGGATGCCGTCAAAGACCAACAGGCTGGTGTTAAAGAAGTTGTTTTTTGTTACAAAATGTTATTTGAAAAGTATTGGAAATTATCTAATCATTTAATAATTTAATTAATTGTTAATAAATAGGCTGTTAAGGCCATTTATACTCCAAAATATGTGTGTCTCTTCATTGGTAATGGTAGGGTAAAAGTTATGGGAGAAAAGGGAAAAGGGAAAAGGTTGGGTTATCTGGACTACACTAATCATGATGCATGCATTTTGTATGGAGGTAACCTGAGCACCTCATCTGGTCTTTGGACATACCAAGAAAACTGCATGCATCGTTCATATGGCTTGCAGATATCTTATCATCAATTCATTCTCAGTGGTATACTCGTTTGTCTATGGCCACTGTAATGCTGCGTACACATGACCATTTTTTCATGACGAGAAAAATGCCATTTTTAAAATTGGTCATTAAAAACGATCGTGTGTGGGTTTCAGAGCATTTTTCTCGATGTGAAAAATGGCCATTAAAAATTTAGAACAATGCTCCATTTTTTCTCGACGTTTTTAACGTTGTTGTTTTTCACGTCATGACAAATGGTTGTGTGTAGGCTTTAACGACAGGGAAAAAAACATGCATGCTCAGAAGCAAGTTATGAGAAGGGAAATTTGTGTAATCAAGCCCAAAGGGTGGCACCATTGGAATGGAACTTCCCCTTTATAGTGTCGTCGTACGTGTTGTACGTCACCGTGTTTTGCTCAAGCATTTTTTTTTCAAGATCGTGTGTATGCAAGGCAGGTTTGACAAGAATCACGTTGAGAAAAATGTTGTTTCTTCAATGACATTAAAAACAGTCGTGTGTACGCAGCATAAGACTCTTACACAAAAATAAACTCTACTCTGCAAAGATTTCGAGGTCAACCTCCTGCAACCTTTCGCAAACTGTGCACTGATTTACCTATGTTTGTCCTCAGCTTTGGCCGACACATTGCACGGGGCTGTGTTGTACTGGCTGTCTGCATTCCATGAACAGAACAAAATTCCTCTGGTATTGTATGAACAGTCCAGATCTGCTGCTGCAATTCAAGATAAAAGAGTTATGTATCTGATAACTTTTGAAAGCATATGAAACATTTTTTTGTTGTGTATGTGATGTATAAAGAGGTAATGGCTTAAATGGCACATTTAAATTATCAGAATTAAACAATGTGTTGTTTCAGAAAAACAGGCCAGGGAGAGGGGAAAGAAGCGGAGAGAGAAAGGGAGAGAAAGAGAGAGAGAGAGAGAGAGAGAAAGAGAGAGAGAAAGAAAGAGAGAGAGAGAGAGAGAGAGAGAGGGAGAGAGAAAGAGAGAGAGAGAGAGATGGAGAGAGAGAGAGAGAGAGAGAGAAAGAGAGAGAGAGAAGGAGAGAGAGAGAGAAAGAGAGAGAGAGAGAGAGAGAGAAAAGAGAGAGAGAGAGAAGGAGAGAGAGAGAGAGAGAGAAAGAGAGAGAACAACCCCAAAAAAAGGATTAATGATAAAATGGGGGGGGATAAATAATAACCCCTATATGTTGAGGCCAAAGGCCTAAATGATGTGGGGCTAAAAAAAAATAAAAAAAATATAGGGAGGGTTATGGGATAATAATATGTGTTCAGTATATAAAGGGGGAAATAAGGAAAAATAATTCTCCTGGAGGTTAGGGCCTAAGGTCCTAAGTGCTTATCAAAAAGAAAAAGAAAAGGATAGAGTGATATTATTGTGTTCAATAAGTGAAGGACTTTGGAGAGAAAAAAAAAAAGAAAAAGAAAAAGAGAAAAGGAAATACTAATTTTGTGATCAGTGTACAGGGGGAAATAATGAGTACCCTAAAATTTGGGCACAGATACTAAGTCCTTCAGTCCGTTTTCATCGGTTTTGACCGATCGTGTGTACGTTACTGATTACATACGGGGAACACTTCAAACTGTCTTTACTTGGCATGGGTTAAATATTTTCATTTATGAAACCTCTATATGATAACTGGAACTCTACAGTAGAGATGGCAGTTGTTTTTACATCAGATTTTAGAGCATACCAGTTGGAAACTGTTGTTTCAGATTGGATACATCAGGGTGTGTATGTTTCTTGACTATTCTTTTACACAATCAGCTGCTTCTCACAGTAGCTAGATTTATTACTATGAAACCAAAAACATTGCATATAATAATTATGTAGTATTCTATTCATACAGCAGATGGAGCTGGTATCTCTTTTGCGCATGTTTTTTGGGACTCTAAACCTTTTTTTGTAAAAAGGGTATTGCTCACAGAGCTGTATACCTTTAAGATACAATCTATGCACCACAGACATTCCTTATTCCGTATCTTTATAGGTAAAGCTAGTTATTAGGCATGTTGCTTTTTTTTTTCTGACTAGTCTATTGTGTTCAATAATTGTCACGTCCCTGGCGGTAGAGCCTGATGTGCAGAGGACGGCCTCTCTTACAGCTCTGACTCCGAGCTCCTGATAGAGCAGACGGGAAGCGCAAGAGTACAGAGTCGCACGAGTGCCTGGCAGGATTGCTGATGAAGTCGCTGGGCTGGAATCGCTAAAGGAATCGCAGGAGGACACTGGTGCAGGAGGAGCCCAGGAGCAGCTGTCAGCAGGTAGTGGAGGCGGCTTCGTGCAGGGGCCCCGCAGGACTGAGAAGGGCTGGAGAGATAGCAGATGTAGGCACAAGCGGGCACGTCAGAACCAAAGCGGAGGCAGGAGCGAGGTCAAGGTGCAGGCTGGGTCGGTATTGGGCTGGCAGCGAGGTAGCAGGAGCGGCAGGCGGAAGCAGGGTCAAACAAGCCGGGTCAGGTGCAGGTAGAAGGCAGGAGCGTCAGAGACAAGCCAGGTCAGGTAAAAAGGAGCAGGAATCAGGTAACAGGATCAGGTACACTACACGCTGTAGAATGGACAGCACCTGAGTCTGGGAAGTGGCCCATTTTTTTGTTTTCTGTAATTTTGAAAGTGTAAATGATGGAAATAAAATCTAACTTTTTTTTACATATTATAAGAATGTCTAATCTGTAATTTGATGCCATTTGGAGATTTTTCCATCTTTCCTTGGCTTCGTTATGCACATTAATACAAATTTTTACCTGGGGTGCCCAAACTTTCGCTTCCCACTGTGTATATATATATATATATATATATATATATATATATATTTATTTATTTATTATAATTGAAATATAAACATCAGTTTTGAAAGATAAATTACTGACTCATCGATCATTACAGGTTTTTTTTAAGCCCTGTCTTTGATCAACTAATGTATTGATAAAGCTAGCGGGTTGATATCAGAAAGAGAGAGCGAGAGCTACAGTAGGTGTCAGAGACAGCTGTTTCTCTGATCATTGACTGGATATCAATCCTGAATAATTACAGGTATCTGTGCTTCTTGAGTCTGTGCAGCTTTCTTCTATTGAGTGAGAGCCTAAAATAAAAGGTACCAAACATGCCAGTTTCGTAATACAGATTTTTAAAGTGGTTGTAAACCCCTCCTTACAACTTGCACCTACAGGTAAGCCTAGATTAAGGCTTACCTGTAGGTGCAAGAAATATCTCCTTAACCTATACGGTTAAGGAGATATTTGCAGTAAGGACTGCACCGATGTTTATGGCGCATTGAGCATGCCGTTTTTGTGAATGGGAACATGGGGGGTTAAAGCCGTAATCTCACGCATGCGCGTTGATCTGACGATCCCGTGCATGTGCGGGAGTGACGTCATCGCCGCTCCGGCCAGTCACAGTGCCGGAGCGGCGATACAAGGAAGAAGATCGGAGGAGACATGGTGGCGGCAGAGGGGACCGAGGAGAACTTCAGGGGTTTCGATTTCAGGTAAGTCAATCATAATGAGCTAGCATGCTATGCATACTAGCTCATTATGACTTTCTCTTGCAGGGTTTTTTATTCTTGAGGGTTTACTTCCTCTTTAAAGAAATGGTTGCTTAAATCTGAACCAGAAGTTTTCCTCTAAGGCAGGGGTTTTCAAACTTTTCAAACCATGGGCCAGTTTACTGTCCTTCAGACTTTAGGAGGGCCGGAATGTGGCCAGCTGGGCAGAAAATTTCCTGAGCCCAGCATCAGAGAGAATAAATATGGCCTTGAGGTTGGTGGTCAGTAGGAGGAATAGTAGTGCCCCTATTGGTAATTCATTGGCTATATTAATTCCTATAGGAAGCCATACCTCCAGCTGTCCTGTAAAGTAAAGCTCTCCCCATAAAAAAATAGATCCACTGCAAATGCACAAGGCAAAAAGGATTCAGTGCGGATGATTTCCCAAAAAAGGAAGATCGATGGAATGAGTGCAGGGATATCAGACCAGGTGGGCTGCATTAAAGGGGTTGTAAAGGTTTTTTCACCTTAATGCATCCTAAGCATTAAGGTGAAAAAACATCCGAGGGTACCAGCCCCCCCACTCCCGAACCCCTGTTTTACTTACCTCACCCCTCGAAAGGCCCGCGCGCATCCCCGTAATCCTCTTCGGTTCCTAGCCTGGCCGTTTATTGGACGGGGGTGGGGCCGAGTGATTCCATTGGCGGCTATGCCTGCCGCTGTATCATGGGAGCGCGCCCACAAAAGCTTTCAACCATGCAAGCTCGCATGAAGGTGGAAAGCTCTTGCGAGGAGGAGCCGAGACAGCCGCCGAGGGACCCCAGAAGACAGGGTTTGGGGACACTCTGTGCAAAACGAGCTGCACAGTGGAGGCAAGTATAACATGTTTGTTTTTTTACAAAAAAAAAATGTTTTACTTTAGTGTTCCTTAGAGGAAATACCCTAAAGTACAACTTGTACCAGAGGTACAGTTGTCCTTTAAAATTTAAAAGTAAGAGCAATGTATATGTTTCAATATGTTCTACAACATTTTGCATATATGACAGATGCCTTTTAGGCCGCGTACACACGATCGAACATGTCCGCTGAAACTGGTCCGTGTGTACGCGGCCTTACAGTAAACTCAGTTTTTTTTTTGCCACATGACCAGTACTCAGTAAAGATTAATTAAAGCATTTCAGTCGATAAGCCTTTCATTTATACCAAGATTAATGTAGCAGCATATTGTTAGGCTGCATATGATGAGTTCACTAATTTACAAAAATGATATCTGTGATATCTGTCAAACGTCATCCATCTCTGGACCACATTTTCACTGAAGGAATTCTATTCCTTCTTTCATTATCTGCTGAATTTCAGTTTCACAGGATTGTAAGAGAAACATTTTGAAATGCATTTACTTGAAAGTTTAGGGCAAATAGTTGGTTAATCTAGGCAGGCAAACGTGCTTAGCTGAACCTGATAATAATAAATATGCCCCATGGTTTTTAGTTAACATTTGAGTCAGGCCTCGTACACACGATCGAGGAACTCGTCGTTTCAGACACATCGTTTTCCTCGATGAGTTCCTTGTTAGGCTTGTCGAGAAACTTGACAAGCTGTCTTTGCGTACACACAGTCAAGACCAAATCTCGTCGTTCTCAAACGCGGTGACCTCAACACGTACGACGGCAGGGGAAGTTCGATTCCACTGGCACAACCCTTGGGGATGCTTTTGCTAATCTCATATTATTGCGTGTTAGGTAAAAGTTTGGTAAGAGATGATTTGCATTTTTCAGTCTGTTACAGCGTGACAAATGTGCTATTTCCATTACGATCGCTACTTTTACCAAAGGTGCGCTCCCGTCTCACACTTTATTCTGAGCATGCTCAGGTTTCTAAGCATACACACAAACGTGTTTCTCGCCGAAAACCAGCCCGACGAGGAACACGATGAGGAAATTGAGACTCCCGATGAGGAAAAAGAGAACTTGCTCTCTTTTTAGCTTGTCGAGTTCCTCGACAGTTTCCTCGATGAAAAATGTACATACGACCGGTTTCCTCGGCAAAAAGAACTCTGCCACGTTTCTTCATGGATTCTGCCAAGGAAACCGGTCGTGTGTACGAGGCCTAATATTCTAAAAGATAAAATCTGCCTATCATGTTTTCTTTAAATATTTGTTTGTTTCCTAGAGCAAATAAGAGACACTTGGGCCCAGATTCAGATAGAATTAGATTATCGTAGAGTATCAGAAATACACTACGCCGCCGTTTTTTACCTGGCTCTACGTGGAATCCAGGTAGACTTTGTCCAGTAAACGACGGCGGCGTAGTGTATTTCTCCCGTCGCAATCCATCTACACGAGTAGGGGGCGTGAAGCATTTAAAATTCCCGCAGCGATCGAACTGCACATGCTCCGTTCGCAAATTTCCCGCCGTGCATTGCGCAAAATCACGTCGTTACGTAATTTTTTCTTGAGTAGCGTCGTTTCCGGCGATTCCTATTCCCGAACGAGTTACGTAAAAAAAAAAAAAAATTTAAATTCGACGCGGGAACGACGGCCATACTTAACATGGGCTACGCACCGTTAGACCAGCAAAAAGCTGGTCTAACAGTACGTATAAAAAAATAGACGAAAGCAATTGCGAAGACCGCTCGTATCTTCGTGGATCGCCGTAAAAACTCATTTGCATATCCCGACGCATGAAAACGACGCGAACTCCTCCCAGCGGCCGCAAAAATATCGCAGCGTAGATCCGAAGGCTTACGAAGACGTAAGCCTCTCGGATCGAAGCCCGAAGCTGCCGTATCATGGTTTGAGGATTCAAACTAGTGATACGGCGCGCAAAATTTGAAATTACTCCTGTCTAACACCAGTTAGACAGGCGTAATTGCTCTGTGAATCTGGGCCTTGGATCCTACAAATTACAGTGGTTGACTATAACCATAATGGGTGAAAAGGAAAACATACTCCCACCCTATCACTCCCTCCACCCCATTACAGAATGTACATAAATTAATAGATTCACGTTTGCTTTCTTTTCCTTTTAGCATCTGTCAAGTTTCCTTTCAGTACTTGTCCATTTACAAATTGCACTACACGCTGCACTGATTTTACATTAATTATGTTCTTGCAGTAAATCAAAACAGAAAAAAGAAGACTAAAAACTCAAATTACAACATATGTGCATAAAAGCATATTAAATGCCACATATCTGCATAAATGTATAATTTCAGTGCCCTCTGTTTAATATGTAAATGTAGCGCCCTGCTCCTGTTGGGTAGGCGGTATTTTTTTAAATAATTTATCTGAGCTGTAGTTTAGCTCAGAATGATTATGTCAAATTATTGTTTTTTGTTCCAGTTCAGCTGCGTTGCACATTTTCCACTTGACTGTAGGTGTCGCTGTCACCACTGGTCAAGGTTGGAAATGCAGCGGGCTGGGTGTATTGAGTATTCTTTGCCCAGAAGCAGCCTAGTGGGCGTGGTCCCCATCACTGTGCATTCTGGGAGAGGGTACTTAACCACTTAAGGACCGCCGCATGTACATTTACGTCGGCAGAATGGCACCGACAGGCACATCAACGTATATATACGTTGGTGCCTTGGGGGGGATCGGGGGTCCGATCGGACCCCCCCCCGTACATGCGGCGGTCCGCGCGGCTGCAGGAGCGATCCGACAAGTGGGGGCGGCTATCCGTTTTCATCCGCCCCCTCCGGATCGCTCCCAGCCAATGCGCGCGCCCGCCTGACCTGTCACTTCCTCCTCCTGTGTAAACACAGAAAGGAGGAAGCGACGTGATCTCTCCCTCGGCGTTTGTTTCAAGCGCCGCTGAGGAGAGATCACTACAGAACAAGTAAGTCCTGCACCAAACAGCACACTGACACACACATTTAACCCCCGCGATCGCCCCCCCCCCCTCCCCCCTGTCACAGTGTCACTGAATGCAGTAATCATGTATGATTACTGTATTTAGTGTCAGTGTGACAGACAGTGTGACAGTCAGACAGTCAGTAGTGTCAGGGTAGCCCCCCCCCACCCCCCCAATAAAGTTTTAACCCCTTGATCACTGCCCTAGTTAACCCTTTCACTCCCTATTGCCAGCGTCACTAAGCGATCATTTTTCTGATCGCTGTATTAGTGTCGCTGTTCCCGCTAGGTAGCTATTTTTTTTTTAATGCGATTTTTTTTTTACTAAAGACATGTGGCTAAATAAATTTTGGCCTAAATGTTTGACTAAAATTTAGTTTATTGGTTTTTTATTATAACAAAAAGTAAAAAATATTGATTTTTTTTTCAAAAATGTCGCTCTATTTTTGTATATAGCGCAAAAAATAAAAATCGCAGAGGCGATCAAATACCACCAAAAGAAAGCTCTATTTGTGGGAAAAAAAGGACGCAAATTTTGTTTGGGAGCCACGTCGCACGACCGCGCAATTGTCTGTTAAAGCGACGCAGTGCCGAATCGCAAAAACCCCTTGGGTCATTTGCCAGCGTATTGGTCCGGGTCTTAAGTGGTTAAGGGACAGACACCGTTCTGGTGGGGTCTTCCGATCCTAACCTGATGGCCCTCCTGGCCTCAGGGATGTGTTAGCAGTTTTTTCTGGCCTTGGGGGGCTGCTGGCCCGAAGCTCCGCTACTGAGAGTAGGCCCAGGAGTTTCTGGGGCCTACTGGTCCAGTGCTGTCTTGCTTGCAGGAAGAAGCTGAACAATTAGGGACTCAATTGAAGGACGCATCCTGGCCAATCTACCACACAGTGCTGCTGGCCGGCTGGCTGAAAGATCCCGGTACTGTGCAGCTGTGTCTTTGGAACTTTGCAAAATCTGTGTGTGGTTAGCATAATGTTTATTATGCTTTTGTTATGGATAGCAAGGTGCTCTTGGAGTAAATGGGTGAATGGTAAATCTTTGTGTTGAAGCTATATTTTTTTCCATACAGAAAATCAATAGTAAGATCTAGAAATGCATACAGTATGTATGAATTCCTTATCCATGAATACATACAGTGGAATTAATGATTTCCATCAAGATATGTTTTATATACTGTAAGGTTGAGGTTTAAAACATCAATATGGTTTTTATGCAATAATGTGAACAGACAGGAAGTCAACTGCAGGCCAGCAGAAAACAGTGATGTAAATGTCTCATTGTGCCCTTAATTGGATAATCAAACTGCCAACCTCTATAAAACTTTGAACTTTGGGGACATTACGGTGTTCTTGGGCCATTTTGATGTCACACAATAAAAATATTTTACAAGGTTTAATAAGAGGGACTGGAAGCTGGGCCCAGAGCCTCTAAGGGAGGCTGGTGGTTTCCCAACTATGGTGGTGCCGTGATAAATATCTAGTACACTAGAAATTCCTACTCTAGTGCTCTGTAATGCAAAGGTAGCATAATTTCCTCTCTCTAACAAGAACATAGGTTTTTATTTTTTTTACATTTGAGGTCTTGTATTGTAACAGGGCATATGGGCAGTAGCATTAACCCATCACTCGCTGCCGCAGGCCAAAACGTTTTAACCTGTAGTCCCTTATAGAGTGGAACCCTCCCAGGGTCCCCTCTATAGACAGAGTGGCACACACGGAGGCTTACACTGTTTAAAAAAAACACTAAGGGTAATCCAGCCTGACATAGCCAGAGTGGAGAACTTTTCTTTTCCCACAGCTGATCCTCCCTATGCCCAGTTTGCTTTCCCTGCAAGGATCCATGTTTCGGGAGATGTCCCCCAGTAGAGCAGATTAACTCAACTCCACACAGAGAATAATGTTTATTGCTCTTTACTAACAAACTAATAAAGATACTGTTTGTGGACTGGTACTCAGACTGACTTGCACATGACAGCTACGAGCAGCTGGTTTACCCTCAAAATTCACAGGTTCCAGGGCCCCTAAAGTTCTCCACCCAATCTGTACTATCCAGTGCGTGAATGGTTTCCAGAGGCCAGATAAAATCACTAAGTTCCAGTAGTACTCACATGTAAAGTCTAAACACCAACTTCCAGGACTCAGCAGCCAGGTCTGCACTGACACTCACTACTCTTGTTTTCCCAACCAGGCATTGACTGTAATGATATACATTTCTCTCTCTTATACACTGCTCAAAAAAATTAAAGGAACACTTTGAGAACATATCAGATCTCAACGGGAAAAAAACTCATGCTGGATATCTATACTGATATGGACTTGGTAATGTGTTAGGAATGAAAGGATGGCACATCATTTGATGAAAATGAAAATTATCCACCTACATAGGGCTGAATTCAAAGACACCGCGAAAATCACAGTGAAAAAATTATGCAGCAAGCTAGTCCCTTTATTCATGAAATTTAATTCCAACAACTCAAAATGGTCCTCATTAGTTTGTAGTTTGTATGCATGCTTGTATGCATGCCTGACAACATCAGGGCATGCTCCTAATGAGACGACAGATGGTGTCCTGGGGTATTTCCTCCCAGATCTGGACCAGAGCATCACTGAGCTCCTGAACAGACTGAGGTGCAACCTGGCGGCACCGTATGGACCGAAATATAATGTCCCAGAGGTATTCTTATTGGTTTATTTCAGGTGTGCGTGGGGGCCATTCAATGGTATCAATTTCTTCATCCTCCAGGAAATGGCTGCATGCTCTCGCCACATGAGGCCGGGCATTGTCGTGCATCAGGAGGAACCCAAGACCCACTGCATCAGCGTAGGGTCTGACAATGGGTCCAAGGATTTCACCCCGATACCTAATGGCAGTCAGGGTGCCATTGTCTAGACTGTAGAGGTCTGTGCTTCCCTCCATGGATATGCCTCCCCAGACCATCACTGATCCACCACCAAACCGGTCATGCTGAACAATGTTACAGGCAGCATAAAGTTCTCTGCGGCTTCTCCAGACCCTTTCACATATGTCTGTCACATATGCTCTGGGTGATTCTGCTCTCATCTGTGAAAAGCATTGGGAAACCAGTGGTGGACCTGCCAATTCTGGTGTATAATGGAAAATGGCAATCGAGCTCCACAGTGTGCGGCATTGAGCACAGAGCACACTAGAGGACTTCGGGCCCACAGGCCACCCCCATGAAATCTGTTTCTGATTGTTTTGTCAGAGACATTCACACCAGTGGCCTGCTGGAGGTCATTTTGTAGGGCTCTGCAGTACTCATCCTGTTCCTCCTTGCACAAAGGAGCAGATACCGGTCCTGCTGAAGGGTTAAGGACCTTCTATGGCTCTGTCCAGCTCTCCTAGAGTAACTGCCAGTTTCCTGGAATCTCCTCCATGCTCTTGAGACTGTGCTGGGAGACACGGCAAACCTTCTGGCAATGACACGTATTGATGTGCCATCCTGGAGTAGTTGGACTGCCTGTGCAACCTTTATAGGGTCCAAGTATCGCCTCGTGCTAACAGTAGTGACACTAACCCTAGTCAAATGCAAAACTAGTGAAAAACAGTCAGAAAAGATGAGTAGGGAAATAAAATGTCAGACACCTCCACCTGAAAAACCATTCCTGTTTTGGAGGTTGTCTCATTGTTGCCCATCTAGTGCACCAGTTGTTAATTTCAATTAACAGCTCATCCAGATGATATACAGTCCTTCTCCTTATATTTGCACCCTTTTCCTCACTGATGGAACTCCACAATTTTCGGAGGGGACAGAGGGGAGAATGATGGGAAAACCCAAGTTTCCTTCTCCTTCAGCCGTCATAGTTCCAGTATGGGAACCCAGAGAAGCCCCTTCCCCAAATTGGGAAGCAAGAAGCACCTCCAGCAAGCCTTTTTCTAGGCAGAAGATTCAGTGACCAGCACCACTCACTTTAAATAGGGACTCCCATAATACTCCAAAACTTGGAGTGTCATACCTCGAAGGGAACCTGACCCAACTCCACCAGCTTACAGGTTCACTATAGCATATTAGACGACACATAGTTTGAATAAGATTACAAAAATCTCTACATGCAGTAGTAACTAGGAAGGGAGAACTAAGACCTGCACCCAGAGATGGGGTAAAACCTAGTTGCTTTTTTTCCACCAATCAAACAACAATATTTCACTGAAATTCAATACTACTGTAGACTATATATGTAACTACATCTATAATATGATATATGCATGTTTCAAAGAATAATAGATTTGGATGCAGAATTTAAAGTGGTATTGTAATAACACATGCATTGTTTAAGCTAGACATTACAAAGGGGTAGCGCTGTGAGTAGCGTTTTCAACAGCACACTGTAATTTGGAAGTAAATATTTGCTTACTTCACATGGGTCTGCACCTGTCTGCATGAAACATAGTTATAGTTTGTCTATTCAATTGTTAGGTGCTAAAACCAACTTCAAGATAAATGTATACCTCCCCCCCCCCACCCCTCTCTACCTGAACAAAAAAACTCTCAAAATCCCCATTTTCACTTACCTGAAGCCTTGGTCACATGATCATCCAGCATTGAGCCCTTCTCCTCACAGGTTATTTCTGGGTGTCTTCTGGGTGTCCACATCAGTAAGGTCCTCTTAAGATCCAGTTGATGTGGACTGGGGAGAGTGAAGGGTCAATGTGACAATAGACTTGGGGTCCCCGCAGGCGGAAACACGGTCAGCGAGGGACATGGATAGGGAGTTGGGCTTTAAGATAGCCTTAAGATAGCCTTGATATTAGCAAACACCTCTTTGTGATCCTTGGATATTTTTTTTTTTTTTTAGTATTGATATAATATTTATTGGAAATACATTTTAAAGTAGATTTAATGATTGCCCTTAGTACTATTTGGCTCACTAGATACAGTTTCTGAATCATTCGTAGATAGATTCATGACCCCACTGGGTGGCAGCATGCATCTTTATGATTCTGTAAACTTAGGGCCAGATTCAGGAACAGTTACGCTGGCGGATCGAGTGATCCGCCAGCCTAACTGTGACTTTGAGCCGGCGTTTCTGTTTTCTGTAACCAGAAAACAAGAAACGCCGGGTTGAAGTTCCGATGCGAGCAGCGTAACTGAGTTTCGCCATCGCATCGTTACTTCAACTTAAAAATGGCGCCGGGGGCGTTCCCGCCGATTTACGCTCAAAAAATATGTTAATGAGCGGAAATCGGCAATTCACGATCGAAATCCGGCGCGACGCAATGACGATACGACGTTTCCGGACGGGATACGCGGCGCATAGATATACCTACATGGGGTTGGAGTATCCTATGTTAGGTATAGGCGTCGTCATCGCGTCGGAAAAAAAAAAAAAAACGTCGCTTGCGTAAAACGGTCATGAATGGGAATGTGACGTCATTGACGTTCAATCACAGATTTTGGAGCATGCGCACGGGGATGTTTTGACACTCGACGCATGCGCAGTACGTTGGCGGCGGGATCGCGCGTAGTTAGCATACTACACGCCCCGTACCCGCTAAATTTGAATTCCGCCGGCTCATTTGTGATGCGCTGCCGCAACTTTAGGAGCAAGTGCTTCGTGAATGACAGCACTTGCTCCTAAAATTTCGGCAGCGCAACGCAAATGAGAAGCGTTACTCCAGAGCAAAGATGCTCTGGACTACCTGAATCTGGCCCATATTCCATAGCTCAATCCTCTTCTTTACCAGGGTAATCTCCAAAGTATTCCTCAGGCAATACATTTATAAATTCAAAAACGATTGTACAGGAGCAAAGCTGCAAGCTTCACGTTTGTCGGATTACATTTTCTGCTGTCAGGGTGCCTATTATAATAGCTGTTGTTGAAAAATATGAGTGCTGGTCATTAAGCAGCATTATAAAATATACAATGCAAACATTAGATGCCATCCTAGACAATGGGCTTGACCTTTAAAATGATCAGCCTCTGGGCGATGGGTGTAGATGGTGGGTAGGGACCTACTTGTATAATATTTGCCCTTGACCCAATTTAAACATCTATAGCCCTGTACACACGGGCAAGAATCTTATCAGGAAAAAAACGTTGTTTACCCTGACGAAATTCTCGGCAAGAATCTCTTGTCGCCCAAGTGTACAGACTCTCTTTACAAAAGAACCGCGGTTCTCATGAAATGAAAGAACACAGTGCTCGTCACATTCGATGCCGTCGCTGCCATTTTGCTGCACCCCACCTATGCCTAGGAAGCTACCGCACATGCGTCAAAGTCATTTTGAGCATGCACAGGTTTCCACGGCGACCAGGTAAGTATACACACTCTCGGGTTTCTCAGCAAGAAAACTGCAGAGAATCTCATGACGAGAAAATAGAGAACATGTTCTCTATTTTTCTCGTCTAGATTCTGGGCAGTTTTCTTGTAGAGAAACCTGAAAGCCTCATACACACGCTCGGTTTATTCGGCAAGAAAGAGCTGCCAGCAGTTTTCTTGCTGTTTCTTGCAGAGTAAACCGAGCGTGTGTACGAGGCTTGACACTAAGTAATTTTTATTGCCATGGGCCTTCCTGAGGTGAATAAAGAGTTTATGGGGACAAAGAGTTTTCAGCAGAAAATAAACACATAAAAAAAAGCCTTCCTATGTAAAGAGCTAAAGCTGAACTGCAGGAAAAGTAAACATCTTCCCTTGCAGCGGTGCTGCCCCTGCAGTGCAAGTTTTAATTGCTCGTTTATCTCTTATGGACAGGAAATGCACTTTTGCTTACCTTGTTCTCCGATTCCGCAGACTCTTCCATGTTACAGACTAGTTCCCACAGATTCTTTCCCTATGATATGGCATTTGGATTCCCTCTGACATCACCAAGCCTGATAACTGTCCCTGATTTTGAAGGACTGTCCCTGATTTGGAGCAATGTCCCTCTATCCCTCATTCCTCCTCATTTGTCCCTCATTTTGGCCTGATCTAAATAGTTGTATATAAAATGCACTTTTTATCTATCAAAAAGTGTTTTCCAGCGCCAAACCGTTTCATCTGATTTCTAAATTGCTGCATTTGTAAATTCCAAAACCCACTATAAAGGAATAGTAGTGGTAAAAAAAAAGCACTTGTGGGTTTAACCAATCTTGTTTCTTGTACAATTATTCTGTAAGGGGCGTGGCAAGGGGTGTGTCCTATGCCTGCATACTTTTGCTGATAGGTGTCCCTCATTCCATCTCAAAAAGATGGGAGGTATGCTGATGCAGAGCCCATAGTCTGCAATGGACTTGAGGGTTTAAAGGGAAAGTCCCCTGCTGGAGTATAGGAGGGCACTGTCTGCCAGGGGAGTATAGGATGGGATAAGTAAAGTGCCTTTTTGTCCATGGGCATAAACAAGCAATTAACTTTTAAAGCCCCCCCCCCAGTTAACCTCTTGCAGTTTGTTCTATTCAATCTTGTCACAACTGCAGTCCCTACCACAGACAAACAATAATATTAATGCCAGGCTGTATTGCCCTAAGAAAGGTCAAAAAGTAACCTTCAGCATCGGCATTGCAAGCACATATGGTAAGGTTACCAAAATATGAAAATTAAATCAAGGACACCCTACTAACACTCGACCATTTGTAGCCACACCCAAGAAAACATGCTTTTATTTTTAATATGCTCTCCAAAAATTGGTCACAAAACTAAAACATTGCACTTAATGTGCTACACAAATTATGAGTGGCCATAAAAGTAAGAGGGGCTTAAACAGGTATGCTTAAAGGGGAAGTAAACCCCAAGTTTTTTTTCTTAAAAAAAAAAAAATATTATCAAAGAACTAATTATTTACACGTCGCCCACATTTATATGCATTTAAAAACTGCTTTGCAAAAGCCTTTTATTCATTTTTTAAACTAAATCCTCTTCCCGGATTTGGCAGCGCCATCTTTACTCTTGTTTTCTTTCCCTGGCGGGGCATTTCCACCCTTTCATTGTTCCCCTGCGTAAATCTTGCGCATGCTCGATCGATTGCACAGGGGGAGAACCAGGAAGCGGAGGAGAAAGGCACAGTAACGTGAGGCTTCTTTGCTGTACCATTTACAGGGGAAGTGACTGACCCAGCATGCTGCTAACCCTGAAATGGCACACATAGCGTAATGCGAATTAAGTGGTGGACTGCGCACATCCCGGTAACATCATTAAAGAAAGTAAGGATTGCAAGAAGAATGTACAGGAAAGTGAGATTTCACAGGCACTAATCAGTAGAGTTTTCAATGTAGCTTACAATGAGCTAAAGTTTAATGAGAGAGTTTACAACCACTTTAAGTAGCGCTGCCAGGAACACAGGCTCATTCACACGTTCCTTTAGTGATCAATCTAGGGGTGTCGTTTTTTTTTGTTTTATTTTGAGAACTTGCATAGGGATAAGGGAATTGAGTGGGATACTCCAAAAACAGAAACTATGTACAACTTGAGGACTTAAGTATTCTTTATGAAAAGCTTTATTAAAGAATGTGCTTGTAGCAAACAGTACATTTCAGCTTTCAGGTAGCAGTAGTAGTAATTAACTGTAATATACTTTCTTAGAGCCATAAGAGCAGATTCAGTTTAAATAGAAGTGTAACGGAATGGCCCGTGATACCCAGAGACTATTGAAGGATGCGGGGTACTCCTGTGCCAGCTTCACCAATGACTCTTATGTCTAGGGTCATCCTATCTTCAATAGGGGCATAGGATGACTGAGAAATGATATCTCAGATTACATGAGATAGGACAGTAATGATAATTTATGTATTGCAGGATATCTTGAAATATTACAAGTTGTTAATTCTGACCCCAACAGGTCAATAGGAGAGTGACTCATTCAATGTGGAACATAGACTGTTGAGGTGCTAATTAAGTCTACCTGGCTGTAGTGATTAAAGCTTGCTGTGATTGCATTCTATTGTCTATTGTGCTGATTAGTCTGCCTCTCAAGAACCTTTCATTATGTGAAGTTCTATTGATGATAATATGTGTTGTGACTTAGCACCCTCTAAAGGTCAGACGTCTGACTTATGTTTACAAAAGGAATGTGTATTGAAGTTCCGTGTGTCATGTTGTGGGTGGAGTTGAGCCATTGTCCATTTGGTTGCTAACTTTATAAGAAGAGCTGAGTTTTACCATTAAATTAGTCATTCGTTTGAACCAGAGACAGAGCTGGGAGTGTCGTCCTTCTGGAGAATTCTTATGGGTCCTGTCTGCTGGATTGTGGAGTGTCGGATAAGCTGTCTTGGGTTGGTGGAATGGAATATCGTAAACAACGTTAACCCTTGACCGTTACAAGAAGATTAGACAAAGACAAAGCTCTTCCAGGCACCAGCCGGTGTCACCTTTAACTACAGCTGACTCTGTAGCACCAGAGGGGTGGCAAAAATGCAAAGGTCTCTAAGATCTCTCTGGTGATACCAGGCTAGATCTTCAGCGGACAGCCCCTCCCCCAGTTAGCTTTCTTTCTGGCTCCATAGTCTCAGTATCCCAGGCCCTCAGGTTGCCCACCCGAGGCCTCACGACAGCAGACATATAGCAGCATTGCCTGGGAGGCATGATTTAATCCTCTCCAGTAAAAGACTCAGAGCTCAGTGTGCTCACAAAATATATACAGTCTCCCAGCATGCCTTCAGAGCCTGCCACTGTGGGACTGGTCAGGCCAATGTAGACTCGTACACACATACAGGTTTCCAGCAGACTTTTTACTGTTGGGAAAACCGAGGGGATAACCGAGAACTCGCTCGGTAACTTTTTCCCCCTACACATGACTGGGTTTCTCGACAGGAAAACTGCCATTAGAGCTTTGGCAGGGAATCCCGGCCGTGTGTATGCTCCATTGCAGTGTTTCCCATAGGAAAACTGCTGGGTTAAAAACTGCTGGGAATCCCGGTGGGAAAAAAGAGAGCTGGTTCTCTTTTTTTTCCTGGCAGTTTTCCTGTCAGGAAAACTGTGATGGAGCATAGACATGGACGGTCTTCCCAGCCAAAAGCTCTCCTGGCAGTTTTCCAGACGGGAAAATCGGTCGTGTGTACGAGGCTTGAGCCTTGGCTCTTTTGCTGTACACTGAGCTCTGGGTCTTTTACTAGAGATGATTCATGCTGCCATCTGAATAGCTCTGCGTCTATCATCCAGAAACTTCTCAAGCTTTTGGACTGGCGGCAGCTGAGCACACTGAGCAGACCTAACTAACAGAATGCAGATGCACTGATTACAGTGAACAAACTATGCTTTTCTCTAACAAACAATTACAGCCACACTGGCTACAGGGTGGCAACTAAATGTACCTATCAAAACACATACTAATTCGATCTACATGCAAAAAAGAGAAGTTATGGCTCATGCCATATTTTGTTAGAAATTAACATATACTGTACATATTTTGGACAAGGATTATTCAGTATTAACACCCGTGACAAGGGTGAACTCTCTATTGAGGTCAGTGACTAGGACTTATTATTTCTATCTGGTTGGTGTTGGACAGTATGCAGGTTTGGACTGACAACTCATGGGGCCCCAGGGCAATATGAGATTATGGGCCCCCCTGGGCAATAGGAGATTATAGGGCCCCTGGGCAATAGATTATGGGGCCACACAGTATACACACACACACAGACACATAGAGTATACACACACAGAATACACACACACAGAATACACATACAAACACTGAAAAGGTACTGGAGAGGGGGGGGGAGCTATAATTTTGGGATTTTTTTTAAAAAAACACAGATTTTTGCATACTGTCCCTGGTTTTACTGAGACTGGCAACCCTGATGGGGCCCCCTAGTTGCATGGGGCCCTCGGGCAGTGTGTAGATGATGAGGTTTCGTAGATGAGCTTTCTTGTGAGAAAAAGTATTAATTTTTGAAATGATAAATACTGTATAAGCCAGTAAAGATTTTAATGAGAGCTGGATGTTCATCATAGGCAGCAATGCCAGTGTTGTCATGGAGTAGAATGGTGGATATAGGAACTAAGTTACCATTTATTAGTTTGTATTTTATTGTATTAACTACTTGCCGACCGCCCGCCATCATATTACTGCGGGACGGTGGCACTGCTACGCGAGAGCCCGTAGCTATACGTCCGCTCTTTAGTGGCCGCTAGGGGGGCACACGCGTTCGCTCGTTACAGAGCGGGGAACGGGAGCTTTGTGTGTAAACACAAAGCTCTCGTTCCTGTCAGCGGAGAAAAAGGCTGATTTTCTATTCATACAATGTATGAACAGAAGATCAGTGATTTCCCCTAGTGAGTCCACCCCCCCATACAGTTAGAACACACCCAGCAACACACTTAGCCCCTTCCCCGCCCCCTAGTGTTAACCCCTTCACTGCCAATGGCATTTTTATAGTAATACAATGCATTTTTATAGCATTGATCGCTATAAAAATGCCAATGGTCCCAAAAATGTGTCAAAGGTGTCCAAAGTGCCGGCCATAATGTCGCAGTACTGAAAAAAAATGCTGATCGCCGCCATTACTAGTAAAAAAAAAATATTAATAAAAATGCCATAAAATTACCCCCTATTTTGTAAACGCTATAACTTTTGCGCAAACCAATCAATAAATGCTTATTGCGATTTTTTTTTTACGAAAAATATGTAGAAGAATGGGTATCGGCCTAAACTGAGGAAAAAATGTTTTTTTATATATTTTTGGGGGATATTTGTTATAGTAAAATGTAAAAAATATTGAATTTTTTTCAAAATAGTCGCTCTATTTTTGTTTATAGCGCAAAAAATAAAAACCGCAGAGGTGATCAAATACCACCAAAAGAAAGCTCTATTTGTGGGAAAAAAGGACACCAATTTTGTTTGGGAGCCACGTCGCACGACCGCACAATTGTCAGTTAAAGCGACGCAGTGCCGAATCACAAAAAGTGCTCTGGTCATTGGACAGCAATATGGTCCGGGGCTAAAGTGGTTAATATAGATGTTGTCTGATGATAACTAGCTGTGTGTCTAGTCGTATTTCTATTTGTGATATGTTCACATCATGTTTTCTTACATATCTGTTCTTCAATAAGAAAATATACTGTTTGTGTTTTTTTTTTATATGGAAATAATGTGGAGGTAATCTACATGCAGATATGAGTGAACTTTGAAAACTGGCTGTGCTACTGATTTCCAAACAAGCTAACCAGGCAACTCTAATAAAAATCCTAATTAGCTGTGATCAGTTTCATTGTCTCCTCTCATTATAATTTCTTAGCGGAGATGAGTGAACTGTTCTCTGCCAGACAGAATACCAGAGCAATCCAGGTCAAATGCGGATCCATCAGCCTAATTTTGTCATGTGTACTTATCTGCTTTACTACATAGATATCAAAATGAAGCTTCTGGACTGTTTATTAGTGTCCCATGTGCACTGCTATGCTTATATAAATAGCTTACTTTCCATTGGCCAATCTGTATGCACCTTTGCCTTTCTTTGATAGTCCTTAATCTTACATACTAGCAGAATATAGATTATTAACACATGTATAAGAAAATCTAGCTCTGAAAGACCAGTTGATGACCCATGACTCCTATCTTTAATTCAGGGATTAAACTGGCCACAAGCCTTATGAGAATCGGTATTTGCGTTCAATATTTAGGGGGCTGTAGTTGCACATACAAGGAGAAGCAGGTAGCTAATGCTAATATGTGTCAGCAGAGGGTGCCTGTTAACATTTTTTTTAGTAGTAAATGCTGCAATATACGCTTGAAGTTCTTAGGTTAGTAGAGGTTATGTGTAAAGTAAAAACTCAAAATAGAAATGAATCGCAAAATGTTAACATGTAGATTTTCAAATCCCATTGGACTTTGTGGATATTGGATCTCATTGGGATGTCGAAAATATAAATTAATTTTCTGTGTGGGCGCTTTGTGAAAAGAGCCTAATGATTAACAGTGTCTTTTGTTGAAAGTTGAAAGAAAGAAAGCCATAAACAAATTAAAGCTCTTTTGAGGAGCAAGTCTCTGACAAGGGAACTATTTTATTTTTTGATTAGAACCACACAGGGTATAATTTTCGAACAGCAGACAACCCTCCAAACCCTTTCTGTGACCTGTATCTTGTAAAAAAAATTGACTTTTTGGAACGTTTTATATGGTTCATTTGTAAAATGTATTATTTTTTGGCTAATTAGTCCAGTAGCAGAAGACCAGAAACCAACAAAATGTTCTATAGAGCAGTGGTCATCAACCCTGTCCTCAGGGCCCACTAAAAGGCCAGGTTTTATGTATTACCTTGGGGAGATGCAGACTGGAATACTGCAATTACTGAGAAGAAAATGATATCACCTGTGATGTATTTCAGTTATCTTGGAAACCTGGCCTGTCAATGGGTCCTGAGGACAGGGTTGATGACCACGGCTATAGACTATTCTGGCCTAGTCCAGACCTTTTCAAATACCTCTAGGCTGATCATTCTCAGAGGAAAAATAGCCAGCTTGAATTTTTCTGGCTGGTCTTTATTGTCCTTCTGATATAAGACTATCAAATGAGGCAGTGAATATACAAGGCAAGAACATGAACACTTGACTGGCGTAAGTATGCTCATTTTAGCAATTATCATTCAATAGAATTAAAACTTGACCACTGTCTTAAGTAACCCTAGCAGTTATCCCAGTCTGTAAACCAGGGGTGCCCAACCAGTGGCCTGGGGGCCACATGTGGCCTGCGGAGCCCTCTGATGTGGCCCGTGACCTCCTGCTCTGGGGTGGAATAGACTAGAATATGGTTATTAAAGGTCATTTTATTACTAAAATCACAGTGTATATCTGGGCATATCTCTTCTGCAGTGGTAACTGGGCTGCTTTCAAACTGATCTGCAGGTTACCTGCACTGAGCCATAGACTTCTGTTATTACCTGCAAGTTTGGTGAGCTTTCTGAAAGTGCAGCAAACCTGCAGAATATAATAGAAATCTATTGCAAAGTGCAGTAAAGCCAAAGGTACACTGCGTTGCACCCACGGTCATCAGTGTGAAAGCAGCCTTGGGCCTCTTTCACACAGCCAGTCCGACCCAATTCAACCGTGCATGCACTCCTAATAAGTGGCAGACGTAAACCGACTTGTCCTACCTCCAATCTGATCTGCAAAAAAACGGGCTGGACATCCCATCCACCTGATCTGCTCATTGTGGCCCCTGACCGGCCCTCTCTCTTCAAAAGGTTGGGCAGCCCTGCTGTAAACAGTGTTTTTTGAAGTTGGAAAAACTCCATAAAGAATACGGTCTTTACCCAATAATGCAGTATATATCCAATAATATTGTGTAATTGCCGTAGTTAAAGGAAAGTAACATTTAAGTGAATGAACAAAGGATCTAGCAGAAGATAGGTAAAGGTATTTTTAAAAACACATCAGACAGACATATTGGCATCTCATAGCCAATATGGATCTCTCCACCAAGATATGGCTGGTTCTGGGGGTTTGTTTAGAGCAGGGGCCCCCAAACTGTTTAGTAGGAGGGACAATTTGTATATTTTACAGATATTTGCAGACTGAAAAAATAATAAGAAATAAAATTGAAATTTGCTCCAAGAATAAACTTCCTATCAGAAGCCTCTATCACATCTGAAGTTCCCCTTCACATCAAAAGCTTACCTATCATTTCAGAGCCCCTCTTACATATCAAACACCCCCTTAAAAGTCAGACGGAATTTTTTCATCTGAATTTTTTCGAATATTCCGACCGTGTGTGTGCCATATCTGAGTTATTTCCATCGGAAATTCTGACGGACTTAGAAAGAGAACATGTTCTCTTTTTTTCCGATGAAAATAATTACTATCGGAAAATTCCGTTCGTCTGTATGGAACTCTAACGGAGAAAAAAGCATGCATGCTCAGAATCAAGTCGATGCATGCTCGGAAGCATTGAACTTAATTTTTCTTGGCTCGTCGTAGTGTTGTACGTCGCCGCCTTTTGGACGGTCGGAATTTGGTGTGACAGTGTGTATGCAAGACAGCTTGAACGGAATTACATCAGAAAAATCAGTCTGAGTTTATCCGATCGTGTATACGAGGAATTCGAGTTTCCCCATATGTAAGGGTCCCCTCCAGAGTTCCCCCTCACATCAGGGACCCCATCAGAAGCGGAGATCAGCTGCCCTGAATCGTCAGTCTGTGCAATGAATCTGAGTATGCTGACTCTGACCCTAGCTATGGGTTGGATAAAACCTTTTAATGTGCCAGATGTGGCCCATGGGCCATAGTTTGTATACCCTTGGCTTAGAGCCCGAGGGCCAGATGTGGCCCTTTGCTAGCCTTTATCCGGCCCGTGGGGCACAATTCCTCCCACTGATATGAGGCACTATTCTTCAACTGACACAAACAATAAGACACTATATCTTCCACCGATACCAATCATGGGATACTATTCCTCCTACTAATAGGGTGAATACTCCTCCTCCTAATGACCCCCAACCCTGAGGCCATATTAATTCTCACTGATGCTGGGCCTGTGACATTTCTGCCCCTGCTGGCCACAATCTGGTCCTCCTAAAGTCTGAAGGACAATAAAGTGGCCCTTTGTTTGAAAAGTTTGGAGACCCCTGGCTTAGAGTAAAAATATAACAGTCAAGCTAAATGATTTTCCATATTTAGCAATATAACTGTTTAAAATAATAATCTTAGTGCGCATGCGCGGGAGCTCTGTGATGGACGCTTAGTACAGGAGCTCCGCATCGCCCCAGCCCCTCGCTCTACTAAGCGGGCTCAGCACCTCGCCACCAGCCGCGATCACTGCGCCTCCTCCAGCGGGACTCGGTCGGGCACTTCCCACGATGGCAGCTCCAGCTGCTCGCCGCGATCTTGGCCGCAATTTGAAATCTCCGGCGGAGATGGGAGCTCCAAGATGGCCGCGGCTCAGGCCTCCGAGCAGACACACGCGACACCAGGAGAGAGGACGCCGCAGATACACAGGCAAGTGATTGCCCCGGCCACCCTCACATATTCCCAAGTGACTCAGGGGTCCTAGCATAACCCCCAGGCTCCCTCCCCGGCATTCACGGAGTCCCTATTGGGAAGAATGGAAGATTATACCCTGTCTCCAGCGGGGCCTGCTATCTCTCACCAGATTACTACACCCTCCCCATGCCTGCTTGATCAGGAGCTGGGTTGCTCACAGAGCGACCTTGTTGCTAAATTTTCTGCACTGCTTGAGAGGGGCCTTGCCAATACTGCAGCACAGATCACTAGAGATATGAGGTCTGACTTTGCTAATCTTGGTTCCAGAATGGAAGCAATTGAGAACAAACTGGACATGACAGTGTCTCGCACCAACCAGAATGCAGCCCATATTCAGACCCTCCAGGAACAATTGGACATTGCTCTTTCCAGGATCGACGATTGGAGAATAGGTCCAGGAGGTACAACTTCAGGGTCAGGGGCCTCCCCGAGACCATCACAGATGTCTCTGAAGCAGTCCGGGACCTTGTTAAGGAGCTCATTCCTAATATCCCTCCTCACCGCCTGGAACTAGACAGAGCACACAGAACCTTGGGCCCACCCAGGAAAGATGGTCTTCCTAGGGATATAGTGGTAAAGCCACATTTTTACGCCACCAAGGAGGAAGTAATGAGACAATTCAGACTTCAAAAAGAGGTCTCTTGTCGGGGACATCAGATCCAGATCTTTGCAGACCTGTCCCCGTCCACAATCCAAAGGCGACGAGCACTTAAGCCACTTCTTACTGTTCTCTCTAAAAGGGACATCAAGTATCGTTGGAACTTCCCCTTTGCGGTTAAGTTCTCTTTTCAGGGCAAAGCTTACGCCTTCTCTAACCTGCCGGACGGTGAAAAACTCCTACTCCATCTCAAGTTGATTTCTCATGAAGCGCCCATGGATGTCTCAGCTTCTGCAACGCTCTCTTCTAAGCGCCCATCTCCCACAAGCCCAATTTCTCCGATGTGGCAGGCGGGGAAAACTAAGAAATCTAAAGAGGGGGGCCCCCCATGAGGAGACGGCTTAATTCCTGTTTTGCTTCCTATACTCCCGCATATGGGTATTGCTTTTGTGGTTCTTGGTTTCTCCCCTTGGATCTTGGTTGTTTCCCCTACATCTGGATAAAATATTTTCATATATCCCCCCTCCCTTCCTTTTTTCTTTTTGAGAAATATTTTTGGCATTTCCAAAGTTCACTTTATATCTTCGTTAGAAGCCCAAAGAGTAGAATATGTTTATTACCCCTTTTAATATCTTCCGCTCTGAAGAAGACTCCCAGGAGTCCTGTAAAGGTACTGCAGCTGGGCTTCCTTTCATCCTCCAGGAACTCACTGCATCGATATATGACGTTAATGTCTACCCAGGCTTGATGTTTCTTTTTGTGGGGTTTTTGCCTTTTTTTTTTCCTGCCTGGGCCTCCTGGGTCCTTCCTTGTATCAGAGTCTGATTGTATACAGTTTGTATATTATAATTTACTTAGTTTTTCTTTTTCACAGGTTGTAGTCTGCTGAGCCACTAATTTTATTTAGAATTTTGTTAATATGCTAAGAGTTCGGGGCTGGGGTGACACCTTTGCACCTCCACCCTTCCCACTCAGGCGACTTTATGCTTTTGAGGGATGGGTAGCCGGTCCTCTGTTAGGGGTCTCTGGCCTCTCATTTTTTGATTCCTGGCTGGATTTCTCCTCACCAGAAATCTTGGTTCCTCTTGGAAGAATGTTTTTATTTCTTTGTTTTGTTTTTTTCTAATTTAGTTTCTCTCTTTCTCTCCTTCTTACATTCTTCGAGCCAATCTATGGTCCATCCTTGACCTTCGGTTTCTTTCCAGGCCTACAATTCACTGGCCCTTACTTCTAGATCCGGTGGCGAGAAGACTACAAAGGGTAAGTGATATGTGTTACAGCAGCCTTCCACCCCACTGTCTCAATGTCTGACCCACATTGTTCAGGTAGGGAGCTTAAGATTGCCACCCACAACACACAAGGGTTGAACTCCCCCAGAAAGAGGAGAATAGCGTTTGATCATTACTGTTCGTCGAAATTTGACGTTGTTATGCTCCAGGAGACTCACCTTCCAGTCCGGTACAGGCCCAAATTTCTCCACTCCCACTATCTCACCTTCTTTATGGAAAACGCTGAAAATAAGACTAGAGGGGTGGCAGTTATTTTTTCTAAAAATTGTGTATTTCAGCACACTGCTACACATAGGGACCCCGGGGGCAGATACATCCTGGTCAAGGATCTGATCGAGGGCATCGTATATTCTTTTGTCTCGTATTACGCCCCTAACAAGGGCCAAGCCACTTTCTTTCGGGAACTTCTCAAGAAACTGATCCCTCTGATTGAGGGCAAGGTAGTTTTTAGGCGGGGACTCCAATGTTGCCTTCGATCAGAGTCTTGATAAATCTAGACCTCCTAAGCTTCAACTGACACGTCCCACCAGGGCCAGCCTGAATATTGCTCGCACTCTTCATGCACATGGTTTGATTGATATTTGGAGGGAGCTAAATCTATTAAAAAGGGATTACACCCACTATTCCGTCCCCCACCATTCTTACTCCAGGATTGACTGTATCCTGGTTCCCCTGAACCTTATCTCCTCTGCGTCCAAACATTCTATTGTTGACACTTCCTGGTCAGACCATTCTATTGTTTGTCTATTCCTGAATAACTCCCTCACTAAACCTTCGGGTATTCATTGGCGTCTTAATGAGTTCCTTTTGAATGACCCCTGTATACTCAATGACATCGAAATTGCCCTGAAGGAATATTTTCTTCTAAATAATGTCGATGATGTTTCCCCTGAAGTCCTTTGGGCTGCCCATAAAGTAGCTATTAGGGGTAAAATAATCAGTAAGGTAAATTCACCTTACTGAAATCTCAGCACAAGAAGTCTCCTTCTAAAGAGTTAATAGATCAGATAGATGCCACGAGATTAGAACTCAATCTAACTTTGACATCTAAGGCAGAAAAGGACATTCGTTGGAGTGGAGTTAGATTCTATTGTCAAAAGGATAAAATTGGTTCCATGTTAGCTTCCAAGTTGACCCCAAAATTCCGGTCTCGAGCTTCTCCTAAAATCAGGGTTGAGGGCCAAACTCTCTCAGCTGACCCTAGCAAGATCCTGAAGGCTTTCCAAAGGTTCTACTCCAAACTCTACAGCTCATCTTTTCAGGGTAGAGCCCGAGGGGTCTCTGACTTCCTCAGGGACCTGCCTATTCCAGTTTTGTTACCCTCTCATAGAGATGTTATGGAGGCAGACTTTTCTGTTAAGGAGATAAAGGAGGTTATTAGTAGTGTTGAGCAGAATATGCCATATTCGAATTCGCGATATATCTCGAATATATAGTCGAATATTCGACATATATTCGCTAAATACGAATATTCGTGATATTTTTTCGAAATGAAATGATTGCGAATTTTCGCTATCGCGAATGCGAATGCGATTGCGAATTGCGCATTGCGAATGCGAATATTCGAGAAATGCGGAATGGAGCACTCTGATTGGCACAGAATATTTGTGATATATTACAATATTAAATAATTGCGAATATTCGAGAAATGCGGAATGGAGCACTCTGATTGGCTCAGAATATTCGTGATATATTACAATATAATATAATTGCGAATATTCGAGAAATGCGGAAGGAGCACTCTGATTGGCTCAGAATATTCGTGATATATTACAATATAATATAATTGCGAATATTCGAGAAATGCGGAAGGAGCACTCTGATTGGCTCAGAATATTCGTGATATATTACAATATAATATAATTGCGAATATTCGAGAAATGCGGAAGGAGCACTCTGATTGGCTCAGAATATTCGTGATATATTACAATATAATATAATTGCGAATATTCGAGAAATGCGGAAGGAGCACTCTGATTGGCTCAGAATATTCGTGATATATTACAATATAAAATAATTGCGAATATTCGAGAAATGCGGAATGGAGCACTCTGATTGGCTCAGAATATTCGTGATATATTACAATACAAAATAATTTCGAAATTTCGAGAAATGCGGAATGGAGTACTCTGATTGGCTCAGAATATTCGTGATATATTACAATATAAAATAATCGCGCGATATCGCTATTGCCGAATAATCGCATTGCGATTTTTCGTCAATATAAAATGAGCGCTGCAGCTACTCGGCCCAAGGTCTCTAATCATACCAGCAATGCTTTTAGACGTCGATGGGGATCTCTAGGATGTGATCTGTTCTAAAAATAAATTGAAAACATTCGAATATTCGAAATAGCGAATATTCGCCGCGATATTCGCGATATTCGCGAATACTCGAATATGCAATATTCGTAGCGAATATTCGCAATGCGAATATTCGAGAGCAACACTAGTTATTAGGAGCCTAAAGTCAGGTTCTGCTCCTGGACCGGATGGTCTCTCAGTACTTTATTATAAAGCTTTCTCAGAAGTTCTAGCTCCCCATATGGCCAAATTCTTTAATGAAAAACTAAAGGGACCCCTCTTGATCCTCATCTTAACACTGCTTACATCACAGTTATCCCCAAACCCAATAAGAACCCGGAGGAGGTGGAGAACTACAGGCCTATATCCCTTATTAATAACAATTTGAAGATTCTAACCAAAATATTGGCCAACCGCTTAACTTCCTTTATAGGTATATATGTGAACAAGGACCAGGTGGGTTTTATCCCGGGACGGCAGGGACCGGATCAAATAAGGTGGGCCATTGATGTTGTCTCCCTTTTACAGTCAAACTGGGACGGTGGCCCCAAACAAAAAGGAATGCTCTTGTCTCTTGATTTGCACAAGGCATTTGATTCAATAGAATGGCCCTACTTATTCTCCCTCCTGGAACATTGGGGGTTTGGTAATACATTTTTAGGAACTCTTCACTCCCTATACTCCACCCCGAGAGCAATGCTTCGACTCCAAGGCCATTACTCTTCCCCTTTCATTATTTCTAGAGGGACTAGACAGGGTTGTCCCCTCTCCCCTTTAATATTTGCTATTGCCATCGAAACGCTGGCGATTGCCGTACGCTCCAATCCCAACATCCTAGGTGTTACGTGTGGATCCCAGACTCACAAGTGCGGCCTTTTTGCAGATGATATGCTGCTTTTTATAACATCCCCCATTACTTCTCTTCCCGCTCTCTGCAAAACACTCAAAGAGTTCTCTCAAATCTCTGGCCTCCAGGTTAATTATACGAAATCCCATGCTCTTAATATATCCTTATCTCCAAATACAGTGACAGCCTTAAAAGATAGCTTTGATTTCAAATTGAAGGAGACCTACTTAGAATACCTAGGAATTAACCTCCCCTCTAAAATAGAACAATTGTATTCGGTAAACTTCCCCCCCACTTATAAAAAACTTGAGTCAGATCTTAAAAAATGGGCGAAAGGTGATTTATCATGGATGGGTAGAATACATTCGGTTAAAATGACCCTTCTCCCCCGACTTTTGTATTTGTTTAGAGCAATCCTAATTAATATCAGGAAGGATCACCTCCAATCTATACAAAGGAAGATAATCCAATTTGTTTGGGGTGGATCGGGACATAGGTTGCCTCACAGTACGCTTTTTAGGCCTAAGAAGATTGGGGGACTGGGTTTGCCAAAACTGATCTGCTATTTCCAAGCTGCGCGCTTTGCTCAGCTTTATGCAGTCTATTCGAAATTTGAGAAACCAGATTGGATTCAGATTGAAAGACAAGCTGCCCTGTCATATACTTTAGATTTTTTATTATGGATCCCTGCTAGAGATCGACCCCCAATTCTCTCTCCTATTCTGTCACAGTCCCTCTCCCTTTGGGACAGGTTAAAAGCTATCCCCTCCCTGACCTCGGACTGTAGACCCCTTGCCCACATTTTCAATAATTCAGATTTTATCCCGGGAAAATATATTACTTCTTTTAAGTGGTGGCTGGATAAGGGTTTGTACAGGATAGGACACTTCTTTTTGGCTTCAGGTCCTGTGACTTTGAAACATTGCGAAAGACATCTTAAGCTCCCGCCTTCAGAACTTTTTAGATTTGGTCAGATACAGCATTTTCTTCATAAAATCTGGAACGGAAAGCCCCTGCCCCCGCGTTTCACGGCCTACAAGTTGTGGTGCGGAGGAACCGATGAGCAGAGGGGTGGAATCTCTGTCATATATCATGCTCTAGCCCAACAGGACGGTAAGGCGACCTTCATGTCGGCCTGGGAAACTGACTTTCAATTACAGTGGGATCTGGACTCCTGGTCCTCTGCCATCTCCAGAGCATATAAAGGTATACAAAATGTTTCCCTGATAGAGGCAAACCTTAAAGTTCTCACAAGATGGTATCTTACGCCCGCCAAATTGTCAGTTATGTATCCATCCACGAGTCCCCTTTGTTTTAGGGGGTGTGAATTGGTTGGTTCTATGGCCCACAACTGGTGGGAATGCCCCAGAATCAGATCCTTTTGGAAGAAAATTTTGATTTATGTTGTAACTGGTCTACAGGTCCCTAGATCACCTGAAGTAGCCCTTCTAAACACCCACATTCCTAAAGCGCCAAAATTCTCACAAATTTTAATCCATTTCATATTACTAGGGGCCAAATCAACGCTTGCCAGGGCATGGAAACAACCAAAAGTCCCGTTCATGTCTGTCAAACACAAAATTTCCTGGATAATGTTCCAAGAAAAACTGTCTAGCATCTTGAATAATTCTTTAGATAGGTTTGAGTCTATTTGGGAACCTTGGGCCCAACATATGGGTGTTTCTTTCCGACCAGGCATGCCAGCTTGAAATAGGTGCTTTATTTTTCATATTTTTTGCACTAATCGGTCATGGTCCGGTAGTTTGGCTCTCTTTCTTTTTCTCTTACTTTTCTATCTCTTCTTTCTTTACTGGACTTTATTTGTGTCTTCGTGAGCCCTCTTGGTCTTATCTATTTTTTTTTTCTTTTTTTTTTGTTTCTGTTTTTGTTTTTCTGTGTTTTTGACTTCTCTATATGCACACGGTACTTTTACAGGAAGTTCCTGGCCATAAATAGGCATCGGACAGTACTCAGTAGTTTTATTTTGTTCATTTCCACAGTCTGGTGTAATAGCTTCCTATTTCGTTCTGGTAGAACGTTTGCGCTGATATATTGTTACACTGCTAAAATAACCTTTAGGTTTAGAATATGGTTATTCTTGTTTTATTCTCATTTCATTTTTTTTTTTTTTTTGAATGGGCAAGGAATGGTTGCTCTGGTACAGCTTGTACCCGATAGGGGTGCTAGGGCACCCATCCCTGCTTATTATCTTTGTTTTATTTTCCATATGCTACAAGTCTTTGCTTATATACCTAGGATGCTACGCTCAATTATCCGTCAGTTGGAAATGATCACCGGTCCTGCAAACTTTTCTGTATAAGAGATTTTACCTATATTGTGCATTTGTCTGTTAACTTCCTCCTTATGTGATTCTGTTTGCTCTTCTGCTATTGAGAAACTTAATAAAATCTTTGAAAGTAAAATAATAATCTTATGGTTTTATTCAACTGCCATGTTATGTCTATGTCCAATTTGTCATTCCACCAAAGCTATCTCTTTAGTTTAGAGTGAAGTTACAAATGCATGTATGCAATGTGTGTCTGCAGATAATAGGATATTTACCAAGTACAAGAGTCTGTGGGAAGAGAATGAGGAAATGTACCCAAGCATGAGATGGAAGTGACATCCTGCAATGTGCAGATCCTTTGAAAAAGAAAAAAAGGTTATTCAAAACGGAATTTGAAATATTACATAGGAAAAAGATTAACATAGTTTATCATTTAGCTGTTCAAATGCAGCACACAAATACTTCCTTGCAAGTCATCTCAGTCTCTACCTTTCTATAATACATCTCACATGATTTCTCAGTCTGACTCAGATCAATGACTGTTAAGTGCTATACATCCTAACCGACCTTTATCCTTCCCATAAGAGTGACTTCAGTGATCAGACAAATCATGTTTCTGTTAAGTCTTTTGGTTAACCTCTTATCTTATTCATCTGTTTTCATAATCTTTTATCATATTACACCCTTTACTTTTTTCCTTTCCCACTACATGTATCACAAAAATGTCCCTGCTACCCATAATTCAGTCTGCACACATCATTTATTTGTAGCACAAATTTCAAGTTTGTGATCTGTGGGTAATATTTAGTTCCTCTAGCATTTCTTCAGAGAATTTTTTGGGTTCCTTTAACACCTCCATCTCCTTTCTCTCCATTTTTTAAAGGGGTTGTAAAGGTACAATTTTTTTTCCTAAATAGCTTCCTTTACCTTAGTGCAGTCCTCCTTCACTTACCTCATCCTTCGGGTTTGCTTTTAAATGTCCTTATTTCTTCTGAGAAATCCTCACGTCCTGTTCTTCTGTCTAACTCCACAAAGTAATATGAGGCTTTCTCCCTGGTGTGGAGTGACGTGCTCGCCCCCTCCCTTGGACTACAGGAGAGTCAGGATGCCCACTAACACATAGCTCCTTTCTCTATCTGCAATGTAGAGAGCATCCTGACTCTCCTGTAGTCCAAGGGAGGGGGCGAACACGACACTCCACACCAGGGAGAAAGCCTTGCATTACTGTGTGGAGTTACAGACAGAAGAACAGGAAGTGATGATTTCTCAGAAGAACTAAGGACATTTAAAAGCAAAATTGAAGGATCAGGTAAGTGAAGGAGGACTGCACTAAGGTAAAGGAAGCTATTTATGGAAAAAAATTTGTACCTTTACAACCCCTTTAAGGATGGATCAGGAAATAGGGTGGAAACTTCAGCACAGAACACTAAATAAACCTTATATAAACTGTTTTTATTCTATGACTGGGTTTTAGTAGGGTTCCTAGTTCATTAACAAGCATTAGACATATTAGTGACATCTAACTTAAAGTGGCTAAAAAGCATGTGTGCTTTATTTCATACATATTTCACATATTGAAGTTCCTGCAAGGAATCTGTTGATCTGCACTAATCTTGTCCTGCTTTGGGCTGACAAAACAACATTCTTGTAGACTAAATGGTGTCAGCCCTGCCCAGTTGTCTTTTTTTTTAATTCATCAAAGTATTTAACTTCACTACAACATAGAGATTTATGTAAATATTTATCTAAATATTCTGTAGTCAATGATAAGAACTAGGGAACCCAAGACAGCTCTGAATTTCTATAATGTGATCAACAGGAACTATTTTGCACCTATTGAGCAGGTAAAACAATACACTTTTAATGGTATATTTACTAGACAAAAAGGTTGCAAATGAGAGAAGTTCATTGTTAGGGTTTACACACACGCTCTAAAATATATTTTTTCTGGATTCCTTGTGGATGCTAACATGTGGTGCTCAATCCTGGCTTATGGGCATCCTTGATTTCAAGGGGCAGTGTGTGAACTAGCTGCCCATTGATCAGAGCACATCATTTAAAATCCATGTTTCAAAATTCCTTTAGATGGATCTGGAATGATATGATGAAGTGGAGCCCCACAAACTTCGATCGAATTTAAGCTGCAATGCTAATATTAGAGACAAACTCAAAAAAAATCTTGTAATGTATGAATTTTCTACCAAGATTAAAGCCATTTTTGGAAAAGTTAAATCTTTGTCAATATGTATGTGTTGTCTCCAATTCTGTAGGGATTTTCCATAATTGTTTTAATCCTTATGCCGCGTACACATGATCTTAGAAAAAATTTCAATCAGAAATCCTATTCGTCTGTATGGAACTCAGACGGAGAAAAAACATGCGTGCTCAGAATCAAGTCGACGTATGCTCAGAAGCATTTAACTTAATTTCTCTTGACTCGTCGTATTGTTGTACATCACCGCGTTCTTGACGGTTGGAATTTGGTGTGACAATGTGTATGCAAGACAGCTTGAACAGAATTCCATCTGGAAAATCCATCGGAGTTTATCCCGACAGAAATTCTGATCGTGTGTACAAGGCATAATGACTCCAGGACAAGAAATAAGGAAATTGGGGGCCTTGGGACAGGAAGGCATAGACTGCGATAAAAAGCCAAACTCTTCACTACCCCTCTAAAAAAGTGTATTGTTACTGTCTCTGTTCCCACTGGACATATTGAATATCAATTCCTGTCTCATGGATTTGCTGTAACCAAGACTGAAAATTTGGGAAAATAACTTTAACGAGCATACAGGCAGTAATAATAAATGGCAAAATTTGTAACACTTCCCCACTCCATCCAAAACCAATAGAACACTTTTAGCAAAGGGTTGCGCTTTAATAGTACTGCCACAGGTGTCCATGCAATGCAGCATCACAGCAACCATAGTGGATGCTAATGAATTTTGATTCTCCCTTTTTTCATGTGCTAAAAGCAGTTTTTAAAGACTATAGTGAGCTTGTTCGGGGCCATTACATTTCAGCTTGTGCACATGAATCATCCATGTCAGTGGTTGATCAAGACTCAGTCAAAAATCGAAGAGATGTTTTTGCCTTTTTTCATTTAAAGTACTCGTAAATATAATTTTCAAAACTTTTTTTTTAAACTCAAATAATAAGAAAACAGCAAAAGCAAAGCAGGGGTAAGGACTTACCACTTCATCCCACTGATGTTGCCAATTCAGAACAATGCCAGGATTTCAGCTGCCGTTTGTTCTCCACTCCTCAAGAGAACCTATGGCTGGGAAACAAAAAGTTGAGCTTTGATTTTGTACCAGAGCGCCCCCTGGTTTAACCTCTTTAATTCTTTCCACAGTTTCTAGCCAAGCTTGGACAGGTATTCAATCAGGGGAACATGGATATTTTCTAAATCAGCCAAAAAATCAGTAAGATGGCTATTATCCATTGTGCTAGTGTAATTTTTTTTTTATTGTTCTTCATTTTTAATGATACACAAAATTAACACTGCACCTCAACCTACGTCTCTTGATCTAATGTTCTCTCTTATATACAATACCTGTTTCACAACCATTTCACTTCTGAGTCCTCCTCACTCCGATATGCCTGGCTGCTCTGTGCTGTCTATTACGGTATCTGTCACAAATCAATTTATTTCAGCTTTTCCCCTGCTATTCGGCGTATACTTTCTGTGCCTGTAATTCTGTGAGTTCTCAGAAGTCACAGTTAGTTTCCTTACCAGTTCCCGCACACAGCTGGTGACGTTGTCTTTTGTTGTCCAGTGTTCTCTATGTGTCTGTCCCCTTACTTGGGGACCTAAGTCATAAATGTCACAGTTAAACCTAGCTCACTATCACAGGAAACTGTGGGGAGGAGGAGCACCACACGTGTGTATTTTGGGGAGCTGTGGCCAAAAATACTAACACTGTCACTTGTAGCTCTGCTTAAAAAAATTATATATATATATATATATATATATATATATACATATATATATATATATATATATATATATATATATATATATAATGCTTCACTTAAACAACACATATTACAGAACTTAATATATTTATGATTATAAAATAAAATAATCTGTTAATGATTAAAAACAATAGAATCAGTATGTGTTTAAAAAATACTTTTTCCTTTGATTGGAAGACAGAGTACCACGAAGCTTCCCCTGTGATTCCCCCACTGTTCTACAGTTTATTATTTAGGGGGAATATCCAAACACTGAGAGGGGCAGCAGGAAAATGAACAGCAAGTTTTAAAATTTCCTGATGGATTTTTAAATTGGGGCTGCAAAGAAAAATACAATTTTACATATAGATTGTAATCTCCATTCTGCCCATTATCACCCTTCTCAGATAGTTTTGTTATGCAATAATTCAAGTGACCACATGTATGACCCTTTAAAAGGAAACTAAAGTGATTTGGGGCAATTTTACATTTCTTTCATTGATTTATTTTCTATGTTTTTTATATCTGTTTCTTACTATCTACTGTACATACAGTATACAATCAACAGTATATAAACTCCTCTGTCTCAATCAGGTTTGTATGTAAATATTAGATTGGGCTATTGAGCTCAGTAAACCAAAACAGCTATGAATAAACAGGTGAACACTTGAAAAGAAACCCAGAGCACCTTCGGGATAGAAATGAGCATATTCATAAGCAATATTTCATATGTGTTTCAGCTAACAAATAAATAAGAAGTGTATTTTTTTTAGTCCTGACTATACTAATGCCCTGTACACACGATCGGTTCATCCGATGAAAATGGTCTGATGGATTTTTTCATCAGATATCCGATGAAGCTGACTTTCATCAGTCTTGCCTACACACCATCAGTTAAAAATCCGATTGTGTCCAACGCGATGATGTAAAACACAACGACATTCCTAGAAAAATAAAGTTCAATGCTTCCGAGCATGTGTCGACTTGATTCTGAGCATGCGTGAATTTTTGACCGATGGATTTCCCCACAGACGATCGTTTTTTTTTCTATTGTTTTTTTAACCATCAGAAAATTTTAAAACAGGTTCTATTTTTTTTTTCACCGATGGGAAAAAAACTAAGGGGCCCACACACGATCGGTTTGTTCGATAAAAACGGTCCTGTGTACAGGGCATAAGAAAGTACATATATACAGAACCACCATATATTACCTTAAAGCGGAGTTCCACCCAAAATTGGAACTTCTGCTCAACCCACTCCCCTCCCCCTTACATGCCACATTTGGCATGTCATTTTTTTTAGGGGGGGAGTGGGGGCTTCAGGAGGAGTGGGACTTCCTGTCCCACTTCCTGCTTCCGCCGAGGGGCTGGTTAGGCGATTAAGCTTAATCGCCTACAGCAGCCCCTCCCTGTAGGCGATTGCATGGGACACATGACAGGTCCCATGCGATCGCCTTTCCAATCAGCGGCGGGCCGCACCGCTCGCGCATGGGCAGCTCCGCTCGCGCATGCGCAGTGGGTGCCCGGCCGTGAAGCCGAAGGCTGTCACGGCCGAGTGCCCACAGTTGCAATGAGGACGCCGGTCGGGGAGGGGGGGAGAGGAGCGGAGCCCTGGTGGGCGCGTCGCTGGAACGCTGGAGCAGGTAAGTGATTGTTTATTAAAAGCCAGCAGCTACACTTTTTGTAGCTGCTGACTTTTAATAAACAAAAATATTGGCTGGAACACCCCTTTAACAGTTAAATGTCAGGCATATATAAAAAGATCAACTAGATGCAGGGAAGGGATGAAACCTGTATTAGTATGGGTTTCCAAACAAAAAAATAAATGATACTCACCTAGGCAGGGCTGTCTTTAATGTTGATTAGACCCTGGGCAAAAAAAATCTTGGCCCCCCCCCATGCAATTTTGCTCTCCACCTGCTCTGAGACATACAATAAATATCAGCTAGACTTAAAATCAGTTTACTGTATCAGATCAGGTAGTGATTGTGATTGGTTGCCATAGGTTACAGCATATCATTATCACTTACTGACTGGTTGCTAGAGGTTACAGCACACATTACGGCTTACTGATTAGTCGCTAGAGGTTACAGCACATGATTTCTTTTTTTTAAACCATAAAGATTTTATTGTGAAGATTTGCATTTAACAAAGAATGGAGCGGCTCCATGAGCCCAAACACAAAAAGTAATATAAATAAAAACAAAACAAACAAAAAAAAAAACAATCCTTTTCGTATAGGCACATTTCGGTAAAACACAGATACAATATTTCTGAGTAAGTTTACACATCAAATAGCTTCCCGGGTAAGGTGATTTGTTTGGGCGAGCGTATCCTAGAAGAGTTTAGACACAGAGAGGATTAAAGAGCGAGAGAGAATAGAAAAGAGGAGGAAGAGGAAGAAAGAAAGAGAGAAAAAAGGGGGGGGGAAGAGAAGTGAGAAGAAAAAGAAAAAAAGGGGGGGGGGCATGGGGGAGGAGATCGGAAGGTTGGTGAGGGAGGGGATACATCATAGGAAGGGGGGGGAGGTGAGAGCGAATGCAGCTAAATTAGGAGAGGGGGTACAAAAGTTACCCTCTCCAGCATCTAGTGGTCAAAGCGCTACTGCGCACCAGGTCAGTAGTATAAGTCTGAGTCTGCATCCCAAACTACGGGCAATAGTCCCATAGTGCGGGATCAGTCTGCAGTATTAAGGAGATCTTTGTATGACTGAGAGCTTTTAAAGGTTGTCCATGGTTCCCATATAGCAGCGAATTTAGAGATATTATCCGAGGCCGAGTAGATCAGTTCCTCCATCTCAGCGACACGGTCTATTCGAGAAGCCCATTCAGCCATAGAGGGTGGGGATGACGATCGCCAATGTACCGGTATACACATCCTAGCAGCATTAATCATGTGCATTGCTACCGACTTGAAGTACTTCCACCTATAACTGTCAGAGAAATGCAAAAGGTACTGTGCTGGGCAAAATTCCAAAGGGAGTAGAGACACCATTTTGGTCAAGTTGTGTACTTTGTGCCAGAAAGGTTGGAGTGTTGGGCACTCCCACCAAATGTGGAGGAACGTGCCACGCTCCTGACCACATCGCCAGCATTGGTCAGAAACCAACGGGGAGAACTTATGGAGCAGGTCTGGGGTTCTATACCAGCGGGTTTTCAGCTTGTATCCATTTTCCTGGATAGAGACGTTCAGGGAGCCTTTGTGAATGTATAAGTGTATACGGTCCCAACTCTCCCTGTCTATCTCTAAGCCCAAGACAGAATTCCAGTAGGAGCGTTCTGAGTCTAAGAGTGTGGAGGACTCCTTAAATAGAGAGGCATAGAGCATGGATATGACATGATTCTGGGGTGTCGAGCGAGAGCATATAGACTCCAGGACCGTAGGGTTCCTTGTGAAGTCTTTTCTTCGGGACGGGTCATCCAGAAAGTGTTTAAGCTGAATATAGGACCAGAATGGAAATGAGCCAGTGTCAGAGCACCTAGCCAGTTCCGCATGCCGTAGAAAGCAACCCCGCCGAAAAAAGTGCTTGGCCAACATTTCACCTTGCGGCCATTCAGATCGCAAAAAAGTTCCGGAGAGTCCTGGGGGGAAGTCTGGGTTGTGTCTTACCGGAGTGATTGGGCAGAACTTAGATGAGACTTTGTGAGTAGCGCAGGTCCTACTAAATTCTTGAAGGGTGGCGCCGACTAGGGGGTGGGTTAAGGCCCTTGGCGACACGTGTGACTTAGGGAGCCAAGGGGTATACCGTAAATCCGAGTTCGTTGTCATGTGTTCAACGTTTACCCAAGCACATGATTTCTTCTTGTTGATTGGTTGCTAGCGATTACTGTACAATAATGCTGCTCACTGATTGGTTGTTAGAGGTTACAGCACATCATCTCTTCACTGCAGAGGGGCATGATATAAATATGAATGCCGCATTTATTTACATATGAATGCTGCCGGCCTCAGCTATTTACATATGATTGCCGTCCCTATTTACATATGCATGTTCCTGTTATTTACATATGAATGCTGCCGGCCTCAGCTATTTACATATGATTGCCGTCCCTATTTACATATGCATGTTTCTGTTATTTACATATGAATGCTCACATTATTTACATATGAATGCCAGTTATTTACATGTAAACACAGGGTCTGCAGGTAAGTCATCTGTACACAACAATAGGGCAGAGCTGGGCAGCATTAGTAGCAGCACTTCACACTGAGATATCAGGACACAACACAGGACTAAAACTTCTAGGGACAAGGAAATTTAAACTGGGATAGTTGGCAAGTATGAGGCAGCTGCTTTGGACCCCACAACAATGACAGGGCCCAGTGCAGCTGCCCCTTTTGTGCCACCTTAAAGACAGCCCATGCACTTAGGTGGATGCAGCATTGATAAAATGGGGCTGATTTACCAAGCCTGTGCGCCATGACTCATGGGGGGTGATTTACTATTGAAGCTGCGCTGCGCCGGTTCATGCCTTAATTAGTGCGCTGGATGAAGCCTTAATTAGGCGCATGAACCGGCCGCAGCAGCAGCGCAATGCAATTGATAAGTAAAGCCGCCGCCGAACTCCCTGTTAAAGTCTATGGAGGAAATCTCAATTGTGAATTTTAAAGGCTAATCTGCAAGTTTTGTCCTAAAAAGTGTTTGGGGACCTCAGTCCTGCCCCAGGGGACATGTATCAATGCTTTTTTTATTTTTTAAAACGGCCGTTTTTTTCGGGAGCAGTGATTTTAATAATGCTAAAAGTGCAATAATAAACGTGTAATTTTTCTTTAAATTTCGTACCATGGGGGGCTCTAATGTCAGCATGTGAAAAAGCGCATGTTTCCCGTGGTTAGAACTGTCTCTGCACAAAATGACATTCTCCAAAGCAAAAAAGCCGTTTAAAACTGACTCGCGGCTATAATGAATTGTCGGCTCCCGGCAATTGCAGGAGAATTCATTCATAAAAAACACGAAAAAAAAAGCGTGGGGGTCCCCCCAAATTCAATAACCAGACCCTTTAGGTCTGGTATGGATATTAAGGGGAACCCCGCCGTCTATTTTAAAAAAAAATGACGTGGGGTTCCCCCCAAATATCCATAACCAGACCCTTCAGGTCTGGTGTGGAATTTAAGGGGAACTCCACCCCAAATTTAAAAAAAAATTGCGTGGAGTCCCCCCTAAAATCCACACCAGACCCCTTATCCGAACACGTTGACCTGGCCGGCCGCAGAAAAGAGGGGGGGACAGAGCGCGGCCCCCCTCTCCTGAACCGCACCAGGCCACATGCCCTCAACATTGGGAGGGTGTTTTGGGGTGCCCCCCAAAACACCTTGTCCCCATGTTGATGAGGACAAGGGTCTCTTCCCCACAACCCTTGCCCGGTGGTTGTGGGGGTCTGCGGGCAGGAGGCTTTTTGAAATCTGGAAGACCCCTTTAACAAAGGGGCCCCCCAGATCCCGGCCCCCTCCCTGTGTGAAATGGTAATGGGGTACATTGTACCTCTACCATTTCACCAACAAAAAAAAATGTCAAGGGTTAAAAACGACAAGAGCCGGTTTTTGACAAGTCCTTTATTATCTTCTTCTTTTCTTCTTTCCTTCGGGTTTCTTCCTCCGTCTTCTTCCTCTGCTTCTGTCTTGGGTCTTCTATTCCTGCACCTTGACCGGTTCTTCCATCTTCTTCTCCTTCCGCTGTCCTTCTCGTCCGCATCTTCTTCTGGTTCTTCTTCGCCGGAGCCGCCGCTTCCAATTGAAATCCCTGCTGTCTGCCAGACCACGCCCCCCCTCTGAGGCCATGGGCAAGCTCTTAGGAAAGTCCCTGTGTGGTGCCTGTGCGTCAGAGGGGGGCGTGGTCACATGTCAGAAAGCGTGCAATTCAATTGGAATCGGCGAATCCGGCAAAGAAGAAGCCGCGCACAAGCTTCCAATTGAATTGCCCGCCCTCTGACATGTGACCACGCCCCCCTCTGACGCACTTGCAGCACACTCCTAAGAGCTTGCCTGTGGCGTCAGAGGGGGGGCGTGGTCCGGCAGACAGCGGGGATTTCAATTGGAAGCGGCGGCTCCGGCGAAGAAGAACAAGAAGAAGATGCGGACGAGAAGGACAGCGGGAGGAGAAGAAGATGGAAGAACATTTCGGGCAAGATGCGGGAATAGAAGACCCAAGACAGAAGCAGAGGAAGAATAAGAAGATGGAGGAAGAAACCCGAAAGAAAAGAAGAAAAGAAGAAGAAAAAAGATAATAAAGGACTTGTCAAAAACCGGCTCTTGTCGTTTTTAACCCTTGACACTTTTTTTTTTTTGGTGAAATGGTAGAGGTACAATGTACCCCATTACCATTTCACACAGGGGGGGGGCCGGGATCTGGGGGGCCCCTTTGTTAAAGGGGTCTTCCAGATTTCGATAAGCCTCCTGCCCGCAGACCCCCACAACCACCGGGCAAGGGTTGTGGGGAAGAGACCCTTGTCCTCATCAACATGGGTACCCCAAAACACCCTCCCAATGTTGAGGGCATGTGGCCTGGTGCGGTTCAGGAGAGGGGGGGGCCGCGCTCTGTCCCCCCCTCTTTTCTGCGACCGGCCAGGTCAACGTGCTCGGATAAGGGGTCTGGTGTGGATTTTAGGGGGGACTCCATGCCATTTTTTTTTTATTTGGGGTGGAGTTCCCCTTAAATTCCACACCAGACCTGAAGGGTCTGGTTATGGATATTTGGGGGGAACCCCACGTCATTTTTTTTTTAAATTGACGGCGGGGTTCCCCTTAATATCCATACCAGACCTAAAGGGTCTGGTTATTGAATTTGGGGGGACCCCCACGCTTTTTTTTTGGTGTTTTTTATGAATGAATTCTCCTGCAATTGCCAGGAGCCGACAATTCATTATTGCCGCGAGTCAGTTTTAAACGGCTTTTTTTCTTCAGAATGTCACTTTTCACATGCTGACATTACACCCAGGGCCGCCATCAGGGGGGTACAGGCAGTACACCTGTAAGGGGCCCGGGGGTCCAGAGGTGCCTAGATGCCTGGAGGCCCCCCAGCGCCCCAGATGGTAACCCCCCTCTTTTTTTTATATATATATTTTTTAGTTTATTTTTTTATTATTTTTTATTAAAGGGCCAATTTTTGGAATTTAATTTTTTTTAGCAGTCCGGAGGCCCCCAGGGCCCCGGGTGGCAACCCCCCATATTTTTTGTTATTAAAGGGCCAATGTTTTTTTTTAGGGGTCTGGAGGTCCCCAGTGGCCCGGAGATCCCCAGGGCTCCAGATGACAACCCCCCCCCCCCATTTTTTAAAAAAAAAATACAAAAAAATATATATTTTTATATTTTTTTTGTTATTTTTTTAACATATATATATATATATAATATTATTATGAAAGGGCCCAGAGGGCCCCAGATGACAACCTTTTTGCTTATAAAAATGTTATAAACATTTTATATTTTCCCCAGGTTGTTTTTTTTTCTTTAATTTATTTTTTAAAGTGTATTTTGTGCGTGAAGTCGAGAGAGAGGAGCTGGACTTGGGAGTAGGCAGACCCTCCCCCCAGAGGCAATCGCCATCCTTCTCCATGCCCCCGGTGGCAATGGCGGGTGTGAGGGGGGGCCTCCCACTCACCCCACCCTACCCGCTCCACTTGGGAGCCCGATGGGACAGAGGGACTCCCCCTATGAGGGAGTCTAGCCCACCCAGCCAGCCCTGTAGGTCCTTCGCCTCTCTTTATTTTAGGAGACCTCATGGCCAAAGTGCATGCGTGTTAAACCAATTTTGTGTGCGTGCAAGTGTGGTGTTTTTTTTGCGGGGGGGTGGGCATACTAAGCACAGGCGTACCTTGCATAGCACACCCACCGGGAGCCAGGCTGAGACCACCAAACTCAATTCACATGTAGCCGAGACCGGGATCCGAACCCTTGGCTGCAGAGGTGAACGGCTTGTCAGCGCAGTGCCAATCACGTTGAGCCACCACAGCTCCCACCCCATGTTATTTTTGTTTAGATATTTTTTTAGCTATTTTTTATTAAAGGGCCCAGAGCTCCCAAGGCAACCCCCTTTTTTTTATATATATATATATATATATATATATATACTGTAGATATTTTTATTTATTTTTCATTAAAGGGCCCAGAGGTTTATTTTTATTAAAGGGCCCAGAGGTCCCCAGGGCCCCCGGATGGCTACCACCCTTTTTTTAATATATATTTTTCTATATTTATTTTTTTGTAAAGGAACCCCCCGCTTATCAAATTGCGGCAGCCCCCCCCTTCTCAATTTCAGGCGGCAGCACCCCCCCTGTTCTCTGCTCCAGGGGGCCCATGACTGAAGCTGTGTAGGGGGCCCCATAATTCCTGATGGTGGCCCTGATTCCCCCCCCCCCCATGGTACGAAATTTCAAGGAATTTTTAACTTTTATTGTTGCACTTTAACCACTTCCATACCGCGCCTATTCTGGCACTTCTCTCCTTCATGTAACAATTATATTTTCTTCCTTGAAAATTACTCAGGACCCCCAAACATTATATATATTTTATTAACAAACACCCTAGGGAATAAAGTGGCGGCCATTTTTTCTTACAAATTTCCAACGGTATTTGCGCCAAAAATTTTCAAACGTTTTTTTTTGGCTTACACAAAAACACCTGTTTCATGAATGACAAAATAAGAAAGCAGTAAAGCTAGCCCAATTTTTAGGGATAAGGTGAAAGATGATGTTAGACCGAGTAAATAGATACCTAACTTGTCACGCTTTAATATTGCGCACACTCATGGTATGGCGCTAAACTTCGTTATTAAAAATCTCCATAGGCGACGCTTGACTTTTTTTCTCAGGTTACCAGTTTTGAGTTACAGAGGAGGTCTAGTGCTAAAATTATTGCTCTCACTCTAACGCACGCTATGATACCTCACATGTGGGGTTTGAAGGGTGTTTACATATGTGGGTGGGACTTGCATGCGTGTTCGCTTCTGAGTGCGAGCTACTAGGGACAGGGGCATTTAAATTTTTTTTTTTTGTTTTTTTTTTTGTTTTTTTACTTAATATTTTAATTTTTGCACTTGTTTGTCCCTTTTTTGTATTATTTTTCACTTTTCTTCCTATTACAAGGAATGTAAACATCCCTTGTAATAGGACTAGTGTGTGACAGGTCCTCTTTATAGAGAGAGGCGGGGTCAATTAGACCCCACATCTGTCCTCCAGGCTGGAAAGCATGGAATTGGAAAAAAATAAATAAAAATCATCTCATGCTTTCAGCTGCGATCATGTTCGTTCAGCACAGTGGTGTAGTGTGTAGCATGTTCACCTAGCAGCAAAAGGGTTGCTGGTTCGAATCCCGCCCGTGACACTATCTGCCTGGAGTTTGCATGTTCTCCCTGTGCGGGTTTCCTCCCACAATCTAAAAACATGCTGTAAATTGGATCCTGTCTAAATAAGCCCTAATATGCAGTAGGATATTTAGGTTTTGTGCTGCCCTAGGCCTGACCAAATTTTGGCACCCCCTAATAGAAAAATGATCCACCCTTCCTGTCAAGGCCACACCCTGTTTTTTTATGACCCACCCAGGAATTTTCAGGGGACACACACAAGTTCTGTGGGGGGGGGGGGCGGGGGCACAGGAGTCTCTTAATTTGCCTAGTTTTTCGATCACTTCCTGTTTGTCTATGGGGCAGGAAGTGAAGGCCAATCTCCCCAAACGGACAGGGATAATACAAAATAAACTGACAGAGCTTCTAACCCCCCCCCCCCCCAACTCTATCCAAAATGAAAGAAAACAAAAAAATAAAAGTGATGATTATAGTTCCAGTTTAACCCCAAATTTCAGATCATTTTATTGAGAGGCTTAAGAAAATATAACCATGCCAATAGGCCAGGATCCAGCGTTGCTAATATGTATGAATGTGTGTTAGGGACCCCCACAAACACCACCCAATGTTAAATCAACAATGTTCTTGTTTGTTTTGGGGATGCCTGTACCCCTGATAGGCTAAAGACACCTCACAAATGTTGTCACTTTCTACTTAATTCATTCACTTCCTGCCACATAGCCAAACAGGAAGTGAGGGAAAAACCTGAGTAATGTCTTGTTGGGGACACACAGATCAATCTAAATAGTTTCCCATTTTGGAAATTGCATTTTGCTGTGTACACCCCAAATTAGTATAGATCTTGGACTTTGGTGTCCATTTACTAAAGGCAAATCCACTTTGCACTACAAGTGGACAAGCAAGGAAGAAAAATAAAAACTTGGCGGGATTGGAAGTTAAAACCATCAGTGCTTCCCTTCTGATTTTCATTGCCTACGCTTCTACTGCAGAGCGGCTTTGCCTTTACTAAACCCCAAAGTAACTAATCATTTGGGGTTTACACAGCAGTGCAATTTGCTTAATGGGGACACTAGTTAGATTGACCTGTGTCCCGAAGAAAAGACCATTGGTAGGGTTTTAACCTCACTTCCTGTTCAGCTGTGTGACAGGAAGTGAAGCCAATTTTAAGAAAAGGGACACAAAGCCCAACCTAAAAACACTAGCAGGGGTTCTAACACTCAATTGGCTTCCCTCAAACAACCCACAATTAGAATAGGATTGTCTTGTGCTAGTTTCAAGCACAGCGCTGTAAATCAGCACTTCAAGCCTGTCCACCAATGTCTTGAAGGAAGAGGTTGTGTCTTTGAAGCAGCTCCTGTGAAGAACCAGACCCTGGAGGAGAGGGGAGGCTATGGCCTCATCAAGCCCAGGTCAGGGGCTTGCTCCTGGGCAGGGGGAGTCCACCTCCCGCCCGGTACCTCCAAGGACTGTGGATCTCCCTAGTTTTGGGGATCTAAACAAAGAAGAAAAGCAGTTTTTGATGGCCCAGTCTAAGCTGGTGGATTGGACTCTTCCCCAGCATGGGGAAGATGACCAGGGAGTGCTGAGAAGGCGCAGCAAGATCAAGGTATTGATTCAGAAGGCTGCACAGGCTCTCCACTCCAGGATGTCAGTGCTGGCCAGTTTGAGGAACAGAAGAGATCGGGTCAGCAGCTCAAAGAGATTTGAGTTTAAGGAAGCGATAGATCTGATGAAAGAACAGAATGGCCAGCTATGGAGTCTTACCATGGGTCTTTGTTCCAGGGGAACTGCGGAGAAGACCTTTCTCCTTCCAATCAAGAAGGAGCTCCAGCGTGCCTTTGAAGAGAGTAAACAGGTTGCAAGGAGAAGCAAGTCTACATCAGTAGCTGAGAGGTTTGAGGATTTTCTGTCAGTGGAGCCTCGGACCTCAGGGACCACTTTGGTGAGTACCGCTGAGGACGCCCAAGCACTTGCTGGGCCCCAGTCTGCAAAGAAAGGGGGTGCAACATCAAGTGGGGGGTTGTCCTATGAAGCGGGAAGTACCTGTATGAGTGAGAGAGGTTTTAATCCTGTGGTGAGACTCTCCCGTCTTCCTCGTGGTTCCTTTGCCGCTGAGATGAGTGTATCTGGTTCCCAGCAAGATCCGGGTGATAAACCTGCTCCTGGAAGCGGGGGTGCTTCTGCCTCTGTGAACCCAGCAAGTAGCCTACAGCAGGGTCAGCCGGCCGTTGTGGTGGCGACCGCTGCGGGTTTACAGGGTGAGGGGCAGGCACTTACCATGGACCCAGTTGAGATGGACTATGTGTCACCTAATATGGAAGAAGCCATAGCTAGGACAGTAATGGCTGCCGAGGGAGAAGGCACGCCACTCCATGTGGAGCTTCCTGCCTCTAGACAACCAATCAGCAGTGACTTAGAGGGCGTTCTCACTGTGCTGGAATCTCCCGTGATTGGGCCGGAGCCGCGACCGGAAGTGACGTCAGTGCGTGACCCGGAACCGGAAGTGATGTCAGCGGGTGACCCGGAACCGGAAGTGACGTCAGCGGGTGAACCGGAAGTGACGTCAGCAGGTGAACCGGAAGTGGCCGCGGTGACACCCGGAGCTCCGTTTCCCGGCCAGATCCGGCCCTCGGTTTTGGTACAGACTACCCAAGGACTTGTGAGTACCCCCCTGTCTGTGGGTTTTCCTCCTGAGCAGGCTCAGGCTTGGGGTGATCACCCTGCGGGACATTTAGAAGAGGAGTGCCCAGCAATGGATTTTATTAGGGGTCTAGAGGGTTCCCAGTCTGCAGCTGTGACAGAAGTTCATGTGAGCTCCTATGGAGCCTGTGAAGAAATGGAGGACTCTAGTTTTTATATGGATGATGACACTTTACTGGCTCAGGTACAAGAAGCTTTTAAGAAGACAGGTCCCCCTCTTGTCTCTTTGGTACCAGGGGGGAGGGTAGTAAGTCAAGAGGTATCTGCCCAGGTTGCGCCAATGGATGTCCCAAGTGGGGCTGATCCATTTGGTGCACCTCAGCCTGGGAGAGTCATCACAGCCTCCCAGGAGGAAAATTTACTTAAAGCTTTGAGAGAGGGAAGGTCTTATGCCCAAGTAGCTGGGGCAAGTGCTCCCTTGGATCATATCTACAGTAAGTTCGGTGCCCGTAACTTTAGGGTCCCCCCTGCGCAGCAACAGCAGGGTGAGGGGGCATGGTCCAGGGGAGTCGGTGGTTTAGAGCGTAGAAGGAGAAATGTTATTCAATTGAGATATGTTGGTGAGGGTCGGTGCCCATCTCGAGTGGAGGCCATTGATATGGTCCTCTCCTTGGGAGTAAGGGCGTCTGACCTTTTTGCGGTCATTCATCCTGGGAGTTCCGTAGAGTTTGATTTTAGTTTTGTTGCAGTTGTTGTTATGGAAATGTTTTTACTTAATTATGATTTGGTTAAAGGACAGGACCCATGGTCCAAGTTTCGTTTGACCCCCCTGACTAGGCAGGAGGAGGTCAAAAATGTGACCATTTTGGTACGCAATGAATCTCTTCCTTCGGAAGACATTGCGACCTGGTTGAACCGCCATGGCCAGCTGCAGGGCCCCCTTTGGAAGAAGGTGGATGAAAGGGGGATCTGGACAGGGGCCTGGGGGGCTAAAATTAGATTGAGGAGACAGGGAAATAGCATGGCTCACATCCCCGGGAGTGCCTTCATTGGGAGAGATAGAATCTTGGTTTTTTATCCTGGTCAACCTAAAAGATGTTTTAAGTGTGGGTCCCCCACTCACTTGAGCGCTGGTTGTACTGTGGTGAAGTGCACGCGCTGTGGTGAGAGGGGTCACCTGGCGGATGGGTGTGCCCGTATCAGATGTAACTTATGTAACAAGCTTGGTCACCCTTTTAGCTGTTGTCCGCAGGCTTTTAGGGGCAATGTGTCAGAGGAATCTGGGGTGTCGGAGGTTTCTACCTCGGACACTGATTCTGAGATGGAGGGGGGTGGGGAGGGCTTGGCTACGGATGTTTTTAAATCTGGTGGCCGAGCTGCCCCTATGCCCCAGAGGCAAGGTCCTGCTGGGAGGAGGGCGGGGGCAAGTACAGCTGCCCCTGACCCTCCAGGTCAAAGTGGTGTGTCGGGTGGAGGTGGGGTTTTTCTTGAGTATCCCAGTTTTTTGGATTCCTCTACCTTGGATACTGATTCCGAGGTGGAGGGGGGTGAGGAGGGCTTGGCGACGAAGGTCTCTGCTTTTAAGGAGGGTAGAATGTCAAGTGGTAGGGGGCCCCCCCTTTGTTTGGGTTCATTTGATGATATCCCTCCTTCCCTTCCCCTTCCTGTTGCCCCTTCCTCTTGTCCTTGTCCTGTCTCCCCCCCACTTTCCTCCTGTGCTGTTCCGTTTCCCCCTCCCCCAGTGGTTTCCCATGTTTTAAGTGATGCAGTAGCTCAGGAGGATATGGAAGTGTCCCTCAGGTCACAAAAAAGACCTAAGGTTGTGTCTAGTGAGGAGCCCTCAGAGGGTATGAGTGGTGCTGGCCCAGCGGCCGATGGTGCTGGTCGGGTAGTGCTTAGGAAGAGTAAGAAGAAAAAGAAAAAAGCAAAAAAAGGGGGAGTGAGCGATGTAGGAGGGGGTGTTGAGCCCCGTTTTGAGCAGGATGAGGGTGTGGACGCTGGTCAACATAGTGGGATTTTGTCTTCAGAGTCTGATGATGTGTAGTTTTGTCGGTATAATTGACTAACTATGACCTGGTGCAGTGGCCAGATATGGCAGAGACTGTAGGTTTCTACGGTGGTGCCTATAGGCTTGCGCAGGTAGTTGGTTAAACCGTGTAAGGGATGTTATGTATAATATTTTTCTTTTGTCTTTTATGTTTTGTAAATTTCATGGAAAAGTATTGTAGTTGATGTGTTTTTTTGTACATGCAAAAGTTTGTAAGTGATGTGAGATTTTGCTGTTTTCTTTTTTCCCCTGTTTATTTTGTAAACCTGGTATCTAAGGTCGTGTCTAATAAATCAAAAATTTCCACCAATACACCACCCCCACCCCCCCCCTCCAAACAGGCCCTGTTTGCAGGTTTTCCCTACATCTTGCACATGTGCTTTAAAAAGTCAGTCTGGACATCAATTCTAGGAAACAATACTTACCGCTTTGTCCTTCCTTTTCTGGTGACTAAACATTTCATGCATACACACCAGGAAAGAGCTTAGAGACAAATCACACTTGATGGTTTAGGCCCAAACTATTTCAGCTGCAGCTGTTGAAATCCATAGCATGAAAAAAATATCACAAAACAAACTTCAAAATTTGAAAGTAATTGTATTGGTCCACAAAACAAGTAAAGCAAAACAAAATATTAAAAATAAATACACAAAAAAAAAAAAAAAAACATAAACAAAAAATAGACCAATGTTTATTTCACACAGTCATTGGAAAATAAATCATGCTTTTGAAATAACAGGATAGACCCACAGGATTAAAACATTAGTCATTAACATCTTGAGAAACATTTTGCAAAATTATGCAGCAGACAAAACATCAAAAAAACAAAACTTGCTCCAAAACATCTCTGTTTCGCTCCGCCATTACTTCCAGCCAGCAAATCTGCCCCCTTTGAGGGCAGCTGACACGTGCACTATCCACGCTTTTTATAACATGTGTGCTAATGAACCAATTGGAAACACATGAAGAAATGTCAGCCTCTTGTTTGTGTGCACTTGTAACTGCTTAAGGATGTCCTTAAATTACTAAGCCAAAAAACAAGCTTTCTGAGCATGCTCAGAAAGATGCATGTCATTTTCAGGCACAAACACCCAGCTTACTTTTCTAAGTGTTCGAGCATGCCCAGTTCACTCGAAATGCATTACCAGAATCAAATCTGCAATGGGGGATGAAAGCATTAGAGGTTTTTTATTTTTTTTTGTTCCCCCTGAACTGATGCTTTAAAACCTGAAGGGGAGGTCTTATAGAATTTTTACGTAACAAACATAAATAATAATAATTAAAACGCCCCTGTCCCTAGTAGCTCGCAGTCAGAAGCGAACACGCAGCATTTTTTTCCGGTTACCAGTTTAGATTTACAGATGAGGTCTAGTGCTAAAAGTATTCCTCTCGCTCTTACGCACGCTATGATACCTCACATGTGTGGTTTGAAGGATGTTTCCATATGTGGGCGGGCCTTAAATGTGTAAGTCCCGCCCACATATTTAACCCCCGTTCAAACCCCACATGTGAGGTATCATAGCGTACGATAGAGCAGGAGCAATACTTTTAGCACTAGACCTCCTCTGTAAATCTAAACTGGTAACCTGAAAATAAATAAAAAAGTGTTGCCTATGGGTATTTTCAAGTACTGAAGTTTGGCGCCATTCCATGAGTGTGTGCAATATTAAAGCGTGACATGTTGGGTATCTATTTACTCGGAGTAACATCATCTTTCACATTATGGCCATAAATTGGGCTAACTTTAGTGTTTTCTTAATTTGTAACCACTTGAGCCCCAGACCATATTACTGGTCACTGACGGGGCCAGTTTTTGCATTTCAACACTGTGTCATTTTAACTGACAATTGCGTGGTTGTGCGACGTGGCCCCCAAACAAAATTGGCGTCCTCTTTTTTCCCCCAACAAAAATGTTTTGTTTGTTTTTTTGGTGGTATTTGATCACCTCTGCGTTTTTTCTTATTTTTGCTTGAACCAAAAATATAGCGACAATTTTGTAAATAAAAAGACAACTTTTTTACTGTTTGCTATAATAAATCTCCCGCAAAATATATTCAAAAACGTTTTGCCCTCAGTTTAGGCCGATACGTATTCTTCGACATATTTTTGGTTCCAAAAAATCGCAATAAGCGTTTGATTGGTTTGGGCAAAAGTTATAAGTAGGGGTTGGTCTTATGGGTTTTTTAGGAATATTTTTTTGTTTTACTAGTAATGGTGGCGATCATTGATTTTTCTGGCTACTGCGACATTGTGGCGGACACATTTTTGTGAGCTTTGGCATTTTTCTAGCGATCAATGGTATACAAATGCATTGCTTACTATAAAAATGTCACTGGCAGGGAAGGGGTTAACACTAGGGGTGAGGAAGGGGTTGAATATGTTACCTGGGTGTGTTCTAACTGTAAAGGGGGTGGGACTGACTAGGGGAAATGACAGATCGCTGTTCATACATTGTATGGACAGACGAGCAGGCATTCCCCCCCCCCTGACAGGACCGGGATAAAGGGGAGCTCCACACCAAATTTAAAAAAAAACTGCGTGGGGGTCCCCCTCCAGGTGCACAACAGGCTCTTAGATTTGATCTGGAACATAAGGGGTTAAACCCACGCCAAAAACCGCGTGGGGTTCCCCCTCAGATCCAGACCAAACCCTTCTCCCAGGCACGCAGTCTGGCCGGACAGGAATGGGGGTGGGGGCGAGCGAGCGCCCCCCCCCTCCTGAGCCGTACCAGACCACATGCCCTCGACATGGGGGAGTGTGTGCTTTGGGGGAGGGGGGCACTGCCCCCCCACCCCAAAGCACTCTTGTCCCCATGTCGATAGGGACAAGAGCCTCTTCCTGACAACCCTGGCCGTTGGTTGTCGGGGTATGCGGACGGGGGTCTTATCAGAATCTGAGAGCCCCTATAATAAGGGGGCCCCCAGATTCTGGCCCCCCACCCTATGTGAATGAGTATGGGGTACATCGTACACCTACCCATTCACCGGGTGGAAAAGTGTAAACACAAATAAACCACACAGAATAAAATAATTTATTAGTCAGCTCTGGGGGTCTTCTGCCGGGACCCCCCACCACCAGCCCATGGGCCCACACCAATGCTCTCCGCCATGTTTGGCCAGGCCCCCACCCCAAATTAAGCTCTTTTACATCTGGGGGGGCCGGCCGAAAACAACGGAGAACAACAGACATTTTCTGCCGGGGGGGCTCCAGCCCCGCACCGGTCTTCGCCGCCGCCTTCCGCCGGGGGGGGGACACCCACCGATGCTCTCCGCCATGTTCGGCCAGGCCCCCACCCCAAATTAAGCTCTTTTACATCCGGGGGGGGCCGGCGGAAAATGGCGGAGAACAACGGGGGGCGAAACCCCTCCTCGGTCTTCGCCGCCGCCTTCTGCGGGGGGCTCTGCCTCCCGCGGGCTGATGGCTGTCTTCTGCCGGGGGGTACACCTACCCCCCGGTCTTCGCCGCCGCCTTCCGCCGGGGGGAGAGACACCCACCGATGCTCTCCGCCATGTTCGGCCAGGCCCCCACCCCAAATTAAGCTCTTTCACATCCGGGGGGGGGGGGCGGCGGAAAATGGCGGAGAACAACGGGGGCGTCGCCACTCCTCGGTCTTCTAGACGTTTTCTGCCGGGGGGGAAACACCCACCGATGCTCTCCGCCATGTTCGGCCGGGCCCCCACCCCAAAATTAAGCTCTTTCACATCCGGGGGGGGGTCGGCCGAAAACAGCGGAGAACAACGGGGGTGTCGCCCCACCTCAGGCTTTTTCGCTTCTGCCTGGCTTCTCCTGAGGCCAGGGCTTCTTTCGCTGTCTTCCGCCGGAGGGCGCCACTCTCCGGGCTTCGTCGGCTTCTGCCTGGCTCCTCCGCGGGGGCCAGGCCTTTTCGTCGCTTTGTCGCCGTCTTCTGCCACCGCCCCCTTCGACGTTTTCTGCCGGGATGAGGGTCGCACATCCCATCCCGGACTTCGACGTGGCGGGCTTCTCGTCGCTGTGTCGCCATCTTCCACCGCCGCCCCCTTCACCATGAAGCTCCCGTGCTTGTGTGGGAGGGCATCGGGCTTCAAACTTTTCGACCGGGGTGAGGGTCGCACATCCCACCCTGGACTTCTAGTCGTTTTCGCCGCCGCCCCCTTCACCATGAAGCTTCCTGCTTATGGGGGAGGGCGGCGGGCTTCTCGTCGCTGTCTTCCGCCGCGGGGTAACACTCGCGGGCTTCTTCGGCGACCTCCGCTTCTGCCTGGCTCCGCCGCTGGGGCCAGGGAGACTGCGGCGGCGACGAGAAGCCCTGGCCCCCGCGGAAGAGCCAGGCAGAAGAGGCTATCGAGAGCCCCCCCCGGCAGAAAACTACGAAAACTACGAAGCCGGCGGAAGACGACTAGGGGGCCGCGGCGGAAGACGACTAGAAAACTGGGGTGGGATGTGCGACCCTCACCCCGGCGAAAACTTCGAAGCCCGCTGCCCTCCCCCACAAGCACGGAGCTTCGTGGTGAAGGGGGCGGCGGCGGAAGACTGCGGCGACGAAGACCGGGGTGGGTTGGCGGAAGACCCCCGGAGCTGGCTAATAAATTATTTTATTCTTGTGTGGTTTATTTATGTTTACACTTTTTCCACCAGGTGAATGGGTAGGGGTACCATGTACCCCATACTCATTCACATAGGGTGGGGGGCCGGAATCTGGGGGCCGCCTTATTAAAGGGGCTCCCAGATTCTGATTGGCTCCCGCCCGCATACCCCGAACAACCAATGGCCAGGGTTGTCGGGAAGAGGCTCTTGTCCCTATCAACATGGGGAAAAGAGTGCTTTGGGGGAGGGGGGGCAGTGCCCCCCTCCCCCAAAGCGCACACTCCCCCATGTCGAGGGCATGTGGTCTGGTCCGGCTCAGGAGGGGGGGCGCTTGCTCGTCCCCACCCCCATTCCTGTCTGGCCAGACTGCGTGCCTGGGATAAGGCTTGGTACGGATCTGGGGGGGGAACCCCACGCCGTTTTTGGCGTGGGTTAACCCCTCACGTTCCGGACCAAAGCCGAAGAGCCTATTATACCCCTGGGGGGAACCCGCGCCGGTTTCAAATTTGAAATTTGGCGCAGAGTTCCCCTTCAGTGTCGGTGCAGCCCGAGAACAGCTCGGAGATTGCCGTGCACCGTTTCACGCAGTGCAAATACTGCTACGCCGCTTGGTATTTACCAAGAATTTCTCGGCGTACTGACGCGGCGCACGGCATTCCCTGAAATCTCCCTCTGCGCATGCCCAGTATGCAAATAAACCTTCCGAGGTTCTGGCGTACTTTGCAAGCGCACGGGGATCGTTTCTCAAAAGTCACTTTCGCTTTCAATTCGGCCCGCCACACACGTTCAAACACATGTCACTACACTTCCCCTGCATCACCCCCCTCCCTCCCCTCATAAACTCCCGCCCAAATCCCCGATATTTACATTACTAAATGCCGTACGCCAGCTCTTCGGCTTGGTCTGGAACATGAGGGGTTAAACCCACGCCAAAAACGGAGTGGGGTTCCCCCCCAGATCCGGACCAAGCCCTCATCCCAGGCACGCAGTCTGGCCGGACAGGAATGGGGGTGGGGACGAGCGTCCCCCCCCTCCTGAGCTATACCAGCCTGCATGCCCTCGACATGACAACCATGGCCATTGGTTGTCGGGGTATGCGGGTGGGAGCCAATCAGAATCTGGGAGCCCCCTTTAATAAGGCGGCCCCCAGATTCCAGCCCCCCACCCTATGTGAATGAGTATGGGGTACATCGTACCCCTACCCATTCACCTGGTGGAAAAGTGTAAAAATAAGACACCACACAGAATAAAATAATTTATTAGTCAGCTCCGGGGGTCTTCCGCCAACCCACCCCGGTCTTCGCCGCGGCCCCCTTCACCACAAAGCTTCCTGCTTATGGGGAAGGCCACGGGCTTCGTCGTTTTGTGCCGGGGGGGCTCTTGAAGGCCTCTTCTGCCAGGCATAGGGTGTGATGCCACCATGTGCCACCATGAAGCCCTGGCCCCAGCGGAGGAGCCAGGCAGAAGCGGAGGCCACCGAAGAAGCCCGCGGGTGTCGCCCCGCGGCGGAAGACAGCCAGAAGCCCGCAGGAGGCAGGAGCCCCCCCCCGTTAGAAGACGGCTAGAAGCCTAAGGGGGGCGACACCCCCGGTGTTCTCCGCCATTTTCCGCCGCCCCCCGAATGTAAAAGAGCTTAATTTGGGGTGGGGGCCTGGCCCAAGATGGCGGAGAGCATCGCCGGGTGTTGCTCCCCCCAGGTGGAAGATGGCCAGAAGCCCGGTGGGGGGCTGGAGCACCCCCCGGCGGAAGATGGCTAGAAGCCCGGGGGAGGGGTAGGTGCACCCCCCGGAAGAAGACACCCCCAGGGGGGCGACACCCCCGGTCTTTTCCGCCGGGTCCCCCCGATGGAAAAGAGCTCTATGGGGTGGGGGCGACGGCGGAAAAGATGGGGGGTGTCGCCCCCCCGGCAGAAAACGTCGAAGCCCGGGGCCCAATGGGGTGGTGGTGGGGGGCCCCGGCAGAAGACCCCCAGCTGACTAATAAATTATTTTATTCTGTGTGGTGTCTTATTTTTAAACTTTTCCCCAGGTGAATAGGTAGGGGTACGATGTACCCCATACTCATTCACATAGGGTGGGGGGCCGGTATCTGGGGGCCCCCTTATTAAAGGGGGCTCTCAGATTCTGATAAGCCCCCTGCCCGCATACCCCAACAACCAACGGCCAGGGTTGTCGGGAAGAGGCTCTTGTCCCTATTGACATGAGGACAAGAGTGCTTTAAAGTGGGGGGGACCCCACGCCATTTTTTTTTAATTCGGTGTGGAGTTCCCCTTTATCCCGGTCCTGTCGGGGGGGGAATGCCTGCTCGTCTGTTCATACAATGTATGAACAGGGATCTGTCATTTCCCCAATCAGTCCCACCCCCTTTACAGTTAGAACACACCCAGGTAACGTAATCAACCGCTTCCTCGCCCCTAGTGTTAACCCCTTCCCTGACAGTGACATTTTTATAGTAAGCAATGCATTTGTATACCATTGGTCGCTAGAAAAATGCCAAAGGTCCCAAAAATGTGTCCGCCATAATGTCGCAGTAGCCATAAAACTCACTGTTCGCCGCCATTACTAGTAAAAAAAAATATATATTCATAATAAACCCATAAAACAAACCCCTATTTATAACTTTTGCCCAAACCAATCAAATGCTTATTGCAATTTTTTGGAATCAAAAATATGTCCAAGAATACGTATCGGCCTAAACCGAGGGCAAAAAAGTTTATTTATATATATTTTTCGGGAGATTTATTATAGCAAACAGTAAAAAATGTGTCTTTTTATTTACAAAATTGTCGCTATATTTTTGGTTCGAGCAAAAAATAGAAAAAACGCTGAGGTGATCAAATACCACCAAAAAACAAAAAAAATATTTGTGGGGGAAAAAAGGACGCCGATTTTGTTTGGGAGCCACGTCGCACAACCGCGCAATTGTCAGTTAAAATGACGCAGTGCCGAAACGCAAAAACTGGCCCGGTCAGTGACCAGTAATATGGTCTGGGGCTCAAGTGGTTAAAAATTAACAAAACACTAAAGTTAGCCCAATTTTTGGCCATAATGTGAAAGATGATGTTACACCGAGTAAATAGATACCTAACATGTCACGCTTTAATATTGCACACACTCATGGAATGGCGCCAAACTTCAGTACTTGAAAATACCCATAGGCAACACTTTTTTTTTCAGGTTACCAGTTTAGAGTTACAGAGGAGGTCTAGTGCTAAAAGTATTGCTCTTGCTCTAACGCACGCTATGATACCTCACATGTGGGGTTTGAACGGTGTTTACATATGTGGGAGGGACTTACACATTTAAGGCCTGCCCACATATGTAAACACCATTCAAACCACACATGTGAGGTATCATAGCGTGCGTAAGAGCGAGAGCTATACTTTTAGCACTAGACCTGCTCTGTAACTCTAAACTGGTAACCTGAAAAATAAAATTGTGCGTGTTCGCTTCTGACTGCGAGCTACTAGGGACAGGGGCGTTTTAATTATTATTATTTACTTTCAAAGATTTTTATTGATTTTCACAAAACAAATGTTAAGTTGGGAAAACAGATGAGCGGCATATAAGACATAATAAAGTCAGATTACAGAAAAGTAACATTAAACACAATATCAGGGAAATAATAAGAGTTTTTTGGACATTACATAAAGCAAATTCTTCGTGACCTCCCAGATATACATCCAAGGTCTGGATAGACATAATAATATATTAACCATACCAAACACGTTTGAGATACAAACAGTCCTACCATAGGAGTAAGCTTAGTCTGGATAATAAGATTTCAAAAAATAAAAAATTCACCTGATTAGGAACCTAGATATTGAATACATAGAATGAGCGGCATATTAACAGCCAGATCCGGCACCCCATATGAGTTCAGACTGTGCCGAGGCCAGCTGCTACTGATGTCAGAACTTTTTAATTTGGACCGATAACATTCTGAAAAGGAAAAATAAGGAAACCCTGTCTTAAGGTCTCCACATAGGTTCTAAGTAGGAACAGCATCAATTTTACCAAAAAAGGAGGGTAAGCTTTCCTAAATGGAGAAGTCTGTAACAAAAATAAACAAGAATAAAAACACAAAAATACACGAATACCATATAAAAGATATGTCTTACGTCACCATTTGAAAACCAAAAACCAAGAAGAAAAATAAAAAAGAGAATAAAAAAAAAAAAAAAAAAAAAAAACCTAAAATAAAGGGAAAGTATGTCGATGATCACAATCCATAGAAAGCGATAAAAGAGAAAGCATAAAAGAGAAATAAAGAAAGAGAGAGAAAGAGAAGAAAAAAAAAGGGGGGGGTTCGAGTCAGCTTGTGAAGAATCTCCCTACATAGTGGCGTCCTGAATCTAGTGGAGTAGAAATCCATAGTTGTTCAAATTAAGCTAAGCTGGTATACCTGGTTTAAGGGAGATACCTACATGTTGAGCCCATGGTTCCCATATATTTTCAAACTTGTCCTTGTAATCTAGCAAGATACTAGCTAGTTTTTCCTGGGTCATAATCCATGAAATTTTACGTTTGGCAGCAATAAATGACACTTTGGGCTGTTTCCAGGCCTTGGCTAAAGTAGATTTAGCCCCCAACAAAATAAAATGGATCAGATTCCGTGAAAATTTAGGGATTTTGGGATCATAAGTGTTTAGGAGAGCAATTACCGGGGACTTAGATAATTGTAAACCTGTAACTCTATATATAAGATTACATATTTTGTTCCAATACCGTCTAATTCTGGGGCACTCCCACCAAATATGAACCATGGAGCCAAAAAGACCACATCCTCTGAAGCAAACAGCCTCCGAGGAGGGATACATGATTGATAACTTGGCGGGGGTGAGATACCATCTAGACAGAACTTTTAGATTGGCCTCTATTAGAGCCACATTCAGGATGCCTTTATATGCTCTCGAAAAGATTAAAGACCATGTGTTCAAATCCCAGTCCAACTTCAAATCCCTTTCCCATGCGGACATATAGGGGGTCTTACATTCCTGGTGAGCTAAACATTGATAAATAATAGAAATGCCCCCCCTCTGCTCTTTTCCGTTGCTGCACCATGTTTCATATGTTGTGAAATTTGGTGGTAGAGGTCTTTCTTCCAAATTCTATGGAGAAAATGTTGAATTTGCCCATATCTAAATAGTTCAGAGTTCGGGAGCTTTAGTTGCCTTTTACAGTAAGAAAGAGTCAAAGGTCCAGAAGCCGAAAAAAATTGTCCGATTCGGTATAGTCCCTTGTCCAGCCACCACTTAAAGGAGTTAACATCTAAACCCGGGATGAAATCCGGGTTATTAAAAATATGGGAAAGAGGTTTACAACCCGATATTAGTGTAGGAATAGATCTCAACCTGTCCCAAAGCGAAAGGGAGTGTGACAAGACCGGGGAAAGAATAGCAGGTCTATGCCTAGGGGGGGCCCACATCAAAAAGTCTAATGTATATGATGGGAGGGCTTGACCTTCAATCCGAATCCAGTCCGGTTTCTCATTCTTCGAGTAAATTGTCGAAAGTTGCGCTAAACGCGCTGCTTGATAATACCAGACTAGATTTGGCAAGCCCAATCCTCCGTATTTCTTGGGTCTAAGAAGGGTATTGCGGGGTAATCTATGACCGGACCCACCACAAACAAATTGAATAATTTTCTTCTGCATGGTATGGAGGTGATCCCTTCGAATTGTGATTGGAACGGCCCTAAATAAATACAGCAGGCGGGGAAGAAGGGTCATCTTTACAGAATGGATCCTGCCTAGCCAAGATAATCCAATTTTAGCCCAAGCTTTTAGATCTAGTTCAAGTTTCCTGTAAGTGGGGGGGAAATTTACTGAATACAATAGTTCAATTTTGGAGGGAAGATTAATCCCAAGATATTCCAAGTGGTCTTCCTTCCATTTAAAATCAAAGGAGGCTTTCAGAGCTTCAACCGTGTTATGAAGCAAGGAGACGTTAAGAGCAAAAGATTTCTTGTAATTCACTTGGAGGCCAGAAGCTTCGGAAAATCCCTTTAAAATGTTACATAAATTCGGTAGAGAAGTGACTGGGGAAGTAATAAAGAGTAACATGTCGTCTGCAAACAAACCACATTTATGGGTTTGAGTACCAGAGGAGACCCCCGAAACATTGGGACTAGAGCGGATGGCAATTGCCAGTGTTTCGATAGCAATAGCAAAGACCAAGGGTGAGAGGGGGCACCCTTGTCTGGTCCCCCATGCAATATCAAAAGGAATCGAATAATGACCTAAGAGACGTATTAGAGCTCTCGGCTTGGAATACAGGGACTTAAGTATACCTAAAAATTTATGACCAAACCCCCAACGTTCCAATAAAAAAAATAAGTAGGGCCACTCTATGGAGTCAAAGGCTTTGTGCAGATCGAGAGACAAAAGCATACCTCTTTGTTTGGGACCTCCCTCCCAATTTGATTGCAGAATAGAGACCACGTCTACAGCCCTTCTTATTTGATCAGGTCCTTGCCTTCCTGGGATAAAACCCACTTGGTCCTTATGAATATATCTATTTATGAAGGATGAGAGGCGGTTGGCTAAAATTTTGGTTAAGATCTTTAAATCATTGTTAATGAGAGAAATTGGCCTATAGTTCTCTACCTCCTCCGGATTCTTATTAGGCTTCGGGATTACCGTAATAAAAGCGGTGTTGAGGTGGGAGTCTAGAGGAGTCCCCTTAGTCTTTGCATTGAAGAATTTAGCCATATAGGGCACTAGTGTTTCCGAGAAGGCTTTATAGTACGGAGCTGGCAGACCATCTGGACCAGGGGCAGAACCTGTCTTCAAACCTTTAATGACCCCTGTGATTTCTTTGACCGATAATTCAGCTTCTAAAGCATCTCTATGAGTCGAAGAAAGCTCAGGAATGGGAAGTCCATGAAGGAAGTTAGAAATTCCCCGATCCCCGTCTACCTGTGATGAACTATATAGTTTGGAGTAAAACTCCTTAAATGTTTGGAGAATCTTATTGGGGTTAGCCGTGAGAGTTTGGTCAATACCTCTAATCTTAGGAAAGGAGAGGGTTCGAAATCGTGGGGTTAATCTAGAGGCTAACATAGACCCTATTCTATCTTTCTGGTGGTAGAATTTGGCCCCACTCCAGCGAATGTCTTTTTCTGCCTTAACAGTTAGTAATAAATTGAGCTCTAACCTGATGGCATCTATTTGAGAAGCCAATTCCGTGGTGGGTGATTTCTTATGTTGGGATTTAATAACTGTAAATTTATCTTCCAGTTTCCTAATATCGATAAGCCTTTCTTTTTTAACACGTGAAGCTAAGCTAATCATTTTCCCTCTAATGGCCACTTTGTGAGCCGCCCAGAGAACTTCAGGAGAGATTTCCTCGACATTGTTCAAGATGAAGTATTCCTTCAAGGAATTTTCTATCTCATTGAGCAAAGCAGGATCGCTCAATAAGGATTCATTTAGACGCCAATAAGTCCCTGAAGCCCTAGAAAGAACATTTGACACTGACAAGCAGACAATAGAGTGATCCGACCAAGAGGTGTCAGCAATAGTGGCCCTAGTAGCAGAGGGGATAAGATTTGGGGGAACCAAAATGTGGTCAATTCTAGCGTAAAATTTATGAGGTGCAGAATAGTGGGTAAAATCTTTTTTATTAGGGTTGAACTCTCTCCAAATATCTACCAGTCCTTGTTTATGAAGGGTACGTGCAATATTTAAACTGGCTCTAGTGGGGCGCGTTAACTGTGATTTATACGGTTTAGACCTATCTAGCCCTTGATCGAAGGCGACATTCGAGTCCCCCCCAAAAATAGTCTTACCCTCCGTAAAAGGGAGGATGGTTTTGAGAAGATCCTGGAAGAAAGTGGCCTGTCCTTTGTTTGGGGCATAGTAAGATACAAAGGAGTATAAGACTCCTTCAATCAAGCCCTTAACGAGAATAAACCTGCCCCCTGGGTCTCTATGCGTGGAGATATGGTTAAATGGGCAATTTTTAGAGAATAAAACTGCTACTCCCCGTGTCTTATCTTCTGCATTCGCCAAGAAAAAGGTGGGATAGTGTGAGTGTAAGAACGATGGACTAAACCGAGCCGGAAAATTAGTTTCCTGGAGCATGACTACATCAAATTTAGAAGATCGGTAGTGATCAAAAGCTACTCTCCTTTTCCTGGGGGAATTTAGGCCCTGCACATTGTGAGTAGCAATCCTAAGCTCCCTATTCAATCTAGGTGGATCAGACATCTATACGGCAGGGTGGTGAATCATTATGATATAGAGGCCTTACCTTTCGGTGTCTTCTCCAAACAGGAGCTTTAGGTAGAGAATAGAAGGTGATAAACCATGTCCTGGATCTCAGGGTAAGGAGGTATCTCCAGCCGACTCGAACAAGAGAAAGAGGAAAGAAGAAAAAGAAAGGCGAGAAGATAGAAGAAAAATCATATGCAGAATAAAACATAGAGCATAGTATATACTTCAAAGTACACTTTAAGCGGTGGTGGAGAAACCAACCAGAAACCCAAAAATTAACAGTCGTGAACCTCTAAACGAGGCCCAACGTCCCATCCTACAGAAGCTTAACTTGCTTGTGAGGGATGGGCGGAGGTGCATGTGAGTCATCCCAGACCCAAATTAAACTTAAAAAAACAAAAAGTAACAGGCACAACCAATATATCTTACTCTTGATGGACCAGCTAAATAGAAAAATGTTAAATAAAAAAATAAAAAAAACCACAAAAAGCTTGAGGAGAAAAAAAACATTACTCTTGAGGGTGTACGAACCATGAGGTATTGTCCGGTAGGAGGGATCCCCATGTCCCAAATCTGCCATTGGGGAACCAATTAGGTAATATTAAGATCTACAGTATCACCTGTAGATGTAGCCGCAGAGTCCATCCGGTAATAGGGATTATAGGACCATTTCAAAAGAAAAAAGGAAAAAGACACGAAACAGAAAAAAATATCCCTATCTAACAGGGGATAGACACCTGCCCCACATAGACAGAAATGAGAAAGAACTACACACGTCCCCTCAAAGAGAAATCATTAAGGCCATAGGACCAATAAAGAGCAATATCTCAGACATGGAAAATTACAGTTCCACCTTCTTTGGATTTCTTAGGCCTCGTACACACGATCAAATCTGTCCGCTGGAAATGGTCCGCTGGACCGTTTCAGCAGACAGATTCGATCGTGTGTACGGCCGAGCGGACAGATTTGTCCACCCGACAGATTTCAAAGCATGCTTTGAAATCTATCGGGTGGGAATCTGTCCGCCCGACATGTCTGCTGGTTAGTACACTTACCAGCAGACATGTCGTCCCGCTCCGCCGCCACACCGCCGCCGAATGGATTCGGCGCATGCGCGGAAGTGTTTTACTTCCTGTTGCGGTGACGTGGCGGCGTCAACGTCACCGCCACGTCACCGACACGTCAGCGCGCTCTCTGCTGGCTGGGATTTTGGTTTGCTCGTGTGTACACGCGAGCAAACCAAAATCCCAGCAGACAGATTTGTTCAAATCTGTCGGACGGACAGATTTGAACAAATCTGTCTGTTCGTGTGTATGGGGCCTGAGACTTGCCAACATTCCACATCGGGGAAATCGGACTGGTGGGTGAAGGACGCTTAGCGGAGGCTGTAGAGGTATACGAAACGTCCATAGGAGCCTCCTGAGTTATAAGCTTGAGACGAAGCAGCAACTTCTCCCCCTCCGACAAGCTTGAAAATAAATAGGGCTTGCCCTGAAAAGAAAACTTGACAGAAAAGGGAAAGTTCCAACGATATTTAATTTCCCGTTTAGAAAGAACATTGAGGATGGGTTTGAGAGATCTCCTCTTTTGAATGGTAGAAGGTGAAAGATCCGCAAAAATTTGAATCTGATGCCCCCTACAAGACAATTGTTGCTGGATTCTAGCTTTTTTCATGACCTCTTCTTTGACAGCGTAGAAGTGTGGCTTAACAACGATGTCTCTCGGGAGACCGTCTTTCCTGGGCGGACCTAATGTTCTATAAACTCTGTCCATTTCCAAACGATGGGGCTGAATAGAAGGGATAAGCTCCTTAACTAGGTCATGAACTGCTTCCGAAACATCGGTAATAGACTCTGGGAGACCCCTGACCCTAAAATTATACCTCCTTGTTCTGTTTTCAAGTTTGTCAATTTTAGACAAAGCTATGTCTAGTTGTTCCTGAAGGGTCTGGATATGAGCAGCGTTTTGGTTGGTACAAGACACTGTCATATCCAATTTGCTCTCTATTGCCTCCATCCTAGAACCCAGGTTAGTGAAATCAGATTTTATGTCTCTGGTGATCTGGGCTGCCGTGTTAGCTAGACCCCTTTCTAGTAAATTGGAGAATTTCAAGAAAAGATCATCCTGGGAGGAAAAGTGGTCCCCTTCATGCTGGGATGGAGAGGGAGTAGTTAGATGAATAGGGAAGTCAGGCCCCGCTGGAGACAATGCAAACTCCTCCATTGTGCGGCCCAAGAGGGATTCTGTGGAAGCAGGTGAGGGGGCCTGGATGAGCTGTTGTTTGCCCTGAGTAGCCTGGGAGTAGGAGAGAGTAGCAGGGGCTATCACTTGCCTTGTGTCCGGCTTCCCTCCCGCTGTCACGTGTGGGAGTGCCGCAGCCATCTTGGGTTCACTGTCCCCGCCGGATTTAGCAAATTTCCGGTCCGAGATCACGCCGGGCGGCTGGAACAGACATCCGTCCAAGATCCCTGAGGCTTCCCGGATCCGGGTGTCCAGGGCTCGGGTCCCGATTCTAAAAATAGTGCCCGCTAGAACAATCGAGGGTCCGGGATGCTGCGGAGCTCCAGGCTTACACGTCCATTACGGAGCTCCCGCGCATGCGCCTCCTAATTATTATTATTTATGTTTGTTACGTAAAAATTCAATAAGACCTCCCCTTCAGGTTGGGAAGCATCAGTTCAGGGGGAAAAAACAAAAAAAAACAGCTCTCATGCTTTCCTCCGCCATTGCAGCTTTGATTATGTTAATGCATCTCGAGTGAACTGGGCATGCTCGGAAAATTTAAGCTGAGTTTTTGTGCCTCAAAATGACTTGCATGTTTCTGAGCATGCTCAGAAAGCTTGTTTTTTGGCTTAGTAATAAAAGGACATCCTTAACAGGTGTAAGCAGTTACAAGTGCACACAAACTAGAGACTGACATTTCTTCATGTGTTTCCAATTGGTTCATTATCACACATGTTATAAAAAGCGTGGATAGAGCACATGTCAGCCGCCCTGAGAGGGGGCAGACTTGCTGACTGGCAAGAATGGCGGGGCGAAACAGAGATGTTTTGAGCAAGTTTGTTTTTTTGGGGGGGGCAATTGTTTTATTTAATGATGTTCACTTTGATGTTTTGGTCTGCTGCATAATTTAGCAAAATGTTTCTCAAGACGTTAATGACTAATGTTTTAATCCTGTGGGTCTATCCTGTTATTTCAAAAGCATAAACCATATTTCACTTACTGTTTGAAATAAACCTAGGTCTATTTTTTTTTTTATGTTTTTTTTTTTGTTTATTTTTAATTTTTTGTTTTGCTTTCCTTGTTTTGTTGACCAATAAAATTACTTTCAAATTTTGAAGTTTGTTTTGTGATATTTTTTCATGCTACAGATTTTAACAGCTGCAGCTGAAATAGTGTGATTTGTCTCTAAGCGTGGTGTGTATGCATGAAATGTTTGCTGCCATGTTTAGTCACCAGAAAAGGAAAGACAAATGGTAAGTATTGTTTCCTAGAATTGATGTCCAGACTGTCTTTTTAAAGCACATGTGCAAGATGAAGAAAAACCTGAAAACATGGCCTGTTGGGGGATGGTGTATTGGTGGAAATTTTTGATTTATTAGACACGACCTTAGATACCAGGTTTACAAAATAAACAGGGGAAAAAAGAAAACAGCAAAATCTCACATCACTTACAAACTTTTGCATGTACAAAAAACACATCAACTACAATACTTTTCCATGAAATTTACAAAACATAAAAGACAAAAGAAAAATATTATACATAACATCCCTTACACGGTTTAACCAACTACCTGCGCAAGCCTATAGGCACCACCGTAGAAACCTACAGTCTCTGCCATATCTGGCCACTGCACCAGGTCATAGTTAGTCAATTATACCGACAAAACTACACATCATCAGACTCTGAAGACAAAATCCCACTATGTTGACCAGCGTCCACACCCTCATCCTGCTCAAAACGGGGCTCAACACCCCCTCCTACATCGCTCACTCCCCCTTTTTTTGCTTTTTTCTTTTTCTTCTTACTCTTCCTAAGCACTACCCGACCAGCACCATCGGCCGCTGGGCCAGCACCACTCATACCCTCTGAGGGCTCCTCACTAGACACAACCTTAGGTCTTTTTTGTGACCTGAGGGACACTTCCATATCCTCCTGAGCTACTGCATCACTTAAAACATGGGAAACCACTGGGGGAGGGGGAAACGGAACAGCACAGGAGGAAAGTGGGGGGGAGACAGGACAAGGACAAGAGGAAGGGGCAACAGGAAGGGGAAGGGAAGGAGGGATATCATCAAATGAACCCAAACAAAGGGGGGGCCCCCTACCACTTGACATTCTACCCTCCTTAAAAGCAGAGACCTTCGTCGCCAAGCCCTCCTCACCCCCCTCCACCTCGGAATCAGTATCCAAGGTAGAGGAATCCAAAAAACTGGGATACTCAAGAAAAACCCCACCTCCACCCGACACACCACTTTGACCTGGAGGGTCAGGGGCAGCTGTACTCGCCCCCGCCCTCCTCCCAGCAGGACCTTGCCTCTGGGGCATAGGGGCAGCTCGGCCACCAGATTTAAAAACATCCGTAGCCAAGCCCTCCCCACCCCCCTCCATCTCAGAATCAGTGTCCGAGGTAGAAACCTCCGACACCCCAGATTCCTCTGACACATTGCCCCTAAAAGCCTGCGGACAACGGCTAAAAGGGTGACCAAGCTTGTTACATAAGTTACATCTGATACGGGCACACCCATCCGCCAGGTGACCCCTCTCACCACAGCGCGTGCACTTCACCACAGTACAACCAGCGCTCAAGTGAGTGGGGGACCCACACTTAAAACATCTTTTAGGTTGACCAGGATAAAAAACCAAGATTCTATCTCTCCCAATGAAGGCACTCCCGGGGATGTGAGCCATGCTATTTCCCTGTCTCCTCAATCTAATTTTAGCCCCCCAGGCCCCTGTCCAGATCCCCCTTTCATCCACCTTCTTCCAAAGGGGGCCCTGCAGCTGGCCATGGCGGTTCAACCAGGTCGCAATGTCTTCCGAAGGAAGAGATTCATTGCGTACCAAAATGGTCACATTTTTGACCTCCTCCTGCCTAGTCAGGGGGGTCAAACGAAACTTGGACCATGGGTCCTGTCCTTTAACCAAATCATAATTAAGTAAAAACATTTCCATAACAACAACTGCAACAAAACTAAAATCAAACTCTACGGAACTCCCAGGATGAATGACCGCAAAAAGGTCAGACGCCCTTACTCCCAAGGAGAGGACCATATCAATGGCCTCCACTCGAGATGGGCACCGACCCTCACCAACATATCTCAATTGAATAACATTTCTCCTTCTACGCTCTAAACCACCGACTCCCCTGGACCATGCCCCCTCACCCTGCTGTTGCTGCGCAGGGGGGACCCTAAAGTTACGGGCACCGAACTTACTGTAGATATGATCCAAGGGAGCACTTGCCCCAGCTACTTGGGCATAAGACCTTCCCTCTCTCAAAGCTTTAAGTAAATTTTCCTCCTGGGAGGCTGTGATGACTCTCCCAGGCTGAGGTGCACCAAATGGATCAGCCCCACTTGGGACATCCATTGGCGCAACCTGGGCAGATACCTCTTGACTTACTACCCTCCCCCCTGGTACCAAAGAGACAAGAGGGGGACCTGTCTTCTTAAAAGCTTCTTGTACCTGAGCCAGTAAAGTGTCATCATCCATATAAAAACTAGAGTCCTCCATTTCTTCACAGGCTCCATAGGAGCTCACATGAACTTCTGTCACAGCTGCAGACTGGGAACCCTCTAGACCCTTAATAAAATCCATTGCTGGGCACTCCTCTTCTAAATGTCCCGCAGGGTGATCACCCCAAGCCTGAGCCTGCTCAGGAGGAAAACCCACAGACAGGGGGGTACTCACAAGTCCTTGGGTAGTCTGTACCAAAACCGAGGGCCGGATCTGGCTGGGAAACGGAGCTCCGGGTGTCACCGCAGCCACTTCCGGTTCACCCGCTGACATCACTTCCGGTTCCCCCGCTGACATCACTTCCGGTTCCGGGTCACGCACTGACGTCACTTCCGGTCGCGGCTCCGGCCCAATCACGGGAGATTCCAGCACAGTGAGAACGCCCTCTAAGTCACTGCTGATTGGTTGTCTAGAGGCAGGAAGCTCCACATGGCGTGGCGTGCCTTCTCCCTCGGCAGCCATTACTGTCCTAGCTATGGCTTCTTCCATATTAGGTGACACATAGTCCATCTCAACTGGATCCATGGTAAGTGCCTGCCCCTCACCCTGTAAACCCGCAGCGGTCGCCACCACAACGGCCGGCTGACCCTGCTGTAGGCTACTTGCTGGGTTCACAGAGGCAGAAGCACCCCCGCTTCCAGGAGCAGGTTTATCACCCGGATCTTGCTGGGAACCAGATACACTCATCTCAGCGGCAAAGGAACCACGAGGAAGACGGGAGAGTCTCACCACAGGATTAAAACCTCTCTCACTCATACAGGTACTTCCCGCTTCATAGGACAACCCCCCACTTAATGTTGCACCCCCTTTCTTTGCAGACTGGGGCCCAGCAGGTGCTTGGGCGTCCTCAGCGGTACTCACCAAAGTGGTCCCTGAGGTCCGAGGCTCCACTGACAGAGAATCCTCAAACCTCTCAGCTACTGATGTAGACTTGCTTCTCCTTGCAACCTGTTTACTCTCTTCAAAGGCACGCTGGAGCTCCTTCTTGATTGGAAGGAGAAAGGTCTTCTCCGCAGTTCCCCTGGAACAAAGACCCATGGTAAGACTCCATAGCTGGCCATTCTGTTCTTTCATCAGATCTATCGCTTCCTTAAACTCAAATCTCTTTGAGCTGCTGACCCGATCTCTTCTGTTCCTCAAACTGGCCAGCACTGACATCCTGGAGTGGAGAGCCTGTGCAGCCTTCTGAATCAATACCTTGATCTTGCTGCGCCTTCTCAGCACTCCCTGGTCATCTTCCCCATGCTGGGGAAGAGTCCAATCCACCAGCTTAGACTGGGCCATCAAAAACTGCTTTTCTTCTTTGTTTAGATCCCCAAAACTAGGGAGATCCACAGTCCTTGGAGGTACCGGGCGGGAGGTGGACTCCCCCTGCCCAGGAGCAAGCCCCTGACCTGGGCTTGATGAGGCCATAGCCTCCCCTCTCCTCCAGGGTCTGGTTCTTCACAGGAGCTGCTTCAAAGACACAACCTCTTCCTTTGGTGGACAGGCTTGAAGTGCTGATTTACAGCGCTGTGCTTGAAACTAGCACAAGACAATCCTATTCTAATTGTGGGTGTTTGAGGGAAGCCAAGTGAGTGTTAGAACCCCTGCTTGTGTTTTTAGGTTGGGCTCTTTGTCCCTTTTCTTAAAATTGGCTTCACTTCCTGTCACACAGCTGAACAGGAAGTGAGGTTAAAACCCTACCAATGGTCTTTTCTTCGGGACACAGGTCAATCTAACTAGTGTCCCCATTAAGCAAATTGCACTGCTGTGTACACCCCAAATGATTAGTTAGTTTGGGGTTTAGTAAAGGCAAAGCCGCTCTGCAGTAGAAGCGTAGTCAATGAAAATCAGAAGGGAAGCACTGATGGTTTTAACATCCAATCCCGCCAAGTTTTTTTTTTCTTCCTTGCTTGTCCACTTATAGTGCTAAGTGGATTTGCCTTTAGTAAATGGACCCCAAAGTCCAAGATCCCTACTAATTTGGGGTGTACACAGAAAAATGCAATTTCCATAATGGGAAACTATTTAGATTGATCGGTGTCCCCAACAAGACATTAATCAGGTTTTACCCTCACTTCCTGTTTGGCTATGTGGCAGGAAGTTATTGAATTAAGTAGAAAGTGACAACATTTGTGAGGTGTCTTTACCCTATCAGGGGTGCAGGCATCCCAAAAACAAACAAGAAAATTGTTGATTTAACATTGGGTGGTGTTTGTGGCCTCCTGCTCCATAGCCAAACAGGAAGTGACAGAAAAACTAGGCAAATTAAGGGACTCCTTTGCCCCCCCCCCACAGAACTTGTGTGTGTCCCCTGAAAATTCCTGGGCAGGTCGTAAAAAAACAGGGTGTGGCCTTGACAGGAAGGGTGGGTCATTTTTCGATTAGGGGTGCAGAAATTTGGTCAGGCCCAGGGCAGCACAAATCCTAAATATCCTACTACATATTAGGGCTTATTTAGACAGGATCAGATTTACAGCATGTTTTTAGATTGTGGGAGGAAGCCCACGCAGGCACAGGGAGAACATGCAACCCTTTTGCTGCTAGGTAAACGTGCTATACACTACACCACTGTGCTGAACGAAACTGATCGCAGCTGAAACATGAGATCAGTGTTTTTTGTTTGTTTTTTTCCAATTCCATACTTTCCAGCCTGGAGGACAGATGTGGGGTCTTATTGACCCCGCCTCTCTCTATAAAGAGGACCTGTCACACACTAGTCCTATTAGAAGGGATGTTTACATTCCTTGTAATAGAAAGAAAAGTAACAAAATAATAAAAAAAAAGGGACAAAAAAGTGCAAAAATAAAAATATTATGTTAAAAAAACAAAAAACAAATAAAAATCTAAATTTAAATGCCCCTGTCCCTAGTAGCTCGCACTCAGAAGCGAACACGCATGCAAGTCCCACCCACATATGTAAACACCGTTCAAACCCCACATGTGAGGTATCATAGCGTGCGTTAGAGCGAGAGCAATCATGTTAGCACTAGACCTCCTCTGTAACTCTAAACTGGTAACCTGAAAAAAAAGTCAAGCGTCACCTATGGAGATTTTTATTACCGAAGTTTGGCGCCATTCCATGAGTGTGCGCAATATGAAAGCGTGCCAAGTTAGGTATCTATTTACTCGGTGTAAAATCATCTTTCACATTATCCCTGAAAATTGGGCTAGATTTACTGCTTTCTTATTTTGTAATTCATGAAACAGGTTTTTTTTTAAGCAAATTTTGGCGCAAATATCGTTGGAAATTTTTAATAAAAAATGCCTGCCACTTTATTGCCTACGGTGTCTGCTAATAAAATATATATAATGTTTGGGGGTCCTGAGTAATTTTCAAGGAAGAAAATATAATTGTTACATGAAGGAGAGAAGTGCCAGAATAGGCGCGGTATGGAAGTGGTTAAAGTGCAACAATAAAAGTGAAATATTCCTTTAAATTTCGTACCATGGGGGATGTAATCCGGGCCGCCATCAGGAATTATGGGGCTCCTTACACGGCTTCAGGCATGGGCCCCCTGGAGCAGAGAACCGGGGGGGTGTGCTGCCGTCTGAAATTGAGAAGCGGGGGGGGCTGCCGCGATTTGAGAAGCGGGGTTCCTTTACAAAAAAAGAAATAAAGAAAAATATATATAAAAAAAGGGTGGTAGCCATCCGGGGGCCCTGGGGACCTCTGGGCCCTTTAACAAAAAGAAACCTCTGGGCCGTTTAATAAAAAAGAAATACAAATATTTATATATATAAAAAAGAAATAAACATTTATAAAAAACAAGGGGGTTGCCTGGGGACCTCTGAGCCCTTTAATAAAAAATAAACAAAAAAATATATAAACAAAAATAACATGGGGCCCTGGGGACCTCTGAGCCTACTAAAAATATATCTATATATAAAACAATAAAATAAAAAAAAATAAAACATTTTTATAAGAAAAAAGAATGTCATCTGGGGCCCTATGGACCCTTTAATAATAATATATATATATATATATATATATATATATATATATATATATATATATATATATATATATATATATAAATTATTTATTTTTTATAAAAAAAGGGAGGTTGTCATCTGGAGCCCTGGGGATCTCCGGGCCCCTGGGGACCTCCAGACCCCTAAAAAAAAGCATTGGCCCTTTAATAAAAAATAAAAAAAATATTAAATATATTTTTTTCTAAAAAATAAATGAAAAAATGGGGGGTTGCCACCCGGGGCCCTGGGGGCCTCTGGGCCCCTGCGGACCTCCGGACTGCTAAAAAAATAAAAGAAAAAAAATTGTCCCTTTTAATAAAAATTAAAATAAATAAAATATAAAAAAATATATATTTTTATAAAAAAATAAAAAAGAGGGGGGTTACCATCTGGGGCCCTGGGGGCCTCCAGGCACCTGGGCACCTCCGGACCCCCGGGCCCCTTACAGGTGTACTGCCTGTACCCCCCTGATGGCGGCCCTGGGTGTAATGTCAGCATGTGAAAAGTGACGTTCTGAAGGAGCGCGGCTATAATGAATTGTCGGCTCCCGGCAATTGTGAGAAGATTCATTCATAAAAAAAAAAGCATGGGGGTCCCCCCAAATTCCATTACAGGCCCTACAGGTCTGATATGGATATTAAGGGGAACCCCGCCGTCATTTAAAAAAAAATGATGTGGGGTTACCCCCAAATATCCATACCAGGCCCTTCAGGTGTGGTGTGGAATTTAAGGGGAACTCCACCCCAAATGTAAGGTTAGTGTATCATGCACAGAGTGTGACAAATCAGACCACAACTCAGCACTACATCCAGGCCCTGCTCCTTGGATCGCCCAGCGAGCTAGCGATACCAACGAGCATGGCGGGGAGCAAGAGAACACTGGTACAGACTCTCCAATGGTTACCACACAGTGTACTGAAGTATGCAAAGATCCTGCAGGCGGTAGGTCTTGTTCAAAGATCTGTCTTATTAGAGCTTATCCAATGGGTCAAAGAAACAAAGCTGTCAAGATGTATGCACTCTTAGATGACCAAAGCAACCACTCTATGGCTAGATCTGCATTCTTTGACACCTTCGATGTTAGGGGTCCAAGCTCCCCTTACTCTTTAAAGACTTGTGCGGGTACTGTTGAGACGGCGGGGAGGAGAGCTACCGCCTTTTGTGTAGAGTCCATAGATGGTCGGACTCGTCTACCTTTACCTACCATAATAGAGTGCAACCAGATCCCAGATAACCGGTCAGAAATCCCTACACCTGACGCAGCAATTCACCAGCCTCATCTAAAACGCATAGCCCATCTTCTACCAGAATATGACGAGCAGGCTCAGTTAATGCTGCTCCTGGGAAGAGACATTTTGCAGGTTCATAAAGTAAGGGAACAGATTAATGGTCTCCGCAATGCTCCCTTTGCCCAAAGACTTGACCTGGGGTGGGTCATCGTAGGGGACGTCTGCCTAAAGTCTGTGCACAGACCCGCCACGGTCAGTAGCATGTTCACCAACGTACTTGACAAAGGACGCCCTTCCTCCTTGCAACCATGTCACAACAGCTTCATCACAAAGGAACTTCCAGGTAGTACTTACATGCCCTGCTCCTCTGTAGACCCAGACACAGAGGACCACGCTTGTGACAGTGACCCAGACCACCTAGGATGTACAGTCTTTCATAGAACAAAGGAAGATCAGCAGGTAGCAATGTCCTTTGAAGATAGACTTTTCTTGCAAATAATGGAAAAAGAGACAGCCAAGGAGGAGACAAACAATTGGGTCGCCCCTCTCCCATTTAGACCCCATAGACAGCGTCTACCTAACAACAAGGAACAAGTCCTTAAACACTTTGCCTCGCTTAAACGTAATTTCCAGAGAAAACCAGACATGAGAGATCACTTCTTTACCTTCATGGGTAAGATATTTGAGAATAATCACGCAGAGTTAGCTCCTGCCCTTAAAGACAACGGAGAGTGATGGTACTTACCTATATTTGGAGTTTACCACCCCAAGAAACCAGGTCAGATTAGAGTGGTGTTTGACTCTAGCTCTAGAGAAGAAGGCGTGTCACTAAATGACATTCTCCTCTCAGGACCGGATCTGAACAACAGACTCATTGGGGTGCTCCTCCGTTTCCGCAAAGACTCTGTTGCATTCATGGCGGACATCCAGCAGATGTTCCACTGTTTTCTCGTTAAAAAGGAACACAGGAACTTTTTGAGATTTTTCTGGTTTAAAGATAACAACCTTTCTAAAGAAATCGTAGAGTATCGCATGAAGGTCCACATATTTGGGAACAGCCCTTCCCCCGCAGTTGCCATTTACGGGCTTAGACGCTCAGCTCGTGAAGGTGAATCCATCTACGGGCCTGATGTGAAACACTTGGTAGAAAAGGACTTTTATGTAGATGACTGCTTAAAATCCCTACCCACCGCGGAAGCAGCTATCAGTCTCCTCAAGAGGGCGCAGGAGATGCTAGCCTGTTCTAACTTGAAGCTCCACAAGATCGCCTCTAACAGCGTAGAACTGATGAAGGCCTTCCCCTCTCAAGACCACTCTGGTGAGTTCAGAGACTTAGACTTAGGTTCTGACTCTCTGCCAACGCAACGTAGCCTTGGACTACTCTGGGACTTAAGGTCAGACACCTTCACCTTCCAGGTTAGTCGGGAAGAAAAGCCCTTTACACGCAGAGGCGTTCTGTCAACCATAAACTGTCTGTATGACCCTCTTGGGTTTGTAGCTCCAGTCACCATTGAGGGTAAAGCACTTCTCAGAGATCTCACTCAAGAGACAGTCAACTGGGATGATCCACTCCCCCCCGAGAAAAGAGGTCAGTGGACAGAGTGGAAAAATTCCTTGACAACCTTGTCTAACTTAAAGGTCCCTCGACCATATGCTCCTGTACCGTCTACAGAAGTCCAAGACCAAAGACTTTGTGTTTTCTGTGATGCTTCTGTCAAAGCAATCGCTGCTGTAGCTTACCTCAAGATCAGGGACAAGAAAGGACAGTGCCATATAGGTTTTGTCATGGGAAAAGCAAAACTTGCCCCACTCCCAGAACACACAATACCTAGGCTAGAACTTTGTGCTGCAGTGTTAGCCGTGGAGTTAGCCAACACTATCACTAGAGAAATGAACCTAGAAATCAAAGACACTGAGTTCTACACTGACAGTAAAGTAGTCCTGGGGTACATCTACAACGAAACCAGACGCTTCTACGTCTACGTCAGTAATCGAGTGTTGAGGATTAGGAGATCCACACACCCAAAACAGTGGCACTTCGTTCCAACTAAACACAATCCCGCAGACCTAGCGACCAGAGCTGTCCCAGCCAACTGTCTTAAGGACACAACATGGTTTACAGGCCCTGCATTCCTGTACAATTCAGAACAGAGCACTCCTGAATCAGAGACTTTTAGCTTGATAGACGCAGTCAAGGATGCTGAAGTTCGTCCACAAGTGTCTGCATTAGTCACGGTGGCTACACAAAACCGACTCAAATCTCATCGGTTCTCCAGGTTTTCCACATGGAAATCACTCATTAGAGCTATTTCTACCTTATCCCACATAGCCCGTTACTTTGGGAAAAAGACTAATTGCAAAGGCTGGCACCTCTGTGAAAATACCTACTCGGTGACTGACCTAGAGCAATCAAAACATCTGATCATCTACACTGTGCAACAAGAGACCTTTGCTAGAGAAATTGACTGTATTCGCAACAAAGAAACAATCCCTAAAGACAGTGTCCTAAGGAAACTCGATCCATTCCTCGACAGCAGTGACCTGTTGAGAATAGGAGGCCGCCTTAAAGAAGCTACCTTGGAGCACCACGAGAAGCATCCTCTCATTCTCCCGGCTCAACACCATGTCACTGCCCTGCTTGTACAGCACTATCACAGTCAAGTCAAACACCAAGGCCGGCTATTCACTGAAGGAGCTTTGAGGACTGCTGGACTGTGGATAATAGGAGCAAAAAGATGTGTGAGCAAGTGTATCTTCAATTGCGTCACCTGTCACAGACTCCGGGGTCTCTTACAAACCCAAAAGATGGCTGACCTTCCATCTGACAGACTCAACTCAGACCCTCCTTTCTCAAGTGTGGGCCTTGACGTATTCGGTCCTTGGTCCGTTACTACTTGCCAAACCAGGGGAGGTCACGCCAGCAGCAAACGCTGCACAGTTATATTTACTTGTATGACTGTTCGAGCTGTTCACATAGAGTTGATTGAATCAATGGACACTTCCAGCTTTATCAACGCTCTCAGGCGCTTCATTGCCATTAGAGGTCCTGTTAAGCACATTCGCTCTGATAGGGGCACCAACTTTGTTGGAGTGGTCAAGGAACTTCAAATCCTTTCCAATCTAGACAACAACAACGTAGAAAGGTATCTCAACCAACAGGGATGTACTTGGACATTTAACCCTCCTCACTCTTCTCATATGGGTGGTGTGTGGGAAAGAATGATAGGTGTAGCCCGCAAGATCTTGGATTCTATTTTCCTTCAAATGGGAAATGATAGACTCACGCATGAATGCCTGTCCACCTTTATGGCCGAAGTCTCAGCCATCATAAATGCTAGACCTCTGTTACCACTTACCAACGATCCAGAGGAACCCATGCTGCTGACACCTGCAACTCTACTCACTCAGAAAACCAATACGGTCAGTGCTCCAAGTGGAGAGTTTACAGATAAAGACATTTTCAGACGTCAATGGAGACAGGTGCAATGTCTAGCCAACACCTTCTGGGACAGATGGAGGAGATATTACATCCAAACCCTACAACCCAGGAATAAGTGACAAGTTAACAAACCAGACCTGAAGTCAGGAGATGTGGTGCTCATTAAAGACTGTCAAGCACACAGGAATGACTGGCCTTTGGGACTTATCACACAGACATTTCCAAGCAAAGATGGACATGTCAGAAAGGTCGAAGTTAAGACTTCCAAACAGGGTGAAGTAAAGTCATTTTTCAGACCCATATCGGACTTGATTTTACTTGTGTCTAATGACGCCGGTAGTGGCGTTGGTTAACGCCAGGCGGGGAGTGTTGTGCCTCCAGGATACCTTTCAGGCTCAAAAAGGACAATTCACTGTGTGTACAATGTATTATTGCATTAGTAAGCCAGAGGTATGTTGTCTCAGGTTAGCTGTTATGCTTGCGCCATCTACTGGCCAAACATGAATATAGTTGATAGAATGTAGTGAATTTTATTAGTTAGCTCTGATAGGCTGTGACATCAAAGTCATCATTTCCTCTTTAGCCAGGAAGTGAAGGTCTCAGTATCTCCATGTTTAAGATCAAGGCAGCAAGGCCTGCATGCAATCTGTCCCCACCCATGGCATCGGAGGTAAGCAATCTCTTTCCTCTTCTTCCACAAGCTTAGGGAGATAGCTAGCCATCTCTGATAATGTTTGTATGATGTTATTGTTATCGTATGGTAATGTTATACCATTCTTATTATTTCTAGTTTTACCGCATATCACGTGTGTCATCCACATGTATATTCAAATCTGCAACGTGCCAATAAAGACACAAGATAAGAAACAGCAGTCTATTATTGTGTGCGCAGAGAAAGGTCATCTGCCTAGATAGCTACCCATAGACTCCGGGAGTACGGGAAGCGAGTCCAGGACAATCAGGGTGCATGTGATCAGCACAGGGCCAAACAGCACTGTCCAGACATGTACAGACACAGGATCAGGGTCTTGAAGCCTGATAGGACAATTGTGGGGGAAATGAAAATTCCTCCTACAAGCTATCAGCACACACTGAAAGAAGTCACAATATTGCTCTAACTGCTATATACAGCTGATTACAAAAAAAAAGGTATTTATCAGTTTATATTTACCATTTCCATGTTCTGTGTAGTGTGGGAGACCAGATATAGTGAATGCAAGATCTGGGTTTAGTAACATTTTAATCTTTTAGGCCCCTTTCACACTGGGGCGTTTTTCGAGCGTTATTCGAGCGAAGCCTCACCTGCATTCTCAATGTGAAAGCCTGAGTGCTTTCAGAGCCCTTTCACACTGCCAGCAGTGCCTCAGTGTGAAAGGGTAGGGCGTTTTTACAGCGCTTTCAATTTATTTCAATGGAGAGGGGCGTTTTTGGAGCGTTTTTTTCAGCGCCCAAAAGCTGCTCCAAAGATGCTGCTTGCAGGACTTTTCTCAACGCCCCGTCAGTGCAACGTCTCAGCGTGAAAGGATAAGGCATTTTACAGCGCTTTCAATTCATTTCAATGCAGAGGGGCATTTTTGGAGCATTTTTTTTTTTAGCGCCCAAAGGCTGCTCCAAATATGCTGCTTGCAGGACTCAGTGTGAAAGGGTCCATTGAGATGCATTGAGAGTGTTTTATGAGCGTTTTAATAGCAGTATTTTTAACTCTAAAACATTGTAAAATGCAAGTCAAGTCAAGGTCTGTAATAGCAACTTCTGAAATTCTGATCGCTACTACTATTAACTTTTTGAAATAATTTTTAGTTAAAATTTTGCCATCTACATTTCATCCTAGTGTAGCGTGTAAATATTTAGTAGTCGTGGGTCGTTAACATGAGGCCACGTGAGCTGTTGTTTAGGTATTGGGGTAAATTATAAAAATAAGAGGGGTCATTTTCCCAGATAAAAAAATGAAATCTTCTATGTAGTACTCGTAAAAGATGATGTTACTGCAAACAGGATATTTTGAAGACAGAATAAGGTAGTGTTACCATGCTTGCATATATACAGTATGTTAGCATAACTGGGTGCAAAATGTGTGCCCATAGATGTTCCACACCATGAAAATGCAGGCCATAGTGAAGCACCACCTTCTTGACTTCTCGGATTTGTAGATTTCACAGCAGGAAGCCGAGGTGTTTCTCACACATATTCTGATGCTGAAACTGCCTGTGGTGATATATATATATATATATATATATATATATATATATCTGTAAACTAAATGGACAGTTGTAATGCTTCATGGGTAGCCTTAGTAGTCATTGATTGTTCTTCCCTGTTGTGTGAAGCTGCTCTTTAAAATATAAAAGAATATCCCATGTATAATGTTAGCTCCTTGCCATTGAGAAAGGAGCTGGTTATGTTTATCTGCTTTCATCTAGGGATTTTTCGTATGTGCCCACCATCAACAAGGCACAATGGAAAATTCACATAGTAATGGAAGGGAACTTTACAGGCAATACAGGCATTTATGAAAGTGATCATTTTCTATCCTGATTTTGTTATATACAGTAGTTTACAAAGTAAGGAGTTGGGGATCTCCTTAACCACAATGAAGCTAGAGGTTGAGATTAGAGATTGGGGATCTCCATAGATAAAGTAATGGAGATCTAGGTCTGAACACAAATCCTGAAAGATTCCGCACAGTTTTATTGGTTGACAAAGAAATAAAAAATAAAACACAGCCAATGAGCATGAGGGGCCCAAAGCATCTTGCTTATTAAAGTGGATGTAAATCCTCACATATACCCAGTGAAGTGAACATCCTCAGATGATACACAGAGATGAAACAAATATCTCTACATAATTTTTACATGTATATCTGCTGTCTTCAGCTTTATATACTGTTTAGAAAGTGCACATTCTGTTAGAATTTTCTCTTCCTGGCTAACCTGTGGGTGTGGATTCTTGCCATACACTGTGAGACAGCTGATTGGAGGAAAGGCACACACCCCCCTCCACATAGGCAGAGACTTGCAGAGCTGTGCTGCTAATAGACCAGCTCTCTGCTAATCTATTTATTGCAACCTCCTCCGACACAAAAGTTCTGGATGGTTTTATCATAGTTAACAGAGAACTTGTCAGAAGTTATCAGCTGATAACAGAAGAACAGAGCAGGAGAAAGCCATGGGACTTAGGGCTTTGAAGAGAGATAAGAAAACACTGAAGATATATGTGCCTAGGTCAAATTTCATGAATCGGGTTTAACCACTTGCTTACTGGGCACATATACCCCCCTCCTGCCCAGGTGAAATTTCAGCTTCCGGTACTGCGTCGCTTTAACTGACAATTGCGCCGTCGTGCGACGTGGCTCCCAAACAAAATTGTACTTTTTCCCCACAAATAGAGCTTTCTTTTGTTGGTATTTGATCACCTCTTTTTATATTTTGCGCTATAAACAAAAAAATAGCGACAATTTTGAAAAAAAAAACACAATATTTTTTACTTGATATTTTTTACTAAATATCCCAATTAAAAAAAAAAAAATCTCAGTTTAGGCCGATACGTATTCTTCTACATATTTTTGGTAAAAAAAAAAAAAATCGCAGTAAGCGACTGTTTTGCGTAAAAGTTATAGTGCCTACAAAATAGGAAAACAGAATTTTTTGTTTTTACTAATAGCGGCAATCTGCGATTTTTATTGGGCCTGCGACATTATGGTGGACACATTGGACACCTTTGACAATTTTGGGGATTATTCACATTTATACAGCGATCAGTGCTATAAATATGCACTAATTACTGTATAAATGTGACTGGCGGGGAAGGGGTTAACACTAGGGGGCGAGGAAGGGGTTAAATGTGTACCCTGCATAGTGTTTCTAACTGTGGGGGGAGGGGACTGACTGGGTTAGGTGACCAATCTGTGTCCCTATGTACAAGGGACACAGCATCAGTCTCCTCTCTCCCTGACAGGACGTTTACACACACAGATCCACGTCCTTGTCTGTGTAACCGCCGATCGCGGTCGGCCGACATCGAAATTGCAGCCGCCATCGGCATCTCAGTAATGCGGCTGGCACGCGCGCGCCCCGCCGCCAGCCCTTGCCCGTCCCCCAGTGGTCTGAGGAGCCGAGGACTTCTAAAGACGTCTTCCCGGCAATTGAGAGCCACCTTGTGGCCGTCTTTTGTTAATAGGCTGGATGCCAAGTGGTTAAATCCACTTTAAGCCTGTTCCTGGGCGTAAATGGGTCTTCACATCCTCCGCAGCTTTTTTAGGCTAGTCCGATGCCTTAAGCAAGCATAGTCAATTAACCCTGGTCATGTAATATGAATAAAGCACATCCCTCTTTCGTATGTACTTGCCTCAATCCCCAGCACTAAGTGTCCTTTCTGTCTGCTGCCTCGTTCCTCTGATATCTGCATGAGCCACTTCTGAAAAGTTTTCCTGACACCAAAAAGTAAAAAGGTGAAAGGGAAGGAAGCTCCAGCACCCAGCCTGTTATTGACAGTTTCAGCTCTGTTCCTGTGTGCTGTGTGAAGTGAGATGTGAGATGTGTGTCTTCCCTACAATCAGCTCCAAGCTTTCCTCCCTGAGCTCTGCAGATTATAACTTCAGCTCCCTTCCCCCTGCTTTCTTAAAACCCAGACAGGCTGTATACATTTTTCACTTTGAATAGCTCTGGAGAAGATAATACTGCACAGAAACAGGTAAAACTTATGTAGGAGGATTTTTCATCTCTGTGTATCACCTGAGGCCAGTCACTACACTGGGTATATGAGAAAAGTTTACAAACCACTTTAATTGTTCCACTTCTCAGGCCTATGGCCTAGATGGGAGTATTTAATTCACTTTACTACAACCTCTGCTGATTCCATGACCTTAGGTTGGTTTAAGGCAGGCATGTCCAAAGTCCGGCCCGCGGGCAAATCGCAGCCCGCTTTTCAGACGGCCCGCCTGGTCATTTTGACATGTATGTCTTTTGTGGCCCCCAACGGATCCCAGGGCGCCGGGGGCCACAAAAGAAATGCATGCTGGCTGCCTCGGAGGAGGTGGGACGAGCGCCGTGCATACAGGAGTATTTCCTGTTTACACGGCAACAGGAAGTCCCGTCTCCTTTGCTGCCATTGGACAACTTTTCTGTCCATCACAGGAGGCGGGACTTTAGATTAAAGAGGCAGCCGATAAAACAGGAAATTCTCCTGTATGTTTGTCAGCGCTCGTCCCGCCTCCTCCCTGTCTCCTCCAAGGCTGCAATGGTGAGTCTGTATTCATGGCAAGGAGGGGTGATGTATTCATGGCAAGGGGGGGTGATGTATTCATGGCAAGGGGGGGTGATGTATTCATGGCAAGGGGGGGTGATGTATTCATGGCGGGGGGTGATGTAATCATGGCTATGGGGGGTGATGTAATCATGGCAAGGGGGGGTGATGTAATCATGGCAAGGGGGGGTGATGTAATCATGGCAAGGGGGGGTGATGTAATCATGGCAAGGGGCGGTGATGTATTCATGGAAAGGGGCGGTGATGTATTCATGGAAAGGGGGGTGATGTATTCATGGCAAGGGGGGGTGATGTATTCATGGCAAGGGGGGGTGATGTATTCATGGAAAGGGGGGTGATGTAATCATGGCAAGGGGGGGTGATGTATTCATGGCAAGGGGGGGTGATGTATTCATGGCAAGGGGGGTGATGTATTCATGGCAAGGGGGGGTGATATATTCAGGGCAATGGGTGTGCTGAATTTATGGCACTTGTGAGGCTGTGTTGATGGGCAGTGACCCTTATTTTGATTCACAGTTACTTTATTTAAAATGTAAGATTTTTTTTTTTAAAGTGAAGGTGCGTGTTATATACAGCGATACATACGGTATATCCAAAAAACACACCTGAGCTCATCTCTTCACCACACACAGCCACAAAGGCAAGACAATTCTTGTTGGGCAGTGTATTAGTTGCTCGGATGAACACAATTTTAATGGTTCACAGAATGTCGGGCAAAATGGTCGGCCCTCACGCATGTTAACTTAATCAAATCTGGCCCTCTTTGAAAAAAGTTTGGACACCCCTGGTTTAAGGTAAATAGAGTAAGACCCCTTGAGAATTTTTTCATGCTAAAAATAGTGCCTCTAAACCGCTTGACAATTGCCTCTCAAGCCTCCCAGTGTGAAAGGTTAAATGCTTTCACACTGGGGCAGTGTGCTTGCAGGACCCAAAATAAAGTCCTGCAAGCAGCATCTTTGGGGCGGTGAAGAAGCGGTGTATACACTGCTCCTTCACCGCCCCTGCCATTGAAATCAATGAACAACGCTGCCGAAGTGCCTGCAGAGCACTTTGGCAGTGGTGCTTTTAACTCTTTGCTCGGCTGCTAGTAAGGTTAAAATTACCTCGCCAGCAGCCGAAAAGTGCCGCTAAAACTAAGGTAAAGCACCGCGCTAGCGGTGTGAAAGGGGTTTAACGTCACAAGTTTTCTAGCTAAATATAGTTTTAAAGGTGCTGTTGACATGAAATTGTCACCACATGTCTTTAACAACCCATGCAATCCATACATACAAAGAAGCCAAAACAAATACATACAGAAATTAAGTTATGTGCAAAAAAATTGAATGACACAGGGAAAAAGTATTGAACACTTGCAGAAAGGGAGGTGCAAACAAACATGGAAAGCCAAGACACCAGCTGAACTCTACCAGTAATTAGAAAGCAATTGTTACCCTTTTCAGTGCTAATTAATTTCAGCTGGTTCAATCGCAACTGATGGCCTATAAAAGGGTGACTCATTATCAAGGTGTCACACTAACATCTCATGGACCTCCTCTGGACCTCCTCCAGACCCCTACTTTCTGCTTTTAAGCAATGCATCCAGCTTCTTTCCATCAGCAGTAGGAATGAGCCGAACACACCCCGGTTCGGTTCACACCAGAACCTGCAAACAGACCAAAAGTTGTGTGAACTTTAGAACCCTGTTAAAGTCTATGGGATTTGAACGTTTGATATCTAATTTTAAAGGCTAATATGCAAGTTATTGTCCTAAAAAGTTTGGGGACCTGGGTCCTGCCCACGGGGCCATTTTTTCAGGAGCAGTGAATTTAATAATGCTGAAAGTGAAACAATAAAAGTGAAATATTCATTTAAATTTCGTACTAAGTGGGGGTGTCTAGTATGCCTGTGAAATAGCGCATGTTTCCTGTGCTTAGAACTGTCCCTGCACAAAGTGTAAATTCTGAAGGAAAAAAAGTAATTTAAAAATCACTCGTGGCTATAATGAATTGTCGGCTACCGGCAATTTAGAGAAAATTCATTCATAAAAAAAAAGCGTGGGGTGTCCCCACAAATTTAATTTCCAGGCCCTTCAGGTCTATGGATATTAAGGGGGAACCCTACCGTCAATTTAAAAAAAAAATTACGTGGGGTTCCCCCAAATATCCGTTCCAGACCTTCAAGTCTGGTGTAGATTTTAAGGGGAAATCCACTCCAAATGTATGAATGAATGAATGACTTGTATAGCGCTACACATGCGAACTGAATCGCCTCTGGGCGCTTTTTGCAGCCAGTGTCTTCCTGGCTGATGCGGTCATTTTACCCCGTAAGATCTTGACACGCTTGGGACACACAGTCATACACACATACACACACTCATACTGGCCAATTTGGCCAGGATCCAATTAACCTACCAGCATGTCTTTATAGTGTGGGAGGAAACCGGAGTACCCGGAGGAAACCCATGCAGACACAGGGAGAACATGCAAACTCCAAGCAGATGGTGTCATGGTCGGGATTTGAACCAGCGACCCTTTTGCTGCTAGGTGAAAGTGATAACCACTAGACCACTGTGCTGCCCAATGTAAAAAAAAATGGCGTGGAGTTCCCCCAAAAATCCACACCAGAAAAGAGGGGGGGAGAGAGCGCCCCCCCCCCCCCTGAACCGTACCAGGCCACATGCCCTCAACATGGCCAGTGTTTGTGGAGGTCTGCGGGCGGGGGGCGTATCAGAATCTGGAAGTCCTCTTTAACAAAGGGAACCCCCAGATCCCCCCCTATGTGAATTGGTTATGGGGTACATTGTACCTCTACCAATTCACTAAGGAAGTGTAAATAATAGTAAAAAAAACACACACCGTGGAGAAAGTCCTTTATTTAAAAAAAAAATCCAGTGGTGGTAATCCACTCTCGATCCTCGCTCCAACGTTGTCGGTATCCAGCGACGGGTGATCTCCTCTCCACCGGGGTCCAGCGATGAGAAGATCCATCCAGGTCCGGGATCCAGAGCGCACGTATAGCCAGCCGACTTTCTCTACCGGAGAGAGCCCGGAGAATTATGCAGCTTGAGCCAGTAACAGCTCTTATATGGGTGAGGCGGGCCACCCGTCATGTGACCCCACCCCCCTCTGACATAAGGGAAAGCCTGGGCTTCCCCAGTGACGTATTTAGAGGGTGCGTCAGAGCGGGGCGGTTTACGTGATGGGTGGCCCCGCCTCACCTTTATAAGAGCTGTCACTGGCTCAAGCCGCGTCCTTAACCGGGCTGTCTCCCGTGGAGACAGGCGGCCGGTGATGCGTGCGCTCTGGATCCCGGACCTTGATGGATCTTCTTATCACTGGACACCGGCGGAGAGGTGATCACCCGTCGCTGGATACCAACAACGTTGGAGCGGGGATCGAGAGTGGATTACCACCGCTGTATTTTTCTCCACGGTGTGTGTTTTTTTTACTATTATTTACACTTCCTTAGTGAATTGGTAGAGGTACAATGTACCCCATTACCAATTCACATGGGGAGGGGGGCGGGATGTGGGTGTCCCCCGCCCGCAGACAACCACTGGCCGGGGTTGTGGGGATGAGGCCCTTGTCCCCATCAACATGGGGACATCCTCCCCATGTTTAGGGCATGTGACCTGGTACGGTTCAGGAGGGGGTGCTCTCTCGTCCCCCCCTCTTTTCTGCATCTGGCCAGGTTACGTGCTCGGATAAGGGGTCTGGTGTGGATTTCTGGGGGAACTCCACGCCATTTTTTTTAAATTTGGGGTGGAGTTCCCCTAAAATCCACACCAGACCTGAAGGGTCTGGAATTGATATTTGGGGGGAACCCCACTTCATTTTTTTTTAATTGATGGTGGGGTTCCACCTTAATATCCATACCAGACCTAAAGGGCCTGGTAATTGAATTTAGGGGGACCCCCGCACTTTTTTTTTTTTTATGAATGAATTTTCTCTGTATTGCCGGGAGGCGTCAATTCATTATAGCCGCGATTCATTTTTAAATACCTTTTTTCCTTCAGAAATTACACTTTGTGCAGGGACAGTTCTAAGCACGCGAAACATGCGCTATTTCACAGGCATACTTTATACCCCTCCCCAGGTACGAAATTTAAAGGAATATTTCACTTCTATTGTTTCACTTTTAGCATTATTAAATTCACTGCTCCCGAAAAAAAGGCAGTTTTTAAAACTTTTTTTTTGCATTGATACATGTCCCCTGGGGCAGGACTCGGGTCCCCAAAGACTTTTTAGGACAATAACTTGCATATTAGCCTTTAAAATTAGCACTTTAGATTTCTCCCATAGACTTTAACAGGGTGTTCCGTGGCTTTTTTTTTTATTTGCCACGAACACCTCAAATTGTTTGCTGTTCACCGAACAGGCATTGTTCGACTCGAAAATGAGTTTGACTCAAACTCAAAGCTCATCCCTAATCAGTAGCATAAGGTAAGGGGTGTGCACTGTGATGTAAGGGAGGGTGGGAGACTCAACTTCTGATGGTGGGGTGGCTCTTGACATCTAATGTAAGGGGAGGGGATGCACTGGACATCTCATCTTAGGCCACGTACACACGCTTGGTTTGGTCCTATGAAACTGGCCTTAAGGCCAGTTTCATCGGGAATGAAACTGGCCTTAAGGCCAGTTTCATCGGTACAAACCGAGCGTGTGTACGGCCAATCGGACCGATGGACGCCGGACCATCGGACCAAACCAATGGTTAGTACGCAAAAGCATCGGACCAAAAACCCGCGCATGCTCAGAATTAATTTGACGCATGCTTGGAAGCATTGAACTTCGTTTTTTCAGCACGTCGTTGTGTTCTACGTCACCGCACATCAGACCATCAGGCCACTTCAGCGGTGAATCGATGAAAAGAGTCCATTGGACCATTCTCATCGGGCTGGACCGATCGTGTGTACGCGGTAGACATGTGCACAGCAAATATTTTCATATTATTTTGTTCCGTTTCGTATCATTCCGTAGTTCCATACCGATTCGTAATTTCGTAAAAAGACGCCCGTTTTCCTGTTCGTTCCCGTTCATATTTCGTACGACGCAATTTTTTTGTATTCCGATTGTTTCGTATTTTGGTTACCGTTTAATTTTCGTACATTCGTTATTCTGTTTAATTTAATGTCGTTTCTTGTTAGACAATAATTTTCGTGAATTTTCGTATATTCGTAAATATATCGCGGGATTCGCTGCAGTTTTTTTGGGTTCAAAAGTCTGGCCAACTGATCTCCCTTCAGACGAAAATCCACGGAAACTTTTTTTTGGCTTTACTGTACTCGGCAGTCGGCACAAAAGAGAAGCTGATTCACTAACTACACTCACTCACTGCCCATTCAAAAAAACGATTCAAGTACACAAATTTACAAACAGACCAAAAAAAACGGATTTACAAAACACACAAATGAAAATATGAACATACGACTGAAAATACGAACAGAAAAGGGATTTAAAATACAGAATGCAAATCATTTGTTATAGATGTCATTTTCGTTCTTTTGCCGTTTCCGTTTTGTCGTATTTTCGTAAGATTGTCGTATCGTTCGTTCGTATTTGCGCTTGTTCGTTATGTGGCTCATTCGTAATCCCGTCGTTTTCGTATTTTGGTTCTTTCATTTTTTCGTATGTACACATTATTCCGCAGGTACGAAAATCAACAAATTTGTACGAAAATACATTTGTTACGAACGGGAACGCACATATCTAGTACAGATACAACCGGCCCTTTTGAGGACAATCATAATGCTGATGCAGCCCACAATGAAATTGTGTTTGACACCCCTGACCTAGAATTAGCAGGTACAGTCTGTGAACTGTGCTGTGAACAAGGCTTATTGCCAAAACACGTCTGCCACTGTCTTTGTACTCACTGGTATGGCAAAATAAAAATATCCGAGGTTTGTGGAGTCGCTACAGTAGCTCTCTTTTTCTGTTGACTATAATGTCTTTTGGTGGATGGGAGGACACCACAGCTTTGGCACCCGGGTTGCAACTTCCAGCTTTATGCTAATGCCGCGTACACACGATTACATTTTGTGATGAAAAAAAACAAAGTTTTATGTGACGAAACAAAACGACGTTTTTCAAACTTCATTTTCCAAAACGACGTTGCATACACACCATCGTTTTTACAAAATGCTCTAGCAAAGCGTGGTGACGTACACCACGTTCGACAGCACTCTGTTCCATTGAAGCTCCGTCTCATAGCTTCTGAGCATGCGCGGGTTTAAAAACGTCGTTTTAATCGTCGTTTTGCCCACACACGATTACTTTTTATGACACAAAAAATTACATTTTGAAAAACGACACAAAAAATTCAAGCATGTTCGCAAGACATAAGACATAAAACAAAGTTTTGTCCACACACGATCATTTTAAATGAAATTTTTTAAAACGTCGTTTTTTTTCCATCACAAAAAGTGATCGTGTGTACGCAGCATAAGGCTCCACTGCTCTGACTGATGCATCTCTTGTGTTTGAATAGCTGGTACAATCGTTTAAAAGAAAACAATAAGTAATGCACTCAGCCACCATGGTCTGTATGCACGCTCACCACGCAAGACTCCATTGCTGAAGAAAAAGCATATTGAAGCTGTGAAATACTGGGAGAATATAGATGAGACCAAAATTGAACTCTTTGGATGGCATAATACACACCATGTTTGGAGGTCAAATGACACTGCACATCACCCCAAAAACACCCCCATTCCAACAGTGAGGTTTGGGGTGGGGACATCATGGTGTGGGGCTGTTTTTCAGCATACGGTACCGGCAAACATCAAACGAGAATACGCTACATTGTGGCAGTCAAACGTAAAGGAGGTGCGCTACGCCAGTCAAAAAATGCGCCGATGTAAGTGAATCTGGCCCATAGCGTTTACAAAATAGGGGATAGTTTTATGGCATTTTTATTATTTTTTTTACTAGTAATGGCGGCGATCTGCGATTTTTTTATTGGGACTGCGACATTATAGCGAACACATCGGACACTTTTGTGACATTTTTGGGACCAATCGCATTCATACAGTGAACAGTGCTATAAATATGCACTGATAACTGTATAAATGTGACTGGTAGGGAAGGGGTTAACCACTAGGGGCAGTGATTTTAATGATGCTTAAAAAATTTAAAAAAACAAAAACAATTCCTTTTAAATATTGTACCTGCTGGGTGTCTGTCTATGCCTGTGATAATGTCTTTAAATAGCACAATCACCTGCCTGCCAGTGAATTAGGAAGAACTGATCTAGCTAAGCTATACAGTGTATGAATATATGTACAACACCTGGGATGTATATATATCCTCTACACTGCTCTATCAACCTGCAAAAAATAACACTCTCCCTGTCTCTCTCTGTTAACTGCTGCAACACACTACACAAGGCCGCCCTGCAGGCGGGGATTTATAGAGTGGGGCGTATACTAAACCCCCTGAGCCATAATTGGCCAAAGCCACCCTGGCTTTGGGCAATTATGGCTCACTGTTTTTTGCACGCTGTGATTGGCCAAGCATGCGGGTCATAGTGCATGCTTGGCCAATCATCAGCGCGCAATTCCACAGTGAATTATGGGCCGTGACGTGCCACTCGAATTTGGCGTGAACGGCCCATAAAGTTTGAATTTCGACGAACGATCGAACAGATGATGTTCGAGTCGAACATACGTTTGAATCGAATGCGGAGCCTATCCCTACACCTTAGTGTAGGTTTAATTTGACGAAAAAATTCTGCAATCTAAAAAAAAAAAAATTCTACCTGTGTAAGTAAAAATATTTTTTAAGATGGTTGTATTTGTCTTCTTTAGGTATGTACCTGTAACATATTCCTACCTGTTATAAATAAAAAAAAGCATTTTGAAAATATTCCTATAGTTTTCTACAGAAAATTAGTTCAGATCTCTCAAGCCGCGTACACACTGCTAGTTCGTCTGATGAAAACGGTCTGATGGACCGTTTTCATCAGACAAACTGATCGTGTGTGGGCCCCATCATTTTTTATCCATCTGTGAAAAAACTAGGAACTTTTTTTTTAATTATCTGATGGTTAAAAAAACGATAGAAAAAAACAATCGTTTGTGGGCACGTCCATCGGTTAAAAATCCACGCATGCTCAGAATCAAGTCAACGCATGCTTGGAAGCATTGAACTTCATTTTTTTCAGCACGTCGTTGAGTTTTACGTCACTGCGTTCTGACACGATCGTTTTTTTAACTGATGGTGTGTAGGCAAGACTGATGAAAGTCAGCTTCATCGGATATCTGATGAAAAAATCCATCAGACCGTTTTCATCGGATGAACCGATCGTGTGTACAGGGCATAAGTGTTATTAACCACTTGTCTACCAAGGTACGTTAATAAAAGGCATGGTAGACAAGTGGTTAACTCAAGCTCACAGCTGCTGCTGATACCAGCTTTAAAGTGGAGTTCCACCCATTTTTTTATGTTTGTCTGTGCTGCATGCCCTAATCTCATAGTGTTCAGAATGGACAATTTTTATTTATTTTGTTGCTTGTAAATATCTTTATTTTGTAGTCCTTCATTACTTCCTCCTCCTTATTAGCCTAGGCTATTAAGTCACATGGATATTTGCAAGGGTTTCTGGGATAGGCATCATGTTTCCCAGTAGTCCTTGTAAACCTGACTGAAACCTATTACATTGCTTGTGCAGCACTGAGCATGTGCGAGATATGCAAAGCTGAAATCCAGGAAGTCATACAGTCTGGCTTCATGATGCCCACACTTAACATGGCCACAGTCTATTTCTAGATTATAATCTAAATGCTGTAACAATATAACAAAATAGACCTTAGTTTTTCAGACTAACTTTACTAGAATACATTAAGCTTGTGTATTACAGGGGTATTTATATTTAAAAAGTGAAATTGTGGGTGGAACTCCCCTTTAAGAGCTGGCAAAATGCTGTGATTAAGCAAGTTCTAGAGTCAAAAGTGCACCCTCTCCCACTCACCTGAGCTCCCTCTCGATCCAATGATGTGTACGAGAGTCTCGGCTGTCCCAGGACTCCCTCTCCTCATTGACTGAGAGAGCAGTGAGAGCTATTGGGTCACATTGCTGTCAGTCACAGTCAGTGAGCCAATGAGGAGAGAGCAGGCTCAGGGCCAAGCCGAGCTGTGGCTATATGTGTCTTATGAACACATAGAGCAGGACTCAGTGGCAAGCACGCACCAATGCCCCAAAGAAAGCAGTTTAATATTGGGAGCACTGGTCAGAGGAGAGGAGCTGGGAGTGCGAATAGGGGACCAGAGAAGAAGAGAATCTGGGCTGCTCTGTGCAAAATCCCTGCACAGAGCAGGGAAGTATACCATGTTAGTTTTTTTAAAAAAAAAAGCTGAATCTTTAAAACCACTTTAAGACTTGACATGTTTGGTATCTATACACTCTACACAACCCAGTCTTTTACATTTTACCAAGGATATGGGTAAAATATTGTGTTTGTTTGCACTGTATTTGTTCCTGATTTCATTCTCCAAGGCCTCTGCTTTCAGAAAATACAACTGTACATTTTCATAACTGACAAGAAATCACTAGAGGGTACATGGAAAAAACGATTTTAAATATTTTGACCTGCATGTTTTTTCACATACAGAGGATCAGGACTGGCCATACACTGGTTCTAGTTTTAGTTTATGCTTGTATGAATCCACATTCACAGAAAGCAATGTTGTTTTTATGAGATTATTTATGGGATTATTTTAGTGTATGGGGTATGGTGTGAACTGGCATGAGGTGAGTGTTGACTGAGTACCGTAGTTAACGCAATTGTTAAAGTATGGGTGCAGCCACTTTCGTCACTTCCTGTCTGGCAAAATTGTTATCCTGTTGCTTCTCTGGGAAAGAAAGTAAAGGAGAATCTCTCCAATGGGAAAAAAACTATTCAAAACAAACAAGTTTAGGCTATACATACAGTTTAACAATGTCATTTATACTCTGCATTTTATGATTATGTATAAGACAACTTACATCTGAATTAAAACATGCCCTCTACTGCCCAAATTTGTAAATGCCTGTAATTATATTATGTATGTACTTCCTGTTCCTTGGTTGTTGGCATTGAAACCCCAGAAAGAGGAAGTGGAGAAAGAGAGAAAGTTTTAGCCACATTTTCTGTCCATGTTGCTAAACCCCAAACCCCAAAGGGGGTTATTATGCAAGTATTCATATGATCAAATGGTTTAACTGTAGCTGATAAGTGTATATATAATTTCTTGTGACAGACAGAGTAGAATACCCGATGGCTAGGTCTGTGCTACTGTATGTGTAGTGGTCACCATTCAGTTTATTGTTAGGCAAACCTGTTTATTGCCATATAGTTATATGCATCTCCTAGTTAACACAGTTCTTTCTGGTCTGAGATTTTGTAGCTAGTTTTAGCTAAGGGCTCGATAACCAGCATAGGATAGGGCCAGGTTAGGATTCTGGTGGTCATAGGCTTAGAGGTTCAGTTGCATGTTAAAGTTCAGTTGCATGTCAAATTAGAAAACTATTAGGAAGAGACAAAAGCTCAGAGTAGATAGGATGACTCTGAGTTCCAGTGCCACACCACAGTTCCTGCTGATGAGAAGCTCAGTTGCAGGCTGGTTGGACAACAGCGGGAGGATCTCTCCATGACCACAGATCTTGTATTCAGGTCTCTGACACAGATACAACATTATCCTCAGGGGTCCCTGCAACTGAACTTTGCTTCAATATTCATCTGGAGGTATCTTTATTATTAACTAATACATGCCCAAGTATATGTACACAATTCCTCCCGACCCTTTTACTGATAATACCTGTTTCTACATTGGATGTAGTCTTTACCAGGAAAACACAGGAGAGAGTAACCAGATATGTTGACCAGGTGAAGGCACAGGGGATCTGATCCAGGCAGTTTAAATAACCAGCAGGGCTAGCTGACGAAAAGGAAATGGAGACCAGTCGAGTCACTGTGGAATGAAGAGTACTGGTAGTTAACCGACAGCTGAGCACAGAGCTCTGAGAAGGTAGGACTGAGCCCACCCATGACACACTGATGCAGATGTCACTAATTAAGTGTTTTTGGAATGTGGAATCTCTGCAGGACTTATAGGCTGCCTAGTGTTGTGGGTGTTGATTTTATCTAGAAGAATGTTTTTGGTGTAGGTTTTATGGGCACAATTAACACCCAAAGAAAGACCAATTTTTCCATTTGACAGGTGCATATCATTGCAATTTTTGACAGCATGGTAAATTCTTGCTTTTATCAAGAGTACCTATATAAGGTTACAGTGTGGGGGCATCACCAACACCCAAATACAATTTTTTGTCACACCTGTTACTTCTATTCAAAGTCTGTGGAAGAGACCAGAATGTATCCAAAAAATATTTAATCTTGTTCCCAATGCACTACATTGTGCCCCCACCATACAGACTGGCTCTGCAAGCTGTTGCTTACAAAATAAAGAAAGCTTGCATGGAAAATAAAAAAATTCTGGCTTTAAAAATGCAATTATTGCTGCAGCAGCTTCTATACGCAACAGTGCATGTGCCACTTTACAGGTAGACTAAGTGGACAACACCCCCCCGACACTATAATGAAAGGAATTTTTCATTTGTATGCTTTCATATAAGCATTAGTAAATTACTACTTATTTAAAAATGCATTTTTTTTACAAACTTTTTTTTTCATTGATACATGTCCACCAGGGCAGTATCCAGACTCCTATAACCATTGCATGCCCAATTACTTGCATATAAGCCTTCAAAATTGGCACTTCTGATTTTTACAGTTCGGGTCCCGTCCCATAGATTTCAATAGGTTTGGTTATTCAGTTCCGAACTTTCGTAATGTTTAAAAGTTCTGGTAAGAACCAAACAGGGGGTCGTTCGGCCCATTCCTAATGCCTAGCTATTAGCATCCCTTTAAAAAAATGACTTCAATATCACTTTAAGGTTATTTTTAGATAATAGATCATTTTGATCTTTCTTTCCATAACTAGATGACCTCTGACCTGTAAAAACCTTATACTGTTTAACAGTTCCTTCATTACTTATTCTAAAGCCTCTTAGCAATCATGGAGGGTCTTCACCAACATTGTGGAAATCCATTCCTGGACTCATTAATACTTCATAAATCCTTTGCTGTAAAATCAGCAATTCAAGTACTTAGAATTAAAAATGTATAAAATAAATATTGTATACTTTTCCTCCAGGACTGCATGATGGCAGTGGTGCATCCATGCTGATTGTTGACATCAAACTTATTTTATCATCCGTACATTTATTTAAAGCTTGTTATTTTTTTTTTCATTTTTATGAGCTAGCCTTATAAAAGATCTTTAAAATCACTTGGCATGCATATCTATTATTTAATATATTCAGCTATAGGTTGTATAGCACTGGTTTATCTTAACAAACAGAGAAAAAGTAGGAACTGGTGATATCCATTGATTCAGACCGTGCCGGTTCCCAGAAATACCCTGAAAAGTGTTTGGGAATAGCAACCACTACACACAAAATTAAAGATGAAATTGAAAACAAGGGGCCAGATTCAGGTACATCTGCGCATTATTGGACTGGCGTAGCGCACCGCCTTTACGTTAGACTTGCGCAATGTAGCCGCGCAATCACCCTATTCTCGTCGCTTTTACGCAAAAAATTGCGCATGCGTAACGTTATTTCAGAGGCGTAAGGCGGAGTAATACAAATTGGGAAGGACGTGGGCGTGTTACATTGAAATGAGCCGTGACCCCATGCAAATGAAGGGCCGGCCGGCTCGCGCATGCACGCTTGAAGCAGACCATGGTCAGCACCTCTGTGCGCATGCTCACAACTCGGGGACGGCGCAATCAGTGAAATTGGAAGTGGACCCGGGCAACTTAGTGAACTACGCAGACAGCATAAATAGACAGAGACAAACACACTTCCTTTGCAAAAGTACATCCCTTTGTATCCCTTCCTATACAGCAAGGTGCTTTTGTTCTGTTGTTTATTAGCGTTTGTTTGTTTGTTTGTGACGTGTCTTTGAGATATTTGGGGACTGTTTTGCAGAGTGATTTTTGTCTTTTATGTGTTTTCTTTGTTGTTATTTTGTTTACATTATATTTTTGCTGAGCATTTTTTATTTTTGCTCGTCATTTATTTTATTTTTTTGGTTCGGTTTGTGTATGATTTTGGAATGTGGGGGTGACATTCCTGCGGGAAAAGGGGTGTCACCCTCATTTGTGGTGGAGAAGTGAAACCCAGGTCCGTGTGAATGGTGTATGAATGTACAGTGACATAATTGGAGCCGTGGCATGGCGTTGCTGCTCACAAGTCCTGCATGGTGGACTGGTGCCAATCCAATTTGATGAGGATGTGGTGTGTGTGTGCTAGGGACCACAGTGGTGTGCATGCATGCATTCTCATTGTGCCATGATTAATGCGTGTGTTTAACGTGCAAAGATGCATAATGTGAGCTGGCATGAGATGGGGTCCCAGTGCATATGCAGAGTCACCTTGAAGGGAAAAGACAGGAGGATGTTAGTAGTGCATGTGCCCCTTGTGATGTGTGCATCATGGGGGGGGGGGCAGTCATGCCTGCCTCCCATGTTACTCACCAACTAGCCAGCTGTCCCCATACATGTTCTGTTCGAAATCTGTGGGGATGGGGCTCTGATTGTATATGTAGCTGTCATGGGTGTCATGGGTAGTGTCATGTGTTGGGCTGGTGATGTCCTCCTGCAGGGTTGTGGTTAATTCCATGATGGCATGAGGGGTGAATCTGAAGATGCGAGACACCTCAGAATCACTCATGCCATAGATGTCTATGCGTGTGTGATATATCCTCTCCCGTGAAGAGTGAGGGGCTTGTATCAGATAAGAATATTGTATTAGATTAGATTAAATGGTAAAGTTTATATAAGCAAAAAAAAAGTTAAAAAAAAAAATCCTGTGCCCTCCTCAGTACCCTCCTCAGTGCCCTCCTCCTTCGCTCATCTAAAGTCAGTAGTATAGCTATGCGCGACGATGCCCCTGGCATGTTGGCATACAGATTGTTGTGCAACACGTGTGACTGCTGAGCTCCTCACTAACAGTGTTGCTTTATCTGACATGTAGACGATTTTTCTTTTTTTAGACCAGCTTTTATATGGTCTAATTTTAGACAGGACATTTTGCTGTTGCGCACACCGCGTAGCCTGCGCTGCACCAACGTTCTTTTGTGGATCCCCGTAAGTCCTTCATTAGCATATTTGACTAGCAAATCAATGGTTTGTCTAGCGCAGTTTTGCGCGGACGGATGCACCTGTCTAAAGAAATTACGCTGGACAAAAAAAAGTAGATTTCTTGCGTCTCTCGTTTTGGGGATGCCGTGCATCGAAACGCACGCACACATTTAGACTTACGCCGCGCATCTCCTGTTACACCGGCGTAATCGCTCTGTGAATCTGGCCCAAGGTTCTTTTAACTCCCTTGCAATGTGGACAACAAGGTCTACATGGCTGCAAAAAGGTCCTGTAAAGGGAAAAGAAATATGCTCCTTTACGATGGGGACTGCAAGGTCTAAGGGGCTGCAAAAGGTCTAGGTCTGTGGAAGGGCATCAACAGCAGTGGCGGTGCGTCCATAGAGGGCGCCGAAATGCCACCCCCTCTCGCTCGCACCACCGAGGCCTCGTACACACGAGGCAATCTATTTGTTCAAATCGGTCGGACCGACCGATTTGAACAAATCTGTCTGATAGGATTTTGGTTTGCTCGCGTGTACACACGAGCAAACCAAAATCCCCGCCAGCAGACGGCGCGCTGATGTGTCGGTGACGTTGACGCCGCCACGTCACCGCACCAGGAAGTAAAACACTTCCGCGCATGCGCCGAATCCATTCGGCGGCGGTGCGGGACGACATGTCTGCTGGTAAGTGTACTAACCAGCAGACATGTCGGGCAGACGGATTCCCACCCGATAGATTTCAAAGCATGCTTTGAAATCTGTCGGGTGGCCAAATCCGTCGGCTCGGCCGTACACACGATCGAATCTGTCTGCTGGGACGGTCTAGCAGACCGTTTCCAGCAGACAGATTTGATCGTGTGTACAAGGCCTGACACAATACATAGATGCATGCATTGCATGCATCTATGTATTGTCGCCGCTGCCGCCGACTATTCAGATGGCCGGCCCCCTGGTGAGCGTTGGCCATCTGACTAATGGCAGCTGGTTGGCTGTGGAAGTGCCCATCAGAGCCAGTGGCTCTGATAGGCTTTCAGATTACAGCCCTCAGGCTGTAACTGTCTTCCAAATACTTATCCAGGGACGCACAGGCGTCTTAGCCAATCAGGTTTACTGGTTCTGGTTACCGGTATCCTGATTGTCTGAAGCATCATCGAGGGCGGGAGAAGACATCAGGGAACGTGGAAGGAGGATGGCCGACCCCAGAAAGGTAAGTGCCAGGCGGGGGGGCAGCATTTTACAGGGCACAGTGGCGACAATTGGCACAGTGGTGACAATTAAAGGGCACATTGGCATCAATTGGCACAGTGGTGACAATTAAAGGGCACAGTGGCGACAATTGATGGGCACAGTGGCTGCATTTGATGGGATGGCACAGTGGGGACAATTGATGGGCACAGTGACTGCATTTGATGGCATGGCACATTGGCAACAATTGATGGTACAGTGGCTGCGTTCGATGGCATAGGAAAGTGGTGACAATTAATGGCACAGTGGCTGCATTTGATGGCATGCCACAGTGGCTTTGTTTGATGGCATGGCACAGTGTTGACAATTGATGGCACAGTGACTGCATTTGATGGGCACAGTGGCTGCATTTGATGGGCACAGTGGCTGCATTTGATGGGCACAGTGAGGCTGCAATTGTTTTTTTTTTTTTTTCGTTTGTGCCCCCCCACCCAAATGTTGAGCACCAGTTGCCACTGATCAACAGTTGGTGCTCTCCTCTTCTCACCTACAATCTAGTAGTGGACTGTTCCTCGGCATCCTCACATCCACTGCAGGGCTATGTCTATCTGTCTAATTCAATGCTTATTAGGACACGTGAAAATAATCATTTACAATGTAGGCAGCATAGGGTGACCACGTGTCCCGGATTGCCCAGGACAGTCCCGCATTTTGCAGGTCTGTCCCAGGCACATTTATTCCAGGGCAATACAGTGTCCTGGAATGAAACTGACGCAGCCACCCCCCAGGGCCAAACTGATGCCCCCAAAATAGGCCGCCACATTACCGCTTTACTCACTGACAGTACTTGTCCTGGCCGGGAATGCCTGGAGGAGCACAATCCCCACCCCCTGCTTGTGATCGGAGAAATCATAAATCCCGCCTCTTGTGTCCAATCACTGTGCTGTGATTCGTTACAGCACAATCTGATTTTTGGGAAGGGAGGGTGTCCCTGAATGGTAGATTAGAAATGTGGTCATCCTAAGGCAGCACCAATGGTAATTTGTTTAATACATATGGGACAGTTTAAATACTCTGTCATGTAAGAGTGAGGGGTGATCTTTCCAACAAGGACACAGTAAGCATTACAAACCCGAACGTTTTAACTGTATTCTACTATTTTCAAAAGTAAAATAAAAAAGTTGTCCGGCTATATAAAGTATAAGCATCTCACAGATCCCACACATGCCCTTAATGCAAATGTTTTCTATAAAACTACATTTATTCTGCAAACCACAAACCATAAACAAAGCATCAAAAAATAACAGCATGGTCATAGCAACCAGTTGGACCATAGCTTTTACTTATGTAGGTAAAGAAAGAAAACAAGTGACATGGAATACAAAAATGTACACATTCGCTCCAGCTCTAGCATTTGCAAGGATGTATTTTAGGGTGAGTTGACGTGACTTTATCTTTCAGATCCTGACTTAATAGATGCTTAGTACTAGCACAATACACATCAGAATGTTTGGCAGAGTATTATTTTGTTTACTGACAATAAAGGGTCAGTCAATAGCTCATACCGTAGTTTTCTATAGATTTTGGGCCTGGATTACAGAGAAAAGGGAGTTACCGCTCCAGATGGATATAATTGGCAATCAGTGTCCTTTCAGAAACCACGGGTGCTGGCAATGCAAAAATAGGAGGAAAAATGTATGGACAGCCGCACTCCAAAAAAAAAAACTTTCGGTTGCCTTTATTGGTAAAAAGATAAGAGCACTACAAGTCACAGCAAACAGTGGGATACACAGTGACGCGTTTCGCACTAATATCTAGTGCTTAGTCATAGCTAAAGTATATTAAAATGTACTTCAATTATATATCTTTGTCCAAGCATCACATGATCAAGAATGACAAATGGTAAGTCACTACCAATCAAGAGACTAGCAATGATCGCAACCACCTGTGTGCATGGACAAATTAAGTTCCAAAAAATGATATATATATATATATATATATATATATATATATATATTGCAAACCAATCAATTAAAAAAAAAAACATTAAATTAATATATATAATGTGCATAGAATATAAAACATGGACATTAAATGAAAAAGTGAAAGTAAATATCCAGTGAAAACTAATGTGTAAAAAAAGGTCAGTTGAAGCAAGTCATATAGACTTGCAAACATGTAATTGATTAGACAAATGTATACATTAACAATGTGAATAAGCCCATCAATGGGCTTAAGTACTATAAAAAATCTAAAATGTGATACATGAGTGAACAATACATGAATGTGTGCAAAACAAAACGTGAATAAACATGTATAGGGCCTACCCATACATATGTATGCGTCAATCTAGTGATATGAATAAAGATGTAAATGTCAATATGTATGTGATGGTGACATGATTTCATGTTATAAATTTGCAAACATTATACCAATTTAATGATGTGTAATCAGAATGACCATTATCCTGAGATGCTAATGATGTGCTGATACGCATATATACACATATTGGTATATCTATTTTTTTATTAATCTATTGATTTATTTATTTATGCAAATACCTCCTTATTTTAAGACCGCTCCATATCTGAAATCTCATAGATAATAATAATAATAATGTATACAAGTATATATAAGTCCTCAATGCTATAACACGTAAACCTACCAGATAGACAGGAACAGAATTGAAAACTATGGTAGGGAGATTCACTGCTGAAGAATCCAAAACATAAAATCCAGGGGTTGACCCAATCCACCAGGCTCCACTGACAACTTTTTGGGCACTGACATTGCTAATATGTGCAGCCAGGGATGGACTGGCCATTGGGACTACAGGGAGTTTCCCGGTGGGCTGATGGCTCAGTGGGCCGGCTTCAGTGGGAGCGGACTGCCGCCTCCCTCCGCTCCTCTGTCTCTCCCTCCCCGCAGCACTCACCTCCTCTCCCTCCCCGCAGCGCTCACCTCCTCTCCCTCCCCGCAGCGCTCACCTCCTCTCCCTCCCAGCATCGCTCACCTCCTCTCCCTCCCGCATCGCTCACCTGGGGGGAACAGAGAAGCAGGGGGAGGACCAGAGGAGCATGGGGGAGGGGACAGACAGCCGACTCAACAGCTATGGCTTGGGAGTTTTTCACTTCTGCCTAATCTTGTCTCATAAGGGGGGGCACCAAACTGATTCTTTGCCCCAGGGTGAAATAATGTCTAGCTTCCCCACTGGTACTGCCTATAAGAGTACCAGTACAAGCCGTTCTACTTTAATAAAGTAGAATGGCTAGTGGCTAGTGAAGGGGGAGAGGGGGCTTGGGTGGCCGGGGGTGCAGGAGTTGTCCGACCACCATGGGAGAGACCTGTCAAAGTGGGCCAGTCTGGATGAAGTCCAGGGCCAAATTTTTGTCCCAGTCCAGCCCTGTGTGCAGCCACCAAATAGGTGTGCGCATCGGGTGTTTCCCGGATGTGCCTGGGCACACCCTAATAGCTCCATGCAAATTAGTATTATTGCTCTGTGTGCTGGCAGGAAGATGGGAAAGATTTCCCTTTTACCGGCTCTGCATATGAGACGTGTTTACGCACTTAGGGCCAGATTCACAAAGCACTTACGCCGGAGTATCTCGAGATGTGCCGCCTAAGTCTAAATTTGCGCCGGAATATCTATGCACCGTACCCACAGAACTAGATACGCACCAAAATAGGCTATTCCTGACCGGCCTAACTTGCCTACGCCTGCACATCCTAGGTGCACATTTATTCCGTCCACACCATTGATTTCTTATGCAAAAATGCAAATGAGGGCGATACGGCGATCCACAAAAGTAAGTTTGTGCGGTGCAGGCTACTCCCTGTGCGCATCTGCTGCACGTCCGGTCTAAAGTTAGTCCTTATAAAAGCAGGTTTAAATTTGGACAATCCGTCTACATGTCAGCTAAAGCAACACTGTTAGGGACGAGCTGAACAGCCACACTTGCAGGAAAACAATCTGTATGCCAACATGCCAGGGACATCCTTGCTCATAGCTATACTACTGACTTTAGATGAGCGCAGAAGGAGGAGGGCATGGAGGAGGGCACAGAAGAGGATCTTTGTCGGGTATATCCGTGGGGTGAGCCCAATGGTAATAGACCCCCCTTTTGGCTGGAATTAGGGTGTAATTGGAGAGATACCCTGTGTTAATAGGAGGGTAGATGTTGGTTCCTCAGCTTCCACTAATTTCAGTGAAATTGAGTAAAGGTGGATTAATTAGGTCAGGAGCCTGTGCGGGCCAGCAGGCCCAAAGATTGATAAAGTAAAATGATCCTATGCTGCTATAAGGATGCCAGTTGTGACCGATGCACCCTAAACCATATAAAACAAATAAAAAAATGTGTCTCTAGAGTCTAATAGGTAGGAATCCCTACTAGTGTGGTTGATTACACTAGTAACCACACTAGTAGGGATTCCTACCTACAACATCTACCCTCCTATTAACACAGGGTATCTCTCCAATTGCACCCTAATTCTAGCCAAAAGGGGGGCCTATTACCATTGGGCTCACCCCACGGATATACCCGACAAAGGTATTATTTAGCAGCACCATTTCCCTTTCTCCTATTCTTATTTATATTAGGTCCCCACATAGGGATCCTACTGGAAGGCAGCAGCTACTTTATTCACCATAGCGCGGACCTACCTGTTCTTACACGGGAGAGGATCTGCCGACCGCCACTGGGCAAGGTACTGGCAACACTCCATTTCCTTGCCAGTGGCTCTTTTCACCCTAATGGCTAAATATATTTCATATACATTTTTTCTGTTTAGTATATATTTAAAATTAGTTAATATAATAAATATATAATTTAATTTTTTATATCTAATATATATTTAAATATTATTATAATTATATTATTTATTATTATAAACATTTTTTTTAATATATATATTGTGTATATATATATATGTATGTGTGTATATAAATTGGGTGATGGCCCTCAAAATAATGGAACACACCGACACGACACAAACCTACAAACAGCAACAGACAACGGAACAAAAGCACCTTGCTTCAGGGAGGGAAAAAAATGGATGTACTTTTGCAATTTATGGGCCAGATTCACAAAGCACTTATGCTGGAGTATCAGGAGCTGCGCCAGCGCAATTAAAAATATGCGCCTTCGTATCTATGCGCCGTATCCAAAAAACGATATGCGTCAGAAATCTAGTTTTTTACGAATGGCGTAATTTCGATAGACCGGCGCATCGTGGGCGCAAAAAATGCGCTAGACACACCATTGATTTGCTAGGCAAATATGCAAATGAGGGAGTTACGGCGATCCACAAAAGTAAGTTTGTGCAGCGCAGGCTACGCGCTGTGCGCATCAGCTGCTTGTCCTGTCTAAAATTAGGCAATATGAAAGCTTGCTTTAAATTAGACAATCTGTCTACATGTCAGCTAAAGCAACACCGTTAGGGACGAGCTGAGCAGCCACACTTGCAGGACAACAATCTGTATGCCAACATGCCAGGGGCATCCTTGCTCATAGCTATACTACTGACTTTAGATGAGTGCAGAAGGAGGAGGGCACGGAGGAGGGCACGGAGGAGGGCACGGGAGAGGATATACCGCACACGCATAGACATCTTTGGCATGAGTGATTCTGAGGTGTCTCGCATCTTCAGATTCACCCCTACTGCCATCATGGAATTAACCACAACCCTGCAGGAGGACATCACCAGCCCAACACACTGCTGACATGCAGTGCAGCCACTGGTTAAGGTCCTGGCAACACTCCATTTCCTTGCCAGTGGCTCTTTTCAAAGAACAAGTGGAGTGGTGGCTGGGATGTCACAATCCTCCATGAGCAGATGCGTGCACCAGGTTATCCCTGCAATTCTCAGATGCATGTCCAACCAAATCATCAAACCCACCCAGGAGGACCTGCGGCAGAAGGCAATGACAGATTTCTACAGAACTGACAGATTCCCACGCATCGGAAGCATTGGCATTCCATCAACGGACAGGTGACGTACAACGTGCACGTCCGTGCCAAACACCCCGGATCCAGCCATGACAGCTACATATACAATCAGAGCCCCATTACAATGGAATTCGAACAGAACATGTATGGGGACAGCTGGCTGGTTGGTGAGTGACATGGGAGTCAGGCATGACTGTCCCCCCCATGATGCACACATCACAAGGGGCACATACACTACTAACATCCTCCTGTCTTTTCCCTTCCAGGTGACTCTGCATATGCACTGGGACCCCATCTCATGACTCGTATCCGGAACCCCCAAACCCCAGGAGAGTAAAGATACAATGAAGCAAACGCCAAAACCTGTGCAGTCGTGGAGCGCACCTTTGGCCTCCTGAAGTCACGTTTCCGATGCCTGGATAAGTCTGGGGGTACCCTGTTGTATTCCCCCAACTTTGTATGTCAGATCATCGGTGCATGTTGCATGCTGCACAACTTCGCAGTGAGAAAGGGCCTGGAGATTGACATACGTGATGACCTGACCCCCGAACCAGACAATCCCCCCCTAACCGAGGCTACCCCGTCTTCTGAGGGAAGAGCAGCCAGGAGCCAGCTCACATTAGGCATCTTTGCACGTTAAACACACACATTAATCATGGCACAATGAGAATGCATGCATGCACACCACTGTGGTCCCTAGATCACACACACCAATTGGATTAGCACAAGCCCACCATGCAGGACTTGTGAGCAGCAATGCCACGCCACGGCTCCAATTATGTCACTGTACATTCATACACAATTCACACGGACCTGGGGATCACTTCTTCCTGGTCCTGGGGAACCCTTCTCCACCACAAATGGGGATGACACTCCTTTTCCGGCAGGAATGTCACCCCCACATTCAAAAATTATTCACAACCCAAAAAATTTAAATAAAATTGTCCAGCACCCAAAAAAAATGACCAGCAAAAAAAAAAAATTCTGAAAAAAAAAAAAAACTACCGCCGCTGGCGTGACCCACGCCTGGGGCGCCCATGGCCACGGCCCCGGCTCCTCAGGGCCAACTCATGGGGGGGGTAATCTGGGGAAAGAGGAGCATCCCCTGGTCTCTGCCCACCTGGCGGCCTGCCCTCCAAGGCCACGGCAATGCGAGTCAGGCCATCATTGAGGGTTGCCGTATTGGCCTGGATAGCCTGGGTGAGGGCCCTCACATCCTGACCGAGGGCCCGCACATCCTGACCAACGCCTGCTGTGGTAGCCTGCTGTTCATTTAGGCAATTGATCAGGGCCAGGGAGTTGCAGGCCATGTCCCCAAGTGTATCCTTTATGGAGGACAGGCTCTCCTCCATCCGCCCCAAACTCTGACTGACTTGTCCCAGATGGCGGGTCTGAAGGGCCTGGTCCCTTCTGAGATTGGCAGGCAGAAACTCGGCCACCCCCCCTAGTTTTGTGGGTTGCCTTCCTGCCTCCAGATGAGGCTTGTGGCCGGGGAGGGGAGCCCTGTTGGGGGAGGAGTGGGAGGGGCTACCCCTGATGGAGGCCTGGCTGCTGCCAGCCAAAGGGGAAGACTCCTCCAAAATAAACAAGCCATTCCCTGACAAGCCCTCCTCCTCCAACTCCTCCGAGGACTCCGGCCTTGTCTGAGGATCTTCATCAGGCTGTTGTCCCGGGGATGGTGCGGTCAGGCCAGATGGCCCACCACCCTCCTGCACACCTGTGGATTACACAAAACATTCACAGGTTGGAGGATTCACACACTTGCCACATATTCCCTTCCCCCACACACATGCTACACACCAGATAGAAAAAAAAACGTACCTGTCCTCACGGCCTCCTGACTGGACTCAAAGCCAGGCAGCCCCTCCACTTGCTGCCTGTTGAAGGTCTGGGCCACCGCACACTCCTCCTCAGTCAGCCTAACAGGGCATGGTGGGCCCCCTCCAGTGCCCCTGGGATGGGTGGCAATCTTGACCAGTTTCCCACGAACCACACGCCAGAGGTCATTAATCTTCTTGGCGATCCCCTGGCGTGTCCGGTTCTCCCCCCCCCATCGAGTTGACCTCACCAGTGATAGCCTGCAATATCTCAGCCTTCCTGGCCGGGGTGGTGTTGACACTCTCCGGGCCGTGCAGGAAACGGCCATATTGTGTAATGGCCCTGGCAAGAATGCCCTTCTCCCGCAAAGAAAAATTCAACTTATGCTTCTTTTCACTCATATTCTCACAAACTGGAACCAAAACAATCAACAAAAATCAGTCACCAAAAATCAGTCACCCAAAAAGTATCAAAAACAGTCACCAAACAACACTCAGAAAACCACTATCCAAAACACTATACAAAACAGTCAACAAATATATCAAACACAAGTCACAAACTGACAAACGCGATTAAACAACAGAACAAAAGCACCTTGCTGAATAGGAAGGGATACAAATGGATGTACTTTTGCAAAGGAAGGGCGTTTGTCTCAGTGAGCTACGCACAGAGCTTAAATAGACAAAGTTGACTGGGCCTAGTTCCAATCTCACTGATTGCGCCGTGCCGAGTTGTAAGCATGCGCAGAGAGGTGCTGACCATGGTCTGCCTTATGTACGCATGTGCAATCTGGCCGGCCCTTCATTTGCATGGGGTCATGGCTCATTTAAATGGAACACGCCCACATCCTTCCCAATTTGAATTACCCCGCCTTACGCCTCAGAAATTACGTTGCACCAGCGCAAATTTCTGCGCAAATACTACGAGGATACAGTAATTGCGCCTCTACCTTGCGCCGGTCTAACGTAAAGGAGATGCGCTACTCCGGTCAATATATGCGCCACTGTACGTGAATCTGGCCCCTCAAGTTTACACATGCATTCCCTGAAAGCAAGTCAAAATTGCGTCCGCAAAATCACGATAAAATCCCGCAACTTTGAAGTCTCGGCAGTGTCAAAGGGGCCTTACATAGCATTTTTTGAGCTTTGACTATTTTTTTTAAGCCAATAGAGAAAACTATAATCTGTTGCAACATTTGTTGCTAGGCTTTTTGGCTTTGTTAGCTTTTCCATCAGCTTTTATTTATTTGTAATTATTATTATTCCTTTTTTTGTTAGGGTAATTATTATTTATTTATGTTAGGTCTAAGGTGTTAATACTACTACTACTACTAATAACAATAATAAATAAATAAATGTAAAATACATACACAAATAAATATAAATAATCATAAATAAATAAATACAGTAAATTAATACTATGTAATAATAAATACATAAATAAATATATAGTTAACCAAAAACGCTAAGAAAATTAAATAAAATACACTATATTACCAAAAGTATTGGGATGCCTGCATTTACACGCACATGAAATTTAATGGCATCCCAGTCTTAGTCCATTGGGTTCAATATTGAGTTGGCTCACCCTTTGCAGCTATTACAGCTTCAACTCTTCTGGGAAGGCTGTCCACAAGGTTTAGAAGTTTGTCTATGGGAATGTTTGACCATTCTTCCAGAAGCGCATTTGTGAGGTCAGGCACTGATGTGGAAGAGAAGGCCTGGCTTGCAGTCTCCACTTTAATTCATCCCAAAGTGTTCTATCGGGTTGAGTTCAGGACTCTCTGCAGGCCATTTAAGTTCCTCCAACCCAAACTCGTTCATCCATGTCTTCATGGACCTTGTTTGTGCACTGGTGCGCAGTCATGTTGGAACAGGAAGGGACCATCCCCAATCTGTTCCCACAAAATTGGGGGTATGAAATTGTCCAAAATATTCAGTGTCCTGATGCCTTAAGAGTTCCCTTCACTGGAACTAAGGGACCAAGCCCAACCCCTGAAAAACATCAGCATACCAAGACCATTTGGATAACTTTATACTGCATGTGACTCAACCACAGAGTTTTACCCCCCCCGCCCGACTTTATGTGTGAACGTGCCCTAAGGGTGCTACTGCGGAATGCAACTAAGGGCTCATTCACAAGTGTAGCAGGCACTGCTCCTCCTCTGAAAAGCAATCTGAGTGTGTTTCACAGGTGGTGAGAAGGCAATATTTTTCCTCCTCGCCACAATTTTAGCCCGTGATTGCTGTGCAATGCACATGATTGTGAAAAAAGGTAGTACGCACGTTTAAATCAGATGTGAGGGGGGAGGGGGGGACACTTGTGATGGTGGGACTCTGTCCTACCTGAAAGATTGCTGGTTTACGCCATATTTTGGAGAGAAAGACGCACTAATAGCTGTGTGTTCAGCTATTTACTTCTGACCTAACTATGGCTCAGGGCCCCACCCCACAGACAGGAAGTCTGTGCTGGGAGTCAGGTGGACTCCCATCCCTCTGAGAGGAGTCAGAGACGCTGCATGGGTGCAGTTAAAGTATGCATGTCTGCAGGAAGCAGATGTCATTGGTGATTGAGCAGCAAGGCGCTGACCAAGAGTAAGCTAGGAGAGAGCTTAAACTCTAGGAAACTCTGCCTGTTCTGAAAAGCTTAAAGGGGTTGTAGAGGTAAAAAAAAAATCCCTAAATAGCTTCCTTACCTCACTGCAGTCCTCCATCACTTACCTAATCCTTCGATTTTGCTTTTAAATGTCCTTATTTCTTCTGAGAAATCCTCACTTCCTGTTCTTCTGTCTGTAACTACACCCAGTAATGCAAGGCTTTCTCCCTGGTGTGGAGAAAGCCTCTTGAGGGGGGAGCAGGCAAGTCAGGACACTCTCTACTTTGCAGATAGAGAAAAGAGCTGTGTGTTACTGGGCGTCCTGCTGACACTCCTGCTCGCCCCTCCCCCTCAAGAGGCTTTCTCCACACCAGGGAGAAATCCTCGTATTACTGTGTGTAGTTACAGACAGAAGAACAGGAACTGAGGCTTTCTCAGAAGAAATAAGGACATTTAAAAGCAAAATAGAAGGATGAGGTAAGTGAAGGAGGACTGCACTAAGGTAAAGGAATCTATTTAGGGAAAAAAAATTACCTTTACAACCCCTTTAAGGCCTAGGCTAAAGGCCTGAAACAGCCGGATGGCAAGAATGAAAGCCAGGAAGCTAAAGTGTTGAGTATACAAGATACAGTAATGGTGGAACCCCCTGCGAGGGCTACTGATCTATTTGTGAACTTGTGCTTTTAAATAAAAGTGGGCTACCACTTAAAAATTCAGTTCTGTTTACTGAACTTGGACGCTAAGTTGTACGCTAAGGCGATCGCGATTAGGCTGCTACCCTTTATTTCGAGTTTGGTCTCTTTGGACCAAACCGGTTTTGTCCCCGGGAGGGAGGCGAGGGACAACTCCCTGCGCACACTCTCTTTGATCTCCCATGTGAGAGGGTTCCCCCAGCCCACCCTTTTACTTTCCACGGATGCGGAAAAAGCTTTTGATAGGGTGGACTGACTGTACGCTGTCTCATCTCGGCCTGGGTGCCAATATGCTCGCTCGTATTTCAGCTCTTTATCGCTCTCCTACTGCACAACTAAGAGTTAACGGCACCCTAAGCAAACCATTTACCCTCCATAATGGCACCAGACAGGGTTGCCCCCTGTCTCCCATTTTATTTGCCTTGTCTCACTGGAACCTTTCCTTTCGTTGATTCGTAATAACCCTGATATTCGTGGTATAACTTTGGGTACTAGAGAGCATAAGTACCCTGCTTTTGCGGACGACATCTTATTTTACATACAACGCCCTCTTGTCTCCCTCCCAAATCTTATGGTAGAGTTTGAAAAATTTGGTGCCCTATCAAACTTTAAGATTAATTTGTCCAAGTCCGAAATCTTGAATATTTCCGTTCCTCCTAATATGGTGTCATCGGTGAGGTCCTCCTTTCCCTTTTGTTGGCAGGCCCATTCCCTGAAGTACCTTGGTATACACCTTACTGCGAATCCCGCCTCTCTATTTCGAAAAAACTATATTCCACTGCTAAATTCCATCAAAGCTGACCTACAAAAATGGACGCAACTGGCCCACTCCTGGCTGGGGCGTGTTAGCGTGGTAAAAATGAATGTCTTGCCCAAACTGCTCTTTCTTTTTCAGATGATCCCCTACAGGATTCCCCCTGGGTTTTTTTAAATTGGTAAATTCATTGCTTTGTAGATATGTTTGGAACCGGAAACGCCCTAGGATTGCTCTTTCTACGTTGACCCAGCCTAAGTGTGCTGGGGGCCTTGCACTCCCGGATGTTAAACGTTACTATTCAGCTGTTGTGTTGACCCGCATCTCTGACTGGAAATACCACAAGACCTCTAAACTATGGGTGCAACTAGAGATTGACATGTGTGGTTCTGATATGTTCCCACTCATTTGGATCCCAGGTAAATTCCAGAAACTTCTGCCTTCTACATCTCTGCTTACCAGATCTTCCTTTGCTTTCTGGGACTCGCTGTGTAAACGCCAACAATGGGAATATAACTCCCCCTTATGCAGTTACCAGGCCATGATTATTTTCCTCCAGGTAATATGGACCGCTCCTTCGACAATTGGCTTACACCCTCCCCTCTTTTACTCCACCAAGTGATTACCCCCAATGGGGTCAGGCCTCTTTCAGACTTAATAGCATCCTCATCTGTTTCTTTCATGGATCTATGGAAACATCACCAGCTGTTGTTGTTTACTAAATCGCTGCCTCAGCCTCTTCGTTCGGTTTCGGATCTGACCCCGGTGGAACATTTGCTTGCGGGCTCCCAACCACCCATGAAACCTATTTCTGGCTTTTATAGTGCTTTATTATCCCTTCCCCCTGTTGCCAAATCACTGTTTCTTTCTAAGTGGGAAAAGGACTTACAATCTTCATTATCTGATACTCAACGTTCCACCATTCTCCGATTGGCTCATGTGTCGGCTATTTCTTCGTCAACTGCGGAAGTCAACTACAAACTGTTGACCAGGTGGCACTACACACCCATGGTCCTTCACAAAACGTTTCCCGATGTTTCTGAACTGTGCTGGAGGGGGTGTGGTCAACCTGGCACACATGCTCATGTATGGTGGTCTTGCCCTCTTATACAGCCATACTGGGATGGGGTATTACGTTTGATTGAAGAGATTCAGGGAGTGGCAGTTCCGCGCGACCCGTGGGTTGTCTTACTTCACTGTACTAGCGAACCAATAGGATCATATAAGAAGAGTATAACCCCCCACCTTTTAAACACGGCTAAGTCTCTTATTCCGAAACTGTGGAAGTCTCAGTCGGTTCCTAACCTTAGGGACTGGCTGATCAGAGTAGACTTCTTTTACCATATGGAAACTGGTACACTCACGCTGCGCAACAAATCGGATTTGGCAGACAAAATATGGTCCTGTTGGTTCGCTTTTAAGTTCACATCTAAGTATGCCGACCTTATGTCCCTCAATGCTCATTGAACCATGGTAACTCCTGTTTGTCTCTTTGTAAGGTATGTTTATGCTTGTCTATGTGATTCGGATCGGTTCCCGTCCCCCCTCCCTCCCTTTCCCTTTTCTCTTTCTTCTCACCTTGCTCTGTTCCTCTATACTTCCATTTCGACAGATTACTGGATTGGTGTAGTCCTCAGACAGGTGTATATCACAGACACCCATTGTCCGTGGCGGGCTCGCCCGGACGCTTGTGTGGTCATTTGTTACATATGGTAACTGTGGCTTTGACCCTCCCAGATCCCTCGCGGCACCTGACCATTCCAGGAATGGATTTGGGTGTCCCATCATTTCATCGTCTTAACTAGTGGGTACCTGCTGTGCTGGGGGTTTCTGTTTTTTTTTTCATTATGCTCCTTGTCTGAACTGCTATGTTATGTTTTGTCACCTTCTTTGATGTACATTATGTGGTATGTGCTTGGGCTTTTTATAATAAACATTTATTGAACAAAAAAAATAAAATTCAGTTCTGGACTGGCGTACTCACTAAAAAACGGAATCTACCGCTGGAGTCTGATCACCCCAATCTTACACACTGTACCTAATAATCTTTGACTACTCCCATATTGTCCATCTCTTTAAGGTTGCCTATCCCAGTTCTAAAGGCCGAATGTTTTTTACCTTAGTGCATTCCCTGCATTAGGGTCAAAAACCTTCTGCATGCAGCTTTACTACCCCCACCCCAGTCTTCCCTTTTACTTACCTAAGCTTGATCTCGATCCAGCCCTTTGCCCAAGAGCAGGGGCTCTCTCAGGTCTCTCCACCTCATTGGCCCAGAGACAGCAGCTCCTGTTGCGGTCAATCACAGGCAGTTAGGAGGGTGCGAGGGGAGGGGCTGAGCCTAGTCCTGCGAGTCAATGGACACACAGAGCAGGGCTCAGGATTGAGCATGCACGAGTGCCCCCATAGTAAGCGTATCTATAGGTATAGGTATCGATGTGCAACTGCATGCCTATGTTAAAGTGATCCTGTTATTGAAGTTCACACCTAAAACAGAACTTTACTTGCCCATACCCCCACAAGTGATGTGACACTTTTTCTAGATCTTTGCACACTTTGATTGGATGTTGTGGGATTACTTACCTTCTGTACACTCCCAGCAGTTTGTTCAGCCTGGCACCCAGCAGATGCTGAAATTGTAAACTGAGCTGCACATGCAGTCAAAAAGATTGAGAAAAGAAGACATATTAAGGCACATAACGTTGGCATTAGGGATAAGACGAAAACCCTCCCGTTCGGTTCGCACCAAAACCTTCGAACGGACCGACCGTTCGTGCGAACATTTAGAACCCCATTGACGTCTATGGGACTCGAACATTCAAATTCAAAAGTGCTCATTTTAAAGCCTAATATGCAAGTTATTGTCGTAACACTTCTTTGAGAACCCGGGTCTTGCCCCAGGGAACATGTATCAATGGAAAAAAAGTTTTAAAAACTGTGTTTTTTCTGGAGCAGTGATTTTAATTTAACATGATTTAACATGAGTTCGACTCGAATACGAAGCTCATCCCTAGTTGGCATTACCAAACCACAAGTACCTCTTTTTTACCAGTAATGAAAACTCTCCATCTCCAAGTCTAGCCAGAATGGATCACATGGTCACTGACTACCAATCATTACAGCAGCCATTTTATTGTTTTTGACCCCAGAGCTTACATTTAAGAGGACCTGTCATGCTTTTTACAATTACAAGGGATGTTTAAAGGATTAAAAGTGACAACTTTTTTTAAAAAAGAACAGTGTAAGAAATAAAATAAAAGGTAAAATAAATAAGAAAAAAACGCACCCCATCCCGCTGATCTCGCGTGCAGAAGCAAATGCATACTTGAGCAGAATCCGCATATGAAAATGGTGGTCAAACCACACATGTGAGGTCCTGCCGGGATTGGTAGAGCAAGAGTAATAATTCTAGCCCTAGACCTCCTCAGTAACTCAAAACATGCAACCTGTAGAATTTTTTAAACGTCGCCTATGGAAATTTTTAAGGGTAAAAATTTGTCGCCATTCCACGAGCAGGCGCAATTTTGAAGCGTGACATGTTGGATATCAATTTACTTGACATAACATTATCTTTCACAATATATATAAAAAAAAATGGGCTAACTTTACTGTTGTCTTCAAAAAAGTGTATTTTTTCCACTTTATTACTTTAAACAATAGTGACACGAGGTATGGCTTTGAAGACACACCACCAGCTTAGCGAATAATTGCTTTAAACAGATGATCAAGACTATGAACAAATGGTAAAGATAATGATGTGGTTAGTAATCTTTGTGGTTTTGGTGAATTAAATATTTGATAGATAAAGGCATTTGATAAGCCTCAGAATATAGTAATTTGCCTTATATAGTTATTTATTTATTTTTTGTTATCTCGGACATTGAATGTGTGAACTTTATCAGAGCAGCAACAGGAAGCCTTCACTATAACATGTTAAGAAAACAAAGTTCTCTGTATACGTGAAAAAAACAATAATTGATGATTTAATCTTTCTTTAGAAAATACAGTCCTACCATTTCACACGCACATAGCCATATAAAATGCATTTCAAAGCATTTTTTTGTTTGCTGATCTGAATGCAGGTATAGTGTTTTCAATGGTAACATGCACACAGGTGCATGTCCCTACTGATCATTTGTGCAGAAAATATCGTTCCAGAAAACCTTGCCTATATGATTAGTAAAATTCTTTCAGTGAGGTGCATTTAGATAGGTTCATTGTGGGCTTTGTGAGCCCTGTTTTCTGTGGACAGGGCAGCCAACTCATTTCAATAGGCTGCTGTGTCTTCTGAAAATGCAAAGAAAAGGTCCCTGAACCTTCTCTGAAAAATCAACCTGCGCAGAAACCACAAATGCACTGTAGTTTTCAGTGTTTGGGGGTGCCATTAATTTTAGGCTTCATGTACACAAGACGTCGTTCAACTTTTCCTAAACGATTTAACTTGACAGCTAGAAATCAGTGTCCAAAAACGGACGTTTAGAAATGTTTACACGCCACGTTTATCCGCGCTTTGCATCTAGAAGCATTTAAAAAAAAAAAAAGTTTTTTTTAAATGACCAAAAACAAAAAATGCCTATAAACCAAATGCGGCTAATTGCGGGTTACTGCGTTTAGACGTGTTTGCCGTCTGAAACATCGAAAACTTCAGCACCTAAACTATTTTCTTTGCCTTCAAAAAAAAGGCCTATAAACGCAACTGCTTAAAAACGACAGTAAATAAACCTGTGTACATGTACACATAAGATAACATTGAATGAGTTCAGGGGCAGTGGAAAAAAGTGTCCAACTGCCTCTAAATGTCCGTTTAGCAGTAGCAGTGTACATGGGGCCTAAAGCAGCATGTTTTTTGTCTGCAAGTGGTTGTGGGTGCGGGAATAGGTGTAGTCCTGCAGAGGCAACCACCCACACAAGTGTGAACTTAGCCTTAGAAATTAATTGCAGGCAATTATATGTACCATACTTACAATAAATTTACTGAGTGCCCAGGGCAGAGGAGGGGCATGATTGGGGCAGGGCAGAGCTGAACAAAAAGGAACAGGTCAGTACTGGGAGGGGAGAAATGTTTAGTTTTGAATTGTTGAGGCCAGTAAATTTGTTCCCTTAGGATAAGTGGGTTGTGAGGAGTAAAGTTAAATGGGAGCCAGTTCCTGGCACAGTGAGGTGTGAGAAGAAATGGAGATGGTCAGGTCGATAAGCTCTATTCCTTGGCCAGTCAGGCAGGTCCATTATAGTCTAGGTAGAGTAAGGGCCTACCGGGTCCTCCAGTAAAGAGGGAGTCGATGTCTTGGCTCTCATCCTAGCAGTTAGTATCCAATGGAGATCCAAGGCCTGGTCACAAGGTACTAGATAAGGAAGAATTAGTGAGAGTATGCATAAGGTCTGTGCTTGGTGCTCTGTGGGACCTAATTTTGTTACAGTGAGTGAGGTAACAGGACTGGTACTCCACCAGTCCTGTTACTCCCACTCCGGGCACAGGCTCAGCATGTCCATCTTAATGCAAAAATACATGTTAAAGTGTGTAGTGACATCAGACAAATCTCTTTTCAGAGGAACTCTGGACTACATTACTGCACACAGTGGAAGCTCATCTCTAAGTTGGGGAATGCCCTTAATGTTTTGATTCTTCACATGAACATTGTCTCCTCTTGGTCCTGGGCATTGATGATGGTGTACCCCCCCATGCACGGGTGCAGAGGATGACCCGTCCTATAAATATTACATAGGCTCTGCCTCCTATTACATACATTAGCCTCCTGCTTTCTAGTAATACACCTGGGTTGCTTTAACACTCCTCAAAGCAAGTTTGTGAAAACAATCTGTCTGTGGCTCATATAGTATCTCAACCGTTGTTAGACAGAGACCTTGTAGTAACTGCTCGACCATTACTTGTGGTTTATTTACAAATCTGTTCATGTAATAAATCATGGAAGTGCAATCATGAAGGAATGTGAATGATGCATAAAAGAAAACAGCTCTGCACACTAGCCTCTCTAGCCCTGAAAAGAAAAAATCAGGACACGTCCGTCAACAGAAGCCCCAACTCTATGGGTGACGTCACTTCCCATTCATTTCACAGCCATTGTCGGACGTGTACTCAGCAGAGCTTCAGCTGCCGGAGATCGGGTTGGTTCACCTCTAGAAAAGGTATGTATAGTTTTTGCATGGACTTCCACTTTAACTGCTTGAACACTTCTGAAAAGAGAACCTCTATCCTAGAAACATATATTCACCAAGGAAACTCACTATAATGCCCAGTACACACAATCAGAATTTCCGATGGGATAAAATTTTCCATTGGAATTCTGTTCAAGCTGTCTTACATACACACTGTCAGACCAAATTCCGCAGTAACGTAAAACACTATGACGAGCCGAGAAAAATTAAGTTCAATGCTTCTGAGCATGCGTCGACTTGATTCTGAGCATGCATGTTTTTTTCTCCGTCGGAGTTCCACACAGAGGATCGGAATTTCCGAAAAAAATAAAACCTGTTCTATTTCTAAACTCTGACGGAAAAAAGCCAGATGGGGCCCACACACAGTCAGAATATCCGATGAAAAAATTCAGTCTGACTTTTTTCATTGGAGATTCCGATCGTGTGTACAAGGCATACGATTTACCAGATCCCTAAAAAAGACCAAAATATTTTCTCAACAGCTTATCATGCTTTCACTATCTATTACCTATAAACCAAAGGATAATTAAGGGTAACTTTTGGATAATTAGGAGTAACTTTTGTTTCTCAAATGTACACTCTGATGGAGAAATTGTCATGACTCACTAACACATAAGAATGTATCTATGAGGGGCTATATAAAATAATTGCAGTCAACTAAGCAAACACTGCAGGATTACCTACTCTTGGTTTTATGCATCATCACATTCTTTTACTGTTATTTGGTAAAAACTGGTTTTAACTCATTTCCCAAAGAGGGGGCTTCCCAATATTAAAGGTGTGTGTGTATAAATAAATAAATAATAATAATTAAAAAAAAAATATATATATATGTAGCCCTGTTGTTGATTTCAGCTCCTTTAAGAGAAAAGATATTGCAGCTGCAGGTGGAGCCGGAGAGCACAGCTTTGTGGGGATTGTAGACACAGCCACTGAGGAATTACAAATGAAAATGGATAATTAGACTACAGTTCCCAGAGTGCTACAGGAGAAAGACAGGAAGTGATGTCAGGTACAGACAGGACGTTCCGGGTGAGAGGGGAGTCGGATGTGAGGAGACAGAGAGAACAGACTGCTGTCGCTTGGGGGTGCCGCCTGTTTGTGGAGAGACTGTGCTGACTTGTCACACGTGCCTTCCTGAAGTGACATCTGCTACACAGGGTAAACGGCTGTTTGTTCCTGGCTGGAAGAGGATCCTCTGGGGCTGTGAGTAAGGTGCCACCCTGCTGAGAGGACACTGCGGGGGCGACTCGGCCCGGACGGACGCCAAATTTGATGACCAGAACCCCTGATGACATCAGACTCCAGCTCCTATATACAGCTCTTCATCGCAGAAGATAATTGCTGACATCCCTGCCGGCTACAGACGGACATCTCCCTCCGTGGACCGGTGAGAGGCCTCCGGCCCGTTGTCATTAACCATACACACAGATTTTTACCGTTCATATTGGGCCCCAACGTTGGCTAGCTGAAGAAACTACCACTGGCCAGTGGGTTAGGTACCCGGGTACATTGGGACTAAGTATATATATATATATAAGTTCACAGTTAGAATAACCGCATTTATCGTTCATCACTGTTATGCTGGTGTCTCATATGCAGTCTCTGTGTTATGCTGTGTAGAGATAAATGTTGATGTTGTATATTGCTATTCAGATTATTATATATATATAGTAAATAGTTATTTAAACTCTCACAAGGTGTGCTGGTGTGCTGTGGATTCATTATTTGTGGTGTGTCACAGAGGTAAAACAGAAGACCCGATCATCCAGCGGCTCCTTCGGGGGTGAGCGCTACATATATATATATACACACAGTATATACCTTCCAATTTTTGGAGATGGGAATGAGGGACACCTATCAGCAAAAAATTGTAGGCATGGACTTTTTTCAACCTTACCTACTATGTAACTATATATGACCTGCCAGGCTCCCTTAATGAAGAATTATACAAAAAAATATTAGCTAAGTGCCTTTTTTTTATCACTACTATTCCTTTATATTGGCTTTTGACATTTACAAATGCAGGAATTTATAAATTGGATGATAAATTGAAAGATAAATAGTGCATTTTATATACAACTATATAGATCTGACCAAAATGGACAAATGGGCATGAGTGGGCAAAGACTGCTTTTAAAAGTAAGGGCAGAGAGATCAGAGAAAACACCACATCCCAATATAATCATATGGGTAAAACGAACAAACCTGTGGACTTTTTAGGTGTCAGGTCAAAAAATAAATTATAATTGATAAAATGTTATTAATTTTATTACAACAATAAAACATGATAAAAGATTCCTTTTTATATCATTTGTTATATTCAAGGCATACACATACACTACCACTCTGCATGTTTCGCTTTGAAAAGCTTCATCAGAAGCTCCAGGTGTACTGTATTGTAAAAAGAATGCTTTTTTTCTTCTTTTTAAATCCTCATTGAGCACAAACAGCAGTGCGACATCAAAACGCTGACATATTTAGACAAAAAGCCTTCCTCGTAGCATAAATCTGTGTATCCCGCTGAAGTAAGGTATGGTGTACTGTATTGTATGCTATAAATTACAAAGAAGACAGGAATACATTTCATGATAGAATATTGCATCTATCACATTATTGGCATACAGAAGTATACATATTTCATTAATATTATTAAAGTAGAATTTTAAAGTAATATGCAAGTGTGAGATAAAAAAAGAACCTACCGGATATATTAAGACCTAAATTTGATAAAATGGACAGCATATATCCTAAAAGATTTCAGTAGATGCCTTGTTTCTTTTTTATCTCAGACTTGCATATCACTTTAAATCTTTGTAAAAATGTAATATTTATACTTCTGTGTGCCAATAATGTGATAGATGCAATTCTATCAAAAAACAAATCATGAAATGTATTCCTGTCTTCTTTGTCATTTAGGACAAAGACTGTCCTCACATTCACATACGCTATACTACATTTATGTGAATGAGGCATAATTAAGTTCAGTGATTGGACTTGCAATAGTGTGAATGGACATCTTGCAATCCTGTCGCTGGAGAGTTGCTATCAGCTATGCAATTGTTAGTATGTATTTTCCATAGTGCAGGTTCTAAAGTTATCAGTGCGGCATGCAGCACTGAGCATATCACCATCACTGCACAGCTCCTCTCAGCTCAGAAAGAAACTAGAGGCAAATTAATAGAAAATAGAAGCAATGCATACACAGTTTCAGGCCCCATATGTTTATGAGACTGCTGACTGCACATGACCCTAATGTCCGCAGTTCTGTAGAATGTTACCCCTTGTGCTCACAGCAATTCGCTACACCAGCCATAGCAGGCATCTCTTCTCATCGGCTGCTTGCAAAAGTAAACCTGAAAGTGCCTCGGAAAGTTTGGAAAATAACTTAGTAGCTAGTCCCCTTATTAGACGGGAGATGTTGTGCGACAGGAAGTGGGAGCTGGAGCCGGAGTCGGGGGCGGAGCTGGGCTGGGGCAGAGCTGATCCTAAAGCGCTTGCACATTGGTAGTTTCTGTGTACTGTGGGTGCCTGCACAGCAGGTCATTAGGTCCTAGCATTTAATGACTAAGAGGAAAAGTGGGCAGGGGGGTTGGAGAGAGAAGCAGACAGCGCAGACAGCGCAGTCATGCTGGAATCGTCAGTGGGCACAGTCCGTGTGAGAGAAGTCTTTGCATTCACTGAGCATACCACCACTAAGTGGAGCCCACTGCTGCTCTGGGACTTCTGCCTCCGATCTGCCGGACCCTGGGACTAACTTGAAGTCATGATAATGGCCCCTACATATTCTCATTAGGAGTGCAGTTATAATTTTGATGTCAAATTTCAATTTAGTTTTAGTCATACTCTTTTGATTTAAATGCCATTTTAGTTTAGTAGTATTTTAGTCATCTCAATTGTTTTAGTTTTAGTCGTATTTTAGTGGACCAAAATAGCATCCATTTAGTCTATGGGCCAGATTCATGAAAGGTTACGCTGGCGGATCGAGTGATCCGCCAGCGTAACAGTGGCTTTGAGCCGGCGTTTCTGTTTTCTGTAACCAGAAAACAAGAAACGCCGGGTTGAAGTTCCGATGCGATGAGCGTAACTGAGTTTCGCCATCGCATCGTTACTTCAACTTAAAAATGGCGCCGGGGGCGTTCCCGCCGATTTACGCTCAAAAAATATGTTAATGAGCGGAAATCGGCAATTCACGATCGAAATCCGGCGCGACGCAGTGACGTTACGACGTTTCCGGACGGGATACGCGGCGCATAGTTATACCTACATGGGGTTGGAGTATCCTATGTTAGGTATAGGCGTCGTCATCGCGTCGGGAAAAAAAAAAAAAACGTCGCTTGCGTAAAACGGTCATGAATGGGAATGTGACGTCATTGACGTTCATTCACAGATTTTGGAGCATGCGCACGGGGATGTTTTGACACTCGACGCATGCGCAGTACGTCGGCGGCGGGATCGCGCGTAGTTAGCATACTACACGCCCCGTACCCGCGACATTTGAATTCCGCCGGCTCATTTGCGATGCGCTGCCGCAACTTTAGGAGCAAGTGCTTCGTGAATGACAGCACTTGCTCCTAAAAATTCGGCAGCGCAACGCAAATCAGAAGCGTTACTCCAGAGCAAAGATGCTCTGGAATACGTGAATCTGGCCCAATATGTCTACAATCAAAAGAATACCGCTGTCATTCTTTAATGCTAACTTCTTAGGGAATTTAACTTTCACAACTGATTTACCGCATGCAGTATTTTACCATATTTTATTTGCCATTATTTAACTCTTAGGCCACGTACACACGATCGGTCAAAATCGATGAAAACGGACTGAAGTTCAGTTTCATCGGTCCAAACCGATCGTGTGTAGGCCCCATCAGTCAGTTGTCCTTCGGTCCAAAAACAGAGAACTTGCTTTAAAATTGAACCAATGGACGGCTGACCGATGGGTCAAAACCAATCGTTAGTATGCAAAGGCATGCTTGGAAGCATTGAACTTCGTTTTTTTCAGCACGTCGTGTGTTTTACGTCACCGCGTTCTGACACGATCGTTTTTTTAACCGATGGTGTGTAGGCACATCAGACCGTCAGTCTGCTTTGTCGGTTAGCCGATGAAAATGGTCCTTCGGACCGTTCTCGTCGGATGGACTGATCATGTAAACGCGGCCTTTGTGAAATGACCCCAATGTCACTATAATAGTATCTCACTTTTTTTTACCTTTTGCCAGGGTCCCTTTAAAATTGTAAAAATTTAGTTTAGGAGAAGATTTTTTTCTGTTGTATGAGGTGGTATCAAAATCTTTAGAGACTAGTTTATACACTGTCACCTTCAAAATAGTGCCCTTGCACAACAATACAGAGCTCCCAGCATTCTTGAAACGTCTGGAATGTGTTCTGAAAGTTTTTTTTTTTTAAGTTTATCAAGCACCTTCTGCGATTTGCGCTAAATCTTGGCAGTGTCAAAACAGCGAACTTTGAACTGGATCTTCATCTTTAGGAAGAGGGCGAAGTCTGCAGGAGCCAAATTTGGCATGTAGGGTGGGTGGGAGGGTGAGATCATGCTGTTTCCGGCGAGAAACTCACCTTTGTTCTAACTTGCTGTCCATGATAAAAATAGCACCAGTTGCACAGCTCCCGACATGCACAGGACGATGTCTTTTGGCACACTAACTTATGAAGGTCAGTGATCCTTGTGACTGTTCATGCAGCCTTCTGCTGCCATCTGTTGGCATGTTACAAAACTAATCTCTGAACTTTTTGATACCACCTCATATATGTCCCTGATGGGGTGGTTTCTCCATCTTTAATTATTAGAAGCAAAATATTGTTTTACAAAATTATTTTATTTTCTTATAGTATACATTTTATTTTATAAATTGCCCTGTTTAAATTGGCAATACAATTATTTTTCCAGCACAAAGAAGTATGTTAATGTTATTTGCATTTTTTTTTTTTTTGCACATTTTCTTGTTATGCAACATTGAAATAAAAGGAACAAACAAGATGAATGAAAAAATATATAGATGTTTATATTGTATGGTAAAAACACAAAATAATGCAAAACAGAAATAAAAACCTGCAAAGAAGTAATAGCTAAAAGAGAATTGAGTTTATTAGGGCTTACTATGATTAAATAAGTGTTAATAAGCAGCTAAATAGAATACATTTTATAAAAAGAAAAAAATTAAAGCGGTTGTATACCCAGAAAAAAAACTACAAGACAAAAGGTATTATGAGCTAGTATGACTACCATACTAACTCATTATCAATTACTTACCTTAGATTGAAACCCCCGCAGTGGTCCTCGGATACGTCCTCTGGGTATCGCTGCTCCGGGGCTGTGACTGGCCGAAGCGGCGATGACGATCCCCGAGCATGCGCACATTTCCGGCACTTACCGGCAGGCTCCCATTCAAGAGCCGGCACTTTCAGTGCGCCTGCGCCATTGTCTACGGCACGCAACGCCATGGACATCGGCGCCTGTCATTTCTGCAAATATCTCCTAAAACTTTTAGGTTTGGGAGATATTTGTTGCACCTACAGTTAAGCCTTAATGTAGGCTTACCTGTAGGTGCAAGTTGTTCAAAAGGGTATACAACCACTTTAAGTTGTAAGGTTTCTTTAACCCTTTCCCTACCAGGACCTACAACACTGCCCCCAGGTGGCTAAGTCCTTGCGCCGTACGGACTAGATATGTGCATTCCCGTTCGTATGAATGTTATTTTCGTACGAAAATGTTCATTTTTGTACCCGCGGGATAATGTGTACATACGAAGAAATTAAAGCACCAAAATACGAAAACGACGGGATTACGAATGAGCCGCATAACGAACAACCGCAAATACGAATGAACGATTCGACGAGAAAAAAAAGACAAAACGAAAACGGCAAAAGAACGAAAATTACATCTATAACAAAAAATTGGCATTCTGTATTTTGTTTGAATCCTTTTTCTGTTTGTTTTCAGTCGTATGTTCATTGTTCATATGACATCTATAACAAAAGATCTGCATGTTGTATTTTGAATTCCTATTTTCTGTTCGTATTTTGTATTCAGAATGCAAATCTTTTGTTATAGATGTCATATGAACATACGACTGAAAATGGCAAAAGAAAAGGGTTTCAAGATACAGAATGCAAAACATTGACGAAAATTATTGTCTAACAAGTAACGAACATGAATTAAACAGAATAACAAACCATCCTGCATGTACGAAAATAAAACATTAACGAAAATACGAAACGATCGGAATCCAAAAAAATCATGTCGTATGAAAAAGGAACGGAAACAAACAGGAAAACGGGCGTCTTACGAAAAACGAAAGGAAACGAAAAAACGGAATGATACGAAACGGAACAAAAAAAAAACACTTTAATGACCATAAACTTATAGTAGAATTGTTTGGGGGTCTTTTATAAACTCTGAAATACAGTAGGAAAAAAAAGCAAAGGAAAAATTACAGAAATGTTCTGGCCACCTGAGTGTACAAAATGGAACACAGGGCCTGGCAGCAAAAGGGTTAAAGAGTACCTTCAGTCATTTTTTCATCTTTCCATCTATTATATCTTCTGCCCTTGTTTTAAATTTGGATAGTAAAACATTTTTTTTCTAAGGCCGCGTACACTCGATCGAACATGTCCGCTGAAACTGGTCCGCAGACCAGTTTCAGCGGACATGTTCGATCGTGTGTACGGCCTATCGGATTGTTTTCCAGCGGACCAAAGTTTTTAAACATGCTTTAAAACCTGTCCGCTGGAAACCTGTCCGTCGGACAGGTTCGATGGTTAGTACACAAAATCATCGCACCAAAAACCTGCGCATGCTCAGAATCAAGTCAACGCATACTTGGAAGCATTAAACTTTGTTTTTTCATCACGTCGTTGTGTTTTACTTCACCGCGTTCTAGTCTGATCGGATTTTGGTCTGATGGTGTGTACGCACATCAGACTATCAGACAAGTTCAGAGTTGTCTCATGAAAACGGTCCGTCGGACAAGTCTCATCAGACATGTTCGAGCGTGTGTACGCGGCCTGACAGTAAATACCTAATACAGCCAACTTCCTGTTTCTTGTCTGGTCATTAGCCTAGGCTTATGAAACCATGCACAGCTCTCACACTCTTGTGAGAGTTTGCCAGGAAGGGATTGGGGTGTGAGTCATAAGAGGGACAATGAGAGCTGCAGTGCTGTAGAGGTGTGCCTCTGTGTGTCTGTGTAGATTCAGGAAGTGAACAGGCAACAGTTTCAGCTGCCCACAGTTAAAATGGTTGAAGCCAGACTCAGTGGAGGGAGATTTATGCAGCATATTTGGCAAGTACAGAATCACTGTATATACAGTATAAAATAATATGCAAAGTGGTTGGAGGGAAGCCTTCAGAATGGCAAAGATGTTTTTATTACAAATTATGTGAGCAGACTGCAGTTCCTCTTTAAAAATGCCAGATCCCCTATGCACCCATATAGTATCCATGTTCTTTTTTTTATAAAAAATGTTAAAGCTTTCCAATAAATCTACAGTCACTTACTTTTCTTGTCTAAATCCACGTTTCCAGACATTTCCATTAGTAGTGTCTTCCTCCTAAACAGACGTTAGGTCATGACACAGGAAGGAGTTGATCAGCTGACATAATTAGCACACACCCTGCATCATCCACCCTCCCATTCCCAGGTGTACGTTTTTGCTTAAATAAAACACAATCAATCAGTGATCACCCTTCTCACTAAATACACAATATACAATCAGATTGCATAGTGTATGCCCATCTTTATACAAGTACACAGGAGTGAGTGGACAGAAACACTGAGCTGTCCACCCCCATTCACAACTCTGCACAGCGGGAACTCACATTCCCACCTGAGCTTTTTTTTTGTGATGAGGGGAGGGGTTTTGGAACAATTTTACTCATCACTGATAGGGCAGCCCATCCACCTGAATGGGCTGCTCTACACACAGCAATTGCCCCAAAGAAGCTTTAGAACTTTTTTTTTAGAGTGGAGCTTGTTATACTTATTGTGGAGACTAAGGGGGTTAAACCACTGCATTGTGTAAAAAGGCTGTTTGATCATGTATACACAAATCCTCCCCCTCCTGCACTGTCCCACTAGACAAGTCTAGATAAGAAACAGTGAGTGGAATTAGGCTGCACATGCTCAGTTTGGTCTCTAATGCTGTAGAGAACATTTCCTGTTTGATCAGAGCTAGGCAGGTCACATGATATTAATAGCACACATTTGGGCGTTTATACAGATCCTAAATGACAGCTTAGTCCCTCCCTCCTCCTCCTCCATGCCCAGTAACTAAAAAATAACACAGTAGGTTGGATGTCACATCTTCCAAACACCTGCATTGACAAAGCAGCTTATTCCAATGTTGAGAGGACAAGGGTCTCTTCCCCACAAATGTGTGGTGGTGGGTAACGTGGTCTGTGGACGGGGGCATATTGAAATATGGTTACAGCACACACACACACAAAAATGACATTTAACACCTGAGCAAAATCAGAAAATATGGGGATTTAGTAAAATCATATGGCTATATAGTGCTAAGCCCACTATGTCAAAGTACCCCAATATCAGTGGGTCCTACACTATCCATAGAAGATCCTGCTTCTCTGAACCATGGGAGAAATACACTTATCTATATGGGAGAACTAAAGGACTCCTCCTATAACACAGGTGGACACTAATAAGAGGCAATTATTGGGGGGGGGGGTTCTCCAACCCAAAGGGATTTGGTCAGAATCCATACACTGTGACTAGACAGACAACGATTTGGGGGGCACACTCTAAAAAATACATTAAAGATGGTGCAACCATAAGACCATACAGCCAGAAAAAGGTTTTTAAATAGCCTTGCAGGAGTTAAATGTATTTTTTGTATGTGTGTTTGTATATTGAAATATGGAACACTATGTTAACCATAAAGATGCCACGCCAGGTGAATGATTAAAGTGTTACTAAACCCACAACCATAAAATCAGTCTATATATGCATTAAAGCATGCTTTTTATACTCCTTAATGTGGAACCTAAGGGGTTAATCCTCTGTATTGTGTAAAATGGCTGTTCGATCCTGTCTGCTCTGATCTTCTCATTCTTCTACTGACTATAAAATATAACCTGATATTTACAGAGCCTATAGAGTCAGGCTGCACATGCTCAGTTTGGTGTGTTCCTAGAGATTTTTTTTTTCTTAGGAGTGTGCATGGGATCAGCACAGGGCCAATCAGAACTGTCCAGACAGAGTGTCAGGAATCCTGCATTCTCATAGGACACTCCATTCTCATAGGACAATCGTGGGAGAAATGAAAACTCCTCAAGCTTTACTAGGAACTGATAGAAGTCACATGATAGCTATATACAGCTGATAAGAAACGATATTTAGTAGTTTGGGCGCTCTTCCCCAGCAGCCAATCAGGAGGGTTGAGCCTCGCTGTGCATGCTGGGGGAGGGTATTCATGGGGCAGACGCCATTGTTCTGGGTTCTTCTTCGGGGTGCGGCACCCACCTTTAGGGTGACTGCGCATCACGGTGTCCCGGCGTAATGGCCTTCCAGACCGGGGTGCGCGTGCCACGCAGTGTTCCTGGTTCCGGGACCATGTTGGTCCGGGACATTTAAGATGTGGCAGGGAGCCCAGTAGTCGACTGGGTTCCCAATCCTGAAGATCCCAATCGAGTTATCTGTTCGGTGGGGAGTCCATATAAGGGGAGCCAATGAGAGGCTGGCGATCCAATAGGGTCTCGACAAACCACCGGGGATCAAGGTAGCCGGACACTGAGAGACTGGTCACCTCTCAGTCGGTATCTGAAAACTATCTGAAGGAGATCCAGATGCAGAGGCTTTTCCCTGAGTTAATTTCAGGAGGGTTTGTGGCAGAGACTTTTCCTTCAAGTTTGAGCGATACCCTGGCTGCGAGGTCAGTAAACGTGGGCCTGTCCAGGTATGCTATACCCACTCTGGCTAGAGTGGCAAAGAATACAAAGTATTGCTGGGAGCAGGACTGTTTCTTTATTGTTGCGCCTGAGTCAGCTACTTTTTCTTTTACTTCACCTCTACTCTTCATCACAAGTTTTAATGTTTTTACCCAGCTGGGTAATAAAGAGCACAGCAAAAGACACCCGTCGTGGACATTTCATTACTGCTATATGCATCATACACCCTAGGATGGCGGAAGAGTCACAAGGTAACATGCCACCCAAAACAAACCAGCAGCTCCTCCCGGGGTAGTGCTACCATAGTTACTAAAGTAGTCCCATTTCCATGTTCTGTGTACTGTTTGAGACCAGATACTTAAGAATGTTTTTGAGTCCATTTAACATTTTGCCATATCGCCCAGTCCTGATGAGGGGGATTGTGTGGTTTACAAAACATGCTGGCTTTTGCCCTGCTTGTTGTAACAGTTGCACTAAAGAAAACTTTGGACCACTTTCCTTGACCTATCACACTTAGATTTCTCAATTTGGGTGAACTTGCTCCCCTGGGGAGGCCTCCGTCTTTTTGGTGAGCTGCCGAACAAAGGCCAGTTTGGCTCAAGTAATGATTTCATCTGTGTATTTAGCCGTTTCCCTAGAGTTTAGCTTCAACTCTTCTTGACTCTATCCAAAATTAAAAATGTTAATGTTAGGTTAGTTAGTTAAGTACAATGAAAGTGTGTCCCCACCAACCCTCTTCAATTTATTGTATATACTTACCTGTCCCAACACTGAAGAGATATTGGCTTGGCATCCTCCTCAGCATTGCACATCTCTTTTTAAAATCATATTAGTTGGGTCCCTTGCATTGGCTCCGATGTCGATTCTGTTGGTACTGAAACCTTAAAACCTAATATACTGTATCTTCTAATCAAACTTACATACTGTATGTAACATGATTTTAGCGCTTCCAAAGAAAAGCTTAGTTAGTCATAGTGATTTAGGCAACACATCATTTAAAAAATACTAACCTACATTTGGCCATGAAGGTTCAAATTAGCCTGATGATTAAGAGATTAATGCATTTTTTTTTAGAACTGAAGCCCTGTGGACAAACTCAGCGTGACTGTGAAATTACATGTAATGAAATTGTCACTTCTCATAAGCAGTCCAGTTATTACCATCAAGGAGTATTGTAATTGTCCTCTAATTTATTAAATTATATTCTCAAGCGTCCTTGTGGCTGAAGTGGTGGGGTAGTATAAAGGTGTCATTTATAGAGTGTCTAGCACTTTAGTTAAACTGCCACAATAATATCATTGCAAGCCGTCTGAAAGGATTACAGTCCTTCTGAGAAAATTATATGGTTAAATTGATAAAGCTCAGATTTAAATTGATATATTAATATCTAGGAATTGCTTTCGGAGAAGGCTTGCTAAATAAGCATCATGCAGCCAATTCTGTAATAAAAATATGGAGAATTTTTGCTACAACTTTTTTTATATATATTTTTTATAAGTTAGTGTTTAAAAGGGGCCACAGACCTGAAATTGATATTCTAAAATAAAGAGGATTTACACTGTTCAAGATTCTGCATAACAAACAAATTAAAAGAAGTCTTCCCAAGAATCAAACATGTAAATTGCTGTGACCCATCTCTTTTGTGAATAAAAATATATTAGTCAACATATGGGCTCCAAGCTTACCCCACAAGTAGCTTAATCCCTTACCCACATAGTTTTAGTGCTAATATCACTTAGAACAGTCAGTGGTGACATTGGTGTCTCCTCTACAACTACCTGCTTGTTGTAGGTAACCACTTACTATCAATGTAATTAGGCCCTTTTGCACTGATCACTAATATAGAGGGACCTTTTCCCTCTGACCACCAATGTTATGCCGTGTACACATGACGAGAAAAACGACAACGTGAAAATCAACGAGAGAAAATAGAGCAGGTTCTAAATTTTTAACGGCCATTTTTCTTGTCGAGAAAAATGCTCTGGAGCCTACACATGACCGTTTTTCACGACCAATTTAAAAAGTGCAAAATGAAAAGGAAAAAAGTTGCGCTGCTAGTATTAATTTGTGTAGCTGCCAGCACAAACAGTGAAACAATCGGTGAGTGAACAATAAAAGAAAAAACAAGTGCGGCGCTGAAAAGGTATAACAAAGTGATAATCAATCAATTTGCATGAATCACACCCAAATGGGTGGGACTATATAGTGATGAATGAACAAATTACAGTACATAAATCATGAAGTAGTGCTAGGGATATTATACTCTCAACCACTTAAGACCCGGACCAAAATGCAGGTAAAGGACCTTGCCCCTTTTTGCGATTCGGCACTGCGTCGTTTTAACTGACAATTGCGCGGTCGTGCGCTGTGGCTCCCAAACAAAATTGGTGTCCTTTTTTCCCCACAAATAGAGCTTTCTTTTGGTGGTATTTGATCACCTCTGCGGTTCTTATTTTTTGTGCTATAAACAAAAGAAGAGTGACAATTTAAAAAAAAAATGCAATATTTTTTACTTTTTGCTATAATAAATATCCCCCAAAAATATATAAAAAAAATTTTTTTCCTCAGTTTAGGCCGATACGTATTCTTCTACATATTTTTGGTAAAAAAAATCGCAATAAGCGTTTATCGGTTGGTTTTCGCAAAATGTATAGCATTTACAAAATAAGGGATAATTTTATTGCATTTTTATTAATTTTTTTTTCGTGACTGCGACATTATGGCGGACACTTCAGACAATTTTGACACATTTTTGGGACAATTGTCATTTTCACAGCAAAAAATGCATTTAAATTGCATTGATTACTGTGGAAATGACAGTTGCAGTTTGGGAGTTAACCACAGGGGGCACTGTGACTTTGAGTGTTCCCTGTGCGTGTTTACAACTGTAGGGGGGTGTGGCTATAGGTGTGACATCATCGATCGCGCCCCCCTATAACAGGGATGGCGCGATCGATGCTGCGGCCACAGAGAAGCACGGGGAAGCCGTGTTTACACACGGCTCTCCCCGTTCTTCAACTCCAGGGACAGATCGCCGCACTGCAGCGGCGATCGGGTCCGCGAGTCCCGCGGTCCCGGTCCAGTAGCTTCGGACCGGGTCACGGGAGCGCGCCGCGGGCGCCCGCCCGTGACCCACGGCTGGGTACTAAAACCAATGTATATATACGTTGATGTGCCCAGCCGTGCCATTCTGCCAACGTATATGTGCAGTAGGCGGTCCTTAAGTGGTTAATGTGCACATATCAAAGTGTTAAAGAGCATGTAGGAAGTCTTTCCAAAAAACAGTGTATAAACAGCGATGAGTTATCGGATTGCTTTATTAACAAAATTGAGGCAATTTGGCAAAGCATTCAGCAAAACAATTGCTCTCCCAGCCCCCCCCCCCCCCCGTAGTCATTTACACAGCACCGGCAGCAATTCACCACAGTTTGGTGAGTTCACGCTGGAACCCATCTCCATTCAGACCACTAAAAATATCATCGGCACTCTGCGCAACAGCACTGCGCCAAATGATATTATCCCCACCAAACTGCTGAAGGAATGCGCCGACATCCTGGTACCTCCTGTCACGCAGCTTATCAACCAATCCTTCAGGGAGGGCATAATGCCCTCCCAGCTGAAGGAGGGCTTCATTCAACCCATCTTAAAGAAAGCCACCCTGGATCCTAAGGATCCACTCAACTGGCGCCCCATAACAGGCCTAAATGTTCTCTCCAAGGTAATGGAGAGAGCAGTGGTACAGCAGCTGCAACAGCATCTAGATACCCACAACTTACTCGACCCATTTCAATCAGGATTCCCTCCCGGACACGGGACAGAATCAGCATTGCTTAAGATATGGGACGACGTTCTCGAGGCCGCAGACGAAGGAGAATCTTCTCTTCTGGTTCTGCTGGACCTAAGCGCAGCCTTTGATACAGTTGATCACAAGCTGTTATTGACTCGGCTGGCTAATATAGCCAAAGTCACAGAAAGCGATCTACCCTGGTTCTCCTCTTTTTTGGAAAACCGATCGCAAATAGTGAAGCTAGGACCCTTCACTTCTGAACAACGCACATTATCGTGCGGGGTCCCTCAAGGATCTCCCCTGTCGCCGATGTTATTCAACATCTATGTGCGTCCTCTTTTCGAAATCATCAGCAGCCAAAAACTGCTATATCACTCTTATGCAGACGACACGCAACTGTACTTCCGCATTTGCAATAAAAAGGATCACCACCTCAACCTAGAGACATGCCTCTCTTTGATAGAGGACTGGATGACAAAGAGTTATCTCAAACTCAACGGAGCGAAAACAGAACTTCTTCTGTTTCACGCCAAGCGTAGGAATCAATCGACAACAACCTGGATCCCCCCGCCCATTCTGGGCAAAATCATCACCCCTAGCGCCAAAGTCAAAAGTCTTGGGGTCATCTTTGACTCCGACATGACAATGAACGCACAAATAGTGAGATCCGCTGACTACTGCCCCTATCTGCTGCGCCTACTACGCAGACTCACGCCTTTTATTCCCAAGAAAGACATAGCGGTCGTGGTGGGAGCGATTGTAAACTCCAGACTGGACTATGCAAATGCCCTTTACCTCGGAGTACCCAAGTACCAAATCGCTCATCTTCAAGTCGTTCAAAATACGGCCGCCAGACTTGTGACTGGGAAAAAACCCTGGGAATCAATCTCACCTTCACTGAGATCCCTTCACTGGCTACCAGTTAAAGACAGAATCATCTTTAAAGCTCTCTGTCTAACGCATAGATGTATCCATGGGAATGCTCCCCATTATCTATGCGAAAAATTAAAAGTTCACAATCCCAATCGTATTCTTCAATCCACCAATCAAAATCGGCTTCAGATACCGAAAGCCAGATACAAGTCCAAAGGAGACAGGAGATTCGCTGTCCAAGGTCCCAGACTATGGAACGCCTTACCAGCCAGCATTCGGCTGGAGGAGAACTACTTAGTCTTCAGGAGAAAGATTAAGACTCATCTCTTTTGATCTCAAAGGAGACAGGAACAACAAGCGCCCAGATGCGATTTATTTTGCATGTGCTGCGCTATATAAGTTCTTCATTCATTCATTCAAAATGAATCTTCTTAGAAAGCAAGACAGTCCTGCATCATTGAGAATTCAAATATGGGATGGGATTACACCAAACAATCCGCCTCCAAAAGCATGCAATGTAGCCAACAAATACGGCAAATGAGGGTGGCGGGGTGGCGTGACTGCATTCTCACTCTGCTCTCACGTTACTGCATGGACCTATTAAATAAAAGTAGTGTTTTTCCCCTTTAAGGGGTTTAATTCAGCCCACCATTGCTCTCCATGATCATTGCTCTCCATACAATGGCACTTGGGTATTAGATTTTTAGGATCAAGCATTCCCTAGGACTCCTCCACTCAGATAAAAGGGGACCGAAATATTGTAATATGTGAAAAACCACTTAATTTTATTAAAAACAGAAAGCCAAAAGCAAACTCACAAATAAAGTACACTAATAACCGTGAAGTGTCCCCTTATGGTAGCAACTTCCACATCGGATAATTCATCACATTTAGCCACACTTTCTGGTGGGCGTGATGATGTCACTAGGCCCTATCCTGATGCATTTTGTCACAGTCACGTGCAGGATGCCTTGAAAGTGCACAAATCACAGTATTCATTGGAGAGCCAGCCAATGTTTGTGCGCTAATATAAGAATTTTTACACTAATCTAATAGATGTGACGTGCATTACTATTGAATGATTTTTTTGCGCTACACTTTTTGATTCTTTAATATCTAGAGAGATATTGTGTGTTCAGCTGCTCAAAGGGCATCATATAACCATAACCGCAGGAAGGATAACCCATATAACCTGTCTTTTGATTCTATATTATTACAGAGGGTGCAGGAATACACATGTGTGTGTGGGCATTTTATCATTAATTATAAATTTTCTTTTTTGGGTTCTTTGTTCTGTTTAACATTATTGGTAGCCGTATTATACTGAGAGGATTGCACAGACGATACTGCCAGGTTATACTATCTCTCTAGATATTTAAAGTTTTACTAAAAATGGCAGAGCTATAATGCTCCTATTAAAATACCTGTAAATACATCAATATCCCATAGACATATATGGTGCAAAAAGACGCAAGAATAACCCATATACAGTATATATAAGGTCTCAAAAAAGTAAATAATATTTAAATAATTACCAATGTGCCAAACCATACAACAGTTTTCTTAGCGCTCCATTATGCAGAACCTTAGAATTTACATAAAAAAGTGCTTGATTATAATATACACATAATCAGTGCTTTAAAAATCTTAGTCTGTGATTACAAGTCCAATAAATCTTATTAACTATTAGGGTGATTTCACTTGTGCACCACCAAATGTTTCTACCACCTTCCCTTGTGTTGGCTCTACAATGCACCTCTTCTTTTGTGCTTTTCATCTCCCCCTTATACAGAATATGCACCAAAACTACAGTCCCCTTAAATGAATAAGTTGGTCTACAAATTCCTGTTTTTTTTTGTATCATCCAGGGTCTCTCTGCTTCTCCAACTTCGAGCCAAGACTGTGGACCCCTTATGTTAATGTTCTGGATGGCAACTGCTTATTCCCAATAACATCAAGCCAATCCTCTGCTCCCCTCCACCTCCTCAATTATGCAAATAAAACAAAGTCCACAATAGTGTAATCCTTTGTATTAGGACAAAAAATGCAAAGTATACACTTACATAAAATATGCCCTCCCTGGGACCAGGACATCATATAGGAACAATCAATGAAGCATTTCCTTTCCCGTTTTTGCCTTCTTGGAACACAGGCATGCGCTCCAGATAGCCGAAAACAAGAAATTATCTTATTTTGTACTTTTTTGATGGTTCTAAACTTTTTTGTTGTTTTTTTTTACCTTGCATTCTCTGCTAATAGGGTAAAAAATTAAACTACATATCCTACCCATTCCACATCCCTAAACACTTACCTGACTCCTGTCGAATCAGCACTGTCTTGGCTACAGCACGGCTCCTTTAACTTCCTTGTCTCACAGGAGACACTGACAGCAGTAGGAGTCATAGGTTTCTGCAGCTCTCAGTCAAACATCTGCAGGGAGGGAGAGGGGGTGTGGCTTACCAGCGCTGTGTGTGTCTATTAGCACGTGCGCATGGGACTGTCAAAGAGGAGGTAAGAGACACTTCTGTACAATATCTTTGCAAAGAACAGGAAAGCATAACCTCTTTTTATTTTAAGAAGAAAGGAATAGCCTTTAATATCACTTTAACTGAAATGTAGCTCTGTATGTAAAGCCAACCACATATTTCCTCAGATAGCATATTCTAGCAGGAGAGTTTACTAATATAAATAACTAATATAATATAATTACTAATAACAAAGAGGTAACATCATCCGGGTGCTCCCAAAGTACCATGGTTTCTAAATAAAGCCCTGTTCCATGTACCCAAAGGCATCTATATTTGCTTATTATACAGCACAGTACTGTAATGGCACATGTTGCTGCTTTTTCTATCAGTACAAACCAATGGCATTGACAGTGGAAATGTGTGGAAGTTTTTAATTATGTTACAGCATGTATCTTTCATATTGGTGGAAGTGGGTGTCTGTTTGATGTTTCCTGAGCAAAGCGATGGAAGATATAGAGGTGAGGGTGTGGGTATAATGCAACCAGCTTCAGGAAATGGTGATCACATATGGTTGGTGGCATTATACAGAAGACTGCACATGGACATAGTGAAATGAAAGGCTCAGTTCACATAGCTAACTCATCTTTATTTTTAATTAATGTTTTAGTTGAGCCCGATGACATTTAAAAATACACTTAAAGGGTCACTAAAGGAAAACATTTTTTTTGCTGAAATGAATGTTTACAGGGTATAGAGACATAAAAGTTAACCGATTCCTTTTCAAAATGATTAAAAATAGATAAAAATCAATCATATAATGTGCATGCAGGCTTGTTTCACTTTTGAACTGGCTTCATGTTTCTGCAAAGTAGAAATAGAAACACAGAACAAAAACAAACAAATCCAGAGCAGTGTTTTGTTTTTAAAATGAATCTGATTGGTTCTGGGAAGTTTTAGACACACAGTAATGACAGCTTAAACCATCGTGAGAAAGCTCCCAGTATGGTGCTTATAAGAAAACAGACAAGCAGGAAGTGTGGAGAACAGAGCAGGTTAACAGCAACTTCAAAGCAAAAACAAACAATAAGGACATGAAACCAGTACTGCAGTAAGGTAAGGGAAGCTTTTTAGCTAAAAAAAAAAATTTCTTTAGTGACCCTTTAAACAGCTTAAAATAAAGATATTTATCCTTGCCCAGGGTCGGTAGCATGAATCAGTAGAAGAGATGAGAAGGCACGGGAAATCCAAAGACTATTAAGATGGAGCCAGGTCAGTAAGAGGATCAAGCAGGCTTTCAGGAACACAAGGGTAAAGCTGAAGACCATCCAGCATAATGATACTGGGCAAGCCTTTGGTTTAAATAGGCTGCCAGAATCTGTGTGTGCACCCGTATGTCCATGTGTGTACTGTGGTGCATGCATGGCGTGTGTTCTTATTCTTGCAAGTCCAGTGACACATCTATGCTCACAAATATGGGCACAGTTGGCCTGAGATTCCTGACACTTATCATTAATAAAAATGGCCTGCATAATATGTGGAACAACTCCACAGAGCTTGATTACTTTATATTTCCAGTGGTACAGGCTCTGGTCATGTCAGACTGCTTCAGCTCACAGCCAAATTGCTTGCTGCCATCCTGCTTTTTATGTCCTTGCTGTCCTTGCTGTCAACCCTGTTACTACTGTCCCAAGCCTGGATCAGAATGGAAAGCAGAGTCAAATGACTGAGTAGAGGAGATCAGCGAGTTCTCATTCACTGTTATCCTTTGCATTGATTGAAACCAAAGTGCTCACTCTTGAGAACTTCCAGATTCTTGCTCAGTATCCCAGCAACTAGCTAGGTGAGTGGAGCCAGACCTTAACTTGCTGAACAGAAAGCTGTGATCTATTTAGTGCAAAGATGATGTCAGGGTCATCTCAACCTTTCATGAACCTCCAGACAGCCATAAACCTCCATGATAGGGATCCACAAATTCTGTCACGCAGGGACCTAAAAGTCCTTAGTAAAAATGGAAATTTCTAAACACTTATTTTTTAACACAGTGATCCACATATTGTAGTGCACCACATATTGTAGTGCACTGAAATGCACATGCATTGAGGTACGGTAGCAAGATCTATTAGGCTGCATTCACACTTCAGCATTGCTGCAAATTTTCCCGCGATTTGAAAGCCACGATGTGTAAATGACAAATTGCCGGACTCACATTTGAAAAGCCCTTCATTTAAATTACACCTCAAATTGTGGTGTGGGTCTGCCGCAATTGCTGTGCGATAAATCACACTGAAACCATGACAACACCTATTGCTGGAAGCATGTTGCCCAAAAAAGTTCACAAGCTACTTTTGGGCAACATGCTTCTCGCCATGCGTGTTACCGAGATTGCAGCACGATTTATCGCATGACAATTGCGGCAGACCTGCACCGCGATTTGAAGTGTCATTCAAATGAATGGCATCGCAAATTGCAAGTCCTGCAATTTGTCATTCACACATCTGGGCTTTCAAATCGCGGGCAGATTCGTGGCAAATCTCCCCCCGATTCAAAACACTGAAGTGTGAATGAAGCCTAAAGGTGTCATTGAAAATGTATTTCACTACAAAGCACAGCACTTTTTTTAGTGTAAGGTGCCTTTTTACGGTTATGTGTACCTTCCATTTTCTCCTCTTCACAAAAAAGCGCATTTTAAAATTTACAAATATTTGATATTTTATTAACTTACAGTTTTTTTAGTTTTTTATTTAATAGATTGTGCAATTACATTGTCAAAATAAATTAAATACAACCTTCCCCCAGACCTGGGTTTCAGGGTTAAAATACCATAAATATGTTAAACCTAACATCTAAACAGAATAAATAAACTTCTGGGTATCAGCTAACTCAAAAAAATTAAGGCAACTATTTGCATCAGCTTTTTAGGTACTGTCAACTAATCTTATTTTTGTCTGACTCAGTAGACTTTTTATGTTTTCAACTTAGTTGATTTAAGTAAAGCCAACTAATTTTTTTTTCAAGTTATAGACCATAGTGTTTTAAGTTAGGAATACAACAACATTTTTCCAGTTTATAGACCATGGGTTCAAGTAAAGCCTACTAAATTTTCCAGTTTATAGACCAAAGGTTTAAGTAAAGCCAACAAAATGTTGCAGTTTATAGACCATAGGTTTAAAGTAAAGCCAACTAAATTTTTCCAGTTTTTAGAAAAGTTTGAGTTAGGAACACATACATTAACTTATTTATTTCAAGTACTTATATAGCATCGTCATTTTACAGAGTGCTTTACATATACAGTACATTCACACCATGCCCTGCCCTCAAGGAGCATTCAGTCTAAAATGCCTAACGGCAATGCCTAACTCACATTCATACATACACATTTCTTTCTCGTACATCACGGGACACAGAGCGGCATATTCATTACTATATGGGTTATATGGAGTACCTTCAGGTGTGGACACTGGCAATCTCAAACAGGAAGTCCCCTCCCTATATAACCCCCTCCCCTAGAGGGAGTCCCTCAGTTTTTTCGCCAGTGTCTTAGGTGTTGGTCACGGAATAGCTTTGCTCCACATCCTTGGGATTAAGGGCGGGCTAACCGGATCTGTCCAAGGAGCCTCAGTGCCAAAGTGGACAGTACCCGGGCCCCAAACCGTGGGGTTTTGCCTATAATGCTCCTCTTTGGAGGGCTGGACCCTGGGCCCAGGACTTGGAGTTTGTAAAAACCATAAGTTCCTGTTTGCCAGGGTGCTATATAGGTCCAGGACAGTGGGTACCTTCATAGGACCCCAGGGCCTGAAGGTCTACTACGCTACCCACGGAGATGGGAGAAGATTGGATCAGTTTGCTGGACAAACATCCTGCAGCATGGAGCAGGTAAGGGGGAGCCTGCGGGACTTGGTTCGACAGCAGGCTCTCCGGGGTAACCTAAAAGGGGGGACAGCCTAAGTATGCTCTGCATGGGCAACCTTGCTCACTATGTCTAAGAGAGACAGGATGACACCTTTTTCCCCCATCACTAGGTTCCCCTGTCTAAGAATGTGTTGCTAGCTAACCTGCTGCTTTCTTCCTAGGACTAGTAAGGATCCCTAGGGGCCTTTTGGAGTCCTACCTGGCCGGGGGTTTGAATCTGCCGCCTGTTTCTGCAGTCCTGGGTCTCCAGCAGCGCGGCTCCTCCATGTTCCTCCTGTTCCGGCATACGCGCGCGCGCGCGTGCGCGCGCACGTCTTATAGACGTTTTTCGCGCCGTTCAGACAGGAGGGCGGGGGGGGGGCATGCCTGCGGCGTCATACAGGGGCGCGCCTTGTGCTGTTATAGATCAGCAGGCAATTTCAGTGCTCAGTCTGAGGCTGATTTCAGAAGGAGAGGACGCAGAGCGGCAGAACAGTGACTCCCGGTGGCGGAAGAGGGGTAGTACATGCTGGACTTTGTTCCAATGCCTTTTTTGTTAAGCCAAGAAATCCCCCTTTTTGCATACAGGTTGGAGGCTGGCAAACTAAGTTTGGGGTCACTGTATGTTTCTAAAAAAGAAAATATATATAATATATATTTAGAAAAAAAAAAAAAAAAAGAGAAAAACATACGAGATCCCATCAGTTTTTGGGCATTAGTGATCTATTGGCCCCTAAACTCTGGTTTTGTACTCCTGGCCACTACAGTCTGTTGTGTGGGCGGAGTCCCTCGATTTTGTATTATGGCTTCCAAAGGCTCGGGGTCAAAGGGTACAAAAAAGACCAAAAAACAAAGGGGTTCCCCTTCTGATTCTGATGATATGCCGATACTTTCCCCGCAACTTATTAACATAAAGGGTGCCTTGGATGAGCCATTAGGGGGATCTGGTGCGGAGGCTGGCCCAGATCAGCCCAGCCCTGTGTTTATCACAGAGGAGATGCTAGCCGTATCCCTAGGGGGGCTAGAAGAGAGAATAGCAGCATTGATCGCTAGAGCTATTCCTGGTAAGAAACGGGTTAGATCCCCATCACCAAGAGGTGTATCCTCAGATGCTGAGATTCTCTCTCCGGAGGAATTGGAATCACAGGAGGATCAACTAGACCTGAACCAAGAGGGTTCAGGGATTGAGGGATCTGCCTCTGAGGAACCATTTTCAGACTCCCAGACAGAAAGACTGTGGGTACAGTCTTTGACGGACATGGTCCGCTCGGCATTTAGTTTACCATTGCCAGAGCCTCAGGTTCCTCCGGTATCCTCTCTGGGCTCTTTGAAAGCTCCGTTAAGCAACGCAGTGTTTCCGGTCCATCCTCTCTTGGAGGAATTGATCTTTCGGGATTGGGTACGGCCGGACAGGATTTTTCTGCCACCGAAAAGATTTGCGGTCATTTACCCCATGGAGGAAAGATTCTCCAAGAGGTGGAGGCTCCCAATAGTGGATGCAGCCATCTCATGTGTGAATAAATCACTAACTTGCCCGGTGGAAAACATACATATGTTTAAAGATCCGGTTGATAAAAGGTTAGAGACACTTTTAAAAGCATCCTTTGCTACGGCAGGAGCAGTGGTACAGCCAGCTGTGGCTGCAATTGGTGTTTGTCAGGCGTTAAAAGACCAGACAAAAGAAATGTTAAAGGACATGCCTACCCAACAAGCAGAAGAGTTTTCTGACATTCCCAGAGCTCTGTGTTTTGCTGTAGATGCTATAAAAGTTTCCATCCAGCAAGCCTCTCGTTTATCACTATTTTTGGTGCACATGAGAAGGCTCTTATGGTTGAAGAACTGGGCGGCGGAGCCCCCATGCAAAAAGCTTCTGGCAGGGTTTCCCTTCCATGGAGGACGACTCTTCGGAGAGGATCTGGATAAATATATTCAGACTATTTCAAATGGCAAGAGTACCCTTTTACCGGTCAAAAAGACATTCCGGGGTCCTACATTTAAAAGGCAGCTCTTTCCTGTCTCGGGGCCCTCAAATTCCAGGCAGTATCGACGGCCGCCTGCACGATCCAACGTTAACAGTAGATCGCAGGGACAGGCCCCTGGGGGTAAGAGGCCATGGTATCGCAAGCCGACAAAGACAGCCCCTAAGTCTGCCTTATGAAGGGGCGCCCTCACTCTCGCGGGTGGGGGGAAGGCTTTGTTTCTTCTCAGAAGTTTGGGAAGCCAAGATCCCCGACAAATGGATCCGGGCATCTGTAACCACAGGCTACAGACTGGAGTTTCTAAGGTATCCTCCGCCTCATTTTCAAGAATCAAGGCTACCAAGGGATCCAGCAAGGAAGGCATCATTGCTGGCAGCTTTGGATCACCTGCTCTACCAGGACGTAATAATAGAGGTGCCAGCCCAAGAGCAAGGGCTAGGTTTCTATTCCAATCTCTTTGTCATACCAAAGCCCAACGGCGATGTCAGGCCAATCTTGGACCTAAAGAGGTTAAACGGTTACCTAAAGGTTCGTTCCTTCCGGATGGAATCCATCCGGTCAGCAGCCGCCGCGCTTCAGAAAGACGATTTTCTGGCCTCCATAGACATAAAGAATGCTTACCTTCATGTACCAATCTTTCAGTCGCATCAAAGATTTTTACGCTTCGCGGTGGGGCAGCGACACTTCCAATTCAGGGCGCTCCCCTTCGGACTGGCCACGGCCCCCCGGGTATTCACGAAGATCCTAGCCCCAGTTCTGGCCAATTTAAGGATCCAAGGGGTCACAGTCCTAGCATACTTGGACGACCTTTTAATCATAGATCACTCACGACCGGGTCTGCAAAAGGCAGTAAACCTCACGGTTCGGTACCTCGAAGAATTCAGCTGGGTCCTAAACCGGGGAAAGTCAGCGTTCCAGCCTACAAAGCAGTTGGAATACCTCGGCATGAGGTTAGACACAGAACAGCAAAGAGTGTTCCTGCCCCTGGTAAAGATCGAGGCTATCAAGGGGCTGGTTCAGTTGGTTCTAAACAAGAAAAAACCAACTATTCGCCTGTGTATGCGATTACTAGGCAAGCTAGTGGCCACGTTCGAGGCAGTACCATACGCTCAGATCCACACTCGCGTCCTACAGGCAGCCATTCTAGCAGCCTGGGGCAAGAGGGCACATGCCTTAGAGTCCCCTTTGACGCTATCATCAAGGGTCCGACAAAGCCTGGCCTGGTGGTTGAACCCCCAGAATCTTCTAAAGGGAAAATCCTTCAGCCCTGTTGTCTGGAAGGTAGTTACCACAGACGCCAGCCTGGCAGGCTGGGGGGGGGCGGTCTTCGAGGGGTCCTCTCGCCAGGGAACTGGGGTGAAAGCAGAGAGGCAGCTCCCCATCAATATCTGGGAGATCAGAGCTGCTCGCCTAGCCCTTCTGGCATGGACCTCCAGATTAAAGGGGTTCCCGGTGAGAATCCAGTCAGACAATGCCACGGCGGTGGCATACATAAACCACCAAGGGGGAACCAGGAGTCGGGCCGCTCAGAGGGAGGTGAGCTTGATTTTTCAGTGGGCAGAGGTTCATGTACCCTGCATTTCGGCGATATTCATTCCCGGAGTGGACAACCTGCAGGCAGACTTCTTAAGTCGCCAGAGTCTGTCGCCAGGGGAGTGGTCTCTGCATCCCCAGGTCTTTCAGACAATCTGCCAGAGGTGGGGAATGCCAGACGTAGATATAATGGCATCCAGGTTCAACAAGAAACTAGACAGGTTCGTGTCTCGAACGAGGGATCCTATGGCCTGCGGAACCGATGCGTTGGTTTGCCCTTGGCATCAATTCAAACTTCTATATGCATTCCCTCCGCTACAGTTACTCCCTCGCCTGTTGCGCAAGATCAGAGTGGAGCACAAGCCAGTCATTTTAGTAGCTCCGGCTTGGCCCCGGAGGACTTGGTACTCACTAGTCCTGAAGATGGCAGTGGGAGACCCTTGGACTCTTCCTCTACAACCAGACCTACTCTCACAAGGCCCGATCCTCCACCCTACATTACGGCGTCTAAATTTGACGGCCTGGAGGCTGAATCCCTGATTCTCAGGGGTAGAGGTCTGTCTAGGCAGGTAATCCCTACCCTGATTAGGGCTAGAAAGCCGGTCTCCAGGGTGATTTATTACAGGGTGTGGAGGAACTACGTAGGCTGGTGTGAATCCAAAAGATGGAATTCCCGCAAATATACTATTGATAGGGTGTTAAGTTTTCTCCAGCTAGGAGTGGATAAAGGCCTGGCACTAAGCACAATCAAGGGACAGATCTCAGCTCTGTCAGTGTGGTTTCAGAGGACGCTGGCCACCCACTCGCTGGTAAAGACCTTCTTACAGGGGGTCTTGCGTATTAATCCTCCTGTCAAGTCACCACTTTGTCCATGGGACTTAAATCTTGTTCTGTCATCCCTACAGAAACAACCTCTTGAGCCGTTGGCTGAGGTACCTTGATTTTACTGACTAGAAAGTCGGTATTTCTGATCACCATAGTTTCGGCCAGGAGAGTATCGGAATTGGCAGCCTTATCTTGTAAGGAACCATATCTCATTTTGCATAAGGATAGGGCGGGGTTCCGTCCTCATCCTTCCTTTCTACCAAAGGTTATATCCAGTTTCCACCTGAACCAGGATGTGGTACTTCCATCCTTCTTCCAAAACCCACCTCTAGAAAAGAGGGGTTGCTGCATACGTTGGATATTGTCAGGGCCGTAAGGGCCTATCTTAAAGCTACAGAGAAGGTTCGGAAAACAGATGTGGTGTTCGTTTTACCGGAAGGGCCCAAGATGGGTCAGGCAGCCGCTTGATCCACCATCGCAAGATGGATTAAACAATTAATTGTTCGGGCCTGCGGTTTGAAGAGGTGCCTCCTCCTTTGTCGGTAAAGGCCCATTCTACCAGGGCCAGGGGCACCTCCTGGGCAGCACATCATCAGATCTCTATGGCTCGAATATGCAAGGCAGCAACGTAGTCATCAGTCCACACGTTTACAAAATTTTATCAAGTGGACGTAAGAAGGAATGCGGATACAGCCTTTGGGCAGTCAGTACTACAGGCCGCGATTCAAGCTCCTCAGGATCTGAGGGGGCTCCCTTGATTTGATTTGAGATTTACATTTCTCGTTTAAGTTGGATTTACTAGTATCTGAGTATACCTCTAAAATTAAATCCTTCTTTGGAAGATGTCTCCCTCCCCTCATTAAAGCATTGCTTTCGGACATCCCATATAGTAATGAATATGCCGCTCTGTGTCCCGTGATGTACGAGAAAGAAAAAGGGATTTTTAAATACAGCTTACCTGTAAAATCCTTTTCTTGGAGTACATCACGGGACACAGAGCTCCCACCCCTCTTTTGGGTGACCATTTTGGGAGGCATACTGCTTGCTACAAAACTGAGGGACTCCCTCTAGGGGAGGGGGTTATATAGGGAGGGGACTTCCTGTTTGAGATTGCCAGTGTCCACACCTGAAGGTACTCCATATAACCCATATAGTAATGAATATGCCGCTCTGTGTCCCGTGATGTACTCCAAGAAAAGGATTTTACAGGTAAGCTGTATTTAAAAATCCCTTTATTAGGGCCAATTACCCTACCAGCTTGTTTTTGGAGTGTGGGAAGAAACCTACGCAGTCACTTTGTTTTAAGTGGTATTAACTTGTAACTTACTTAATTTTTTTCAGCTGGTAAAACTTATTTTACAAATGTATTTGATATATGTTTGAAGGTTTTTATATAAAAATAATACACTAATTAGTTTTTTATTAAAAAGAATGAATAGTTTCATGAAACAGGCTTTCAAAATAAATTAACATGTAGTATTTAAAAACGTATTACAAATTAAATATTAATAAAGCAGCATCAAATGTAAATGTAAACATTTAAAAAAAATACTGTGTACTTTAACTGACAATTGTGCGGTTGTGCGATGCTGCACCCAAACAAAATTGACCTTCCTTTTTTTTCCCACAAATAGAGTTTTTTTTTGGTGGTATTTGATCACCGCTGCGGTTTTTATTTTTTTGCGCTATAAACAAAAAAAGACTGACCATTTAAAAACGTTATATATATATATATATATATATATATATATATATATATATATATATTGTAACAGTAGGAGCTACTGTCACTGTAAACTAGACACAGGATTTGCACACTTTAGAGGTGCAAGACTACAGAGTGTAGATGTGGACTGGAGAAGATTGCTTTTGCAACTTTCTCCAGGTTTTGGTACTTTGTCATGGGGCTCTGTAGTATGGAGATTCCATAGTGTCTTGGGTGGGACGGAATCTCCAATCCTGTCTCCAGATCTTGTGGATGACCAGCAGGGTCTGTGCTCAGGTGAGCACAGCCCTTTATAATATTTGTGTAGGAAGATCTCATGGCTCCCAGTTGGAGACGGCTCCCAGTTGGAGACAGCAGGTCTCCAGAAGTCTGAGGCTGTAGGAGACAGCCAGAACAGTGACTGCAAGAGGCAGAGTTGTAGATGCTGACGGGAAGCATCTATGTTGAGGATTCCGCTGGTCTGGGCGACCAGGAAAACGTGCAAAGTATTGCTGCAGAAGTACTGCTACAGAGAGCCAGGTGGGCTAGCATTTTCTGTTGTATGTTTGATGGAGAAGAACCCCCTGTGTGGGAAACCTTTGTTTGGACTTTTATTTTGCCTTTTTAATAAAAAATGGGCTACCATGCCCTTAAACATACTTCCTGGCTGGAGTGAATCACTGAAAAACGCCCATACCACGAGAGCTAAACACCCCAATATTACAAGTGGTGGATTCAGCGGGCACAAGACGGTGGAATCCGAGTCCTTGCTACACAGTCAGTTCACGTCAGGAACTGTTGACTGTGTGCGGAAGTGCAGCCAGGCAAAAGGCATTGCGTGTTGCAGGTGGGGTACCTGTGAACAAAAAGTCAATTTTTTTTTCTGCGATAAACTGCTGCTAGCTGTGTGTGGCAGCCAGGCGAGCTGCATTGCACAGAAGTATTATTTGATGGACTGTTACATACAGGTGTTGCACCTGTGAGATTTTTTCCTTTTCTACTGTTGTGAACTGTGACAAGCTGCTGTGCATGCAACTGCAAAGATGAGGCAGTCAAAACACGGTGTCCTGCCTGGTGATATGAAGTCATCAGGGTTATTCTGCTGGATCTCCTGCAGCAGAGGCATGTGACAAAATTGGTCCTGCTGGAGCAACCGATTCTTGGCCTGAAGCGGCCTGGAGCTCAGCAGAGTCGCGGTGACGTCACTATGTTGCGACGACGTTTCGGAGCATGCGCCTGTGAATGGCTAAGCGCGCTCCTTTCTCATGCATGAAAACCGTGCTTGAGAAAGGCGCGCGCTTAGCCATTCACAGGCACAAGCTCCGAAACGTCGTCGCAACATAGTGACGTCACCACGACTCTGCTGAGCTCCAGGCCGCTTCAGGCCAAGAATCGGTTGCTCCAGCAGGACCAATTTTGTCACATGCCTCTGCTGCAGGAGATCCAGCAGAATAACCCTGATGACTTCATATCACCAGGCAGGACACCGTTATGCGGGAAGCCATCACTGCTGAGCAGAGGCTAGTTGCTACGTTGCGCTACCTGGCAACAGGGAGAAGCTTGCAGGACCTCAAGTCCTATCTGACAAAAAGATCGTATTATTATTAGTGAGCGAATGAATGATGATTCCTACGGCCGATTATTGTGCCCACGAACATGAAACTTGACATCTTGAACTGTACTACGTTAAAGAAAAAGCACATGCAGCACCATGATATAAATACTAATCTGAGTACACAGAAAAATTACTTACTTTTTCTAATAACTCTTTTAATTTGCTCGTATTGCTCCGGCTCCCTCAACTTGATGTCAGACCATCTTTTGCGGAGCCGTTCCTTGGATCTGCGCACCCCAAATTTGTGTCCATTATTTGGGCCTTCGCTTTATTAGGGTTTTTGTATGGGCCATGTTTAGCATCATAATCCTCCCTTTTCAATATTGCCACCATTTCAACCATCTCCTCAAATGCCATGTTTGTGGTCTTGTAGCTCCGGGATCTGGTGTGTGGTTCCGCCTGGGTTCGCTCCTCGGTTGAGGTTGCCACTTGCCGAGTGTCCCCCCATGTTGTCTTGCACTAGACGACCTAGAAGGTACAGGGAAAGTACTAGAACGAACGTCAGGGGCGGGGAAAGCGTGCAGAGCTTCACGCATGTGCAGTGTATATAACGGTAATCCGCATGGGTCATAACGACGTTCAGTGTGTAGAAGAAGGCGGAAGCAAAGAATGTGTATAACGAGAGTACATAACTCGGTGGATGAGTTTGTGGCCTATACAGTATATGGTGAGAAAGATTATTAGTAGAGGCTAGGCTTGACTGACATTAGTATTTTCGTCTTGATTTTGACTTGCAGAAATCATGCAGGTCTTCAAGGACCACGATTTCATGACAGAGTTTGTGCAAAGATGGAAGGATCTGCCAATTTTATGGCAGACAAAAAATAATCTCAATAAAAACAAAGAAGCCAGGAATGAAGCACTGGAGAGCCTGCTTGCATTTGTAAAAACCAAGATCCCCACAGCAACTATCAAGGATGTCAAGAGCAAAATTGGGACCATTAGGGGCACATATCGTTCTGAACAAAGTAAAGTAGTAAAATCTATGAGGTCAGGAGCAGCTGCAGATTAGATCTACAAGCCTAATCTGTGGTACTTCAGCCAACTACATTTCCTTGATGATCATCTGGAGGAAAGGGAATCCATTTCAACCCTTCCCCCCAGAAGTAGATCCAGCCTTCCCTGCAGCCAACCCTCCAGCCTTCCCTGCAGCCAAGATCAGCCATCTTCGGGAGGAACAACTGGAGTTCCTGGAGGAGCCTGATTGTCCCACATGGAGCCAGGTATTGTAATTTGCTATAGATTTTTTGTACTAAAAGTATAATGATGTCAAATACATGTTACTAGTGCTCAAAATTTAAGGATTGAACAAAAAGTGTTGGACATATCAATAGACAGTAGTGGCCAAAAATGATGGGGACAAGAATGAAAAATGCAGGGGTCAGAATGATTGTCTTTAATATTAATTAGCATTCAATTTGCAACTGTCATGAGGTGAAAAATGTTTGTGATAGATGAAGACCAAAATTTGACTGTGACAGACTCACCCAGGACATCCCCGGACCGTCTTAAATCTAAAATCATCCTATGTCCACTAGGGGCATAGGATGACTGAGAAATGATATCTTGGACTAACTGAGATGGGATTATTATGTAATTATTATCCACAATATATTCCAGGATATCTGTAAAGAACTATTTACTGTTTGTTAATTCTATATTGTAAGAGTGACTCATTCATACTGTTGGGACACATACTGTTAGATGCTAATGTCCTCACCTCCAGCCATCTGTCTGTTCTCTGTGCTAATTGACCCTGCTATTGTGTGAAGATGTCCTGTGTTTACACTTATGATAATGTGCATTGTATAGCAGGAGATGTGACGTCTACTCTGAAAGGTCATATCTATGAGTCGCCTAGCCTGGTGATGATTGATTAGTTAATTAGCTCATGTTAATAATAATAATGCAAGTCTTATATAGCGCTGTCTTACCCTAACTTGCCAGGCAAGCTTCCCAAGCCACAGCTGAAGCTGTAGCTCATCGGGTCTCGAGGCGCTTATATAGTGGTACTCATTTTACCGACCTCGGAAGGATGGAAGGCTGAGTGGACCCCGCCGGGATCGAACCTGCGACCCTGAGGGTTTAGATGATCACAGATTGCTGCAACGAAGCATTAGCCCGCTGAGCCATCTTACTGACTATGTTAATTTATGTTCTGGTTACCTCCTCTTTAAACTGTATTAGGGCTGTGCAAATTAACTTTTAATTAATCGATTAATCTTTAATTTTTTTTGATCGATCAAAATCTTTTTGATCGATTAAAATTCTTTTGATTGGTACTCGCCTCTCCGCCGGATTCTGGGCCTTCAGGGAGTTCGTTCGGGGATCCGGTGACGTCACGGACACCGGCCGGGTTTGCTGTGTCCATCTGAAGGGCTCCTTTGCTGTGCCTTCATATCTGCATGCCGGCGGGACCTTACTTTCTGCCACACGCAAGGGCTGTTACACTTCCCTCTATCACTTCCCTCCATCAATCTGGGATTCTACAACCACCCACTGGGAGTTGTGATAGTTCCCTTCATGGGACATCTACATGCCGACGGACTAATGTTAACCTCTCCTCATTTGGATTCAGCAGTGGCATCGTTGTACACATTTTTATACCAGTATCATACTTAGCTACATGTTTTTATGACTGCTTCTGGTACTGTTTGGTATTACTCGCACCATTTTTACAGTTTATGTGGCTACATTGATTTTATCTCCAGTGCAATATTTATTTGGTTACCTACTTGAAGACTATAAAAGTTGTAATGCTATTCCCATCGAGCGCTGCCTTTGTGTGTTTTTTGTATCCTGCTATCTATTTTTCAAGTAGCTGCACTGGGAATCAGCCTGCAAGGAGAGCAGCTAAAAGTAGTTGGATCTGTATGTGCGTTATAATTAATCGAAATTAGTCGATTAATCGATTAAAAAAAAAACGATTAATCGAACACAAAAATTTTGATCAGTAACAGCCCTAAACTGTATATAAGGTTGTATTTTTGGTTCTATTAAACACTCCATGTTTAGCAATCAAACAAGTATTGTCTCGTTGTGTGCTTGAGAGCAGCTGGAATATCTGATATCTATATCCAGACTGATAGCAAGTGGTATATGACGGAAGCACTCAAGCGGAGTGTGGGATGTCCTGTTAAATTAACTATGTACCTTTTTTATACACAGACAGAGCAAAGCCAGGTTGAGGGGGGGGGGGGGAAATTTGAGCCAGGAGAAGGCAGGCCCCAGTGGAACACAGGAGGAGGCACGGCGGAACACCAGGTTTGCAGATACTTCCTCTCCGCACACCAGCAAAAAGGGCCAGGAGGCTTATACAAATGGAGGAGGAGACACAGGCCCTAATTAGGGAGGCTACTGCTGCCCTCAGAGAGTCCCCCACAGCTGCAGAGGGATTTGCTGCCCTTTTTGCTCACAAGCTGCCAACAATGGAGATGGGCCAGCATCTTCAATGCGAAACGCTAATTTTAAAGGCAGTCAACATGGCCATGATAGGGAAGCTCGACGATTATACCGACATTGTGCAGATCGCTCCTCCTGTTCCTGCTTCTGCTCCTGCTCTTGTTCCTGTTCCTGCTCTTGTTCCTGTTCATGCTCTTGATCCTGCTCCTGTTCTGCTCCTGCCACAAGCTCTCCTCCAGGGACACAGCATCCGAAGACTCGGTTATCGAAGGCTGTAGGGAAGACTGCAGGGAAGAATGCAGGGAAGGCTAAAATGAAAACCAGAAAATAAGGATATCGTATTTTTCGCTCTATAAGACACACACTGACCATAAGACGCACCTAGGTTTTTGGGGAGAAAAACAAGAAAAAAAATATTCTGAACCAAAAATGGTGTATTCAAATATTTAATTTAATAATATTTAATAAAATGTAACAGAATAATATACCACTCTGGTACCACTCTGTTTATGTGTGTTCCACAAACAGAGCATTGTTATTTGCTATATTTGCTTGTGGAGAGAGATAAGGGGTTAACCTTCAGGGCATGGTGTGAAGTTTTCTCACCTGTAATGACATGTTAATCTGCGCTTGCTGCTCCAGCCGAGTAGGAAGGCTCTGGAGGTCCAGCAGCTGGCAGTGCATTGTGACTCCCGTCGCCATTTTGGTGAAGCCCGCGCAGCATGGTCAGGCAGAAAGCAGATACTTTTCTAACAGAGCGGTGGGTCTTGGCGGCGTCTCCTCATGTCTGGAGAGTCAGCAGGTTATAAGGGACCCAGGAGGCTAGATGGATCTTGCTGCTGGAGAGGTCCTGGGCTGTGATGCTGAAGCCGATTTCTTGGTGCAGAGTGGATTCATGCAGCCATACTGCTTGGCGGTCACACTGTAATGTAACGTGGCGGCGGGGGCGGACTTCTGGAGTGAAAAATATGGTATATGTGCTTCTCATGGTCCCAATTTTTTTCTTGACATCCTTGGTTGTTTGCTGTGGGGATCTGTTTCTGCACACATTCAATCAGGGTCTCCAGTGCTGCCTTCCTGGCTTTTTTGTTTTTATTACCTGAGTTTTTGGTTTGCCTTCAGCCTTTATTTTATTTTGAACCAGAATAAATGGATTTTTGGTTTTCTGTCAAAACTTGACCATGTGCTTTTATTAAAAATATAGAGTTTGCTAATGAGTAGGCAGGGACATTTCTAAAAAAACATTTTCAAGCTAACAAGGGACACTAACCTCCTTGTGGGTAAATAATACTAAATAATAATTTTAATTGTGGTAACTTGAAAAAAAAAATGGAAAGCAGTCTAAAATATTATCCAATTAATAACCAAAAAAGAAGATCTTCATTAACCACTTAAGCCCCAGACCATATTGCTGGTCAAACACCAGGCCACTTTTTGCAATTCGGCACTGCGTCGCTTTAACTGACAATTGCGCAGTCACGCAACGTTTCTCCCAAACAAAATTGGCATCCTTTTTTCCCCATAAATAGAGCTTTCTTTTGTTGTTATATGATCACCTCTGCGTTTTTTAGTTTTTGCGCTATTAACAAAAATAGAGCTACAATGTTGAAAAAAATGAATATTTTTTACTTTTTGCTATAATAAATATCCCCCAAAAATATATATAAAAAACATTTTTTTCCCTCAGTTTAGGCCGATATGTATTCTTCTACATATTTTTCATAAAAATAAATCGCAATAGGCGTTTATTGATTGGTTTGCGCAAAAGTTATAGTTGGGGATATTTGGCATTTTTTTTTTTTTTTTTTTTACTAGTAATGGTGGCGATCATCAATTTTTATCGGTACTGCAACATTATGGCGGACACTTCGGACACTTTTGACAAATTTTTGGGACCATTGGCATTTTTATAGCGATCAGTGCTATAAAAATGCATCGATTACTATAAAAATGCCACTGGCAGGGAAGGGGTTAACACTAGGGGGCGAGGAAGGGGTTAAGTATGTTCCCTGGGTGTGTTCTAACTATAGGGGGGGTGGGACTGACTAGGGGAAATGACAGATCGCTGTTCATACATTGTATGAACAGACAATCAGGTATTTTTCCCCCTGACAGGACCGGGAGCTGTGTGTTTAAATGAAGAACAGCAAGAAAAAGTGCAAAACCAGTCGAGCCACCTGCTGGCCATCTCTTTTCACAACTGGATTCCCTGCATGCATTACAGCTTCTCCTCTGCTGCCTACTTTCAAATTCAAAGGATTACATGGTACCTCGCAGCCTGCAAGCCTGTACTGACTCGGCCTTCTGATCAGTGGCAGTACATCCATAAGGGCACACAGGGGCTGCCCCCTCTCTCCAGCCACCCCCTCCATGACCAAGGGATAGATTCATGCATAGCATGAATCTGTCCATGGCCGCCGCTGCCACCCCCTATTCAGGCGCACAGACCCTTTTTGGGAGCCGGGCGCCCGAATTACAGCAGCGTGGGATGTTTTTAAAGCACCTGATTACAGGGCCGTCTTCACCATAGGGCAAACAGGGGCAGCTGCCCAGGGCCCTGTCACTGTTGGGGGCCCAAAGCAGAGCCACCCGTTAAGCCCCTGTGCTGCCCACAAATCAGCGCTGAAAATCATCAGCGGCACGCAGTACTGCTTCCCTTCACAGTGTTTTAAGATGTACAGCATCCTGGCTTCCCTTTAGATGTGCACTTCTCCCTTCCTGCAAATGGGTGCTTCTTGTATATAAAAGTGAATTAGAATGTGATTTTATAGCATCCCCAGTTTGATCTTCCCGAGGCTGACTTCTTCCTGCTCCTCAAGGTATGTCACTGTTTGCTAAACTATATTGTAAATAGAAGTTTTCTGTAGGGTGTGCCCAAAGTCTTTATAATATTTGATAATTCACTGCAGGCCTGGTCGGTGTTTTAAAAAGTTCCTGTATTTTACACATGGCATGGCATGGGGTCACAGCACCGTCTGTCCATTCTGCTTTAGCACCATGGGACCCCATGCCATGCCATGTGTAAAATACAGGAACTCTTTAAATCACAGACCAGACCTGCAGTCCAGGCTGAGTAAGTCCTCAGAGCACATGGCATTACTGTCTGTATTTAACTGCTTCATGGGCTTATTTTGGGCCTGGCTGGTTCACATTTATGTGTTTTGGCAGCCCACATTTGTGCATGCATAGCAGCCCATTTATTTGAATGGGCCGCCATGCCTGCGTTTCCTGCAAAGAAAAGCGCATGCTTCATGTAATAGGCTCCGCACACGGCACACCTATGCCCATCAAACAATGAAATACAGCACTGTCTGTCCATTCTGCTGTCTGCTGTGACTTATCTGCAGTTCCTACACTGTCAAACTTGCTGCATTTTTAGACGTTTAGGTCACGCTTTTAAAAACACAGTGCGTTTGTGTGTGCAATAACTGCAGGTAAGGCTTTCAAGGCAACTGTATTTTTAAAATGCTGAATGCACTTTTTTCTGCAGGAAACAAAGGCATGGCAGCCCATTCAAATCAATGGGCTGCCATGCCTGCACAAATGAGGGCCGCCAAAACACATACATTTGAACCAGCCAGGCCCAAAATAAGCTGGAGGGGGCCCAAAAAAATATTTGCCCAGGGCCCAAACCATATTAAAGACAGCCCTGCCTGATTAGAACCATAGGCTCTAATAGGTGTCAAAAAAGGAGCACCACCCAGGTGTGTTAGAAAAGTGAGGGGGGTCACAGTAGCGGCATTCGATGGCACAGTGGCAGCATTTGTTGGTACAGTGGCAGCATTTGATGGGCACAGTGGCTGCATTTGATGGGCACAGTGGCTGCATTTGATGAGTACAGTGGCAACATTTGATGGCACAGTGGCTGCATTTAATGGGCACAGTGGCAGCATTTGATGGCACAGTGGCTGTGTTTGATGGGCACAGTGGCAGCATTTGATGGGCACGGTGGCTGCAATTGATGGGGACCGTGACTGCGATTGATGTTCACAGTGGCAGCATTTGATGAGTTGTTTTTTTTTCTGAATTTTTCAGTTTATTTGCACCCCCCCCAAAAATCTGGAGGACCAGCCACCACTGCTCCTGATACTTCTTCTCTCAGCACTTCTGTAGTTCAGAAGGCAGGCTCTGTGACATGTGTGACACAACAGTGCCTACTTACATACCTGTCATAGAATGTGTCACAGGAAGTATATGTATGAAGATCTTCAAAAGGAAGTCCACAAACTTCAATATTACATAATTACATAGTTAGTCAGGTTGAAAATATACACGTCCATCTAGTTCAACCAAAACAAAATTACAATCCCATATACACAATCCTTCACCCACAGTTGATCCAGATTAATATGAGTAGGCTAGAAATAATTGAAATAAATCTGTTGTTGAAATGAGCATTGTCATGGACCTGGAGATACTAAAGTGTCTCTACTTGACATCTGTTACACAGGAGAGGGTGGCTAATAAATCATAATTCATGGATTGCAGAAGATGAGACATTGTGGATAGTACATATTGCAGGATGTCTTGGGATATTATCAGGTGTATATATCTTCTGTCAGTTGAGACAGTCCGTCTGTCTAAAGATATGGATTGAAAGACATACCATGTTCTATTGTGTGATGCCAACACTGTGTTGTAACTGATTAAGTCAAAATGGTCTCTGCCCTGTCTTAAGGCTAACTCACTCTCCAGATGGTCCCATTGTTCTGTGGCTGGCTATTGTGTACATTGATTACCCCCTGGAGCTTCTGTCTCAATACACATAGTCATGCTATTCAAACTATCCGACCAATCTCTGCTGCGTCATTTTGAAGTCCTCATTTGCATGGAAGAGGACCTGAGTGAAAAACCACAAATGTACTTTACAATTGACCAATAGAAAAGCGGTTGTTGGGGGCGGGATGTTCCAAATTCTGTATAAAGGTGTGCTGTGTACTTTCAATAAAGGAGTCCTGTTTGAACAGACATAGAACCTGCCTGGTGTTATGTTCTAATGGGTCCGATCGGCACATAGCTGTAGGTCGTATCCCGGAACCTTGGATGACTGGACCATCAGATGTTGTAATCTGCAATCTGATCCAATAGAAGCAGAGGAGTGGATAAAAATAGTGTAGCGCTAAGGTATAAACATATAGGGCCAGATTCAGGAACAGTTAGGCTGGCGGATCCAGTGATCCGCCAGCCTAACTGTGACTTTGAGCCGGCGTTTCTGTTTTCTGTAACCAGAAAACAAGAAACGCCGGGTTGAAGCTCCGATGCGAGCAGCGTAACTGATTTTCGCCATCGCATCGTTACTTCAACTTAAAAATGGCGCCGGGGGCGTTCCCGCCGATTTCCGCTCAAAAAATATGTTAATGAGCGGAAATCGGCAATTCACGATCGCATTCCGGCGCGACGCAGTGACGTTACGACGTTTCCGGACGGGATACGCGGCGCATAGTTATACCTACATGGGGTTGGAATATCCTATGTTAGGTATAGGCGTCGTCATCGCGTCGAAAAAAAAAAAACGTCGCTTGCGTAAAACGGTCATGAATGGGAATGTGACGTCATTAACGTTCATTCAAAGATTTTGGAGCATGCGCACGGGGATGTTTTGACACTCGACGCATGCGCAGTACGTTGGCGGCGGGATCGCGCTTAGTTAGCATACTACACGCCCCGTACCCGCCCAATTTGAATTCCACCGGCTCATTTGCGATGCGCTGCCGCAACTTTAGGAGCAAGTGCTTCGTGAATGACAGCACTTGCTCCTAAAATTTCTGCAGCGCAACGCAAATGAGAAGCGTTACTCCAGAGCAAAGATGCTCTGGACTACCTGAATCTGGCCCATACAGTATAAATGAAATACAATATATCCATGAGTTGTATAAACTGTAAGTGGATAATGAGTGAAGTCAATATACACCGGATAGAAAAAAGTGTCCAAACATAAACAATGTAACCAAATGTCCAGTATCAATGGACCAAAGGTGCTCTGTAAAGGCAAGTATTGTCCATAAACGATATCTTGCTTAGTGACAGATAGGAAGAAAACCTTCACCTGGTGAAAAAATGGAGGCTTACCAGATTAAATGGACTTTACAAGCAGTATAGACTTGAGAGTCTTATGGGCTCTTAGAACATCCAACATAGGTCAGGGCCTCGTCAAGCTGCAGGTAACAGAAATGTATATCCACGCCTTGATATAGGAATAAACCTCTGCTGCTGAAGGCTTGGCACTCCGTGAATGTATATATAAACACCGTTTTGGAGGAAAAGAAGGAGCAATATAGTGTAATAACGTCAGGGTAAAAAAATAAAAATTTAATAAGTATTGCACTTACATAAATTCAGGATAAAAAGCGCTTGTAATCGTAGCGTGGCGACAGTGGAGTCTTCCCTGAAGCGTTTCGTGTACAAACACCTTGTCAAAGGGTATTAGTCCACCATAACCACTCAGAGAATATATATACAGTGTGGGGTCACCTGATGAGAGTCACACTCACCTCCTGTACAGCGTGATCAATTAGCAAACTTCCGGGTTGCAACCAAAATGGCGCCTACAGGGGGCAGGACTAGTGTGCCTGGTATGCGCTCCAACAAGTCACGTGGTGCGCTCCATCGTGACACAACAGACTACATGGCGGAGGGCGGGCGTAGGCCAGCGCTTCGCCAATAGCAGAATGCGTACACTGGTCATGATCAACATGTGCTCCACAGATCACGTGATGCACCTCATCATGCGCGCTCCACCTAGAGCACAAGGAGGTGCATCAGCAACAAAATAGCAATTAGATTAAGTAGAGAGCACAATGTAAAGAGCCAAGACCACAATAAGTAAAAAAAATGGATGTATATATGGGCAACTCACCCGAGCTGTTAAAAGCAATGGGTGGATCTTGACATGAAATTTAAATGTATGGCCGATGCCATAGTAATATAAGAGACATCATTCTGCATAATACCAAAGCTTCCCTGCATAGAAAGTAGGGGCCATGCCATACATGGCAAAACTGGAAATATTATGTGTGATCAAATGCGTAAACCGGAAATGAAGTGGGACTCTCAACCGGGGCACCACACGCAAATAATTACAAACATAACACACATTAATGGGACATACAGTCAATATGAATGTGACATAACACACAATCAATATGAATGTCAATACAAAAGTACATATAATTATATATAATAAATGAAATTCTAAATACAATGCTTTATGAAAAAGGCTCAGCTTCTCAGGTTGAGACCTAGTAGAAACAGATCTCAGGTGAGAAACCATAAATAAAGATATGGATACAAGAATGTAGATATGAGGATGACATATTAATTAGTAATTGATAGTATGATTAGGTGCTCTAGGTGCTCTAGGTGGAGCGCGCATGATAAGGTGCATCACGTGATCTGTGGAGCACATGTTGATCATGACCAGTGTACGCATTCTGCTATTGGCGAAGCGCTGGCCTACGCCCGCCCTCCGCCATGTAGTCTGTTGTGTCACGATGGAGCGCACCACGTGACTTGTTGGAGCGCATACCAGGCACACTAGGCCCGCCCCCTGTAGGCGGCCGTGTCGCGATGGAGCGCGCCATGTGATTTGTTGGAGCGCATACCAGGCCCGCCCCCTGTCACACACGCTGCCTAGCTATCTACGTCGCCACGTCATGACGTTGGGACAGGACATCTTACACTTACTCCGGTATAGGCGTGGCGTCGTGACGCAGAACGCATCGCGACGCCATGATTAGGGTGGTAAACATCCGGTGAGCCACATCTGCATGGCAGCTATCAGTGTGGCTCCCCGGTTTCACAATATATTTGCCACTCATATCGGCTCTGTTTTTACATCGCCCTCTTACTAGTTATATTAATTAAACATTAATAGACGGGTGAACGTCTAGTTCCCTGACATTACTTCCTGTTTCCGGCGCCATTACACAACATCCAGATCGAGGCTTGCAACTCAAGCCCGGGCGCCATTTTGGTTGCAACCCGGAAGTTTGCTAATTAATCACGCTGTACAGGAGGTGAGTGTGACTCTCATCAGGTGACCCCACACTGTATATATATTCTCTGAGTGGTTATGGTGGACTAATACCCTTTGACAACGTGTTTGTACACGAAACGCTTCAGGGAAGACTCCACTGTCGCCACGCTACGATTACAAGCGCTTTTTATCCTGAATTTATGTAAGTGCAATACTTATTAAATTTTTATTTTTTTACCCTGACGTTATTACACTATATTGCTCCTTCTTTTCCTCCAAAATGGTGTTTATATATACATTCACGGAGTGCCAAGCCTTCAGCAGCAGAGGTTTATTCCTATATCAAGGCGTGGATATACATTTCTGTTACCTGCAGCTTGACGAGGCCCTGACCTATGTTGGATGTTCTAAGAGCCCATAAGACTCTCAAGTCTATACTGCTTGTAGAGTCCATTTAATCTGGTAAGCCTCCATTTTTTCACCGGGTGAAGGTTTTCTTCCTATCTGTCACTAAGCAAGATATCGTTTATGGACAATACTTGCCTTTACAGAGCACCTTTGGTCCATTGATACTGGACATTTGGTTACATTGTTTATGTTTGGACACTTTTTTCTATCCGGTGTATATTGACTTCACTCATTATCCACTTATAGTTTATACAACTCATGGATATATTGTATTTCATTTATATATGTTTATACCTCAGCGCTACACTATTTTTATCCACTGTTACATAGTTACATAGTTACATAGTTAGTCAGGTTGAAAAAAGACACAAGTCCATCCAGTTCAACCATAAAAAATAAATAAAAATAAAACAAAGTAAAACTCAGTACATCCTCCCATACACCCAACTCCATACCCACAGTTGATCCAGAGGAAGGCAAAAAACCCCTAGCAGAGCGATGATCCAATTTTCTACCGGAGGGGAAAAAATTCCTTCCTGATCCCCCGAAAGGCAATCGGATTTACCCCGGATCAACTTTACCTACAAAACTTAGTACTCAGTTATATTATATGCATTTAGGAAAGAATCCAGGCCTCTCTTAAAGCAATCTACTGAGCTGGCCAGAACCACCTCTGGAGGGAGTCTGTTCCACATTTTCACAGCTCTTACTGTGAAGAAACCTTTCCGTATTTGGAGGTGAAATCTCTTTTCCTCCAGACGTAAAGAGTGCCCCCTTGTCCTCAGTGTTGACCTTAAAGTGAATAACTCAACACCAAGTTCACTATATGAACCTCTTATGTATTTGTACATGTTGATCATATCCCCCCTTATTCTTCTCTTCTCAAGAGTGAATAAATTCAGTTCCTCTAATCTTTCCTCATAGCTGAGCTCCTCCATGCCTCTTATCAGTTTGGTTGCCCTTCTCTGCACTTTCTCCAGTTCTCCGATATCCTTTTTGAGAACTGGTGCCCAAAACTGGACTGCATATTCCAGATGAGGTCTTACTAATGATTTGTACAGGGGCAAAATGATATCTCTATCTCTGGAGTCCATACCTCTCTTAATACAAGAAAGGACTTTGCTCGCTTTGGAAACCGCAGCTTGGCATTGCATGCCATTATTGAGCTTATGATCAACTAAAACCCCCAGATCCTTCTCCACTACAGATCCCCCCAGTTGTACTCCCCCTAGCATGTATGATGCATGCATATTCTTAGCCCCCAAGTGCATAACTTTACATTTATCAACATTAAACCTCATCTGCCACTTAGTCGCCCAATTAGACAGAGCATTGAGGTCGGCTTGTAAATTGGAGACATCCTGCAAGGACATTATTCCACTGCATAGCTTGGTGTCATCTGCAAAAACAGAAATGTTACTTTTGATCTCAGACCCAATATCATTTATAAATATATTGAAAAGTAAGGGACCCAACACTGAACCTTGGGGTACACCGCTGATAACCTTGGACCATTCAGAGTAAGAATCATTAACCACAACTCTCTGAATTCTGTCTTTCAGCCAGTTTTCTATCCATTTACAAACTGATATATCTAATCCTGTAGACCTTACCTTACACATGAGCCGTGTGTGGGGAACTGTATCGAACGCTTTTGCAAAATCCAAGTATACCACGTCCACTGCTACGCCTCTGTCCAGGGTTTTACTTACCTCTTCATAAAAGGAAATCAGGTTTGTCTGACAACTTCTGTCTTTCATGAATCCATGCTGTCTGCTGCTTAAATAGTTTGTTTCCAGCAAGAACTCATCCATGTGGTCTTTTATTAAACGTTCCAGTATCTTCCCAACTATAGAAGTTAAACTAACAGGTCTATAGTTACTAGGTAAAGACTTTGTTCCCTTTTTAAATATGGGCACCACATTGGCTTTATGCCAATCCAGTGGTACTATTCCTGTCATTAATGAGTCCCTAAATATTAGATACAGTGGCTTTGAAATTTCAGAGCTCAATTCTTTTAGGATCCGTGGGTGGATGCCATCTGGTCCAGGTGCTTTATCCACCTTTATTCTGTCTAAATATTTCTGGACCATATCCCTTTTGAGCCATTTTGGATTTGGGGCTGTGTCACTCCCACCCCCTATATCGACATGAGCTCCCCCATTCTCCATTGTATACACAGAGCTGAAGAAAGCATTTAATAAATTTGCCTTCTCTATGTCCTCAGTCACCCACTCTAGATTATTTTGTAAAGGGCCTACATGCTCAGACTTGACCTTTTTACTATTAATATATTTAAAGAATTTTTTGGGGTTTGTCCTACTATCTTTTGCAATCTGTCGTTCATTTTGAATTTTTGCATCCTTGATTTCCTTTTTACATATTCTATTATATTCTTTGTAACATTTAAACGACACTAGTGTTCCTTCATTTTTATATTTTTTAAAAGCTATTTTCTTATTGTTTATAGCTTTTTTAACTATGACCGTGAGCCACATAGGTTTTATCTTTAGCCTTTTAAACTTATTGCCCATGGGAATATACTTTGCAGTGAGGTTCCAAAGAGTCTTTTTGAAGAATTCCCATTTCTGTTCTGTGTTCATCGGTGCCAATATTCCCGCCCAGTCCAAGCCCTGGAGAGCAGTCCTCATGCTTTGAAAATTTGCTCTCTTGAAATTAAGTGTTTTTTATCTTTCCTGTATGTATTTCTTGCTTATAGTTTACATTAAACGAAATCATGGTATGATCACTGCTACCCAGGTGTTCCTTTATCTGAACATTAGTAATGAGCTCTGCATGGTTTGAGATTACCAGGTCCAACAGAGCATCATTCCTAGTTGGGGCCTCAATAAACTGGACCATAAAATTGTCCTGCAATAGGTTTTTAAATTTTTGTCCTTTAACTGTCCCAGAAATTCCATTATTCCAGTCAATTTCTGGGTAGTTAAAATCCCCCATTATTATCACCGTCCCTGCCCTTGCAGCCCTTTCCATCTGTGCAAGGAGCCGAGTCTCCACCTCCTCATTAACATTGGGTGGTCTATAACAAACTCCAATGATTAGCTTTGAACTACGCACATCTGTATGCAGTTCCACCCATAATGCTTCAACTTCATCACACTCTCCATCAACCAGGTCCACTTTCACGCTTGCTTTGAGGTCACTTCTCACATAGAGACAGACCCCTCCACCTTTCCTTTTTACACTGTCTTTCTGAAAGAGAGCATAGCCAGGAATATTAATAGCCCAGTCATGTGAGGATTGAAGCCAAGTTTCAGCAATACCGATTACATCATAGCTCTCCTCATGCACCAGAGCTTCCAACTCACCTGTTTTGCTTGATAGGCTTCTGGCATTGGTGAACAAACACTTAAATGTATTGTTACATTTTTCGCTGGCGTTTTTCATATGATTCATATAATTTTTAGTAGTGCAAATGGCACTATAATTTCCAATGGCTGTTTGCAACATGGGAACTTTCTTGTCACCTGCCATAACCCCACCTCCATCTATCCCCATTCCACTCTCCATTAATGTCTGACCCCTAACTGACCTGTGTGCCCGATGTAATTCACGTTCACCCTCCCCCCTCAAGTCTAGTTTAAATAGTCCTCCAGCATTCCCCTAAACCTCTCCCCCAGCACAGCAGACCCCCTTCCATTCAAGTGCAAACCATCTTTAGCATATAGGTTGCACCCCAATGAAAAGTCATCCCAGTGCTCTAGAAATCCAAATCCCTCCTTCCTACACCAGGTCTTTAGCCATGCATTCAGCTCTCTAATCTCCCCCTGCCTTTCCTGTGTTGCGCATGGCACAGGCAATATTTCAGAGAATATCACCTTGGAGGTCCTTCCCTTCATCTTGCAGCCTAGTTCTTTAAATTGATTCTTAAGGAGCCTCCACCTTCCATGTATACTGTCATTGGTTCCAACATGGACCAAGACAGCTGGGTCATGCCCAGCCCCTCCCAGTAATTTATCCACCCGGTCCACCACATGCCGAACCCTGGCACCAGGGAGACAGCAAACCATTCGGTTGAGGCGATCCTGGCGACAAATTATTCTATCAGTCCTTCTGATTATAGAATCCCCTATTACCACCAACTGTCTAGGCCTACCTGCACTCCCCTCACCACTTCTACTAGATGGGTTGCTCTCCCGGCTGTTAGGGGTAGCAGTAACATCTAGGGCTGCCACCTCTGTGTTAGCCACCTCCACATCTTCACCCAATTTGGCAAATTTGTTTTGATGCACAAACACAGGATTGGCCTTCCTTGTCTGTAAACCCCTTCCACTCCCTCTAACTACATTAACCCATCTTCCTATCTGATAATCCTGACTTGCCCCTCCACCCTCCACATTAACCCTACTGACCACCTGCTCAGCGAGCAGAGGACCCCTTTCAAGGTTGTCCTTTCTGCCCAGTGTTGCAACTAGCTCCTCCAGATCTCTAATGCGAGCTTCCAGAAGGGCAACCTGCTCACATCTGTCACAGCGGTATCCATCCTGGAGCTGTTGCACCAATTTTGTATACATGTGACACACTGTGCACTGAGCAAAACCTTCAACCCTGCTAGCACACATTTCCCAGTTACAATATAATTACTTGTAGGAAGTTTAAGATGTTACTTACAGTTTAGAAGACTCCTGTCTTAACTTCTGTTTTCAACTCCTGTTGTTTAACTCTTCCCACTTGTGTTTAAAAATCACACTTCTGTTTAGAAAATCACTTAAGCCAGCAACATCCACTGGGAGCCAGCTCCTTATGGGAGTTTGACTGAGACTTTTTATACTCACCTCTTCACCTGTTTACAATTAAACACTCCCCACTGATTAGCAGAGAAAAAAAAAAAACCTGTTCACCTGATCACATTTAAACACTTTCCTTAGCAGAGAGAAAAAAAAACCTGTTTGAAAAGTGTCAAAGAAACAAAATGACACTTGCAAGCAGAAACAGTTAAAAGCAAACTCCTGTTGTTTAACTCTTCCCACTTGTGTTTAAAAATCACACTTCTGTTTAGAAAATCACTTTAAGCCAGCAACATCCACTGGGAGCCACTGTATTTCTTTGCTTATTGTTTTCTATTAGCCGTGTTTAGCAGCTTACCACATACCATCTCAGCAGCGCGGTATTTACCCAACCTATCCATCCATTGTTATCTATTGAAACATTAATATCGCTGCAGCTATACAGTTCTATCCTGTGTCTATAGGTACACCAGAATGGATGTCTTTGACTATAGGGCATCAAGGACTGTCAACACCGAAGGGGTCTTTACCAGCACTGGTAATGACACTGAGTTAGGGGGGCTGTTTTTAAGACTCAAAACTATTATGACATCTGAACTTCATGTCCTATGGGACATTGTTTTTTTGGAACAATACATCTCTGAGGGTATGGTTCCACGTAGCCTCCGTTGGGATGTACACCCACAACAGGGTGATTCTGAAATTAACGCCTGGTTTAAATACTTCAATGAAGCAGGAGTTAATTTTTTGAGTTTTCTTGTCTCTAAGAAAAGGAATAGACTGCTGTCCTTTGATACAGAGATTAAAGAAATTAAAGACAAACTCTCCACACATAAAAATTCGCTGGAATACGGCTCTCTCTCATCCAGCCTTCAGAACCACTTGGAAAAGGAGGACCGAGATCAGCGAATCAAAAAACACAAAAAATATTCCCGTGATGTTGGGGACTATAAAAACAATTGTGTTTTTGTCTGGCAAAAGTCTGTTACATCTGCCACATCCGCTCCATTAATGGACACGACCCCTGCCATAGGGTCTGGATTACCATCCCTTCCAGTTCCCTCTATGGTCCCTGGAAGCATGACTGCACAATTTGGGCATAACCATTTAACACAAACAGGTATTGATACTTCAAAAGCCATACCAGTGTCTCAGTCAAGACTTCCATACCCCAGTCCCCGTACTCCTAGAAATCATACTAGAGGGAGGGGTTATAATAGGGGAAAATGTGGTGGAAGAGGCCAACCTAGGGGCAGTTCTCAACATAACCCACCCCGTTCCCAATATGGACGTGATAGTTATGCCTCACCAGGTCCATACAGAGAATATTACGATACATATCCTCAATATTCTCACCCACAATATGCACCCTCCGTTTCAACATACAACAGGTTCTCTCCTTTAAGGGAACAAAAACATGACCATGATTCCTATTACCATGGGAAGAATGTTTATGAGCAAAGGTCTCAAATATGCTCCACCCAAGCAATTAAGCAAGTTTGGGACCTTTATAGATATACAAAAATACATACGTAAGATTAACATACAAAGATATTTAAGTTCTAACACTCAAAGATACACTGACCGTGCAGCAACATCTGGCACGGTACCCTCTGGACTTTCTAACCCCTCCCTTTATAATCCTCCTGTAACAGTGGCACCAGCTGTTAGGATTTTCAGGGAATGTGTTCTAAGTGATCTGTCTAAACTATCTGTTAAGACACCATATACACCCTCTCTATCAAGGTCTGGGTTGAAATCTTTGTGTGATCAAAAAGATCTGGTTATACGCCCCGCCGACAAAGGCGGGGGCATTGTGATTTTGGATAAATCCCAATATGAAACAGATGCAACGGATACTCAATGAACCAGGTACTTATAAAGAGATCCCTAGCAATCCCACCTATACCTATAAAAAACAACTACAAACCTTAGTCAACAATGGTTTTGACATGAAAATTCTAAATAAGAAAGAAAAGGCATTTTTGGTGCCAAGAGCACCACGTATACCCACAATTTATTATCTGCCTAAGATACATAAACATCCCACCCAACCACCTGGGAGGCCAATAGTTAGTGGTATTGACTCCGTCACAGCACGCATAGGTCAGTACATAGACCACTATTTACAGTCTTTGGTCAGGAAAACTCCATCGTATCTCAAAGATACCGGTGACACAATACGGCTATTGGAGAAATTAGATGTGAAGGGTGACTATATACTGGCCACTGCAGACGTAGCCTCCCTTTACACAAGTTCGCACCCAGTCTCGCGAACCTGTTTATGGCCAAGTGGGAGGAGGATGTCATCTATGCACGAAACAATTCGTCCCTTGTCATGTGGGCCAGGTATATAGACGACATCCTCCTCCTATGGAATGGCAGCCCTGATTCATTGCAGTCTTTCTTTAATGATCTCAACCTGAACGATCGGGGGATATCACTCACATTTGAATATAGTAATACCAAGATACATTTTCTGGATCTAGAGATTGAACTGGTTAACCGCAAATTTAACTTTAAAACATATTTCAAACCAACTGATAGAAATGCTTTCATTCCCATTGACAGTTGCCACCATAACTCGTGGCTTAGATCCGTACCTCGGAGCCAATTTTTTAGACTCCGTAGAAATTGCACAGATACTGCATCTTTTTTGATTCAGGCAGAAATGCTGAAACAGAGGTTTGTTGAGAAGGGATATACCATTGAAGCAGTCAACTCTGAAATACAAAGAGCACTTACCCTTGATAGATCATCACTAGTTGCAGTCAAACCTAAACCTCCTGCAGATGAGAGCTTTAAATTTGCCATGACCACTTCGTTTTCTATTCAACACAAACAGGTGGCGAATATTATCAACAAACACTGGGACATTCTAAGGAATGACAATGTACTCAATTCTATACTCCCAGAACGAGCAAAGGTAGTCTTTAGAGGAGCACCATCATTACACAATCGTATTGCTCCCAATATCATTAATCCCCCGAAAAAAATCTATTTTTTTCACCAACTTGTCGGTTTTTTTCCCTGCAAAAAATGTAAAGTGTGTCAACACAATACATTAGGGCAACGAAAGGTTACACATTTCTCTTCTACTGTCACACATAAACAGTACACCATTAAACAGTTTTGCACATGCGAAACAAGCTACATAGTGTATCTTATTACGTGCCCTTGTGGCAAACAATATGTCGGCCGCACGATTAGATCTTTTTCGATACGTGTTGGCGAACATATCGCCTTAATTAAAGTGGTGATGTCAACCACACCGTCCCAAGGCATTTCAAACAATGTCACAACAAAGACCCCACTGGATCTCAATTTCTAATCATTGATAGATATGAGGCTCCATGGAGGGGCGGAGCCAAAACCAGGGGCGTTTCACGCCTCAAGACATTCTGGATCTTTGAGCTCCAGTCCCATCGCCCACTTGGCTTGAATGTAGACTGGGACATTAATTCTTTTATAGACAAATCTTAAATGTGTGACATTCATTAATCATACTATCAATTACTAATTAATATGTCATCCTCATATCTACATTCTTTTATCCATATCTTTATTTATTGTTTCTCACCTGAGATCTGTTTCTACTAGGTCTCAACCTGAGAAGCTGAGCCTTTTTCATAAAGCATTGTATTTAGAATTTCATTTATTATATATAATTATCTGTACTTTTGTATTGACATTCATATTGATTGTGTGTTATGTCACATTCATATTGACTGTATGTCCCATTACTGTGTGTTATGTTTGTAATTATTTGCGTGTGGTGCCCCGGTTGAGAGTCCCACTTCATTTCCGGTTTACGCATTTGATCACACATAATATTTCCAGTTTTGCCATGTATGGCATGGCCCCTACTTTCTATGCAGGGAAGCTTTGGTATTATGCAGAATGATGTCTCTTATATTACTATGGCATCGGCCATACATTTAAATTTCATGTCAAGATCCACCCATTGCTTTTAACAGCTCGGGTGAGTTGCCCATATATACATCCATTTTTTTTACTTATTGTGGTCTTGGCTCTTTACATTGTGCTCTCTACTTAATCTAATTGCTATTTTGTTGCTGATGCACCTCCTTGTGCTCTAGGTGGAGCGCGCATTATGAGGTGCATCACGTGATCTGTGGAGCACATGTTGATCATGACCAGTGTACGCATTCTGCTATTGGCGAAGCGCTGGCCTACGCCCGCCTCCGCCATGTAGCCTGTTGTGTCACGATGTAGCGCACCACGTGACTTGTTGGAGCGCATACCAGGCACACTAGGCCCGCCCCCTGTAGGCGGCCATGTCGTGATGGAGCGCGCCATGTGATTTGTTGGAGCGCATACCAGGCCCGCCCCCTGTCACACGCGCTGCCTAGCTATCTACGTCGCCGCGTCATGACGTTGGGACAGGACGTCTTACACTTACTCCAGTATAGGCGTGGCGTCGTGACGCAGAACGCATCGCGACGCCATGATTAGGGTGGTAAACATCCGGTGAGCCACATCTGCATGGCAGCTATCAGTGTGGCTCACCGTTTTCACAATATATTTGCCACTCATATCGGCTCTGTTTTTACATCGCCCTCTTACTAGTTATATTAATTAAACATTAATAGATGGGTGAACGTCTAGTTCCCTGACATTACTTCCTGTTTCCGGCGCCATTACACAACATCCAGATCGAGGCTTGCAACTCAAGCCCGGGCGCCATTTTGGTTGCAACCCGGAAGTTTGCTAATTGATCATGCTGTACAGGAGGTGAGTGTGACTCTCATCAGGTGACCCCACACTGTATATATATTCTCTGAGTGGTTATGGTGGACTAATACCCTTTGACAACGTGTTTGTACACGAAACACGTCAGGGAAGACTCTACTGTCGCCACGCTACGATTACAAGCGCTTTTTATCCTGAATTTATGTAAGTGCAATACTTATTAAATTTTTATTTTTTTACCCTGACGTTATTACACTATATTGCTCCTTCTTTTCCTCCAAAACGGTGTTTATATATACATTCACGGAGTGCCAAGCCTTTAGCAGCAGAGGTTTATTTCTATATCAAGGCGTGGATATACATTTCTGTTACCTGCAGCTTGACGAGGCCCTGACCTATGTTGGATGTTCTAAGAGCCCATAAGACTCTCAAGTCTATACTGCTTGTAGAGTCCATTTAATCTGGTAAGCCTCCATTTTTTCACCGGGTGAAGGTTTTCTTCCTATCTGTCACTAAGCAAGATATCGTTTATGGACAATACTTGCCTTTACAGAGCACCTTTGGTCCATTGATACTGGACATTTGGTTACATTGTTTATGTTTGGACACTTTTTTCTATCCGGTATATATTGACTTCACTCATTATCCACTTATAGTTTATACAACTCATGGATATATTGTATTTCATTTATATATGTTTATACCTTAGCGCTACACTATTTTTATCCACTGTATTTCTTTGCTTATTGTTTTCTATTAGCCGTGTTTAGCAGCTTACCACATACCATCTCAGCAGCGCGGTATTTACCCAACCTATCCATCCAGAAGCAGAGGAGTGTTGGGAGAGCAGAACCGAGCGAGCAAGGGTCTCGTCACATTGGTTGGCAGCGGTGGGATTTGCTCTCCAGTTACTGGGACAACTCCAAACCACCACCATGAATGGCCAGCTATGCAGCCTGCAGGAGAACCATGCTAAAAGACTTTCTTGAGAGCCGTGGAGGGACCGGTGGGAAGAACAAGGCCACCCTGATCATTGAGCAAGCCGAGATGGATCAGAGGGATGATGATGCAGGACCCCGGTCAGTTGAAGACTTGTTCCAGCAACGAGTTCAACAGAGGTTGGCATTATATGGTGCTAACCCATCAGAGACCGTCATACAGAATACCATTAGAGACATCCAGCTGCAGGAACAGAGAGAACGAGAGCGGCAACAGAGAGAACAAGAGCAACAACAGAGAGAACGAGAGCAGCAACATGAGCTGAGAATGGCAGAAATACGGCGATCGGTGACAATGCCTAAAGAAGCCGCACCAAATGAAAGAAGAGGAGAGGTACAGATACCAGTAACCGTGGAAGAGGAATTCAGAAGGAGGTTGCGAGAGAAGCAGATAAAGCACAGAGGACCAGTATCAGAGGAGGTCCTGCTTGGATGGTCTGATTCGATCCGCCGCGAACTCTGGAAGGAAGCGCTAGCCAGTGAGCAGCGAAACCAGGGAAAAGCTCTCCCCTCCATCCATGTAAGGTACTGGTCACAGTATGAAGTACGAATGCTGTTATTGGGGGAACAACCAAAGCAGGAGTGGACAGCAGAGTTAAGCAGGCTGATCCGGGCAGAGATGCGGTTGGACGAGAGCTACAGAGCCCTCCGGTGGTATGTAGTCCAAGAGTGCCCATGGTCAGCGGATGACCCCATGGAAGGCTTTGACTATAATGGACTGGGATTGTTGTATTGGAGGATGTCCAGGGATCCTGACTTTGGAAATGATCGGGAGTGGCGTTTGGAGGAAATAATGGAGCACAGAGAGAGAAGACTGAATGTCTCGGAAGTGCACTGGTTACAGGAATATTTGGAATTCCTGGCCGTTCAGGAATGGCAGCTGGAAATCACCTACAAACAGCTGCTAGACTCCGCTCAGCAGCAGGGTGAGGTTCCCTTTGCCTGGGACTATGAGGAAATATCAGCTGACAATGCTGAAATTCTGGCTGATGAATCGGCAGTGGAAAATCTGGAGATTGCCATTCCCAAAGCTGAAGTGCTGACCGCAGGGCCGAGCTCTGCTAACCTCAGCTCAGTACCTATAGCATCTTCTGGGTCACATGGACAGGAGATGGTGAACCTCTATCCCCAGACACCAGTTGTAGAGACAGGGGATTTAATAGACTTTTTTGCTGAGGAAGAACAACCCGATGAGCCTCCAGCAGAAGAGCTGGCAACAGGGCAGAGTGCTAGCCATCTCTGCCCAGCACCGTGACCAACTGTGGAGCTCCAGGGAGCCGGGGCGGTTGGCCCCTCTCCCCAGCAACAAGCTGAGGTGGTAAAGCTTTTACTCCAAGCTGAATCACTGGCAGCAGGGCAGGATGCTACTGGCTGCTGCACACAAATACAGCTTGAGCGGATATCGGTGGATGGGGCTGTGGTCCCCACTCACAGCAACCCAGCAGAAGAGCTGGCAACAGAGCAGAGTGCCCCGGGCCTCTGCTCTCAACTAACAGAAGAGGGGGTTCCTGTGGTAGTGGATGGGACATCAGTCTTCACTGACACAACCCCAGAAAATGGTGCGGCACTGAGACATGAGGATGTCGGTTTTTCACCTACCACAAGTGGATGGGACTTCAGTCTCCACTTGTATACCCCAGGGATGGGGGACAGTTGGCCCAGATCCCCAACAGCATGAGGAACTGAGTCCAGTCACCCCGTCTTCTCTCCAGCGGCTGAAAAGACTCCAGGGAGAAGGGCCAGTCCAGGCCTCCCCCCAGCGGCAGGCATGTTCTCTGAGAGAGGCAGAGGTTGGCTGGGTGAGTAATGCTCTGTTTGGGACAATTTATTTGGGGTACAGTATGGATACCGGCATATGGGGACTGGAACTACTGACTAACTTCAGAGTCAACCCATCTGGTGTCTCCTACTGTGTTAGTCTCCTGCCAAAAGGGGAGCTGTGTGCCAGACCTAGCCGGGACAGAGGCTTTTGGAGAGGACTGAATGTGAGCCTCTTGCTGTAGATGAGACATTGTGGATAGTACATATTGCAGGATGTCTTGGGATATTATCAGGTGTAAATATCTTCTGTGAGTTGAGACAGTCCGTCTGTCTAAAGATATGGATTGAAAGACATACCATGTTCTATTGTGTGATGCCAATACTGTGTTGTAACTGATTAAGTCAAAAGGGTCTCTGCCCTGTCTTAAGGCTAACTCACTCTCCAGATGGTCCCATGGTTCTGTGGCTGGCTGTTGTGTACATTGATTACCCCCTGGAGCTTCTGTCTCAATACACATAGTCATGCTATTCAAACTATCCGACCAATCTCTGCTGCGTCATTTTGAAGTCCTCATTTGTATGGAAGAGGACCTGAGTGAAAAACCACAAATGTACTTTACAATTGACCAATAGAAAAGCGGTTGTTGGGGGCGGGATGTTCCAAATTCTGTATAAAAGTGTACTGTGTACTTTCAATAAAGGAGTCCTGTTTGAACAGACATACAACCTGCCTGGTGTTATGTTCTAATGGGTCCGATCGGCACATAGCTGTAGGTCGGATCCCGGAACCTTGGATGACTGGACCATCAGATGTTGCAATCTGCAATCTGATCCAACAGAAGCAGAGGAGTGTCGGGAGAGCAGAACCGAGCGAGCAAGGGTCTCGTCACAAGCAGCTTGAGCCTCCATATAATAAACATTCCACAATATGTACAATGTTAATGCCATCACAATAGTAAGCCCAAATGTGCAATATAAACTGATAAAAGCCATCAAAAACATAACTCTTTGCATATTCCTGCATCATTATCATAATAATTGAGTACAATCAAACTTAAAAGCATTTGTAGAGAAATAAATGTTGAACATCGCACACTACTGGCTAAAATTAGTCACAATTACAGGACAATGCAGTTTTAAATGGTTACTATGAAATTCCCATTCTCTTGAATCGCAGGCTACATCCAGCTAAAGTCCCACCAGGGCATGCCCTCCATCACTATAGCAACAAGAGATCTACGCCGACTTAATAATCAGAGTCACAATCCAAAACCGATCTCTCACATACATACATAACAAAAACAGTAATTACACCTGATTATGCCAATTAAGTTTGTCACACTAAAGCTTTGTGCTAACATCACAACACAGCAATATTTATAATTGAAGAGGCAATACAATCAGCTTGATAAACAACCTTTATTAAAGTGATTAAGGGGACACTGTTGTGTTTTTTTTCCCGTTGGTCAGTATTAAACTATAGTGTAAAGTTTCACATATTTTTCTAGTACGTACCCTCACTGGCAGACACAGATCACATTAAAATGGATTGTTTATAACCATAGGAAGAAGTGTAACCGTTATAGCACGTGTTACTTTGCATAACAGCACAAAGTGTATATACTGTAAATGACAAAATTATTTTATTTTTTATTTTACGTTTTGGACAGGGAAAATTTTGCCATACATTTATTTCAAGTATTTATATAGCACCATTAATTTACGCATTACTTTACAACAGGGATCTGACTTTGGTCCGGACAATGCCAGGCACTATGTCTGGTATGAATCTTTAGGAAGAACTCCTCGCCAAATAAAAATAAAATACAAATTTGGCACAGGTTCCCAGGCCCTTCAGTCTGGTATGGATTTTAACCACTTAAGACCCAGACCTTTAGGCAGCTAAAGGACCTGGCCAGTTTTTGCGATTCAGCACTGCGTCGCTTTAACTGACAATTGCGCGGTTGTGCTTTCTTTTGGTGGTATTTGATCACCTCTGCGGTTTTTATTTTTTGAGCTATATACAAAAATAGAGCGACAATTTTGAAAAAAATTCTATATTTTTTACATTTTGCTATAATAAATATCCCCCAAAAATATATAAAAACATATTTTTTCCTCAGTTTAGGCCGATAAATATTCTTCTACCTATTTTTGGTTAAAAAAATTGCAATAGGCGTTTATCGATTGTTTTGCGCAAAATTTATAGCGTTTACAAAATAGGGGATAGTTTTGTTGCATTTTTGTTATTTTTTCTTTTACTACAAATGGCGGAGATCATCGATTTTTTTTTTTTTTTTTTTTTTTTCATGACTGCGACATTATGGCGGACACTTCGGACAATTTTGACGCATTTTTGGGACCATTAAAATGCATAGTTTACTGTGAAAATTACAATTGCAGTTTGGAAGTTAACCACAAGGGGGCGCTGAAGGGGTTAAGTGTGACCTCATCTGTGTTTCTAACTGTAGGGGGGTGTGGCTGTAGGTTTGACATCATTGATTGTGTTTCCCTATAACACACGATCAATGACGGCGCCACAGTGAAGAACGGAGAAGCTGTGTTTACACACAGCTCTCCCTGTTCTTCAGCTCCGGGGACCAATCGCAGGACTTCAGCGGCGATCAGGTCTGCGGGTCCCGCGGCCGCGGTCACGGAGCTTTAGACCGGGTCGTGTGCACGTGTTGTCGGCGTGCGCGCGACCCCACGGCTAGGCTTAAAGGGCCACGTACAGGTACGTGGATGTGCCCAGCCGTGCCATTCTGCCGACGTATATCGGTGTGAAGGGGTCCTTAACCACTTAAGGACCGCCTACTGCACATTTACGTCGGCAGAATGGCACGGCTGGGCACATCAACGTATATATACGTTGATTTTAGTACCCAGCCGTGGGTCGCGGGCGCGCGCGCCGCGGGCGCACGCCCGCGACACGGTCCGAAGCTCCAGGACCGGGACCGCGGGATTCGCGGACCCGATCGCCGCTGGAGTGCGGCGATCCGTCCCTGGAGCGGAAGAACGGGGAGAGCCGTGTGTACACACGGCTTCCCCGTGCTTCTCTGTGGCCGTAGCATCGATCGCGTCATCCCTGTAATAGGGGGACGCGATCGATGATGTCACACCTACAGCCACACCCCCCTACAGTTGTAAACACACACATAGGTCACACATCCCCTACAGCGCCACCTGTGGTTAACTCCCAAACTGCAACTGTCATTTCCACAGTAAACAATGCAATTTAAATGCATTTTTTGCTGTGAAAATGACAATTGTCCCAAAAATGTGTCAAAATTGTCCGAAGTGTCCGCCATATTGTCGCAGTCATGAAAAAAATCGCTGATCGTCGCTATTAGTAGTAAAAAAAATAAAAATAATGAAAATGCAATAAAACTATCCCTTATTTTGTAAACGCTATAAATTTTGCGAAAACCAACCGATAAACGCTTATTGCGATTTTTTTTACCAAAAATACGTAGAAGAATACGTATCGGCCTAAACTGAGGAAAACAAATGTATTTTTATATATTTTTGGGGGATATTTATTATAGCAAAAAGTAAAAAATATTGCATTTTTTTTTTAAATTGTCGCTCTATTTTTGTTTATAGCGCAAAAAATAAAAACCGCAGAGGTGATCAAATACCACCAAAAGAAAGCTCTATTTGTGGGGAAAAAAGGACGCCAATTTTGTTTGGGAGCCACGTCGCACGACCGCGCAATTGTCAGTTAAAACAACGCAGTGCCGAATCGCAAAAAGGGGCAAGGTCCTTTACCTGCATTTTGGTCCGGGTCTTAAGTGGTTAAAGGAACACTAAAGGTTCGTTTTTTATTAGATCAATTGATTGCTGTAAGCTAGTGCATTTTAATATCACTTACCTCGTTTTTCCTTTTGACCTCCAAAATACTGTAATCCAAGTTTGAAAATGCCATTTCCTGTCTCTCCTCTTCTTGCTTTCCACCAGCACCTGCATGGTGGAAAGCAGAATGTGCTCACCCCCTCCCTATGACTACAGCCCTGCGTGAAGATGCTCGCTTAACCCTCACAGGCATGGAGGCTAAGCCTAATGGGAAATGTAGTTCCCATTAGGCCGTGATATAGCAAGAATGAATGTGCACCGCAAACCAGTCAGTGAGAATACCAATTCAGGAGTGACAGAGGTGTATAAAACAGCTCAACTTCAACAGGTATCAAACTAGTTATAATGCAAAACATTACTTTTTACTTTATCAGCTACTGTCAGACTTTAATTTAAGAGGAAAATATTTTTGTCTTTACAACCCCTTTAAGTGTTTGCTGATGGAATTTGCATGGGTTTCAAAATCCTTGGCACTACTGCAATTACTATAAACCCTCATTAGCTGTCCCTTTGGGATATTGCTTATCCATTGTTTATGGTGACAACTCTTGGTTGGGATATAGCCATTCCTGTCCGTTTTCTTGAAGAAAGTTCTGGTGTTAATGTTTCCATTTTCCTTAAACAGTTGTAAATCTAAGTAGTCGATTGTCTGTTTATTCAAAATACCTGAGAAAGTAATCCCATAGGCGTGATTATTTTCGTCAAAGAACGATTGTAGTTCATCTTCTGTCCCTCGCAAAATGATTAAAATATCATCTATGTACCTCCGGTACATTTTAAGATTTTCCCTTTGGGTACCGCGTATTTGTTCGGCCTCCCAATGATTTAAGAAGATGTTAGCTACACTGGGGGCATATTTAGCCCCCACTGCCACGCCTTTGGTTTGGGTAAAAAATCCCCCTTTGTGCCAGAAATAGTTATGACTCATTGCCATCCTCAGGCCTTCTATGAATGATTACATTCAACACTTTGTATCCCATCCTTTTGGACTATGTACTGTAGGTATACAATGGGTTTACATCAATTGTAACCAATATGTCATTTTCCTCCACCTCTACATTTTTCAGCTCATTGATTAATTGTCTGCTATCCTTAAGGTATGATTGTCCCTCCTTCACTAATGGTTGTAAAAATCCATCAATATAAGATCCTAATCTCGAGAATTTAGCACATTAGAGTGCCTAGTAAAGCCTAGGTTCACACTAACTGCGGGAATGAAATCATACGATTTTCTGGTGCCTACACTGTTTATGAAGTTTGTTCAAAATGAGATGTTAATTAGGCCAGTTGTACAAAAACAATTGTATCAACAGCCAAGTGCAGGAGAGGAAATCATAGAGGGGGAATCTAGTTGGTCGATACAGAAAAACAGACAGAGACACCTCTTCCTTCTGTCATAATCATGAATGAACAATCATCATACGGCACCTGGTTCATTATTCAAAAGATTGGGCTGATCCATTAAAAGTGGAGAAAATAAAATTATAGCAGTAATGGGATAAATCACAATAGCAACCAATTAGGTTTCATGATCTACTTAATGGAAAGATTATACAAGAATTCACTTTATTTTTGCTTTTATCAAAAGGGGCATTACTGAAAGAAGGTATTGCGATCGGCTCCTAATTAGCACTTTTAGCCAAGGCTGAGAGTTCTGACCAGAGTATTCTGGCAGAGGGGCCATCCCCCTGTCAGAACACAATAAAGTAGAAGGGAAAATTGTTGTACTAACATTGCATAGTTAGTACAGAAGCTCCTCCTGAGCTGGCCGTTTTTTTTGTTCATTTAAAAAAAATACTAGTATTTACTAGGCTTAAGGCTCAGTGTAGTTAATGCTGCACCTGTCCCCCGGCATCTCTGCACTGAGAACCGAGAAGAGGAGGGCTGGCAGGGTGGAAATCTCCCCCCCGGGCTGGTGACACTATGCACAGCCACTGGCCGCCACTACCAAATGCTGTTTCTGCAGAGCAGGAATATGCCTGCTGGAGCTCTGTTAACACAGGTCACGGCCGCTGTTCACCTCCCACTGTGCAGCCGTGCCTGTGTCAACTCTGAGGTAGATGGCTGCAGAGCTGAGCTATGTCTCATCGCACCAGCGCTGACATCTTTGTCTCTCTCTGCACAGACAAGAGGAGAGATAGAGCTCAACTGCTCCTCCTCCTTCCGAGTCTGCCCTGCCCAACACTCCCCAGGCATGTGTGGGCACTGGACAGGAAGTTTGGACCCAAAAAAGCATCAGACAGCCTGCCTGCGCCTCAGCCTCCATCCTGGTAAGCTCACCCACTCTAGTCTCTCCTGCCTCCCAGTGTATAAAAAGGGGCGCTCTGTGGACTTTGTTAAAGGGGGGCAGGCTTTGGTGAGCAGAGACCCTCTTTACACAATATTCCACAGCATGCACCCTTATATCAATTTTCCTAGAACAGCCCTTACATCAGATCTGATGTAAGGGGGCCCTCTGTGCGGACTCTCATGTAAGGGGGGCCCTCTGTGCGGACTCTTATGTAAGAAGGGGCCCTCTGTGCGGACTCTCATGTAAGGGGGGTCCCCTGTGCAGACTCTCATGTAAGGGGGGCCCTCTGTGTGGACTCCCATGTAAGGGGGGCCCTCTGTGTGGACTCTCATGTAAGGGGGACCCTCTGTGCGGACTCTCATGTAAGGGGACCCTCTGTGCGGACTCTCATGTAAGGGGGCCCTCTGTGCGGACTCTCATGTAAGAGGGGCCCTCTGTGCGGACTCTCATGTCCGTTTTGTGCGGACTCTTGTGATCATGAAAAATCTTAGACTGTTTTCCTCGATCCATCACTTTTCCACACTTTATGGGCCACTTGACTAAACTTGCTCCCCAGGCCTAAGGCTGCCAGCCCTCCCTGGAACAGAGCGATTGAACATCACTAATGGCTCAGTTCTTACAGATCCCTGAGTGGAGAGCTGCTGACTGTCAATCTGCTCTGCTTCCTCCACGCTCACTGGAGCGCTGAGTTGTGGAGGTGTTGGGGGGGTGGCTGTCTCAGTGGCTCACTGAGAGGCTGAGACAGGTGTCAGTCGGGATGATGCGGTGCCTGGACTGATATTGGTGATGTCAGCAGAGAGAGAGTCTTCAGATTGCCCTCTGCTGAAAATAGGTCACAGAAGTGCAAAATAATTGCACTCCTGTGACCCATAGCAGAAGCCGAGCCAAATGAGCTTTTTCTTTAAACAAACATTTAGTGTAGTATGTTTAAATAGTATGTGTATATATTCTGTAAAAAAAACACTGTTACAGGTGTGAAAAGAGTTGCAAATGTTGAGCGAACTAGGTTGTACATGTTCGAAACTCAAGAGAGGAAATAACACGCTAATGCACAAGTGGAAGTAAGAAGCAATGTAATAATATGTTACATAAATAGAAAAAGTGATATAAACCCTAGCCTGCCACTGAATAGCAAACAAAAGTACTAAGTAAATGACCGTATTTACCCCCCCCCCCAGGCAGTCAGAAAAAAGTGTGTGTTATACGTCGATAAATATGGTATATAGTCAGAAATGTATTATATGATCTGTTTATGGGATTAAAGAAGAGCCTGTTAACATCTGTAATTATTTTTTTGTTTTTGGTTCTAGTGATAATCGAATTATGAAGATTCAGATTATTTGATTACTAAATTCTGACTCTCTGAAAAATTCTGATCCATTTACATCTTTGTGCAATGTGCATTAATGAACATGCATTAAAGGCCTTATGGGCTCCCAACATAACACAATACAGTACAAATACATGTACATGTACACTCCAAACAAGACAGGTTTGAGAGCATTGGGAATCTATGGCTACAGTAGGGGAGATTTACTAAAACGAAAGCATTCAGAATCGGGTGCAGCTGTGCAAGGTAGCTAATCAGTGTCTTAAGCCTCATACACACGGTTCAAATGTGACCGAGTGTCTGATTGTTGTAAAAAGCGCCCGTGCAGGATTTTGTCTAGCATACTAACCATCTGTAAATTGTTGTTTGACAAACACGAACGTAGTGACTACATGAGTATAAAGAGGAAGTTAATTTCTCGAGCGCCACCCTTTGGGTCCTTTCTGCTAATTTTGTGTAAGTAGAAGTTTGGTGAACGTTGATTCGTGATTTTCAGATCGTTTGTCAACCAGTCTTGTTTCGAAATACTAGGAGAGAACGTGCTATTACGTACGAGTCATTACTTTGAACCAAGTCCTTTCCAATAACAGGAGGAAAAGGAGTTCTTGGATCAAAAATTGGTTGCTCAATTGTAAGCTGCGAGAGCTCCTGAAGAATAATTCGGATGATTTTTTTTAATTATCTCGGAATGACGGATCCCTGCTTTCACCACCTCTTGGCATTGGTGACCCCCCTATATCCAGAATTAGGACACATGTATGCAGCTTTCCATTACTTCTGAACAAAGGCTCATTGCAGTACTTGGTGACAGGTAGACATGTGCATTCGTTTTCATTAGAATGCATTTTCGTCCGAAAATCTGTTTTTTTCGTTTTAACAAAGGATAACAAAAGCGCAAGAAACGAAACCTGAAAGATCCAACATAAAAAATGCTTTATTTTCGTTTTTGTTTTAAAAATTTGATATAGAGAGATTCGACATTATAGAGAAAAGATTCGACATCATAGAGAAAAGATTCGACATTATAGAGAAAAGATTAGACACTATAGAAATAATAGATTTGACATTACAGAGAATAGATTTCGATTTATGAGAAAATAGATTCGACATTATAGAGAATAGATTCGACATTATTACTAGTCATACAACATTAGAATTCTTGTAGGTGGAATATTCGGATGGAAACGTACGATTCGACGTAAAGATTAGACGTTCCGTTGAATATTCTTTTGACCATTCGACAGAAACCAAGTATTATTGGATTTTCGGACGAAAGCTATTCCCCAACGAAAAACGAAATAAATCAAAATTATTTTCGGGAGTAACTAAATAATTTTTTTTTCCAAACGAAAACGAAAAAACTAAACAAAATATTCCAGTCTGCACATGTCTAGTGACAGGGATATGCCTTCATGATCTCCCCCCAAGCTCTGGGAGTCATTATTCCAGAGACCTGCTCAGCCATCATCCAAGTGCTGCAGGACTATATTAGGTTAGTTTTTTTAATTTAAGATCACATTCTATGTATTTCTGTTTGCTATTGTTTTTATAAAGTTCCTTTTTTGGGCTACATGCATATTTTCCTACAATAACCTCCCCAGCATGCTATCCCGGACCAACATACACACCTAGCCTGGTAACTCAAAGTGGAGTTTCCATCTAATTTTTTTTTTTGCTTTATAGTGGACATTAGACCTAAAAAAAAAAAAAATGTTTACCTGAAAATGCCTGTTGCTATGCGGTCCCATGAAATCTGTCTTCGGATTCACCTAGAATCCTGACGCCAGCTCCCTCGGCTTCTCAGAATGCTAATGCTCCTGGGAAATGTGTGTCATCATTTCCCAGGATGCCGTGCGCTTCCCCTAGGGCAAGAATCGTGGTACTTTGATACCGGAAGTGACGCAATTTAATTAATATTTCGGCGCCATTTTCAATGTTGGCAAAGCCCGTTGTTTTCATAGTATGGACACAGACACGCACACACACACTTTTCTCAGGTTATTCCTTCTTTATGAATAAGCCGGCTTGTTATTGTTTATCGGTTGCCATCACAGTGGCGTGCACTTCCGCCGACGCCGCTCGTTGTGATGGCAACCCGAGTGGTTGACGGCGCTGCTGCTATGCGCATGCGCGGGGAATGGGGCGGGACTACTCGTCATGCTAGGATTCCCGGAAGTAATTGCTTGTGGGCTTTACAATGCCCACAAGCAAAATGACAACTATCTGGATGAAATAATGTAGCGTCACCCCCGAAAGGGCCGCTGGTAGGATGATGGGATCGGCATGTTGAAGTTACCCTCACTTGTCTAGGGATGTACCAGAAAACACTTAGCAGTAAATTGAATGTCCAGACAGGCAATAAAGATTTTTCTCAATGCTTTAATTTTCCAGGCCAACACAGCCTAACATCAACTTGATGAAAGAAGGACAGGTTGATGAAGAAGGAGAGATTCTTAATGTCAGGCCTGGATAAATGCACAGCGAAATTCAGCCGTTAATATCGCCAATTTGCACACGTCGCCGCTCTAATGCCCACTAGGAGGAATGGTTCTTCCTCACTGACCCGTCTCTAGGCCCCTGCGACAGGCCAATGTGAATTTAGTTAATTTTCTGAAGTCCGAACAGAGCAGATCCTCCCAGCAGCTATCTGTGCATCCGGCACCATGTGAACCTGTCTTAGCTTGGGTGCCGGATCCTCTTGATGGCGCTCGCGACCCCAGTCAACCACCAGATTCCCTCAGATTCAGCATAGCCTCGAACTGGCCAGGCGGGCCACACCGGCGGGGTCCCTGGGTGCGCACACCCCTAAGGTGGATGCCGCACCCCGACTCCAGGACCCCTCGCAGGAGACGCCAAAAAAAAAAAAAACAGAACACCTGACCTCGTCCCAGATATACCCCGCCCCCCCCAGCATGCCCAGCGGGAGGGGAAAACTCTCCAATTGGCTGCTGAGGAAAGGTCAATCTGCCGAAAAACCCTCCAGCTCCCATTGCCGGCCAAGGATGACTCGCATCCCCAGAATGCAGTCCGAGCCAGTGGACCTTTCCAGAACGACACAGGTCACAAATACAACAATCATAATTAGGAGCAAAAATCACTTTTCTAATTAACTATTCTTTTTGAGCGCAATACCCGTGTTACACGCAAGGGGACGCTACAATAATATAAAGTATTGATTATGAATAAATATGTGCAGCGGCGGCTGATTTAAACCAAGTAAGTGACAGTATGTATAGCAGCACAAAGATTAATGAAATTAGATAGATTAAGAAAATTCTGATTTTCGTTGGAGCCCCGCTTTAATAATGTTTTTTTGTCAGCTACATTTTGGGGCTTACCCTAAACAACCCCTAAAATGTGTTCAAATGTCATTTGTGTGCTCCAAATCGGGCAGAGTGCAAGAGGCCTTAAATTACCCAAACCATGTATTACAAGGGCCTGTCTGATTACCTAAAATGTTTTACTTTTTCGTTTTCTCTTCTATTATATTGATTGGTTAAATCATAATCTAAAAATGTGCTGCAATTTGGACAGTGTGGGGCAGATTCACGTAGATCGGCGCATTATCATTCCGGCGTAGCGCACCACTTTTCCGTTAGACTTGCGCAATCTAGCCGCGTAATCCGGCGATTCACGTAGCTTTTACGCAAGAGCTTGCGCAAACGTAAGTTTTTTTCCGGAGGCGTAAGGAGGAGTAATACAAATTGGGAGGGACGTGGGCGTGTTACATTGAAATGAGCCGTGACCCCATGCAAATGAAGGGCCGGCCGACTCGCGCATGCGCGCGTGAAGGAAACCATGTCAGCTCCGTTGTGCGCATGCTCACAACTCGGGAGCGGCGCAATCAGTGAAATTGGAAATGGACTAGGGCAACTTTATGAACTACGCAGACAGCATAAATATACACACACAAATGCACTTCCTTTGCAAAAATACATCCCTTTGTATCCCTCCCTATACAGCAAGGTGCTTTTGTTTGTTTGTGTCTTTGAGATATTTGGGGACTGTTTTGCAGAGTGATTTTTGTCTTTTATGTGTTTTCTTTGTTGTTATTTTGTTTAAATTATATTTTTGCTGGGCATTTTTTATTTACATTATATTTTTGCTGGGCATTTTTTTTTTTTGCTCGTCATTTATTTAATTTTTTTGGTTCTGTTTGTGTATGATTTTGGAATGTGGGGGTGATATTCCTGCGGGAAAAGGGGTGTCACCCTCATTTGTGGTGGAGAAGTGATCCCCAGGTCTGTGTGAATGGTGTATGAATGTACAGTGACATAATTGGAGCCGTGGCGTGGCGTTGCAGCTCACAAGTCCTGCATGGTGGACTGGTGCCAATCCAATGTGATGAGGATGTGGGGTGTGTGTGCTAGGGACCACAGTGGTGTGCATGCATGCATTCTCATTGTGCCATGATTAATGTGTGTGTTTAACGTGCAAAGATGCATAATGTGAGCTGGCATGAGATGGGGTCATGAGATGGGGTACCAGTGCATATGCAGAGTCACCTTGAAGGGAAAAGACAGGAGGATGTTAGTCATGCATGTGCCACTTGTGAGGTGTGCATCACGGGAGGGGATAGTCATGCCTGACTCCCATGTCACTCACCAACCAGCCAGCTGTCCCCATACATGTTCTGTTCGAAATCTGTGGGGATGGGGCTCTGATTGTATATGTAGCTGTCATGGGTGTCATGGGTGGTGCCATGTGTTGGGCTGCTGATGTCCTCCTGCAGGGTTGTGGTAATTCCATGATGGCATGAGGGGGGAATCTGAAGATGCGAGACACCTCAGAATCACTCATGCCAAAGATGTCTATGCGTGTGTGATATATCAAGTGAAGAGTGAGGGGCTTGTATCAGATAAGAATATTGTATTAGATTAATTTAAATTGTAAATTTTATGTAAGCAAATAAAAAAAAAAAAAAAAACATCTCCCGTGCCCTCCTTAGTGCCATCCTCCGTGCCCTCATCCTTCTTTGTTCATCTAAAGTCAGTAGTATAGCTATGCGCGACGATGCCCCTGGCATGTTGGCATACAGATTGTTGGGCAACACGTGTGACTGCTGAACTCCTCACTAACAGTGTTGCTTTATCTGACAATTAGACTTTTTTTCAAAATTTAGACCAGCTTTTAGGTCCTCTAACTTTAGACAGGACATTTTGCAGTTGCGCACATCGCGTAGCCTGCGCAGCAACTGCGTTTTTTTGTGAATCCCCGTAACTCCCTCATTAGCATATTTGACTAGCAAATCAATGGTGTGTCTAGCGCAGTTTTGCGCGAAGGGAAGCGAATGTCTAATTCAATTACGCCGGACCAAAAAACGTAGATTTCTGGCGTATATTGTTTTGTGAATCGCGTCCAACTATACGCACGCGCACATTTAGACTTACGCACGCGCAACAGCAGTTGCGCAGGCGTAATCGCTCTGTGAATCTGGCCCTGTGTATCCAGCTTTAGATTATGACACTCCTTACCTGTCCACTGGGCTGGCAATAGTGTAAGTAAGGATGGGCTGGCCAAAGTATCACTGATTATTTCTGCAATCAGCTCTCATGGAAGTGGAGATGGTTACCTGTCTAAAACATCTACCCATTACCCCCCCCCCCCAACAAAAAAAAAAGATGTCTAATGGGCAACCAGAAGGGGGAGAGGGGATCAGATAAGTTGACATTCCACTTTTGTCTTTAACCACTTGCCTACTGTGCACCTACACCCCCTTCCTGCCCAGACACAATTTTAGCTTCCGGCACTGCAACGCTTTAACTGACAATTTCGCGGTCGTGCGACGTGGCTCCCAAACAAAATTGACGGCCTTTTTTTCCCCACAAATAGAGCTTTCTTTTGGTGGTATTTGATCGCCCGTGCGGTTTTTATTTTTTGCGCTATTAAACAAAAAAAGAGCGACAATTTTGAAAAAATACACAATATTTTTTGCTTTTTGCTATAATAAATATCCAATTTAAAAAAAAAATATATATATATATATATATATATATATATATATATTTTTTTATCTCAGTTTAGGCCGATACGTATTCTTCTACATATTTTTGGTAAAAAAAAAAAAATTGCAATAACCGTATAGTGACTGGTTTGCGCAAAAGTTATATTGCCTACAAAATAGGGGACATAATTATGATTTTTTTTTTACTAGGAATGGCGGCGATCTGCAGGTTTTTTTTTCCGGGACTTCGACATTATAGCGGACACATCAGACACTTTTGACACATTTTTGGGACCATTCACATTTATACAGTTAACAATGCTATAAATATGCATTGATAACTGTATAAATGTAACTGGCAGGAAAGGGGTTAACCACTAGGGGGCAGGGAAGGGGTTAAATGTGTAGCCAAGTTTGTGTTCTAACTGTAGGGGGAGGGGGTGACTGGGGGAGGTGACCGATTGTGTCCCTATGTACAAGGGACACAGATCGGTCTCCTCTCTCCCTGACAGGGACGTGGAGCTCTGTGTTTACACACAGAGCTCCATGTCCCAGCTCAGATACTCGGCAATCGTGGGTGTCCGGCCGCCACCGGCGCACGCGCTCCCCTAGCGGCTTTAAATGACAGTATGAGTATCCCGCCATTTGACAGCGGGCGGGTATTAAGTGGTTAAATACTCTTTTAAGTGTATCCTTATGTTGGCTAAGCATGTTTGTGTCAAATCTGATTGCAATGTTATCTGCAGAAGTAGTAATGTATTTTTTTTTAATCCAGTTCCATTCCAGAGCAATGGCAGGACGCTGCAGCCCAGTTTTTTTTTTTTTACCAAGGGGATTTTTCCAACTGTGGTGGTGCTTTTCGGATTGTACCACCAGCCAACTCTGGCTCATATTATTTTAATTAAAAGGGCCTTTGCAGCATAGTGTGTGTCTGGCAATTCTGAATTTCTTTATATGGACGTTGGGAAGAATGGCCACAACTCTGGCGGAGGAGTCATGATGCAGACAGAGTTCTACAGGTGGCTCCAGAATGGCACCTTATACTTGCCACCTGCTGTTTAGAATGTGGAGCGTCTCAATTTTGTGTTTGTGGCAGATGAGGCATTTGCTCTGGGGGAACATCTGATGAAGCCGTTTCCTATGAGGAACCTCACCCCCAAGCAGAGAATATTTAATTACTGACTCTCTCGTGCCAGAAGGGTGGTCAAAAATTCCTTTGGCATCTTTTCCAACCGTTTCCGGCTGTTGACTACCATCAGCCTGGCAAAATTAATCATGTGGTTTTGTGCTGCTGCATCCTCCAAATTTTTTTAAGGAGGAATGCTACGTGCTACATTGCCTCCCTGCCAAGTGACATGCCCAGCTGGAGAGGCTGCAGGTCTTCCATCTGTGGGAGTGTTTACGACTATAGAAAATGCCCATGCTTGCTTGCCCTCCCAAATTGCAGGGATTTAAACTAGAAATACATGGACTTTTTGGTAGGTGGTGGTCTTGGCAGTAATTTCTAGCTGATCTTGTCTAAACTTTTTTTGAGCTCATAAACTCATAATTTAGTCAAACTACTGTTGTCTGTCCTTATATGTATATAATGTTCCCAAACAGGATTTTGTTTGGACATTTGTTCCAATAGTAAAAACACACCTTAATTTCTACAAGAGGTGACAATATCTTCTTCAGCTAACTATTATGATGTGCTGGGGGTCTGCTACACACACACACACACACACACACACAATGATTTTGTTCTTAATGGATCTAATGCATGAAGAACAAATACCTTATGCCTTTATAACTTTAATTTTTGCGGCCATTTTTTTATTATTACAATTTCAATTTTTATTAAAGTTTACTACATGATCAATAACAGCATATTACATAAAAAGGGGCAGGGATTTTCCCTCTACTTTCCCTTAATTAGTTTCCTCCCCTCACTCCCACCCCCCTCCTAATGTACATTGTATCAATGTGTGTGATAAACCTTCTCTGACATTGCCTCTACATTAGTGGGCCCAAACTCCCTAATCCCTTCAAAAAACCTTGGGCCAGATTCACAGAGCGATTACGCCTGCGCAACAGGAGATGCGCGTGCGTAAGTCAAAATGTGCGCGTGCGTTTCGATGCACGGCATCCCCAGAACGAGATACGCAAAAAATCTACTTTTTTTTGTCCCGCGTAATTTCGTTAGACTGGCGCATCCGACCGCGCAAAAGTGCGCTAGACAGACCATTGATTTGCTAGTCAAATATGCTAATGAGGGACTTGCGGGGATCCACAAAAGAACGTTGGGGCAGCGCAGGCGACGCAGTGTGCGCAACAGCAAAATGCCTGTCTAAAATTAGAGCATATAAAAGCTGGTCTAAAAAGAGAAAAAAAGTCTACTTGTTAGATAAAGCAACACTGTTAGTGAGGAGCTCAGCAGTCACACGTGTTGCACAACAATCTGTATGCCAACATGCCAGGGGCATCGTCGCACATAGCTATACTACTAACTTTAGATGAACAAAGAAGGATGAGGGCACGGAGGATGGCACGGAGGATGGCACGGAGGATGACACGGGAGAGGATATACCGCACCCGCATAGACCTGTTTGGCATGAGTGATTCAGAGGTGTATCGCATCTTCAGATTCACCCCTCATGTCATCCTGGAATTAACCACAACCCTGCAGGAGGACATCACCAGCCCAACACAACGCTCACATGCAGTGCAGCCACTGGTCAAGGTCATGGCAACACTCCATGTCCTTGCCAGTGGCTCTTTTCAGCATACAAGTGGAGTGGTGGCTGGGATGTCACAATCCTCCATGAGCAGATGTGTGCACCAGGTTGTCCCTGCAATCCTCAGACGCATGGCCAACCAAATCATCAAACCCACCACTGAGGACCTGCGGCTGAAGGCAATGACAGATTTCTACAGAATTGCCAGATTCCCACGCACCGTGGGGGCCATTGATTGCACACATGTGGCACTCCAGCCCCCCCAGGAGACAGAGCACATGTACCGCAATCGGAAGCATTGGCATTCCATCAACGTACAGGTGATATTCGATGCCCAAGGCCTCATATAGCACGTCCGTGCCAAACACCCAGGGTCCAGCCATGACAGCTACATATACAATCAATGCCACCTCCGAATGGAATTCGATCAGAACGTGTATGGGGACACCTAGCTGGTTGGTGAGTGACATGGGAGTCAGGCATGACTATCCCCTCCCATGATGCACACATCACAAGGGGCACATGCATGACTAACATCCTCCTGTCTTTTCCCTTACAGGTGACTCTGCATATCCACTGGGACCCCATCTCATGACTCCTATCCGGAACCCCCAAACCCCAGGAGAGGAAAGATACAATCAAGCACATGCCCAAACACGAGCAGTGGTGGAGCGCACCTTTGGCCTCCTAAAGTCACGTTTCCGATGCTTGGATAAGTCTGGGGGTACCCTCTTGTATTCCCCAAACTTTGTGTGCCAGATCATCGGTGCATGTTGCATGCTGCACAACTTCGCAGAAAGAAAGGGCCTGCAGATTGGCCTACGTGATGACCTGACCCCTGAACCAGACAATCCCCCCCCTAACCGAGGCTACCCCGTCTTCTGAGGGAAGAGCAGCCAGGAGACAACTCACATTGGGCATCTTTGCATGTTAAACACACACATTAATCATGGCACAATGAGAATGCATGCATGCACACCACTGTGGTCCCTAGCACACACACCACATCCACATCAAATTTTCCGGCAGGAATGTCACCCCCACATTCAAACAGCATTCACAACCCAAAAAAAAAAAAATTACCTGCAAAATCAAAAATTTCCCAGCAAAAAAAAAAAAAAAAGGGGAAAAAAATAATTATTGCCCTTTACGTGAGCCACGCCTGGGGCGCCCCCGGCCACGGCCCCGGCTCCTCAGGGGAGACTCATGGGGGAGGGGTAAAACCGGGGAAGGAGGAGCAGCCCCTGATCTCTGCCCACCTGGCGGCCTGCCCTCCAAGGCCACGGCTATTCTGTCCAGGGCAGCACCAAGTGGTGCCGTGTTGGCCTGGATAGCCAGGGTAAGGGCCCTCACATCCTGCCCAACGCCTGCTGATGTAGTCTGCAGGTCGTTTAGGCAGGTTGTGAAAGCCCGGGAGTGGGAGTCCAGGTTCCCCAGCGTATCCTTGATGGAGGACAGGCTCTCCTCCATCCGCACCAATGTCTGGCTGACCTGTCCCAGATGGCGGGTCTGAAGGGCCTGGTCCCTTCTCAGAGTGGCGGGCAGGAGATCGGCCAACCCCCTGGTGTTCTGGGATGAAATCCTGCCTCCAGCTGATGCTTGTGGCCGGGGAGAAGGGGAGGCCCTTGGGAGGGGAGCCATGTTGGGGGAGGAGGGGGGGGCTCCCCCTTAGGGAGGGCTGCCTGCTGCCAGCCAGAGGGGAAGAGTCCTCAAAAACCAAACGTTCAGTGCCTGACATGGACTCCTCCTCCTCATGATTCTCCTCCTCCTCATGATTCTCCTCCTCTTGAACCTCCTCCGTGGACTCCGGCCTTGTTGGGGGGGCCTCATTAGGCTGCTGTCCTGGGGATGGTGCGGTCTGGCCAGATGGCCCTGCACCCTCCTGCACATCTGTGGATGACACAAAACATTCACAGGTTGGAGGATCCACACACTTGCCACATATTCCCTTTCACCCCCTCCCCCACACATGCTACACACCTGATATTAAAAAAAATACTTACCTGGCACCACGGGCTCCGGACTTGAGTCAAAGCCGTGCAGGCCCTCAACTTCATGCCGATGAAAGGTCAGGGCCACCGCACGCTCCTCCGCTGTCAGCCTAATACGGCATGGTGGGCCCCCTCCTGTGCCCCTGGCATGGGCATGCATTCTGGCCAGCTTCTGTTTGACCAGAAGCCGGAGGTCATTGATTTTTTTGTCAATCCCAGACTGGGTCCGTGTCTCCCCCTCCCCCGCTGAATTGACCTGCTCAGTGATCATATCCAAAATCTCCCTCCTCCTGGCCGGGTTGGTGTTGGCACTGTCCGGGCCGTGGAGGAAACGCCCATAATCGCTAATGGCCCGGGCAAGAATTCTTTTTTCCCCCACAGTAAAATTGAGCTTTCGCTTTCTCTCTGTCATACTTCCAAAAAAACTCACTCCCAGTCAACAAAAATCACTCACAAAAACAAGCACAACCAATCAAGCAAGAACACACACAAAGAGAAAACTAACACCCAAAAAAACACACTAGCACTCAGCAAGAAACAGTCACAAAAACAAACAGCAAAAAAACAGCAAGAAAACAAACGAACAGAAATATATTAATCAAACAAACAGTCTCTCAAACACTTATCAAAAAACACTTTCAAAGATCTACTAACAAACACTTGATCACACGAACACTAATCTGACAACTAAAAAACACACCGCAACGAACAACAGGACAAAAACACTTGGTTAAATGGGAAGGGACAAAGGGATGTACTTTTGCAATGCAAGTGCGTTTGTGTCTGTCTATTTATGCTGTTTGCGTAGTTCACAACGTTGCCCTAGTCCATTTCCATTTTCACTGATTGCGCCGCTCCCAAGTTGTGAGCATGCGCACAGCGGAGCTGACCATGGTCTCCTTCAAGCGCGCATGCGCGAGCCGGCCGGCCCTTCATTTGCATGGGGTCACGGCTCATTTCAATGTAACACGCCCACGTCCTTCCCAATTTGTATTACTCCGACTTACGCCTCTGAAAAAACGTTACGCATGCGCAATTTTCTGTGCAAAAGCTACGAGAATAGGGTGATTACGCGGAAAATTGCGCAAGTCTAACGTAAAGGCGGTGCGATACGCCGGTCCAATAATGCGCAGATGTACGTGAATCTGGGCCCTTAATTTTAAGTGAAAAATTAAGGGGCTTCTATGCGCCCATTCACAAACACACACAAAAAAAGGGGGGGTTATATATAATACAAGGCTTCTGGAGCCATGATACGCCCTTCTCTACATATCATGCTCTCAATACCGCTTTACACCCATTTATCATTGACTCTGACTATTCCTATTATCCCCCCCCCCCATGTGTCCAAACCTCCCAACCCCTCCCTCTTGTATTGTGCCCACTCCCTTATCTTTACCCCTACCTATATAAAACTTCCCTTTTTAGGGCAGTGTTAGATTCCATCACCCAACGCTCTCATGTGTTGTTCTTTAAAGTAGGTAATAAATGGTGAGAAGCAAAAAAAGGGGGGAAGGGACCAAGGTTAGGGGAAAGGGCGGGGAAGGGTAGCGGTCTCAGGGGAGATCAAAGAAAAAAGGGGTTACTATTGGCAATAGTGTAAATGATCTGAAATCGTATTTGATACAAAAAAAGAAATGTATTAATATTAAGGTATCAAGACATAATTAGTACAAAAAGGGGAAGAGGGAAATTAAGTCTTTAAAAAGACATATAGAATTTCTGGAATTTATTTCTGACCATGAACATTAATTTACAAACAAGACGCACAATTAACAACATAAAGACACAACACTAGTCCGGACAAGAAGAGCTCTGTTATCAGTATCACAAGATTATTCTCAACAATGGAGGATTCAATTTTAATGGGTTTGGTAATATAAATAATAAGAGTATGGTCAGGGAGAACAATGTATCACCTGACTTCCAGTCGAATAGTACCAAATTGGTATAGTATCTGGTAACAGAGCTCTATGTGTAAAGAGGGAGATATAGAGAGGTACAGAGGTATTAATTGTCCTGCTGCAGCAAGGTGGAGGTTCTTGGCAATTCGGAATCACTTATAACTTGGGTCCATAGTAAATTATTGGGCCCATATACAAGTAATAATTGATTTCTATATAGTCCAAACAATAGAGCAATATAAATACTGAGATATTGTGGAGAGATGCCTAAATATTAGAACCAATCCTCAGGGTTATGTTAAATTATAACTTGGGAGATGAGAGCATGATATAAGTCAAGAATGTGCTCACAATGTGGAGCAGTGGAATGTCCCGTTATCCTGAGCACACATATAGCCGTTGAAGCACTGATTGGCAAAATATGTTGGCAACATGCTGTTGATCAACATAAGAATGACACACAATAGTCAACACTGCATCATAAAGTCATACATTGTGAGGTCTCTGTACATTACCAAATGAAGGTTAATGTTGATCCAAGGCTGAATTGTATGTTGCTGCCGATCATTACTTTCTATGGTTGTACAGACCTGTGTCCTGTGCGTGACATGGTGCTCAGCTGCATTGTAAAGTGCTAATAACGTTGGTGCTCAATCCGGATATCATCCCTCTGTTGTAGGGTGTATGTAGCGGACGTGGTTATCCATGGAATGGGATTCCTTGATCGGGGACTGATTGCGGTTCACGCTCAAACATCTCCGTCCCTTCGTGTATCTCTCTCGTGTACGTTTGTTCACGATGTCACGTGACTAGCGTCGGGTGGTGACGTCACCACCCGACGCTAGTCACGTGACATTGTGAACAAACGTACACGAGAGAGATACACGAAGGGACGGAGATGTTTGAGCGTGAACCGCAATCAGTCCCCGATCAAGGAATCCCATTCCATGGATAACCACGTCCGCTACATACACCCTACAACAGAGGGATGATATCCGGATTGAGCACCAACGTTATTAGCACTTTACAATGCAGCTGAGCACCATGTCACGCACAGGACACAGGTCTGTACAACCATAGAAAGTAATGATCGGCAGCAACATACAATTCAGCCTTGGATCAACATTAACCTTCATTTGGTAATGTACAGAGACCTCACAATGTATGACTTTATGATGCAGTGTTGACTATTGTGTGTCATTCTTATGTTGATCAACAGCATGTTGCCAACATATTTTGCCAATCAGTGCTTCAACGGCTATATGTGTGCTCAGGATAACGGGACATTCCACTGCTCCACATTGTGAGCACATTCTTGACTTATATCATGCTCTCATCTCCCAAGTTATAATTTAACATAACCCTGAGGATTGGTTCTAATATTTAGGCATCTCTCCACAATATCTCAGTATTTATATTGCTCTATTGTTTGGACTATATAGAAATCAATTATTACTTGTATATGGGCCCAATAATTTACTATGGACCCAAGTTATAAGTGATTCCGAATTGCCAAGAACCTCCACCTTGCTGCAGCAGGACAATTAATACCTCTGTACCTCTCTATATCTCCCTCTTTACACATAGAGCTCTGTTACCAGATACTATACCAATTTGGTACTATTCGACTGGAAGTCAGGTGATACATTGTTCTCCCTGACCATACTCTTATTATTTATATTACCAAACCCATTAAAATTGAATCCTCCATTGTTGAGAATAATCTTGTGATACTGATAACAGAGCTCTTCTTGTCCGGACTAGTGTTGTGTCTTTATGTTGTTAATTGTGCGTCTTGTTTGTAAATTAATGTTCATGGTCAGAAATAAATTCCAGAAATTCTATATGTCTTTTTAAAGACTTAATTTCCCTCTTCCCCTTTTTGTACTAATTATGTCTTGATACCTTAATATTAATACATTTCTTTTTTTGTATCAAATATGATTTCAGATCATTTACACTATTGCCAATAGTAACCCCTTTTTTCTTTGATCTCCCCTGAGACCGCTACCCTTCCCCGCCCTTTCCCCTAACCTTGGTCCCTTCCCCCCTTTTTTTGCTTCTCACCATTTATTACCAATGATACATAGGTTACGGCAATATAGTCATCATTTGATGATAGGTCTGAGGTAGTAGCAAATATTCATGCTCCTACTAATAGTTAAAACTTGCGATTTCCCTCTCCCCACCCACCCTTTTTTTACTAATTGTTCTTTAAAGTAATAGAAAAGAGAAAAAGGGAAGGAGAAGAGGAAAAAGGGGAGAGAGAAAAACATCAATGGCACAGGTGCACTGAGCGTGCCACTATTGAAGGTGATCATGGCATCACTGCTGACTCCCGTGCAAATGCGCGGCATTGGCGTCATCGCTGCTGGCCAGTCACAGCACCGGAGCAGCGATATCCGAAAGTCACTCCGGGTATCATGGCGGCGACGGAGGAGGTGTCCAAGGACCGCTGCAGGGGCTTTGTTCTCTGGTAAGTAATTCATAGTGAGCTAGTTTGCATACTAGCTCATTATGCCTTTGTCTTGCAGGTTTACTTCCTCTTGAAGGGCGCACAACTCTATACATCTATTTAAACTAGTGGCTTTTATTACTCCTGTGAAATAGATAATGTAATGGTGTTGCCTCCATGGGATCAGAAGTTAATTTCTTGACCCATGGGATAATCGTCTCCCAAAACGGTCTAATCTTGGGACTTTCCCACCATAAATGAATTAAAGTGCCCTTTTGTTCACACCCTCTCCAGCATCTAGCATCGACCATCGAGTACACCTGTCTGGAGTCCGATTCCACCTAGCCAGAAATTTGAATGACATTTCTTGTACCCGGGTGCTTATAGAGGTGGAGTATGTTGAATCGATAAGCTTCCTAACCTGTACAGTGGAGAAGACCTGATTTAGTTCTCCCTCCCATTCCCTAATAAAATAGGGGACTGTGTTATTTTGGGCCCCCAGGACCTGTACATTTGCAACAACAAATGTCTGGCGTTTGGTATATGGACACACATAGACTCGAATGTAGTAAGAAAGTTTCAAGGCCTCAATAAAGATTTAAATTTGTTGCTCTATAATATAAGTCATGTCCAATGCTCTTTTTGTCCTCCCAGATAGACCCGGAAGGCCGCTTTTTATTTGTTAAAGGGACTGTCGGGGATGTCTACGCAGGCATCAAATACTGGGTAACAGATCAATGGGCTGCACTAAAGGCAATAGGCACCAAGATAGTGAAAAAATATATTTTTATTAAAGATTAAAGCACACGTGTAAAACAATAATAGAAAACGCCCAAGGCAAGCAAGCATAAAATAAACACAGCAAACCACAAAATCACCTGAACTAATTAACAAATATATACATGGAAAGGGCTTATATATCAGGCAGGGATGTGAGAAAAAGGGGGGAAGCAGAGTCCAGGACAGGGCGGGGAGCAAATCTGGAACAAGCTGGCTACAGCTATCTGGTCAGGCAGGGAACAGGCTGACAAGGAACATACTGAAGCCCTGAACCCCAGTGAAGGGCGGGCTTAAATACCTGTACTAATACACCTTCGGAGACACCTGCTGGTGGCCACCAGAACTGCATCCCTGTTACTGGAAGGAACAGTGCCACCAGCAGGTGACCAAAGTCATAACACAGATCATGACAGGGACATTGCACGGCCACTGCTATATGTTTGCCTCGATTTATGTACCCCAATACAGGGACGGTTATTTTCTTGCAAAGACTCTGAGGTTGCTGGAGAGGTTTGGGGAGGGGTTTTTGACCTGGGGGGGGGGGGGTTAATCTTACCATAGACACAAGTATGGATACATCAACGGGAAAAACACCCATATCCTTCAAAGCCTAAAAATATATAAAACAACTCCTGCACTCATTTAATTTAGTTGACAGTTGGCGTGTAACACATCATGGGGTAAGGGACTATAGTTACTACTCTAAAACTCATAAATAAATGATAAACAAATCACTACTGGATTATAAAAGCATAGTGGAGGCGTTACTTCTTAAAATAGGAGCATATTTTGAGATGAATACACTGGGAGTGTCAGGAAAAGTAGTTTGGGAAGCCCATAAAACTGTTATCAGAGGTAAACTGATAGCATATGGGTCTCGGATTAAAAACAAAAACAAAAGGACATAATAGACCTATTGGAAGAAATGAATGAACTGGAGATTAAACATAAAAGATATTTAAACCCAGTAGATAAAAACCTCACTCTCTCAGTATGGGAGAGTGAGAGCGATAACACCAAATTTAACACACGGGGAGGAAAAAAGGCTAATTGGGCCCAATTTGGACATTTTCACTTGATGTACTCACTTTTGTTGCCAGCAGTTTAGACATTAATGTGTGTTGAGTTATTTTGAGGAGACAGCTAATTTACACTGTTATACAAGCTGTACATTAATTTCTTCAGTGTTGTCACATGAAAAGATATAATAAAATATTTACAAAAATGTGAGGGGTGTACTCACTTTTGTGAGATACTGTACATCTATATACAGTCTATTCTCCTCTTTCCTCCTGCACAAACACCTGCGGGCTCCAGCTGAATAATTCTTGAGACAATCTGACAGGCTCCCAGTGAGATTTAGCAACAGCCCCATACAGGCAGGAACTCAGCCCCTCTAAATGTAGCTCAGACAGTGAAACAGCATGCAACGTCTTCTCTGTGGCTACTGATTTGAGCACCACCACTTCAGGGGGCAACCCAGAGGGCCACCGACAGCCTTCTCAACACTGTATCTCCATCTTCCACTCAACTGCCCCTGCTGGCATGGTCCATGTCTATTTATGAGGTGAATGCAGTCTTCTGCCAGCCCACCTCTGAGGATTGGCTCAGGCCTCATAAATATTTAAGGCATCTCCTCCTAACTCCCACCTTCTAGTTCTAGAAGATTCTCCAAGCTTCTAGATCTAGGGGAGGCACCAGACATCTGCCAGGATGAACCATTCAGCCCTGACCCAATTAAAACTCACCAGTTTAAATGTGAGTCAGAGTTTGGTTTGCCTACACTCACTTCTAGCTCACACTAAGCACGCTGAAGGGGCTGTAATGTGACTGAAGCCAGTAACAGCTTGCAGAGGAGCTGCAGAGCAACTTTTGCAGAGCTGGCGGGAGCCTTATGGAGTGAGCAGCAATGTAAATATGTTCTATTTAATCCTCTATCCCTGGACTAAACTAGAACTTAAAGTGGAGTTCCACTCTCAGAATGAACTTTCCATTAACAGCTTGCCTTTAATGTAAAAAACAAACAAAAAAAAAACATGTTTTTTATTCTGGCTGTTACTAGGCAGATTTCATAATCTGCCTAGTTCCTGGTCCTAGGTGGTTCAACTTCCTGTCCTAAGACCCCATTGCCTCCTGGGAAATGATGACACTAATTTCCCAGGAGTCTCTGGGCATTACTGTGCCTAAAAATCGCCCAGCATGCACCTCTCCCTGAAAACCAGAAAGAAAAAGGAACTGGGCTTCACACGCCCACACATATGATGGATATACGGCCACAACATGAGCTGGAGGATATAAGGAAAGTGTTTGCAATGATTTCTGGAATGATTGGGGAGCTATTAATATGTTTTAGGGACAAGTTAATGTGGTTAATTTTAGCTTGCAAAAAATAAATAAAAATAAATTATGCCCGGAACACCTATTTAACCCTTCCAGTGCAAGGGAGCCCCAACAGTGTTTTTTTTTTTTTTTTCATTTGTAAAACAAGCATTCATTAATCAACCCTTTTATATAAAATAAAGGTATATTAGCTTTTGACGCTGTTAGGTGTACGTTTATCAAACATTGGTAATTTATCTCATTTCAGTTCTCAGCACTTCTCAGAAAAAGATCCTCTCCTCTGGCACCCTGTTTATGAAGCGGTGAACATTTGTTCTCAGAATGAGATGAGATGAGAAGTTTTTCCTCTGAGAACACCTGAGATCTGAGTAGAAGAGGGAGGGCTGCCTGTGATCTCATGAGAAACTTGTGTGATTAAAGAGCAGCTGAGTTTTAAAAGTGAAACCAAAGTTAAAAAGGCCGTGTTATTACATGAAAATAAGCGCTTTTTTAACTTTTTTTACACACATTTTGGCGCATTCTTTAAATGTGTGTTGATGCCCTTTTTTAATTGCTAATTTTGGCATTATTTTGTATATTTTGGCGTTTTTTTTTTAACATGCCATTTTTTTTAACACACATCTGGCCGTAGGTTTTTGTGCATTTTGGCACTTTTTTTAAACATTTTGGCACAGGTTATTATAAGATGCATTTTGGTGTGGTTTGTAAAAGAACACTTTGGCACTTCTTTTAGCATAGTTTGACACCTTTTTTAACGTACATTTTGATTTGCTTTTTATGTGTATTTTGGCAAACCGCACATTTGCTAGTCACTTTTGGGATGCCATTAACAATTAATGACACCGCAAGCATATCATGCATTTTGCAAGTGTTTCTGGAACGCACTCCAAAACGCAGGTAAAGAAATAAGTCAAAATACATGTTAAAAAAAGCACCAAAATATACATTAGAAATGTGCTAAAATGCATTTTAAAAAACAAGCCAAAATGTTTGTTGAAAAAAAGCAGCAAAAAGTGTATCAAAAACAGTACCAAAATGCACATAAAAAAGGCCCAAAAAGCCAAATTTAAATTTTTTGGGGCATGGAGCATTGTGCACTTTTTCAATGCATTTTGGCAAGTTGCTAGAGTATTTGTCAAATGACAAAATGTGTGGTAAAATGCATGTTTGCTAACTTAATTTGGGGTGCCATTAACAATGAATGGCGCCCAAAAACACATTGCGTACTTTGACAGAATTTTAGAGCAATTTGGAATCGTGTAAAGAATTGCACAATTCTGCATTGCTCAGATGTGAATGGGTCCTAAAAGAAAATACATTATAACTATACTGTGTATGTGTGTAATACACACATATATATATATATATATATATATATATATATATATATATATATATACATATATATACATATATAGATAGATAGATAGATAGATAGATAGATAGATATCACATCTGTATGTATGTATATACATAAACATATATAGTTATTATTTATATCAATCGTTAAGCTTGCTTTTGCTGATATTAAGAGGAAAGAAACTTCCTTCTTCACATCACAGCAGCTTCTCACCCAAATTCTCAACCAAAAACATGTTCTCCCCTCCTCATCTCAGCTTCATAAACTGGCATACCTGAGAAATCAGCCGTGATCATCAGGATCTCAGCTCTTCTCAGTTTGATAAACGTACACCTTAGGGTCCTTTCACACGTGCGGACCGTTCGTCCGTTTTTATAAGATCCGTTTTTTGACCGCAATGCTTTCCTATGGGTCCTTTCACACGCATCCGTTAACGTCCGTCTCCGTTAAGCTCCGTTTTTTTGAACGGAAGAAAACCCTATTTTTCTTCCGTCAAAAAAACGGAACGGACGAAAAACGGACGTTAGCGGACGATCCGTTTAACATCCGATCCGCTAACGTCCGTTTTTCATCAAAATATGGAATAAAAAAAAAGTTCTAACCAAAAAAAAAAACGGATGAAAAAACGGATGAAAAAACGGATGAAAAAACGGATGAAAAACTGATGAAAAACTGATGAAAAACGGATCAACTGATGATAAAAAAACGGATCTAAAAAACGGTCCGCACGTGTGAAAGGACCCTTAGTTTTAACTTCCAGTGCAGAGAGTGATGCCTGACTATAGGGAGCCTTTCATATTTAAGCATGAGCAATACCACCTGTCATTGCATACATTTATGCACATCCTTCTGTATGTTTTTGTGCATCTTGTGGGTTCTTCACGCACATTTTATATTAATAAATTATGCAGAATAAAGAAAAAACATTGATTGTAGGCATTTTCTAGAGGCCTAAAACTGATTAACACATGTAAATGATTAAAATACATAATGTCCTATATTTTAAAACACAGTAAACTGCAGCGCACACATGGGACCTAGCAGTGACGTAACTAGAACCTTCAGGGCCCCGGTGCAAGAAATCATGAAGGGGCCCCCCTGACCCCTGGACAGAGCTCTTTTCGCCGAGCCCGGTGGCAGAAAGGGGCCCTGTTTCCCCCTGCTTCTCTTAGTCTCCCCCCCACAGGCATTTAGCGGCTGCAGGAGGAAAATGGGGGGGGGGGATTGGTTCCTCTATGTCAGTGTTTCACAAATCTTTTTTCCAGTCAGGGCACCCTTGAAGTATACACCTAGGTGAATGGGGCTACACTTCATAGTGATGATGCATTTAAGAGGTTAAAACAGGCGGCCCCTTTACCTTCTGTCAAATGCCTCTGAAAAGCGATCTGAGCATGGATCGCTGTTTGGAGGCACAGCATTTTTTTGCTGGTACTATGAACTATAAAAACAATTGTTTCTGATTGTACACATATAGGGGGTCAGGATTAAAAGCGCATATATACATGTAAAAACACACACACACATAAAAACACACACACATATATAAATGCACATATGCATGCACATATAAACCAGTGGCGGATGGTGCTCCACATTTTTAGGATGGCACAAGCAAACTAAAAAAAAAAAAAAAACTAAATTGCAGCCACTGTGCCCATCAATTGCAGCCACTGTGCCCATCAAATGCCACCACTGTGCCCATCAAATGCCGCCACTGTGCCCATCAAATGCCGCCACTGTGCCCATCAAATGCCGCCACTGTGCCCATAAAATGCTGACACTGTGCCCATAAAATGCTGCCACTGTGCCCATTTAAACGCTGCCACTGTGCCCATTTAAACGCTGCCATTGTGCCCAAATGACATCACTGTGCCCATCAAACGCTGCCACTGTGCCCAATAAATGCCGCCAGTGTGCCCATCAAATGTTGGTGTGCCCATTAAATGCTGCCAGTGTGCCATCAAATGCTGCAATTATGGCAATCTAATGTTACCACTGTGAATACCCTCCGCCTGCTCGCCCGGCACTTACCCTGTCTCGGTGGGGCAGCGGGTGACGGCCACGTGCGGGGTCCTCCATGCGTCTCCTGCTGTTCTCATCTCCCGTCCTCTCCTCCTGATCGTTTCAGCCAATCAGGTGACGGGTAACAGACCCGCAGAGGTGGTTCAGTGTTAGGAAAGTGAATATTAATTCCCCTTTCTAACACACCTGGGTGGACTGTGAGCGCCCAGCATGGCGCTGGCAGTTCACCTATTTTGAAGCCTATTTGAGCCTATGGCTCTAATCAGGTTCCTCAAAAACATCCACCCACTGTGATTCAGGCACCTGGCACCCGAAAAGGGGCTGGACACCTAAATATGGTGGTGGCAGTGGTGGTCACGGATAGATTCCTGCTATGCATGAATCTATTCATTGGTCATAGAGGGGGTGGCTGCAGAGAGGGGGTGGCACCCATGTGCCCTTCAGAATGCACCGCCACTGATAAACACATGCACATACATGCACACTCACATACATATGCACACACACATGCATACATACACACACACATACATATAGGGTGACCACATTTCCAAACTGCCATTCAGGGACCCCCCCACCCACCCAAAAAAAAGATGATTTTTGACATATTTTTGGTCAAATTTTGGGACAGGGGCGTATGAAATCAGCGGTCCCGTGTGCAAGATTTTGGTGGGACCTTCCTGAGATACAAATGAAATCCTGTGTATCTGGACTATCCTGAATCCTGTGTATCTGTTTATACCAGAATGCTGTGAGGGAATCCTGTGTTTTGTGTGCATTTCCAAATGCACTCCCATAGCGATCTGTAGTGGGTGTCAACTTAACCTCTTTACACTTTCCCTCCTGGCACACACGATCCAAAAACTCCTGATCTCTTGCAGTGATCGCAAGCTTTTGCTTAGACGCCGGTAACTGTGAAGGAGGTGCTCAGGGCGTGCGCTCTCGGCACAGCGTTACTGATCGCAATTCATTCAAATATGTGACCTCTCTGTGCCAAGGCCCAGGCACAGAGAAGCAGCATATTTGTGTGTGTCTGGTGCCAAGGGGTTAATGACTACCCAAATGCAGGTAGCAAATGCAGTGTTTGCCTGTACCAGAATGTATAATCAGCAGTACCATGTGATCCAGTTGCTGTGCATTTTGTAAAGTAGTGTATGCACAGCTCTTGGTGCAGACTGACATGGTTTCAGCCCATTCACTGTTAATCTAAAATATTAGGATTGATCATCCTTAATTTGCATTTATTGTTAAACCGAAACCCCCCATGCCTCGTAAAGGAAAGTCATTGATTTGGGAGGATGATCATGTTTGTTTATCACTTGCTCCATGTCTTTGAAGATGGGAAAGGGGGCAAGTGGTCAAAGAAGAATACTTGCAGTAATTTTGGGGGATAAAAGCATGATGTATGCGCTGGGGGAACACTTTGGGAGGGGAGAGAAATTGTGCTGGAAGGGGGAGCTGAATCAAAATGTCTCTCCCCTTCTAAAGTGCCACTAGCACATACAGCATGCTTTTATCCCCCAAAATCAATGCAAGTATTCTTTTTTGAGGACTTGCCCCCTGTCTCTGTGTCTCCTTCTCCTGCAAGTGCCAAGCGTTAAGATTGGGTATGTACTGACCTCAGATCCTCTTTAGTGCTGTGTGTCCATTCTCCTCCCCCTCCTTCCCTCCTGTGACATCCGAGCCAAGGAGAAGGGGTAGGGGACTTCAGTCTGTGAGTTAGTGTGAGGTGGGCAGGAGGGGGGGAGGAAGTGAGACTGTGAGAGGGAGAGATGCCTCGCAGCTGTGGGAACAGAAACACCCCACAGAAGCAGCAAGCCAGTCACTGGAGGCAAGTGCAAGGTGAGAGAACCAGCAGTGACTCCCCAGCAGCACTAGCGCGGAGGAGGAGGAAGTAAAATCCTCCTCTGCTTTCAACTGGGTAGTGACATCACTGGTTGCCAGACGCTAAGCGGCTATAGCAAGCAGTGATCAGGAGTAGGTGGAGGAGGTGAAGGTGGAGCCAGAGCCAGTGCTATGGTGGCTCGGTCCTCCCCTGTTCCCAGACTGTCACTTTGATTGCGGGACTCTGTATTGTCCCGCAATGAAGGTGTCCGGGACCGGGGACAAATATGTACACTACGGGACGATCCTGGGCAGACCGGGACACGTGGTCACCCTACATACATATGCACACACACACACACACATACATATGCACACACATGCATACATACACGCGCACACATATAAACACATACAGTAGATAGATAGTCATAAAAAAACGGCAGACCTTTACTTTGGCTCTTCCTGCCGGGTACTGCACTCTAGGGGGAGACAAAGAGCACAGCACTCACTACTTTCACTTTAGATCAGTGTTTCTCAATTCCAGTCCTCACGCCCCCCCAACAGGTCATGTTTTCAGGATTTCCCTCAGATGAAAAGGCTGTGGGAATTACTAAGGCAGTGAAACTGATCAAATCACCTGTGCAAAATAATGGAAATCCTGAAAACATGACCTGTTGGGGGGGCGTGAGGACTGGAATTGAGAAACACTGCTTTAGATTAATGTGACGAGCTCCCTGCATAGTTCGGCTGACGATCGTGGAGCTAATCTCAGCCGCCTCCTATCAAAGAGTACAGCAGAAAGGGGCCCGTCACCATGGCAATCTCAGCGACCCCTATAATTCCGCCACTGGGACCTAGCCACATACTAATGAACTTAAGTTCCCATTTAAATCATCCATTTTAAATTACATTTTTCTTCTTCATACCAAGTCTTCCTGTAACCTTAACAGTAATGTTTGAATAAGGTGACCTCTATCACCTAAAAAAAAGACACTTAGAAGTCCCTACAGATAACTGCAGCAGCTCTCATTTTATTAAGCAATGGCTAAATGCCAAGCTGTTCTAAACGGACAAAGGACTGGCACTTCCTGATAATGCCACAGCTTATCCACTCCACACACATCATAGTTGCCAACATTTAAACATGATCATAAGAGACTCCTTTAGGGGTCAAATTAGAAGTAGTAAAAAAAAAATGGGATTAGACAATAACATTGGTACATTTACAGTGTACATCTTTCCCCTATATTTTGCTTTTTTTTTTTTAGATAAACTTTGGCCATGGGGTTATGAGGCCCTGTTAAAGGCCCTAGAAGTCATCCTGTCACAAGGCAATACAAAGGACTGCAGCTTAGGAATGGGGCTCAAGTTTGGGCAAGGCAGGATTCGTCCCAAAATCTATCTGTTCATGATTTGGTGAACACATAAATCATATGGTCTTGGAAGCCCACCCACCATATTGTACTTCTGACTTTGTAGGAAGATAGGAAGACACTGGCATCCTAGCACCCAATGATGTACTCCTGAACCCATTCAGCTGGATGTAAACAGTGGGGCCTAGGAAGCTGGTGACAGAATCAATGCTGTATCCTGGCGTAGGCCAACAAGGCCCAGGCCTAAGGTAGCACTTTGCAGGGGGGCAGCACAGACAGTGTCCCTGCCGCCTTGCGCTACACTGTTAGGCAAATTAGTTTAGCGCCCCCTATAAATCGGCCGCACTGCTTCCAGTATGTGGGCGGTTGGCATTCTGCATCTGTGGGGGGGGGTCGCTTCTAATTTTTTTACCATCCCTGTCCCATTGCAGAGATTTCCCTTCACTTCCTGTCCCATAGCTAAACAGGAAGTGAGAGGAAATCTATGCAAATTCAGGTAATCCATTGCAAGTACTGTACAGACATTTTGCAGTTGCAGTAGAAGGAGCTGAAGCTCAGAGAGCATAGCCCGCCCTGTTTCAGTGTGCCCCTGACACCTCCACTACAGCCCCTGAGACCTCAACTACAGTCCCTGACCCCCCCACTACAGTCCCTGACACCCTAGAAGTGAAAAAAATATATTGTTTCACTTTAAGTACATTTTCGTTTTACATACATGCTCTGGTCCCATTGTGTACTTAAAAGTGGGGTATGCCTGTAGTACACCTTCCATCTAGTTCAACCTGTATGTGTATGCATTTATGTCTTTACCACTTCCCATATCCCTGAATATTTTGTTTGTTAAGATGCCCATCTAAAAGTTTTTTGAAATTATCAACACTTCCCAATGATAGCACCAATTGTGGAAAGAAGTTCCACATCCTTACCGTTCTATCAGTAAAGAGATTAAACTGCTTCTTGTCCAACTTCAATGAGTGACCATATGTCTTCTTGCACGACCTGAGACTGAATACTTTCCTCCCTATCCTAGAATCACCATTTAGATATTTATACATCGCAATCATATCTCCTCTTAAGTGTTTCTTCTCAAGGGAAGATATGCTTAATGTGTGTAGCCTTTTCTCATACCTGAGATCCTTCAGGCCCTTTATTATACATTACATTGTGAAATAATAATATTATTTTAATAAAGGACTTGATGTACTGTGTGTGTGTGTGTATATATTTATTTACTATTTAACTTTTTTGTGAATGAGATACAAGGGGTGCTTTTTCATGTAGGGGAAAGGGTCAGATATCTAGGAGCCTCCTTGTTTTAAATTGGGCTTCTGGATTCCAATTTGTTTCCCCCCCGCAGATCACCACAACCACCAGGCAAGAGATGTGGGGAAGAGGCTCATGTTCTCATCAACATGAAGACATTAGTCTGGTTTGGTTTATTTTGCTGTGAGGGAGTGGAGAGCAGGCTCAGTGCGCTACCCTTTTCTGGCCAGACATGCTGCATTCTTGGATGAGGGTATGAATTTTAAGAAGGTGCACTTTTTTGGTTTGTTTATTGCATATGTTTAACTTTTAAAATTCATACTATGGTACGGCCTGGTGACCAAATGGTGTTTACTATTACTTTGATAGAGTTTAGGCTCTGCCCTCTCACTCCCTGCCTAGGTAGCCAATCAACTAAGAGCTACTTGAATTTGTTCCCTATAGCCATGTCTAGGGATGAGCCCCAGAACATGCGAACAGACAAAAAATGTGTGCGAACACCGTTAAAGTCTATGGGACAAGAACATGAAAGATCAAAAGTGTTAATTTTAAAGGCTTATATGCATGGTATTGTCATAAAAAGTGTTTGGGGACCAGGTACTGCTATGTATCAATGCACAAAAAAGTGCCTGGGGGTCCCTTAGTCTCCCTGTAAAGTAGCGCATCATTCCCATGTTTATTACAGTACTGCAGCAAAATTGCTTGTGGCTGCAATGTATTATCGGATCCCGGCAATATACATACAAAATCATTGAAAACAAATGAGTGAGTTCTTCCCTCCAGTCCATTATCAGGCTCTTCAGGTCTGGTATGAATATTAAAGGGGAACTTCAAATCATTTTTTTTTTAATGGCATGTGGGTCCCCCTTAAAATCCATACCAGGTCTTTTAGGGTCTGGTATGAATTTTAAGGGAAACCCCATGCCTGAAGTCAGAAGGGGTGGTGTCACACGACTACGTCACCGGGTGACCGGTTGGCTCTATAACAGCCACCAAGAAAAGGCTGCAGTCGGCGGGATGCCTCACATGAAGGTGGAGTTTTTGCATGTTTTTTTTTCCTCTGAATCATCGGCGATGTGATTGAAGATGGATGGACGTCGCGGGCCATTTCTAATATTTTTTTTAGAAGGAATTATCAAAAACTACCTGCTGTCGTTTTTACTTTTTTGGTGAATGAGTATGAGTACAGTGTACCCCATACCCATTCACATGGGGGGCATGATCTGGCTCCCCGCCCACAGAACCCCACAACCACCGGGCAAGGGTTGTGGGAATGAGGCCCTTGTCCCCATCAACATGGGGTGACCCCAAAGCACCCTCCCCATGTTTAGGGCATGTGGCCTTGTACGGTTCACGTTCACAAGAGAGGGGCGCTCTCTTGTCCCCCCTTTTTCTGCGGCCTGCCAGGTTGTATGCTCGGATAAGGGTGTGGTATGGATTTTGGTGGGCCCCACGCCATTATTTTTCTACGTTTTGGCATGGGGTTCCCCTTATAATCCATATCAGGCCTGTAGGACCTAGTATGGATTTTAGGCGGGACCCCCACGCCATTTTTTTATTTTATTTTGGCACAGGGTTCCCCTTAAAATCCATACCAGACCTGAAAGGGCTAGTATGGATTTTGGGGAGGACCCCCACGCCATTTTATTTTTATTTTGGCGCAGGCTTTCCCTTAAAGGGTTTGTAAAGGGAAAACATTTTTTATCTTAAAGCGGAAGTTCACCTTAAAACTAAGGAATCGGCTCTTTCCGGCGCTATAGGGCGCCTGCGCACAGACCTAGGAGCTGACTGCGCAGAGTTCTATTTTGGCTTTTTTCGGAGGGCGTGACGCGCCATAGCCATAGAACTCGGCTATATACGGCGCCTGCGCAGTCAGCTCCTAGGTCTGTGCACAGGCGCCGTATAGCGCCGGAAAGAGCCGAGTCCTAAATCGGCTATTTTTGGAAGGTGTGACGTGACATAGCCGCGCAATTCACCCGCGGTGGACAGAAATGAAAATTCTTCATTTAACAGTAAGTACAGCGATAAAAAAAAACAAAAAAAAACAGCATACTGGCGCTGATGCCAGTATGCTGGATGCTATGGGACAGAGTAGTTTTAGGGTGAACCTCCACTTTAATAACTTCCTTTACCTTAATACAATGTTGTTTTCATGTCCTCACTGTTCGTTCTTGCTCTCAAGTTGCTGTAATTCTTCTCTGATCTCCACGCTTCCTGGTTGTCTGTTTCCTGATAACCACAGTGCTGGGAGCTTTCTCTCTGTGGTCACTAATCAAGGAGGTGTGATTACTGTGTGTCTAAAACCCCACAGCACCAATCAGTTTCGTTTTCCAAACCATCACTGCCCTGTATTGGCTCTGTGGCTCTGTACAGCAGAGAGGCAGGAAACAACATGCAAAAATGAAACTAGAAACTACAGGTACGTTATATGATTGATTTTTATCTGTTTTTAATCATTTGTATATGGAATCAGTTAATTATTATGTCTCTATACCCTGTAATAGTCATTTCAGCATATTTTTTTTTTATTTACAACACCTTTAACCACTTCAATACACTGTGTTATATAAACTACACTGCCTGCATCGACTGAAAATGGAGGCTACACTGAATGCAGAGTATACTCCCCTGAGCCATGGTTGGCCAAAGGCACCCTGCCTCGCAGGTCAGGTGCAGGTGCATGCAGGTCAGGTGCATGCTTTGGCCAATCATACAGTAATGCACTGTGATCTTGCAGTGCATTATGGGGCGTTCTGCAGTGCTCGAATTTCCCGCGAATGCTAAAAACAAACTTTCCCTGTGCCAAAACACCAGCTTGGATGTTGTAGTGTCAGGTCCACATGCTTTGTTTCTGGAGCCATGTTTTACCAGTACACATCTAAATGAAAACAGAGTATGCTGAATTCACAATACACATGGCAGAGGCTGTTCTTAGCAATGGGTAAAACACACAACGCAGCAGAGAACTGCACATAAGTGGAACAATCATTGGAACATCCTTATCTACATTATATGTTTAGTAAGGTGACCAGATTTTTAAAATGAAATCTGGGGACATATTTTTTCTTTACTAGTAATGGCAACAATCAGCGACTCTCTGGCCCCTTGTTACAGAACTTCTGTTTGTTCCTTCATACCCAAATGAACACTTAACTTAGATGTTGCATATTTATCTTTACAACCTGCTGCAGATTCCTGATACAATAGGTTCTATCCACCCCATATTTACCCAGGACAACTCTGCAGCCCATCTCTCATTAGACATTTACTATGTTCGCCCAGTGGCTTACTACATTCATCCAGACAGTCCAGGTCATTCCCTCCCCGCCCCTTTTTCCTTTTCTCTTTTCCTTTCTTGTTTTGTTCTTTCTCTCTCTTTCTCCCTCCTGTCTGTTTGTTTCGATGTTTGCCTGGTTTTTTTTTTCTTTCTCTCCTCTCTCTTTTTTCCTTTTTCGTTTTACTTGCACTTTTTATCTTCTCCTTTCACTCTCATTTCACTTCACTTCACCATCACACACTTCACAACATTCGTGTCTTCCCAGCACATTCATCCTATCTTTCACTATATATCTATTTTGTCCTTGGTTCCATCCTTATGCCCACACATTTCACATCTCCAACAGAAAACTTCCTATTCCTCCCCTCTCACCTCTTATGCACTCATTCTTGCCTTTGTGCATGTCTATGCCACTTTTCATCTTTTTGCTATTAAAATTTACTTCTAGAATTTTCTTTCACACATTCCTCACTGCACACTCTTTCCACTCACAATTTTCTTCTACTCCACTCATCCCACTTCCCCACTTTTACTCTTTTGTCTCATCTTTCGTTCACTTACTTTCTTGTCCTCCCCCCCCTCCCCCCCCTGTTGACTATCTGTTCGTCTGGCCACATAGGCTGCAATCATTATCATTATGGGGTATCCTTTCTTCCCCCTAGGTCTGTCTGATCCTGCGTGGGTGGCCTATCCCTTAATTGGTCGAGCACGACCCTCCTCCCATCCCATCCTGTCCTGCTTGGTCCTCCCCTTTTTCTCCCCCTCTCCCCTCTGGCAGCAGTGTGGGGTCTCTGTTTGCGACCCCTCGTGGGCCTGGGGGTTTGTTCTTACCTCTTCCACGGCCTGGTCCTTATTTCTATCCTGACCCTTCCCCCTCCCCTGGGTACCCCTTGGAAGTCTCCCATCCTTGACGGCATGATCTGTGTCCAGCTATCGGTTCTGATTCCTGACATTCACCCTGGTAACTATACACTCTTTAATCAATGTTTGTAACTATGATTGTATTCAGATTAGTATCATATACATATGTTTGTTTGTTTTTTAACAAATTTTATCACATAGAGCTTATGTCTGCAAACTTGCTTCCCCCTGAAGAGGACCCATGCCAACAAAAGGGTCGAAACGTGTCGGGGTCTGCGCATAAGCCATACAATTTATATAATTATATTGTTCTACCCATACTTATTGATGGTTTTCTAATGTTTACATTATACTTTTGTATCCATGCTCCAAAATGTACCATATGGTTTTTCCATCTTGTAATTAATTCGTTTTTTTAATAAATTACCTAATTATTTCAATATAATATTTTCATTGAATTACTATCAGCTGCAACTCAAAGCCCCCAGGGGTACACTCTCTTTTCTTCAAAAATCCATTCAGGGGTGTGCAGCACCTTAGTCCACTATATGTATCGCCATTTCCTTGCTACAACTGCCCCCTATTAAATCCAATCTGGGGACAAAACCAGGGACAGAATTGGTCCGGGGACAGTGTCCTCAACCCGGGGACTGTCCCCTGAAACTGGGGATGTCTGGTCACCCTAATATTTAGTGTTTGTATGCTGCCATTTTACATGTATATAAAGCGTAGTGCAAGGCTAGTTGTTATTGCTAAATGCATAGATAATTTTCACAGAAAACATATCTAAATACATTTTCATCAAATACACCACATACGCAGGAAGAGACCAAAGCGAGAGTACATTCTGCACCGGCTATTTCTACAGTGGTCAATGTAAACATTTAAAATGTGACCACATGTGATGTGAGAGAGATAGAGAGGAAAGTTCTATTTATGCATTAGCGCGAAAGTAAAAAAAAAAAATCCTCTGACCTAGTTTTTTTTTTTACTCTTCCTTATATTTGAAACAATTTAGTTTATCGTGTAGATGACTGTTTCTGTCACCTAGAACCCCTTGGACTTTAAGTTAACAATTAGTATTCTCTGTGTTTTTCTTTGACTGAGAAAACCAGCCGTTTGTATGCTCCTTAGCAGTTTTCCCGACAGGAAAACTGTGCGTTTTTTCCCCACAGTTTTCCTATGGGAAACACTGTAAGGGAGCATACACACGGCCGGTTTTCCTGACCAAAGTTCTCCTGACAGTTTTCCTGTCAGGAAAACTGGCCATGTGTACAGGGGAAAAGGGACCGAGTCGGTTCCCAGTTTTCCCGGCGGTCCTTTGACCGCCGGGAAAAACGATCGTGTGTACTAGACATCAGACATCATTGCACTGAAAAAGTCACAAGAGGTTTGACTACAGGTCCTGCAGAGAACTTTACAGTATCTAGGGGCAGTAGTTAAAATGGAACTTTATCCAAAAGGGGAAGTTACGCTCTTCCTCCTCAGCCATATTTGGAATATTTTTTTTGGGGGGGTGGGAGACTTGATTTGACAAAAGTACCAGTTCTAGGGCTATGCAAATTAACTTTTAATTGATCGATTAATCTTTAATTTTTTTGATCGATCAAAATCTTTTTGATCGATTAAAATTCTTTTGATTGGTAGTCATCTCTCCGCCGGCTTCTGGGCATTCAGGGAGTACCATTCGGAGATCCGGTAACGTCACGGACACCGGCGGGGCTTGCCGTGTCCATCTGAAGGGCTCCTTTGCTGTGCCTTCATATCTGCATGCCGGCGGGACCTTAGTATCTGCCACACACAAGGGCTGTTACACTTCCCTCTATCAACCTAGGATTCTACAGCCATCCACTGGGAGTTGTGATAGGTCCCTTCACGGGACATCTACATGCCGACGGACTGATGTTAACCTGTCCTCATCTGGATTTAGCAGTGGTATCGTTGTACACATTTTTATACCAGTATCATACTTAGCTACATGTTTTTATGAATGCTTTTGCTACCGTTTGGTATTACACCATTTTTACAGTTTATGTAGCTACATCGATTTTATCTCCAGTGCAATATTTATTTGGTTACCTACTTAAAGACTATAAAAGTTTTCACAAACGGTCACTGGCGCTAGGAGGGATATAGGCCGGTCAATGAAGCAAAAACAAACCCTTTGGTGATTTCTGTAGAGGGTATCATATAAACAGTTCAGTGCAGCGGGAATGACGGTACCCGGAAGTAATATACACAAAACAAGTCCGCGCTCTTAAATGTTTGTAAAATATATATAAAATATATAAGCCCAATGTTGTTGGGATAAAAGAAAATAATCATATAAATATAGAGAAAAAAGAATCCATTTATTGCAGATCCACTTCTAAAAACAAGGGAGAAAACATTCCATATAGGATAATATACAGGGCTGTAGAGTAGTAAGCAATGTGCACAAACAGTTCCACCAGCAGACACCAGCAATTCATGGGGTTAAACCTCAACGGTTCCATGCACAGGCCATCATGAGGACAAAAACACACGCTGACAGTACCTTGATGGTAGATGGTATAAAGTGGTACACAGAGAGCCGCCATCAGATCTTAGGGTGAGGACCTGACATCAAACAGTCCACAATGCTGGAGTGTCACCACAAAGAGAAAGGGACGGTGCCATCCGACGGGACCATCCGACGGGTCTTACAGCCGGAAATGCGGCGCAGTAGGCTCTGCTGGGACACACGCTCTTCCCGTCCGATCGCATAGACGTCACGCGTCTGAGACGCCACTTCACGTTCAGACCAGTGGAGCTGAAGTATCCTGGACGCCCTCTGGTGGAAAATCCAAAAATGGCATGTGACTAGTATAGGATGGTGGAAGCTGTAAGCAAAAAAGACAGGATATAGTCTATCTTCTTTTAAAAGGTGTGTAATAAAATCCCATAAATAAGAGGATCAGGGGGGTCTTGACGACGCGTTTCGCGCTTCCAGGCACTTTTTCAAAGTCAAGGATATAAGGCTTATTGCCAGGATTAAATAGTCTAAAATAAGGGGAGGGGTAATGATGAGAGGAAGGGGAAATGGAGAGAAAAAAAAAATGGGCATGTCCACAGAACCGAAAGGTTTAACCCCTTACAGGGACTGAAACACCAGAAACACAACACACATGAATATATATGTTAAAAAGCCTGCCACCTACTGGAGTATTAGGAATATGAAATAAGATAAAATAATTTTCTAAATATACCCACAAATATTTAAAATTAAAACTTAATCGTTAGATCAAAGTGCTAGTTTCAATTTCTTTGTTTAACCCCTTGGGAGCCAATGAATTGAGCATAAAAATCCAGAAGACTTCTCTTCTGCAAAGAAGGGAAAATCTCTCGTTATTAGTAAGGGTGCCTTTCGGGATGTGTTCAATCACAAACACTTCTAGATCTTTAACATTTTTGTTATGACAGTAATTAAAATGGCGTGGCACACTATGTTCAGTGCACCCTTTTTTTATCAGACGGCGATGGTCACCTATTCTCGCATGTAGTGCTCTTATGGTACGGCCTACATAAAAGAACCCACAAGGGCAACGTAATACATAAATAACAAATTCCGTTGAGCAGGTAATAAATTGTTTGATAATAAACTCTTTCCCAGAGCGCATGGTTATTCTGTCAGTACCATGTGTAATAAACTGGCAGGTTAAGCACGCTCTTTTTTTACACTGAAAAATGCCCTTTCTATCATTAAAATAGGTTCTTATGTCTAAGGGGGAACCTGAAGATTTCTTTTTTATTTTGCTGGGGGCCAAAATATTTTTAATGGTTCGAGCTTTCCGAAAAGTGTCTTGGGGTATGGCCGGAAGTACTGGGGCCAGTCTCTGGTCCAAAAGGAGGATCTTAAAATGTTTTTTAATAATGTTAGTCACTGTCTTATATCTATTGTTAAAAGTGGACACAAATCTGATCGCATAGGCGTTATTTTGTTGTTCTTTTGGTGATTTCTTAGCATGACTTGGATCTAAGAAGAATGAAAACGCTTTCTTTATAAGCTCTTTAGGATAACCCTTTTCTTCAAATTTTTTCTGCATTAGTCCACTAGATTCCACGTAGTCCTCTTTCTTGGTACAATTTCACTTGAGTCTGTTAAACTAACCTTTAGGGATATTTTTCTTCCATACGGGATGGTGACAACTCTTGAAGTGGAGGTAAGAATTACCATTAGTGGGTTTAATATGGTTTTTGGTGATTATCTTCTCCGACTCGTGAGTTAATACTAGATCTAAGAACACCAATTCCAGGGGGTCTAATACGTGTGTAAACGTTAGATTGAATGCATTGTTGTTGCAATGAGAAAGAAAGGAGAAAAAAGCCTCAGTGGTCCCACTCCAAATGAGTACCACGTCATCAATATAACGTCCATAATAAACTATATGTTCAGCAAAGGGATTGTTCATCCAGATATTCTCTTCCTCCCATAGACCCATGGTGAGGTTGGCATAAACTGGAGCAAAATTAGCTCCCATTGCAGTCCCTTTCTGTTGTACGTAAAATTGTTCACAAAAAGTAAAGTAATTGTGCTTTAGGCAAAAATCAACTGCCTCAACCAAAAATTGTGATTGAAGAGAGTTGAAGTCTCCACTTTTATTGAGAAAATGTTGTATAGCTCCAATCCCCACTTCGTGGGGGATGGAGGTATATAGAGAGGCCACATCAAGGGAGGCCCAAAGGTAATTTGGTTCCCATGAGTAGTATTGTAGGGCATCAATAACCTCCTTAGAATCCTTAATATAGGACGGTAATTGTACCACCAAAGGTTGTAACATATAGTCAATATAGGTGGACAATCCACTAAGGAAACTATTGGTACTGGCTATAATGGGACGCCCTGGAGGGTCAGTAAGGGATTTGTGGATTTTTGGCAGGTGATAAAAGTGAGGAGTACTAAATTCAGATGGTAGGAGAAATTGTCTCTCTTTTTTCATAAGGACTCCTTTTTCCCAAGCTGTATATACTAGTGTTTTTAATGTCTGTTGGTAACCAGGAAGGGGGTCTTTAGATAGTTTCAGGTATGTATCGGCATCGGTCAATAGGCGACTAGCCTCCTTTATATAGTCAATTTTATTTTGGATGACTATACTGCCCCCTTTATCAGCCGTGCGAGAATAGGTGACCATCGCCGTCTGATAAAAAAAGGGTGCACTGAACATAGTGTGCCCCGCCATTTTCTAGAAGATCTAGAAGTGTTTGTGATTGAACACATCCCGAAAAGGCACCCTTACTAATAACGAGAGATTTTCCCTTCTTTGCAGAAGAGAAGTCTTCTGGATTTTTATGCTCAATTCATTGGCTCCCAAGGGGTTAAACGAAGAAATTGAAACTAGCACTTTGATCTAACGATTAAGTTTTAATTTTAAATATTTGTGGGTATATTTAGAAAATTATTTTATCTTATTTCATATTCCTAATACTCCAGTAGGTGGCAGGCTTTTTTAACATATATATTCATGTGTGTTGTGTTTCTGGTGTTTCAGTCCCTGTAAGGGGTTAAACCTTTCGGTTCTGTGGACATGCCCATTTTTTTTTTTTCTCTCCATTTCCCCTTCCTCTCATCATTACCCCTCCCCTTATTTTAGACTATTTAATCCTGGCAATAAGCCTTATATCCTTGACTTTGAAAAAGCGCCTGGAAGCGCGAAACGCGTCGTCAAGACCCCCCTGATCCTCTTATTTATGGGATTTTATTACACACCTTTTAAAAGAAGATAGACTATATCCTGTCTTTTTTGCTTACAGCTTTCACCATCCTATACTAGTCACATGCCATTTTTGGATTTTCCACCAGAGGGCGTCCAGGATACTTCAGCTCCACTGGTCTGAACGTGAAGTGGCGTCTCAGATGTGTGACGTTTATGAGATCGGACGGGAAGAGCGTGTGTCCCCGCAGAGCCTACTGCACCGCATTTCCGGCTGTAAGACCCGTCGGATGGTCCCGTTGGATGGCACCGTCCCTTTCTCTTTGTGGTGACACTCCAGCATTGTGGACTGTTTGATGTCAGGTCCTCACCCTAAGATCTGACGGCGGCTCTCTGTGTACCACTTTATACCATCTACCATCAAGGTACTGTCAGCGTGTGTTTTTGTCCTCATGATGGCCTGTGCATGGAACCGTTGAGGTTTAACCCCATGAATTGCTGGTGTCTGCTGGTGGAACTGTTTGTGCACATTGCTTACTACTCTACAGCCCTGTATATTATCCTATATGGAATGTTTTCTCCCTTGTTTTTAGAAGTGGATCTGCAATAAATGGATTATTTTTTCTCTATATTTATATGATTATTTTCTTTTATCCCAACAACATTGGGCTTATATATTTTATATATATTTTACAAACATTTAAGAGCGCGGACTTGTTTTGTGTATATAAAAGTTTTAATGCTATTCTCATCGAGCGCTGCCTTTGAGTGTTTTTTGTATCTTGCTATGCAATTTTCCAGTGGTTTGAGCTCCAACCACTGGGAATTGGCCTGCAGGGAGATCAGCTAAAGGTAGTTGGATCTGTATGTGCTTTATAATTAATCAAAATTAGTCGATTAATCGATTAAAATAACCAAACGATTAATCGAACACAAAAATTTTGATCAGTAACAGCCCTAACCAGTTCCCATTCTCCTGCTCCCCCCCCCCCCCCACCCGCAAATGCGGGACCCTTCATTAAGCACCATTCACGCACGAGGAGAGAGACGGTCAATTACATGATCATCAAGGCATTTTTTTTATAAAACAAAGAGACAGGAGCTCCTGGTATTAAGAAACAAGCAGGATTATATAAGATTATTATTGTTATTACAGCAGCAGAAGGGGCGGGGCGGGCAGGGAGGGGAGGGGGAGAAGGACAATGGGAGAAAGAGGAGAGCTGCAGATAGCAGTGGATGATGGAGGCACGGAGACTGACCATGGTGTCAGCGATCAGCAGCCATATTACACCAAGGTCAGCTTACAATGGGGAGGGTAGAAACTGGCAGGATCAAACTGTGACCAAGGCGGTTTTTTAAACATGTTAGTCCCTTTGTACTCTTTTCTATGTACTAATAAACATTTTATATGTGTAGCAGATGGTTGCTACGTGTTACTACATCCACACATTCCACCCTGCTGCCAGTCATCAATTAGACACACTCCTTTAGTCAATGAAGTCTCTTGCTTATTTTTGTTATTTTATTAGGGGATTGAACTTGGTTGGGGAAAGGGGACATGGGATGCCCATTGGATAAACTGGTACTTTTGAAGAATATACACTGCTCAAAAAAATTAAAGGAACGCTTTTGAATCAGAACTTTTTTTTCATAATAAGCATCCTTTACCTGCAGACAATCCTCTTTTCACTTCCTCATTGTTCGTTTTTGCTCCGAAGTTGCTCTATTTCTTCTCTGTTCTGTTCACTTCCTGCTTGTCTACTTACTGTTACTCACCACCGTGCAGGGAGGCTTTACTGAGGTGGTCAGTGACGTGCTTGCCCCCTCCTGGGAACTTCATCTGTGCGGCAGGACGCTCTCTACTTGTTAGAGACTTCAAGGAGGTGTGAATTACTGGGTGTGCCGCAATGCATACTGGGAAATGTAGTTCTTACATGAACGAGCACCACCAACCAGGAAGTGAATGAGAGAACAGAAACTAAAATGCCGGAGGTGATATAGATGAAGGAATTTAATAGGTATTTACTCATTTTTTAACAGACTCATTACACTATTCTGTCTGTCTACCTTGCAGACATTAATTTTAGGCAAATTTTTTTTTTCCTTTACAACTCCTTTAAGTAGCATAAGGGGAGGGGTGTATACAGAGGGGGTTGTTAATCAGTTTCAGCTGCTTTTCTGTTCATTCAAATGAGACAACCTCCAAAACAGGAATGTTTTTTTTCAGGTGGAGGTGTCTGACAATCGTTTCCCCTACTCATCTTTTCTGACTGTTTTTCACTAGTTTTGCATTTAGCTAGGGTCAGTGTCACTACTGGTAGCATGAGGCGATGCTTGGACCCTCCAGGATTGCACATAAATACGTGTCATTGCCAGAAGGTTTGCAGTGTCTCCCAGCACAGTCTCAAGAGCATGGAGGAGATTCCAGGAGACAGGCAGTTACTCTAACAGAGCTGGACAGAGCCGTAGAAGGTCCTTAACCCATCAGCAGGAGCGGCTCCTTTGTGCAAGGAGGAACAGGGTGAGCACTGCCAGACCCCACAAAATGACCTCCAGCAGGCCACTGGTGTGAATGTCTCTGACCAAACAATCATAAACAGACTTCATGGAGGTGGCCTGAGGGCCCAACGTCCTCTAGTGTGCTCTGTGCTCACTGCCGAACACTGTGCAGCATCTGGAACTTCTCCTGCACCCTCAGTTGTGATGTTGCCACCCGAGCCCAGGGTTCCCACCTGGAAAGATTTTCTGGGGACCGCAGCAAGTACAGGGCTTTCTGCAATGCCTGTGAATTTTTCTTTGCTTTACAGCCCAGGACTTTCTCCCTTGAATCCACCAAGGTGGGCTTTGTTATTGCGCTGTTGTCAGACGAACCCCAGACATGGGCCCATTGTCTCCTGGAACGCAATGATGTCTGTCTCAACCTCCTGAGTACCTTCTTCCAAGCCATGGACCTCCTCTACGAGGACACACAACTAGCAGCCACCACAGAAGAGGCACTATGTTCATTGAAACAGGGGCGCAGGGCAGTAGAGGACTATGTGTCGGAATTTAGACAGTGGAGTTCTGATACTAACTGGAATGATGCTGCCCTGCATCACCAATTTCGCATGGGTCTCTCTGAACCCCTAAAGGACGAACTGGCCCTAGTCAGCATTCCGGCAACACTTGACGGCCTAATCCTCTTGTCTGTCCAAATAGACAGACGATTAAGGGAACGACGGGCCAAGTGCCCAGTGTGGATCTTACCACGCGTATCCAGCCCTCCTCATCCAGCTCCTCCCAACCCTGTACCAGCCGCTGTTGATACTTCTGAGCCAATGCATTTGGGCCTGCTTCGCCCTTCCCTGACTCCTGAGGAGCGCTAGCGCTGGCTGATCAAGAACATCTGCCTTTACTGCGGGGAACCCGGGCACTATGTGAGAGCTTGCCCCGCAAAGCTCCGTAAGTGCTCTACCCTCTCATCTGCTATTTCCTCTATTTCGTTTAACAATACCACTCATCTGGCTATCTCCATCTCTCTACAGCTTCCAGGTGGGAATATTCAGGTCCCCGCCATTATTGATACTGGCGCCTGCAGCAGCTTCATGGACTTATCCTTTGCCATCAAACACCAAGTTACTCTACGACCCAGATCCCAGGAACTTTCTGTCCATTTAGCCGATGGATCAGCCATCAGATCTGGCCCTGTCACACAGAAAATGGTTCCCCTGAACACTATCACTGCCAACAATCATCGGGAGCTACAACCCACAGATTGACTGGAACTCAGGGAAGATCCATTTTCTTTCCCCCTTATGCCGTCAACACTGCCTACAGGAAGCTATGGATACCTGTCTCCTCTACTGTGCCTGGAAACTGAATTTTAGAACCGTCAGCTGGTCCCAGAGGCCTACCACAGTTTTATGGACATTTTTTTATTTTATTAATATGTTCTTTATTAATTTTCTTCGTCTTATAACAAAACAGATTACATTCATATAAAATCTTAATATCAGCTTTTCTTATTATTCATATAACATAATCTTTTCGGTGTTTAAACCATTCATTCAATTGCTTTCCCACTCCCCCCTCCCTCCCTCCCTCTTTTAAGCTATCACGGTTTATATATATATATATTTTTCCTTTATATGGGATAACCCATTTTTTCCAGCCAGGGGTTCCACATTTCACCAAATTCCCTGATGTTCCTTCTCTTAGTATATACTGCCTTCTCCTTCCATATTGTTTCGGTTACCACATTGATCCACTCTCTTACTGTCGGGGGATTTACTGCCTGCCATCTTTGGGCAATTCGTTTTCTAGCCTGGAAGAGGCACCTTAGTACTGCTTTTACTATGCTGGGTACTCTACTGATTTATTTTCCCAGACCCAAGATACACATTCTGGGGTCCATCTCCAGCTTCGTTCCATATGTCTGGTTTAGGACATTATTAATCCCTTGCCAGTACCTAAACAATTTTGGGCACCTCCATAACATATGTATCAGATCCCCTGTGTCTTGACATCTAGGACAGCTCGCATCTACTCTCCACCCAAAGTTAAACAGCCGTTTTGGTGTATAGTACGTCTTGTGTATCATCTTCAAGAAAGTACATTTGTGTGCAGGCGAAACTGTTGCTATATGTCCTCTCTCCAATATCTTCCTCCACCGTCTATCTGTTATGGTCACCAGATCTTCCTCCCATTTATCTCTACTTTTAAGTTGTTCTGGGCTCTCAATGCTTCCCTCACATAAATATGGGTATATTCCCGAGATGTACCTCTTCATCTCACCCCTGCCACCAAGTTTTTGGGGGTCCTATCCCACAATGGTCCTACTCTATCAAACTGGACATTTAAAGCATGTCTAATTTGGAGATATCTATAGAACGTATAGTTGGGTATATTATATTCCCGTCTTAAGGTGGAAAATGCTTTTAAAGCGGAGCTCCAGCCGCGAATTTTTTTTTTTTTTAAAGTCAGCAGCCACTAACAGTGTAGCTGCTGACTTTAAATAAGGACACTTACCTGTCCTAGGCGCCCGCGCTGATGGGCCCCCCCGATGCCGGTCCCGCGATCGCTCCGAGTCCCGCGCCGCCATTCACACTATGGGAAACAGGCAGTGAAGCCGTACGGCTTCACTGCCCGTTTCCTACTGTGCCTGCGCGAACCTCACGCTGGCTTGTGAATGGGCGCGCTGCTCTCTGAGAACACACACAGTTCCCAGAAAGCAGCGCGCCCCATTCACAAGGAGAAGAAGAAGAAGAAATCAAACTGCGGTGCAAGTGAGGCAGATTACGGACTTCCGTATAGCAACAGCTATTTCGGGTGAGTATTTTTTTTTTTTTTCAGGTTTTTTTTTTTTTAAACAACATGGCAAAATGTTGTTTTCATGGGTGGAGCTCCGCTTTAAGGTTCTTCCTTCATATAGCTGAGCCAGTCTGACTATCCCCTTAACTGCCCATTCCCTGATTTCCCAGACTGACTCCAGCTCCTGGAGGTTCCTATTATTCCACAACGGTGAATATTCTGTTATACCTCCCTGTCCTCCCAGTGACCTTACTGCTTTCCATACTTTAATGGCCATTTTAACTGTGGGGGTTCTAATGACCAATGAATTTGCTTCCAACACCTCTACTACTGTTTCATGGGGTGCGCCCAAGGTCATCAAGCCTCCATTTATATCTACTCCTGACTCTGTTCTTACTCCTATATGCTGCAGTTGTGCTGCCAGGAAATAGCAGCGTGGGTGTGGTATCGCTATTACCCCCTCTCTTATTGGTAGTTGTAGGGTTTGCAACCTGATTCTAGCTTGTCCTCCTTTCCATATCAGTTCTCTAAACATGGTATCTAATTTCCTGAACCAATTTTTATGAATCCATATGGGTGCATTATGCAACACATATAATAATTGTGGCATCCACAGCATTTTAATCAAATTACATCTCCCCCAACCGACAGAGGAAGATTCCGCCAAATTTGGATTTTATTTTTAAATTTGGCCTTTAGGGGGACTAAGTTATTCCCTATATATTTATTAAGATCATTTGTTATATATGTTCCTAAGTATTTGATTCTCCCCACTATCTCTAACTGTGGGATTCCTACCAATGTGTGGGTCCTCATTGGGTCTACCGGCATTAATGCTGATTTTTTCCCAATTTATGACCAATCCCGAAAGTCTTCCAAACTCTCCGAAAATAGCCATTGCCTGTTTAATGGAACGATCCGTGTCACCAAGGAAGATGAGGACATCGTCCACATAGAGAGCAATCCTCTCCTCCCCAATCGGTCTCACGAATCCCCTAATTTTTATATCCGTTCTTATTGCCATGGCCAACGGTTCCATTGCTAAGGCAAATAGCAGGGGTGACAATGGACACCCCTGCCTTGTGCCCCTCTCCAACAGAACCTTAGTTGAGTAGTCATTATTGACTCTGATTCTCGCACTAGGACTACTGTTCATTAACTTAACCCATTTAATACATTTTGGCCCAAACCCAAAGACTTCCAAGACATGCCAGATATACCCCCATTCTAGGCTGTCAAAAGCTTTGACTACATCTAGGGACATTACTGCTCTTGTACCTCCATTCTCTATTGGCGTTTGTAGGTTAAGAAATACCCTCCTGATGTTCATACTAGTTGATCTACTTGGTATGAATCCGGTTTGGTCCTGATGTATAAGTCTTGCAACAATTTTATTTAACCTACCCGCCATTATTTTAGCCAATATTTTAGCATCTGCACAAAGAAGGGAAATAGGCTGATATGATGCTGTATCAAGCGGATCTTTCGCCTCCTTGTGCAGTACTATTATTGTAGCTTCAGTCATAGAAATGGGGAGCTTCCCCCCTTCCATTGCCCAGTTAAATACTTTAAGGATTTCTGGGAGTAACACTTTCCCATAATATTTGTAGATTTCCACCGGAAGTCCATCCGGTCCGGGGGACTTATGGTTGGCCATCTCAGTGACAGCTAATTGAACCTCCTCCAGGGTTATTGGGGCCTCCATTAGCTCTTTTTCTGATTCCATGAGAGTCGGTAATTCCAAGTTCTTAAAAAATTCTTTCATTTCCTCCGCTCCCGCCGTCCCTTGTGATCTAAATAACTTCTCATATTATTCTCTAAATGTATCTGTGATCACAGAAACCTGTGTAGAAATTTCTCTATTAGGTTTATTTATCGCGGGTACCGCAGAGGGGGAGGAATTGGTTCTTACTAAATGAGCCAGCATTCTCCCAACACTTTCCCCCTCCCCAAAAACCAGTTGCTTTTGGAATAATCTCTTATTTTCAGATTTTCCTATCATTTCGATCCCGTACTCCTGTTGCTTATTTAACCATATCCTTTGTTTCTCTAGTGTTGGGTTCTCAATATATGGACAGAATGGTATTGATGTTCTGAACTTGTTTCTTAATTTCATTCGTATAGTGTGGCAGATCAGCCCCACCTTATGCGCTTCTAACATGTCAAATACTGCTGTTCTTTCGCTTGGGTACCCATTCCGCGGACATTCCAAGAACCTATTTTCAAAATTCTGTCCTGCATCAAATCATTTGAAATCACACCCCGAAAAAAATAAGGAAAAAAAAAAAAAAAAAACGTGATAAAAACAAAACACAAATGGTGATAATAATAATTTTTACACCAGCTTAGTGTATTCCCCACTCCTACAGTATTTCTCCATTTCAGAAGCACTATAGAGCAAGTCCATAGACTTACCCTATGTTTTTTTAAATTACTTGTGTATTTTATCATTGTTTTATCTAGCTCCTAAGCATTATTTTATTTGACATTCTTATCTGTGCACATTTATCTGCCAAAAAAAAATAAAAAATGTGTGCTATTTGCTTATTTACGTGTTACTCCCCTCAGTGTATTAACACCCTTTTGTGTTCCCTTAAATAATACGCTTTGATAGCTCATCCTTCCCATTTCCCCCTCCCCAACACCTTTCTAGGCAAACCCTAGGGGCTTTTTGTGTGTTAGGTCCATCCATACTCCTCCCCCCCGTACCTCTCGCAAACCAAATCTTGTTGCATTGCACTCCCCTCTCATACTATACCCCTCAAACTATGTGTGTCTCCCCCTACCCAATACTTCTTTAATGCTTTTTCTTCCCTAAACTCGCTTTATCTTTTCTTTAAACTAAATGTCCCGTCATTTTGGTGAGAGCTGGTCCTTGTTGTCCTCCAACCATCTCATCGCGTCTTCTGCAGAATCAAAAAAGAAAGTCCCGTCCCGTGTTGCCACTCGCAGTCGCGCTGGATATAATATCGCATATGTTAGATTAAACTTTTGCATTTTACGTTTACCTTCAATAAAACTGGCCCTCCGCATTTGCAGAAGGGGTGAAAAATCTGGGTACAAGGAAACCTTCGATCCTTCCCACATAATACTCTCCATCTCTCTACTTCTTCTAAGTAGCATTACTTTGTCCTTGAAATTTAAAAATTTCAACAGTATTGACCATGGGCGTCCTCCTGATGGGGGGGGGGGGGGGTTAGCAGGAACTCTGTGTGCTCTTTCTATGGAAAACTGTTGCGCGAAAAACATTCTCTTCCAAATAACTTTAAAAAACAGTTTTCCAGGAACTCTGTTGGATTGGTCCCTTCACACTTTTCCGGTAGTCCTACCAATCTTACATTATCCCTACGGTTCCTGTTCTCCATTTCGTCCATCTTTTCCTCAAACATGCACATCTGTTCTTTCATTGCATTAATCCCTTGCTTTACTGGGTATAAGTCATCCTCTATTTGAGATATTCTTCCCTCTGCCTCAGTTATCCTTTCATTTGTTTTTTAAAACTCCTGTTTCACAGAAATCAACTCTTCTTTAACGCCCTTCATCTGATCACACAACTCCCCCAATGTCTGTTTACATGCGTTAATCACCAGGAATACATCTTTTAATGTGGGGGTGCCCTCCTTTATGGACATTTTAAGTAAGAAGGGCGCAGAGACTCTACCACCACATAGGCCATACGATTGCCTAATTGAACTTCTCCCAGGGGCAGAAATCTCTTTCGGGAGAATCTTCCCCTTGCCTGAATTGTAAATGGGAACTCTAAAGTCTTATATAGACGATAACCTAGAGATAGGGGGTTCATACGCTCTTCCACATCTCCCGCAGGAGCTGGAATATTCTTTGTAGAGCAGAAGGATCGTTCCCTACGTCCCTGCGTAGATTACCGGGACCTAAATAAAATCACGATTAAGAACAGGTACACTCTTCCTCTGGTTCCCAAATTATTCCAAAGACTCGGGCTGCTGTTATCTTCACCAAGCTGGATCTCTGCGGGGCTTATAATCTAGTCCATATTAGAGATGGCGATGAATGGAAGACCGCGTTCGGCCATTTTGATCAACTGGTCATGCCCTTCGGTCTTTGTAATGCCCCCGCCACTTTTCAACATTTTGTAAATGATATATTCAGAGACTATCTCGAACTGTTTGTCATTATCTATTTGGATGACATCCTGATCTTCTCCTCCTCTCTGCCTGATCATCGGGAACATGTCAGAAAAGTACTAACCCGGCTTCGTCAACATAGCTTGTACGCTAAACCTGAAATTGTGCGAGTTTGAGCAACAGAGCATTCAGTTCCTGAAATGAATTATCTCAGTAGAAGGTGTTAAAATGGATCCTCAGAAAGTCACTACTATTATGGACTGGCCGGCTCCCACCGATAAAAATGCGATCCAGCGTTTTGTGGGATTCGCAAACTTTTATCGGAAATTCATAAAGGGGTTCTCCACCATCATTGCCCCCATCAGAAGTTTGACTAGACAAGGCACTCGGTTCCACTGGTCTCCTGAAGCCCAGGCTGCTTTTGCTACTCTGAAGGACTTGTTCATCTCAGCTTCTATCCTGAAACACCCAGACTCGGCCTTGCCCTACATCCTGGAGGTGGAATCCTCTGAAATAGCAGTTGGAGCAGGGCTTTCTCAGAGATAGGGACCCAAGGCCCTACTGCACCCAGTTGCGTTCTTCTATCACAAGCGCTCGGAAGCTGAGAGGAACTTCGACGTTGGGGACAGGTAGCTTTTAGCAATTAAGGCTGCTCTCGAGGAGTGGCGCTACCTCTTGAAAGGAGCAGCGCATCCTATCCTGATCTACACCGACCATAAAAATGTGGAGTATTTTAAGGTTGCCAAAAGACTGAAACCAAACCAGGCCAGGTGGGCACTTTTTTTTACCCAGTTCTCATTACACATCACTTACAGGCCTGGGTCAAAAAACATCAAACCAGACGCACTCTCTCGGATGTTTAGTGGACCCGAAGTTTCTTCATCTTTGGATACCATTCTAACTCCTGGAAACTTCCTCATGCTACATGGAGACCTCTTGTCTCAAATAAAGCAGGCCTCTTCAGAGACTCCTCAACCATCAGACCTTACCTTACAGTTAAGAGATGACCTATAATGGAAAAAAGATACGATTTTTGTGCCTCAGCAACTACGAGTAGCAGTCCTCAAGTCCTGTCATGACCACGAATTGGCTGGCCACTTTGGCGTACACAAGACGTCCAAGCTCCTCCAGCGTTCTTTTTGGTGGCCACAACTACTTCGAGACTGCAGAAGCTATGTGGAATCTTGCACCACCTGCATCCAGAACAAGGGCAGAAAAAACAGAGCCTGGGGACTGTTGAAGCCGCTACCTATTCCAGAGAAACCATGGAGGATGATATCCATGGATTTTATTATTGAGCTACCCCCTTCAGAAGATTACACCATCATCTTTGGTAGATAGCTTTTCTAAAATGGCTCACTTTCTGCCTATGGTGGGTACACCCTCTGCCTCCGAGACAGCAAAAATATTAATCAAAGAGGTAGTAAGTCTCTGTGGCATACCCGCAAACATTGTATCTGATCGCGGGGTCCAGTTTCCGTCAAGATTTTGGAGAGCACTATGCGGATCCCTGATAATTGACCTCTCCTTCTCGTCTGCATACCACCCTCAGACCAACGGTCAGACTGAACGTACCAATCAAACGCTTGAGCAATATCTGCACTGTTTTTCAAGTTTCTCCCAGGATGATTGGGCTTCTCTATTGCACCTTGCTGAGTTTGCCTACAATAACTCTGTTCATTCCACTACCCAGCAGTCCCTGTTTTTCGCAAACTATGTTTTTCACCCGCTGTTCCTATCTAACATCCCAGAATACACAGTACCGGCTGCCCAAGAAACCCTGGACTTCTTTATGTCTAACAATAAATTACTTCAGGAGACAATGGCGAAAACCCAAGAATATAACAAGGAGGTGTTTGACAGGTGGAGGTGCACGGTGACAGCACTTGGCGCCAAACGGCCTATTTAAAGAAGTCTGGTTCTCCACTATCTTGCTCTCTAGTCTACAGCGTGTTCCTGAAGATCCGGCTTCCCTTTGACTACTCCTGCTCGCTGCCTGTCCCTGATCCTGGCTATTACTGACCTCGCTCCTGCTCTCCCTTCAACTCTGATCACTGCCCGCCTGATGAACTGACCCGGCCTGGACTTCTCTTTTGAATTCTGCTTTGATACCTGATCTGCCCGCCTGTGTTTGACCCAATCTGCTTCACCCTGCCTTTCTCCTGCTTCACGAGTGCCATGCCATTGTCCTCAGCTCTTGGCTTGCTGTCTGTATCCTGCTTGGACCCTGGTACACCTCCCAGTAGCCACATCCAGCCCTCTTCTTTAGCTTGCCAGCCAGGCACGTGAGAGCACTGAAAGCTGAAAATAGGTCTGGGCAGGAGGGAGGTTTAAGTGCCCAGTAAGCAAGTGGTTAAAAAAGTACCTATGCTTTTAGCCTTTTCCAAATTTACATTTTTTTTTTTATGCTGTGGTCTGACTTTCTGTTAGAAGGTGGTTACATTTATTCTTCATGGTCTGAATCTATGTAGGAATGTAGCCACCCCTCATGGTTTTGCTTCTTTATAGAATTTTGTCTTACTGACAACAAATGTACAGTAAAACATTGGTTTGTGAGTAACTTGGTTTGAGAGCGTTTTGCAAGACAATCAACATTTTTAAATAACTTTGGACTTGATATACAAACGATGCCTTGATATACAAGTAGTGTCATGTTACAACGGAGTATAAAAGACAAGAGAAGCGCCTCTAATGCCGCGTACACACGATCATTTTTTGTGATGAAAAAAAACGACGTTTTCTGTGAAGTAAAAAACAACGTTTTTGAAACGTCACTTTTCAAAGACGATGTTGCATACACACCATCGTTTTTTCACAAAAAGCGAGGTTACGTTCACCACTCTTTTCCATTGAAGCTCGCTTCATAACTAGCTTCTGGGCATGCGCGGGTTGAAAAACGTTGTTTTAAACAACGTTTTTGCTACACACGGTGACTTTTTGTGAAACAAAAAACAACGTTTTGAAAAACAACACAAAAAATTCAAGCATGTTGGAATTTTTTTTTGGTCGTTTTTTTTAAGACAAAAAACTACGTTTTGCCCACACACGATCAATTTAAATGACGTTTTAAAAAACAAAGTTTTTTTTCATTGCAAAAAACGACCGTGTGTATGCGGCATAATGTCTTCAAAAAAACAACCAAAAAAAAATTCCAACATGCTTAAATTTTTTGTGTCGTTTTTCAAAACGTCGTTTTTTTTTCACAAAAAGTCACCGTGTGTAGCAAAAACGTCATTTAAAACAACGTTTTTCAACCCGCGCATGCCCAGAAGCTAGTTATGAAGCGAGCTTCAATGGAAAAGAGTGGTGAACATAACCTCGCTTTTTGTGAAAAAAACGATGGTGTGTATGCAACATCGTCTTTGAAAAGTGACGTTTCAAAAACGTCGTTTTTTACTTCACAGAAAACGTTTTTTTTCATCACAAAAAATGATCGTGTGTACGCGGCATAAGGCCTTATGTACACTGCTGCTGGTAAACAGATGTTTAGGAGCAGTTGGGCATTTCTTTCAGCTGCCCAGTAATCCTGCTCTATGTTATCCTATCAGTACATATACACAGGTTCGTTTCTAGTCGTTTCTAGGCAGTTGAGTCCAGAAGCATTTTTTGGAAAGCAAAAAGTAGCATTAAGATAAGATGTTCAGAGGCATTTGAAAACGGCAAACATCTGTAACAGTTTGTAAACGCGGTAACTTGCGTTTAACCACGTTTAGTTTACAGGCCTTTTAATTTTTTTACTATTTAAAAAAAAAAAATCTAAATGCAAACGTGGCTAAATGCGGCTAAACGTGGCATGTAAATGCCCCAAAACAGACGTTTTTAAATATCATTTACTATCTGTCAAGTTAAATCGTTCAGGGGAGGGTGTAAAACATATCGGGCCAGATTCAGGTAGATGGGAGTTTCTTTACTCCAGAGTAATGCATCTCATTTACGTTACTCTGCCGAAATTTTAGGAGTAAGTGCTGTTATTCATGAAGCACTTGCTCCTAAAGTTGCGGCAGCGTATCGAAAATGAGCCGGCGGAATTCAAATTGGGCGGGTACGGGGCGTGTATTATTTAAACTAAGCGCGATCCCGCGGCGAACGTACTGCGCATGCGTCGAGTGTCAATGCATCCCAGTGTGCATGCTCCAAATTCTGTCAGTGAACGTCAATGACGTCACATCCCCATTCATGAACTTCTTACGCAAGCGACGCGATTTTTTTTTTTCGACGCGATGACGATGGCTATACCTAACATAGGATACTCCACTAGGGGGCTGCTTTATCTATACGCCGCGTATCGCTTCCGGAAACGTCGTAAAGTCACTGCGTCGCGCCCGAAAAAGATCGTGAATTGCCGATTCCCGCTCATTAACATATTTTTTGAGCGTAAATCGGCGGGAACGCCCCCGGCGCCATTTTAAAGTTGAAGTAACGATGCGATGGCGAAATTCATTTACGCTGCTCGCATCGGAACTCCAACCCGGCGTTTCTTGTTTTCTGGTTACAGAAAACAAAAACGCCGGCTTAAAGTGACAGTTAGGCTGGCGGATCAATGGATACTCCAGCCTAACTCTACCTGAATCTGGCCCACCATGTACATTAAGCCTAAGTGTAGCAATATGGTTACATTTAATGAAGGTACAACATTTAGAAACTCACATGGTCGATGATTAAAGCAGGGCCATCCAAGTATGCAGGCATCTGGGGTAAAGCTGTCCAAATAGATCATTCTCCTCAGTGCCATTGACTTCATCTTTTCCATGAGCGGTTCAAGGCTCGCTTTCAGATCGCTCTACCGCAGGGTAGTCTTCCCGGTCACGATTGCAGACTGACAGCGGTGAGAGCCAGCGGTGCGGAGGACGATCTATGTGGACCGCTTTACCCCAGATGCCTGCATACTTAGTTATTCCTCTTTTATTCATCAACCATGTGAGTTGCTAAATGTTGTACCTTTATAAAATGTAACCATATTGCTACACTTATGCCGCGTACACACGATCACTTTTTGTGATGAAAAAAAACGACGTTTTATGTGACGAAACAAAACAACGTTTTCCAAACTTCATTTTCCAAAACGACGTTGCATACACACCGTCGTTTTTCCAAAATGCTCTAGCAAAGCGTGGTGACGTACACCACGTTCGACGGCACTCTGTTCCATTGAAGCTCCATCTCATAACTTGATTCTGATAAAAAACGTTGTTTTCAACATCGTTTTGCCCACACACGATCAATTTTTATGACACAAAAAATTACATTTTGAAAAACGACACAAAAAATTCAGGCATGTTCGAATTTTTTTTGGTCGTTTTTTTTGAAGACATAAAATGACGTTTTGCCCACACACGATCATTTTAAATGACTTGGGAGCAGCAACGCTGCGTCAAGGCCCCAATGATGTTGCTGTCCATTCACACGTCATTCACACAGCCGTGAGGATAACTTCTCCCCGACGGCTGAGGGTGACACCCCTTACTGGCAGGAGTGCCACCCCCACATTCACACACCATTCACACTGCACCATGTGCAGTATCAAGAAAAAAAAAAAAGCTCTTCACCAGAGCAAGAAATAACATAACAAGCTCTTCACCAGAGCAAAAATTAACAATCCCAAAATTACTGGGCCTGGCGTGGGCTCCGCCTAGTGCCAAGGCTCCTGGCCCTCACTTGCCTGGGGGCAGCCTCAGGTGGGGGGGGGGGGGGTAGCTAGTGGAGGAGTAGGATCCCCACGTCCCTCCCTGGCTGCCTGCATGCCCTCCAAGGCGACCGCTATGCGGGTCTGCACAGCAGTCTGCTCCTGGACTGCAAGCCACAGAGCTTTGACCTCCCCCACAAGGTCTGAGGTGGTCGCCTGCAGCTCCCCCAGGCTGGTGACTGTCGCTGCGCTGTTGCCAGCGACATCTAGGATGGCATCCGTCTGCTGGTCCTGCTGTCTGGCCAGCTGTTCCGGCATGATCTGGGGAACACCCCTCGTCTTGCGAGTCGCCTTCCTGGGAGTGGCTGGGGACCTGGCATATGGGGAGGATGTTGAGGGGCCGGAGATGAGGGGGATGGAATCGGAGGGACTGGAGAGGTTGGGGTTGGACACTGATGGGCTGGAGCTATATGGGGTGGTGGCTTGGTCCTCCTCCCAAACCAGGTAGAGCTCCTGGTCCTGGTCGACAAGCTCCTCCTCAACCACCTCCTCCGTAGAGGTGTGCCCACTTTCCTCCAACAAGGCCTCTTCCAGGGGGGGCAGCCAGAGGGACTGGATGCTCGGGGGATGGATCCTGACTGGCCCTGGCAGCAACAGATGGCCCCGCTCCGTCCTGCACATCTGTGGATGACACAAAAGATGCACATGTTGGTGGACCCACACACTTGGCACATGTTCCCTTCCACCCCCACACATGCTAAACAACAGATAGTATATAAAACACACTTACCTGTCCTCATGGCTGACTTTTCAGACTCGTAGCCCCCGACTCCCTCCACCTGCTCCCTCTGCAGGCAGCGGGCGACCACCTTCTCCTCCTCAGTAAGGCGGACGTTGCAGGGTGGGCCCCCTCCAGTGCCCCTGGCATGGCGTGAAATCGTTGCCAGTTTGCCCTTCACGAGACGCCGCAGGTCATTCATTTTTTTTTTTATGTCCTGTGGTGTCCGGATCTCGTGTGAGAGGGCATTCACCTTGCAAGCTACCTTCATCAGGATTTCATCCCTCCGGGACTTGCTGGTCCACGCACTGTCAGCACCATGAAGCCGGGAATCATACTTTTCCATTGCCGCGATGACGATGGCCCTCTCCTCTGGTGAGAAATTCTGCTTTCTCCTTTCCTTCCCAATAGCAGCCATGGTCATGCAAAAGATTTCCTGTGTCAATCCAAAAAATGGGAGACTTTTGCGCTGCACGGTCACATGTGTGGGCGCATTATATACACAGCGCCGGCGAATCGTAGGGAGGCTTTGCCCATGCGCAGAAGGCATCCACGTCACGGCGCGGGTCATCCACGTTACGGCGCATGCTCCGTTCGTCCCGGCGTTCATTTGCATGGGGTCACGCTTCATTAGAATGCAACACGCCCACTTCCCTCCCACTTTGGATTTGCGCCGGCTTACGCCGATGAATTTCAGCTACGCTGGCGCATCTTGGAGCGCATTTGCTGCGAGAATATGGTACTTGCCTCTCCGCGTTACATCGGCGTAGTGCATCTGAGATGCGCTACGCCTGCATAAATATGCGTGCATCTACGAGAATCTGGCCCTTTGTGTCTAATCTTCTTGTGGAGCCTTCCATTTGTGGATGGACATTTTATGGTTACACAACCTATCACATTGCTATAATATTTATATAGGGACTATAAACTGAAGGACCTATGAATAAATGGTTGTGGAACGAATCATTTGAGTTTCCATTATTTCTTATGGGGAAATTTGCTTTGATATACAAGTGGTTTGGATTTCAAGCATGCTTCCAGAACGAATTATGCTTGCTATCCAAGGTTTTACAGGACATCACATTTGGACTCATTTTAATGCAATTTAGAGTAGTTTGCATCAGGTGAAAAAGTATTTGCTACTTATTGACTGAAATAAGCAACAATGTCATTACAGTTTTTCAAGATATTCCATCGTGATCTATAAGTGCCGGTTCACACTACCGTGACTTGGGATCCGACTTGTGTCGCCCCAAGTCGCGCGACATGAGAAATTCAATTGAAGTTAATGAGAGCCGTCTGAATGTACACTACTGAAGTCGCTCCGACTTCAGAAAAGGTTCCTGTACTATTTCAAGGCGACTTCTAGGCAACTTGTACCCATAGATTTCAATGGAAGTTCAAAGTCAGATCACCGTCTTAACTGAAGGAACTTTACAAGAACAGAAAAGAGTATTCTGTGCTTGGCCACAGCCAAAGTCGCCTGTCCTGGAAGCAACTTTAAGTCACTTTGTAAGTTTCTCCAAGTCGCACTGAAGTCGTGCTTTAGTTGCCTTGCAAAGTCACGCTGTAAGTCGGGTTGCCCCTGTGTGAACTGGCCAGTGGCGTAACAACCAGGGGGGCAGGGGGTGCGTCTGCCCCGGGCGCTGAGCTGAGGGGGGCGCCAGCGACCGGCAGCTTTGCGGATAGTATAGTGAGTGGCTCCTCCACTGAGTGCACAGCCCCCCGCTGGTACCTCCCAGCGGCCGGCCCGGGCACGGGCACGCCTGGAAGAATGCAGGGGATGCCCTGTTTGGCATAACACTGGCGCGCGCTGTGGAGGCTCCAAGATGGCGACACGCTCTGCATTCCGACGCCTGCAGGGACTCCCGCTCAGCCAAGCAAGTAAGCGTCGCTGGGATGTGATGCAGGGAGACAATGGTTTAGCAGAGGCAGGGTGTGTGCTGGGGAAGACCTGGGACAGGCTGCCTGTCCCAAGTCTTCCCCAGCACACACCCTGCCTCTGCCACAGGCTGAGGCTGGGACTCCGCTGGAGTAGAGTGTTGGCCCGGCCCGGTCCACAGCTTAAAGCGGATCTCCCACGCCAAATCAAATTTTTGTTTAAGGGCTATTTACATTGTTAGTAGCGCTGCTTTTAAAAACTCACTGTTTTTGTTTCCCACGGCCGCTCCGCTGTGATTTGGTCTGCAATTATAACTTATATTCGCCTTGTCTTCCCGTTGCCATTTTAGGTACGGGCAGTCGCAACCCACATGCAGGAACTTCCTATTTGCGGTGGATGCTGTCCCAGCATCCACCGCTCGATCTCGCGCATGCACACTGTCAATGGTGAGCCGCGCCGCAAGCGTCTGCGTTGCCATCATATAGCCCGCCCGCCCTCCTTGCTTTGTTGTTGTCGCGCGTCACTTCCTGCTAAGGAATAGTGATGAGCGGAATACGCCATATTCGATTTCGCGATATTTTCGCCAATGCGAATTTTCGCTAATGCAAAATTTCGCAATTTTTTTTTTTATAAAATATCACGAATATTCGATATTTACGAATATTCGTGATATTTTATAAAAAAATAAAAAATCGCGAAATTTCGCGAAAATGATTGCGAAATTTCGCTATATTTTTTTTTGGATAAAATATCACGAATATTCGATATTTACGAATATTCGCTATATTTTATAAACAAAAAAAAAATAATTCGCGATTGCGAAATTGATTGCGATTTTTTTTTTTTTTTGGCGAAATTTGAAAAATGTGAATATTTGGAATAGCGAATATTCGCCGCGATATTCGAGATATTCGCGAATACTCGAATATGCAATATTCGTAGCGAATATTCGCAATGCGAATATTCGTGAGCAACACTACTAAGGAAATAGCGCGAGATTTGATTACACGGCTGCGCAGTGAACTCTATACGCTATAAAGAGAAGCTCCCAGAGCGCACTGCATCTAGCAGGAAATGATGCAATGCCCGGATAATTCCCGCAGTGTTAGAAACCGGAAGCAACATTACTGTAAAGGTACTGTACCGAATATGATGAAAAAAAATACCCGTTTTTACTGTATTGGATAGCGGCAAGGTTATTAAGCTAATGTTGCAAATAGGGTGGAGATCCGCTTTAATAGAGAGCTCCACACTGCAGCCCTGATATCGTGTTTTTATAAGGGGGGGGGGGCGGAAAAAAATCTGCCCCGGGCGCCCATGACTCTGGTTACGCCACTGGAACTGGCTCTAACTAAGAAAGGTCATTAGTCATTCCCTGTGCATTGTTTGAATACTTTCTGTATCCTTTACACATTTCCTCCTCTTCTATGCACTCCTCTGCTTCTACAAGTTTGCCGATCACCTTACTTTCTCCCTGGTTTGCTTTTTTTCATGCCTCTCATTTGCTTTTCATTTTCTCATTCTTCTGTATAGTGCTCTCTCCATCTCCGCTCACACTCCCCCCTCCTCTCTCACCTTGATGACCCACTTAAGAAGGTAAACAGATAAGTACTGAGCAGCCATCATAGGTTAGTGTGAAAACAGACTCAAGGTCAGAATGGTGTGGGAGGAAGGAGCACGTTTTGCAGCCAAGTCCCCCCCCCCCCCCCTAGACCAAAACCGGGACTCCCCTCAGTACTGACGCTCACACCAACCTCAACTTTTCCACAACGGTCACCTTGTGCAAAACAAGAATCATAGTGAAACAAGACTGCTGCATGGCATTTTTTTTTATAAAGAGCTCAGGCAGCTTAAACTTTATGTATATTGTAATATACTGCCAAGAGAATTTCGCAATAGTAGATAACATCTGAAATTATGTTTTTCCTGAACCAGTTCTTATTCTATCTAATAAGCTGCACATATAAATGTATTTAGGCCATTTTAACCATCTTTCAATGGTAAAAATAAAAATACCCAAATATCCCAAATACCCATAGGCAACTTACCACCACTTTAGATTTTTTTCACAGGGTTCACTGAAACTGTTGTAGGTTGCATAAGTCATTTAGAGGATTTTCTTTTCCAATAGTTTTTATTGTTTTTATAAACAAAGATTCCCATACATATTATACGTGTAGCCAAGGTTTGCTATTGGGCTTATCATTAAGGGACAGTTCGTTGTTTTTATATATGAGTTTGGCTCCCTCTAGAGCGGTGGTTCTCAACCTTTCTAGTGCCGTGACCCCTTGATAAAATTTCCCAAGTTGCGGGGACCCATAACAGTAAAAAAAAAAATTGTAGCGTAGGTTGTCCACACCCAAGGCAAGGCAATGGGATGAGTGGCAGTGCTGGCGGGGGGGTTCTGATCAGCCGACTTAGGTTCTCTTGATCAAGGTCATCTGCTGATCTGAGAACTGTAGTGGGGACTTTTAATGGCAACTATAATCACAGGTTGTGTTACTTACTGTGTCTCCAATTTTGTGGTATCTCGTAGCAGTGACACCTATGCCAACATCAGGAGATAAAGTCTCCAGCTCTTCCAATTTTACATTCCTCACCAGTCAGCCGAAATCTAGTTTCTGTTCCCCAGCCATGTCGTGAAACTGAATGGGCGGCTGTGAAGAGGCTGGGCAGCTACAGGTTCCAGGGACAGCCCTGCTGGGTGACTGCAAAAAGGCTGGGAGATCGGTGCAGGCTTCAGGAACAGCCCAGGATTCGGTGACCCCTGGCAAATCCCCATTCAACCCCCAGGTTGAGAACCACTGCTCTAGAACATACTGGACTCTGTGTGTTTTTTTTTTCCTCCTGTGAGAATGACCAGAACAATGCATCATGGAACTTGTAGTCCGGGATGAGGAAGTGACACTGTTGGCCAGACCAATCTGGACCACAGGTAACAGAATGCTGTGCGCATAGAACACCCTGCTGGGAGAGGAAATATAACAGTGGGTGTGGCCTGTTTTTGCTGTCTCTGGACGTCATTATGACCCTGGCAGTAGGAGGTCTGTGTGACAGGGAGTGGAGAATCTGCAGCCTACATAGCGGGGAGTCGGATTGCCAGCCTCAGAGGAATCTCAGAGAACAGCATTGCTATTCCAGCACAGAGGACCAGCCTGTGTTTCAGACCATCCGGAGGTAGCTACAATCCAGTCCACCGGGAGGTGCAGCATGGCGTGGCGGCACCATTTCCACAGGACAGAGACACAGAGAATTCCGGCTGGAATTCTCTATCCATCTGACATCCATAGTGGTGAGTGGGCACAGCCCCTTGTGATAGTTGATAACAGTATTTCTGAGTAATTTATTTACAGACTGGCTGGTGATACTTGTAATTCCATGGAAGTGAATCTACTTCTTGCCAGACCTCACACAGCAGGCACTTAGGGCTCATTCTCCCCAGTGTGTTTTAAAGTCAGCATTGTGAACATTCTTCTGACACAGTTAAAAAAAAGGAGCATAATTGTGGTAACATCCCTTCAGATAAAGTGCAGATTAGTTCATCTTTGTTCTTTTCCACCCAGGATTACAAATTTAACTGCAGGAAAAACAGGCTAGCTGAAGATACCCGGAAACTGAAGGAACACTTATTATTTCTTCTTTGCTCTGCACAACTTCTTTACATTTCTTTGCTAATGCATTGAACTACAAACACAGGGGGAGCAAATCAATAGGATATTGTTCAATTTACATTGTGTTCAATATATGCATGTGTTCATCACTGTTTGCTGCACTGTGTGTTGAGGGCACAGAGGGAAAGTATCCAATATATGTGCTACAGTGTTTGGTATTTGTTTCTCTGTCTACATGTTCACATGGGTTTTGTAGTGGATTTATGTCAAGTACCTTTGTATATCAGTTATGAGACCTATTCACTGTTATTCCCATTTCACATGGGGGCCTGTCAGTTTTTTTTCGGTGGACCTGAAGGACACTCCATACATCTCTATGGAGCGACAAATGTCAGCAGTGACATGTCCGCTGACATCCAATACGCCCTGATCTGAACCACTCCCCTAAATCTAGACTGGGTAAAGTGGTTGACATCTCCAGGGAGAACAAAAATTGACCCTTGCATATGGGCTGCTCCCACATTTCAAGGGTTAAATGTTTGTTTAGGTTTAGGGGCTCGCAAAAAGCATTTATCTGATTCTCTGCCCCCCCAGCAGCTGGTTTTCTCCTCTTCATCCCTATGCTACTGCAGTAGACTGTTCCTCAGCATCTTTAAGTCCAGTGCAAGGGCTATGGGGCTTTGCATTAGTCTTGATGATATCAGAGGGCATCCGAACATCAAAGAAGAGGCTGTGGGGGGCTGTGGGGACATTTAAAAAACATTTTTTTTTAACATTAAGCATGGATATCCCAGTCAGTGCCGACCCTGGCTGGGGGAAGCTCAGTTTTTGAAAGCTTAGTTCCCAGGCTTTTGGTCTAAGCTGGCCCACATGTGTTATAAAAAGGAGGAAGACTGAGGTCCAGGAGTTCCCTGGTAGGTTCTGATAAGACCTGTGAGTCTAATCAATTGGTGCTGTTTGGGAGGTTGGGACTGCTGCACCTCCTGAAGGCGCAGGAATTTTAGGAAGACACCCAAGCCATGGACAATGCCATATCGGACTCTCATCTCACAGAGGTATATCTGGTTAATATTGCAGCAACGGCATTATCACCCTTTTCATTCCCCCTCCAGAACTGGGAGCCATGCTGATGCACATGTTAAGCTTATATCTTCCTGCCCATGTCTTATATCGATTGCTATATCCATTAGGGCAAAGATGTTGTACATATTATTAATATTATTATTATTATACAGGATTTATATAGCGCCAACATCAGTAGCAGCTCTGCCCATCAGCCGTCACCGTCGCCACTGTCATTCTCATATAGCTGGAGGCAGAACATCTCTGGAGGGGGCGTGGCTTGGCGCGCGGCTTGGATGGCAGCCCACTAGAAGAGCTCCGGTGAACACACAGCCTAATCGCCTGATTCCCGACCACTACAGCACCGATGCCAGGCAAAAAGCTCTCCTACACACCTCAGGCTCGTTCTCGCCGTGGAAAGTCGACCCTGCTACCCGGAGCATCACAGACCACTTCACCCAGAAGTGATCCGCTCAGTACGGGGACGCTGGTCCCAAGATGGCGCCATCACACCACAAGGAAGATTTCAGTGGAGAGTCTAATTCAGCTGCCGAGGATGCAGGTAGGGGCACATCCCGCTCCAATAAGCCCCTGATGTATGATGACATGTCGGGCTTCACAGCAGACATAAAGGCCACCTTTTCTGCCGCCATCATGGACCTTAAAATTAATTTTGTGGTGCTCACAGAAAAGCTTGCGGCGTCTGAGCAAGCAGGCAGGCAGAGGGATAGAGCAATACACCGTCTCGAGGGAGTCGCTGTTGCCCACGCTAGCCATCTTATAGAAATGAACAGGCATCTGGAAGACCTCAACAACAGAGGTCAGAGGGCCAACATTAGGGTAAGAGGCATCCCTGAATCTGTGGAGCCGGACCACATTGTCCCTGCCCTTCAGAGACTGTTCAAGAGCCTTCTCCAGAGACAAGAAGATGTGGGGATAGAATTTGTACGTGCTCATAGAGCCCTTAGGCCCAGGGGGTCAGATACGGCTCCGCCAAGAGACATCATTTGCTGTCTACAGAACTTTCAGCTGAAGGAGGAGATAATGAGAAAGGCGAGACGGAATGACCGCACAGTCTTTAACGGGGAATCCATAATGCTTTTCCAAGATTTATCTCAGATTACTCTAAAAAACCGCAGAGCCCTGCGTCCATTATTTGATGTCCTGAGAGAGAAAGAAATAAGATATACTTGGCACTTCCCTTTCGCACTCATTGTGTCTGCAAACGGGCACCAACACGTTCTGAGGATTCCAGCGGACTTGCCAGACTTTTGTGAGGGCCTGGGGCTGGACTTGATACCCCTGCCAGACTGGTATGCTGACTTTGCCCTCCCACCACGCGAACGGAGCCCCTCTCATTCCCCGCTCTCGACCCCTGAAAAGAGGCAGACGAAAAAGCTGAAAAATGCCAAGGGCGGAGAAGCCAGGAATAGTACCCCGGGACGGAGATCAGCCGCGGAGCAGGATTGAACGGACGACTTCTGAAAACTCAGATCGAATGTGCTTCCCCCCTTCCCCACTTTTTTATCCCCTATCCTTTCTTCTGCTTTTACTGAATCTGATATCCACGGACAGCATTTTGCATCTCAGACGGCTCTCCAGACTGCCCTCAGCAACGAAGATTCTTTACTACCCCCCGAGATGACCATAGACCTCCCCGTGAGACTGGGACTTCCCCCATCCCCCCCTAACACCCCACTTCCTCCTCCCTCACCCCTAACCCCCCTCCCTTCCCCCTCGGTTTGTTTGTCCCCGCACCTCACGTGGGGTTACCTATGACTTAAGAATTGGTGATGAGGTTGGGGAATCTTTGAGGGGGCGGGAAAGTGGCATTTAATACGGATAGTTCTATGGTTAAAAATTATTTTTGTCTATTTACGTTTTGCCTGGTGTCGGTTCGCCTTGGCTTACTTTCCTTACATTTTGGTCCTCTCACTTGGTGTCCTGATGGGCAACTATGGGGGGACTAGGTGGTAGGGTGCACCGGTTTATTTCCGGTGCGCAACCTGCCACCAACTGGTTGGGTTAATTAATTGTTACTTCATTTTTGTTTAAATACAAATAGCTGTTTTCAGGCTGTGTGTGGTTGGGAGGTACACCTCAGGTCTTTTTTTTTTCCATATTTTAATTTTGAAAAAAAAAGGAAAGGGAAAGATTATTTTTTTTTTCTTTCTCGATATTGCTACCTGTTGATTGTGTTGCCTCCTAATTGTTTGGGAGTTAAGGAGGAGCGATCTACCACTCACCGAGTGGCCGCCTCCCTTACCCCCACAAGGTGCTAGGTCCTATTGGGCCGCGAGGCACTACCATCTATTTGACCTCAGAAGATAGGGCTCTATCGTGAGGTAGTTACTACACTCTTCATTATCTCTCCTCGACTGTCCTATTCTTTCTCCCTCCCTTTTCTACTTCACATGTGGATTTGATATTTGACTGTAACGTTATAACTCAGTGCCTTTTTTTTTTTATTTATCTCTTTATTTTCTTGAATTTTACTTCAGGACCAGTTGGTTGGCGGTCGGTCCCCGGGTCTGTCTCATGGCGTAGACCTCATTGGGCCAAGCCCCGGTGGTGGTCTCCCACAATGTGCGAGGGCTGAACTCTCCGGAAAGGCGTTCGACATTGCTCAGGGAACTCAAAAAAGGTAAATCTCACTTTGTATTCTTGCAAGAGACACATTTTAAAACACACATGTGCCAAAGCTCACCGACTCAACCTTTCCTAGGGCAATTCACGCCACTAATGATCTCACCAAATCAAAGGATGTCACGATCCTAATTCATAAGGATGCTCCCTTTCAACTCACGGACCAACAGGTGGACCCCGAGGGCAGGTGTTTATTTGTCAAGGGGTCATACGGTGGCATACCTTTAACATTAGCGAACGTTTATTTTCCAAATAAAGCCCACCTGTCCTTTTGTAGACAGCTAATCCAACAATTACAGTGTTTTGCGGCAGGTTGTATAGTCCTAGGAGGTGACTTTAACGTCCCGTTGAACCCCTTGGTGGACACTTCCAATGGTAAAACTAGCGTGAAATATAGGACACTCAAGCAGATCAAATCTCTTTTAAACTCGCTACAACTAATAGATGCATGGCGGTTTTTGCACCCGGACGGGCAGGATTTCACGTTTTTTTTCTTTCCCCCATGAAAGGTACACACGTATAGACTACTTGTTTATCACGCAAAAGGACTTGTTATTGTTGACAGATGCTAAAATTGGTATAGGTTCGGTCTCGGACCACGCACCAGTTTCCATGACCCTAGACCTTCTCAAGAAGCAGCCGAAATCACAGACTTGGAGACTCAACTCCTCCCTGATTACAGACCCTCTGTTGTTGGAGGACATAAAGGTGTCTTTAAAACAATTTTTTGAGCACAACACTACGCCAGATACGGACCCTCTAGTGATATGGGAAGCACATAAGTGCACCATCAGAGGTGAATTTATGAAAATGGGAGCGAGGCGTAAGAGGGAAAGGGAAGCTGAAATTAGGAAAATCTCAAGCTGTATCCATGAACTGGAAACGCTGCACAAGCAATCCCTCTCATTGAATATGGCTGCAACAGGGCAAACGCTTTCTGTTCTTTAAAAAGAAAATCTACTATGAATCAACAATAAACTGGGCAAATATCTAGCGAAGGCTCTGAGAGAACATACCCATAGTATCACTATCATAGGGATTAAGGGCGCTAAAGGTAGTCTGGATGTGTCCACTGAGGAGATTGCAAAACATTTCCAATCTTACTATAATGGTCTATATAACCTGCCGCAGCAACATAGACCCCCGGGTATGTCGGGAAGCAGGGCACACATCATAAAGGATTTTCTGGACAGTAGTGGTTTGCCCACGCTGGCGGGTCCTGAGACTGATGCACTTTAAGGACTGATCACTCCCACGGAAATTCAGAATGTCATTAAGCGCTTAAAATTTGGAAAAAGTCCGGGCCCAGATGGCTTCACAGCTATTTATTATAGATCCCTTGTGGACCTAATTTCGGAGCCACTAGCGAAGGCACTGAATTCATTGTCTAGCCCTAAAGAAGTTACATCTGACTGGCTTTTAGCGTTCATTATAGTTTTCCCAAAACCAGACAAGGACCCATCTGACTGTACGAGTTATAGACCTATGTCACTCCTCAATTTAGATGTAATTTTTTTTTCCAAAATAATTGCTAATAGACTAACACCACTCCTTCAGTCATTGATCGGACCCGAGCAGGTGGGCTTTATGCCAGGTAAAGAAGCAAGGGACAATATTTACAAAGCCCTACTGTTGATTCATGCGGCTGTTCCGATGGATATCAAGGGTCTTCTCCTGTCCACAGACGCGGAGCAGGCCTTTGATCGTGTAGCATGGGACTACATGTTAGCAACATGCGAGCATATTGGTCTGGGTCCCAAGATGCTGACCTGGATAGCTTCCCTGTATCAGAACCCAACAGCCAGATTAAAAATAAACGGGACACTCTCGGAAAAGGTACATATCTCGAACAGTACGAGACAGGGGTGTCCACTTTCGCCACTTCTGTTGATTCTCTCGCTGGAGCCCTTTATTAGAACCATAAATAAAAAGAGTTCAATTAATGGCTTCAGGATTAAAGATAGAGAATATAAAATAGCCGCCTTCGCGGGCGATTTATTATTTTTTCTCATTAACCCACATATCTAACGCATAGATGTATCCATGGGAATGCTCCCCATTATCTATGCGAAAAAATAAAAGCTCATAATCCCAATCGCGTTCTGCGATCCACCAATCAAAACCGGCTCCAGATTCCGAAAGCCAACTACAAGTCCAAAGGAGAAAGAAGATTCGCGATCCAAGGTCCCAGACTATGGAACGCTTTACCAACCAGCATTCGGTTGGAGGAGAATCACTTAGCGTTCAGGAGAAAGATCAAGACTCATCTCTTTTGATATCAAAGGAGACAGGAACAACAAGCGCCCAGAAGCGATTTAGTTTGCATGTGCCGCGCTATATAAGTTTTTCATTCATTCATTCATATCACTATCCCTAATTTAATAAAACATTTCACGGAATTTGGTTACATTTCAAACTTAAAAATAAATTATGCAACATCTGAGGCCATGAACATCAACTTATCAGAGAGTGTCCTGGCAGCCGCCAAAAAATCCTCCACCTTTTGGTGGACTACCAAGAGCATGAAATATCTAGGAATACAACTGACACCACGCGTATCCTCGATTTTCAGTGAAAACTTTATCCCTCTTTTTAGTACGATTAAAAATTACCTCGAGAGATAGCACAAGGGCTTCTTTTCGTGGTTCGGGCGCGCGGCTATAATCAAGATGACGATTCTCCCGCGATACTTGTACCTAGTTCGTGCACTACCTATACATCTCCCGTTCGGCTTTTTCGCAACCCTTCGCAAAATCCTTCGCAAATTTCTGTGGGCCCACAGGAAACCTAGGATAAAATACAATCTACTACTTAAACTGAAAGAGCAAGGAGAGCTAGGAGTGCCTAATTTTAGGGACTATTACTTGGCGGCCCATCTGACAAAGGTCATAGACTGGCATTGCCATCAAGATTCCAAAGACTGGGTGGGTCTGGAACGTGAGTTGAACCCCATCCCCTTAATGTTCGCGCCCTGGATAGCCTGGCCCTCCTTTCCGAAAGAAATGAAAACGCACCCCATTACTGGCCCCACCTTAAAAATCTTACATGAGATGGCCCAGGGATTGGTTCTTATGACTCCCTTGGGCCCTCTCACTCCATTAAAGCATAACCCTGATTTTGCCCCTGGGTTGGGTAATTCACAATTCCGACCAACAGAGGGTAGAGATCATTTCCTTGCAGGGGATTGTTTTGCTCAGTCCAACGTAAAGGATTGGGGCACTTTGAAATCAGAGAACAAACTCGCCAACCTGCCTTTCTGGGCATACCTGCAGCTTCGTAGCTTTCTCCATAGTAAAGGCGGAGCTAATAAGTTCTGCAGACCCTTGACAGAGTTTGAGTCGGTGTGCTTCACAGGTGAACGTCTCACTCGGGCAACGTCGATCGCTTACGCTTGGCTGCAGAGAGTTGGGGGAACGCCGGATGATAGACTCAGGAGGACGTGGGAGGCTGAATTGAAGGTAACCATAACACCTAAGCAATGGAGGAATGCATGCATTTTAACACACAAAAGCTCAATTGGCACTAAACTACAGGAGACAGCATACAAACTGTTGACACACTGGTACTTAACACCTACTAAACTACATGTGTGGAATCCTTTGAAAAGTGATAAATGCTGGAGATGCAACGCTGAAAGGGGCTCTTTATTCCACATTTGGTGGAGTTGCCCTCTCATACAGCCATTTTGGGCCAAAGTCAAAGACCTAATCCTTAAGATCACTGAGACCACATTGCCGCTTGACGCTGCACGCTGCCTCCTGCATATTTCTCACTGGTCCCTTAAAAAATACAAGAACTCACTCACGAAACACCTGCTCAATGCAGCCAAATCCCTTATTCCATGTTTTTGGAACTCAGGAAGGACCCCTTCAGTGCTGGAATGGCTCCACAGAGTCTCGGAGATTTATGAAATGGAGGACACTCGGGCCCAATCTAGAGAATTGGTTGAAGAATTCCATGAGATCTGGTGTCCCTGGATTATCTTTAGATACTCTGAGGCCTTTTCTAAAATGACAGGGATATACCACGGGGACGGGGAAGATAATGCTTAATTCCATGTTATATCCCGACCAATCCGATCTACCTCTTTTTGGTTCTTTTTTTTATTTTATTATTTTTCGTGTTGCTGTTGCCTTTCACCTTAGACTACCACCTCTGAGTATATTGCCCACTTATCGAATCCGATCCACATGTGAACATAATCTTCTTTCCTATGACTCTTCTTTTTCTTTCTGTCCGCGTTTCTAGCTTTCGTCCTTTTTCCTACCCCATCTTTCTCACTTACTTTACACTGCTTCTATTCGAATCATTCCAGGACATCATGTTTAGGTTCATATACATGACGTTGGCCCTGCTCGGACAGGTTATTGTGCTGGAAAGTTTATAGCTATTCATTTAATGTGATTACTTTTGCCATTTATGTGTGGTTAATTGTCTAGACAAAGATCATTAATGCTTTGACACACAAGATTACGTTATGTAGACTTTATGCTAAATTTTATCTTATGATTGCCCTGCTATGTATCTTGATGACTTTTTCCTCTTAATAAACTCCTAATGTTAAAAAAAAAAGAACATCTCTGGATGGAGAGCGAGGGCTGCCAAATTAGCCAGCAGGTGATTAGTTGCTAGGATGCAGGGCAGTCCTAGCAACAATCACTAGCTTGCAGCTCCCATCCTCTGTCCAAACCTGTTGTGCTTCCAGCTCTCTGCCTTGTCTGTGTAAGGTAGGATAGGAAGGGGGGAGCGATGTTAAGAAGGGGGCTGCCTCCCCCAGCTAATGAAGGATATATTGTTCATTTTGCTAAAGAAATTATCTTTAACATGATCTATGAGTAAGGCCTCATGTTCACAGACATTTGAACACAGTTCCTCAGTTATAAGAACCAACCACAAACATTATTCTGTAATAAATAAATAAATTATTTTGGCCAATGAGATAAATTAATGCCAAGTGCTTGAAGCTCCTAAATGCATCTAGACGCGTTTATAAGTGTTAAGCATTTTTTCTGCCAAAACACTGCTTCCAGGAGCAAAGGCACTCGGGAGAGATGGGCAAATGTCCTGTGTGCATTAAAGTGGTTGTAAGGTAAGCCTAGATTAAAGAAACGCTAAAGTTAAAAAAATAATTAAATAGCAAACATGTTATACTTACCTCCACTGTGTGGCTCGTTTTGCACACAGTGGCCCCGATCCACATCTTCTGGGGTCCCTCGCAGCTGTCTCGGCTCCCCCCCCGCAAAAGCTTTCCACCTTCATGCGAGCGAGCTTGAATGGTGGAAAGCTCTTGCGGGCGTGCTCCAGTGATACAGCGGTGGCCATAGCCGCTGACTGTATCACTCTGCCCCGCCCCCGGCGTGCTGCTTCATTGGATGTGATTGACAGCAGCGGCAGATAATGGCTGCGCTGATTTCAATCCATCCAGTGCAGCCAATCAACGGCCAGGCTGGGAACCGAAGAGGATGACGGGGACGAGCACGGGGCTTTCGAGGGGTCAGGTAAGTAAAACAGGGGCTCGGTGGGGGAGGTGGTACTGTCAGATGTTTTTTCACCCTAATGCATAGGATACATTAAGGTGAAAAAACATTTACCTTTACCACCCCTTTAAGGCTTACCTGTATGCGCTACAAACGGCATTGTGCCGTTAGTGGCGGCTCCCGAGTGACATCATCGGTGCTCCAGCCAGTCACAGCGCTGGAGCAGCGATACCCGGAAGTCACTCCAGGTATCATGGCAGCGACGGAGGAGGTGTCCGAAGACCGCTGCGAGGGATTCGTTCTCAGGTAAGTTATTCATAATGAGCTGGCATGCTATGCATACTAGCTCATTATGCCTTTGTCTTCCAGGTTTCTTTTTTTTTTAAGAGAGGGTTTACGTCCTCTTTAAATTGCATAATAATAATAATAATAATAATAATAATAATAACGTTTGCAGGCATGAGAAATACCTATGGTAAAATCCCTGGCATTTTCCTGCACCTGAGGTGCCACAGGTGGGGGTGCACAGCCATCCACGGAAGTAAATGTTTGTATACCCTGTACTTGTGCAAATGTTGATGTAATTGTGCAACTTCTTCGATGGAGAAATGTTGTGCCACATGAATTACTTTGCACGCACATCCATGGGCTAGGGTGACCACATTTCCAAACTACCATTCAGGAACACCCCCCTTCCCAAAAATCAGCTTGAGCTGTTACGAATCACAGCACAGTGATTGGACACAAGAGGCGGGATTTATGATTTCTCCAATCACAAGCAGGGGGCAGGGTATGTGCTCCTCCAGGCATTACCGGCCAGGGCAAGTACTGTCAGTAAAGCAGTGATGTGGCGGCCATTTTTGGGGGCATTAGTTTGGCCTGGTGGGTAGCTGTGTCAGTTTCATTCTTGGACACTGTATTGTCCTGAAATGAAGGTGCCCGAGACAGACCTGCAAAATTAGGGACTGTCCCAGGCAATCCGGGACACGTGGTCACCGTACCATGGGCAAAGGAAGCATCTGCATTTACACTATTACAGAGGTATAGAGCTATTTGCTTCTATAACAGGCTGCACACCCCACCTGCGACACCTTGAGTGTGGGAAATACTGCAAATGTTGCGCTAGGCATAATGCTATGTGTATGAGGCCTAAGCCCTCGTTCACATTGACAATGGCTTTGAAATAATGCAACTTCATCGGAAATCGCACAATGTAAGGCCGCATGTAAGTGCAACTTCGAATGCGACTTGGAAGACATCTGTGCAGCTTCATTCACAGATGTCTATGCAACTTGCACCCGAAATCGCCAAAAGTAGTGCATGAACTACTTTTTCAAATAAATGAGACACTGCAAAGTCGGTGTCATACTGATTTGCCTGCGACTTGTCATGCAATTTGACCTGTCAAATCGCATGATAGATTTGCTCAAATGTAAACAAGGGCTTAACATTACCTTATTCCACAGTCCTGTACACCAGTTTCAGCCGTGAAAACTGGTCTCATGAAACCTCTCTTCTTACCACTCTCCATTCACAAATTCTTCTACTAAAGTCATCATGGATCATTGTATATGAAGAACTAAAAGGGTGGGACTTTAAATGAGGCGCAAGGCATAAAATCAAGCACTTCCATCCCCAATATTTTAAAACAAAGAAGGACAAAGAACTTTAATTGAGGCATGCACCCAAGGAGATTAACGATGACAATTGAATATGGCAGGTAACATGAAAGCATTGCATAACAACAATTGACAGTCAGTTATTTAATAGAGTAAAAATATAACAGATACAATAATAGCATGATAACCCTGGTACAATAGTCAAAGAATTTGATATTGCATAAATTCCAACAATTCATAGTATCAATAATAGAGATAAAATAACATGATTAGTTCATACTAGAAATAATAAAAAGAAGGCAATTCATTGGAACGTGTCTCCATGATATATAAATATAATCTTGATACGTTGGTACAGTCCAATTGGTATAAAAAGAAATGGTTGGTAATTAAAATGTCACATATTGACCAAGGGGGCATCTATTGGCTCCTAGTAATATATAATTGGTTCATAATATAGACATTGTACAAAACCAAATTAATTAAAACGTCTCCGTAATAATTATAGCCATGATTAAATGATAAATTAATTAAATCAATATATAAAATGATAGGTGGTAGAGTAGCAGCGAGTATGAAGGGGGGCATCTATTGGCCCAACGCGTTTCGTGGCTACTGCCACTCTTCAGGAGCAAGGTATGAAGTAGAAGTCTGTAAATATTAAAACAATATAATTTTAGGTAAAGATATATATAGTAGATCCAGATATGGAGAAAGGAGAAAGAAATAGAGTAGTAACTATTCCCCAAGGTACTTACAGATAAGTCAAAGTCCCAAGTGGCGGCCTCATGGATTCATGGTTGTTGGTATATCTCACATGGATGTAATCATCTGTAAAAACAAAAGTGTACGCTGAAAATAGCTAAGAAGTGAACAGTAACTATAAACAAGATGATATAATATGGCATAAGCCAATGGGTGAAAAAATATATAAATATATAAAGGTGTGAAAAGGAAGTGTAGGTAAAGTACAGTGGGCCCCAATGTGATAACAAAAATAGTGAAGGAACTATAAATGGACCCCAACACTGGGGTGATATGCCAAAAACAGAGAGGGGATGGGAAATTGGAGCCTAGTGTGAATAAGTGGTGTATAGTAGGAAAGGGTAAAGGAATGCCTGAAGGTAAACAGATGAATTTCAGGGAGAAACCAAGGCCACGAGGATAACGTCCATATTGGGAGAAACTACACTGAAGGGAGTATAAATACTCGCTGTGGGTAGGGGGTGGTTCACCAATGGCATGTGGGTCGTCCAATGAGAGGAGGTGGCGTATATGCCTCAATTAAAGTCCCACCTTTTCCTTCTTTGTTCATCATGGATCGTTGGTCACCACTGGTCCTGCATTTTACATGATGCAAAATGCAAAAATGCAAACTGCCTGGCTGCTGTGCTGGTCAAATGGAATTAATAGGTTACTGACCTGAACCAAGTTTGCAGATTGGAAGTTCAGGCTCGCTGCACATCCAGTAATTCAAATAAATATGTCAGAGGATTAACAGATGGCCAGGTAACCAGCATTTTCAAGAAGGGTTTGGCAGACCCCTTATTTCATTGTGAAGAACAACATTAGCAGACAGTATGTTACAGCTCATATAAAAGGAACCTAAATTATGTACTGTATGAAATGTACATACAATAAATGGTAATGCGTTTTCTTAAACATCCATACTACTCACAATTACAACTATTTTCACAGTGAATGAAAGATAATTTAACTACACTGACTACAGAAAACATCGACTAAGTAGTGAGTAGGAGTGAATGAGACAAAAATAGACTAAAGCGTGAAACAGGAAAACGTGGGTGAAGCTATAAGGCTAGACAGAAACAAGCAGGTATATTTTGTATGCTTTATTTAGTCTGCCCCCTGCAGGTAAGAAAGAATCTGACACATTTCACATTGCCCAGTGTATTGCAAAATATGACCGATTTACAATGCATGACCAGTGGAAATGTTGGCCTATTGGATAACAGATCAGTATTTCAAGACTGTATATTGTGTGAATGGCAAATGCATCTGTTTAGGTTGTTTATGTTTCATTTTATAGTTTTTTTTTTACTCTATTTTGTTATACTTTTTATTGGCATTATAGAATATGTGCGGTTTTAGAATTTATTTTCTTCTCCTTTTGGTAATCCACACAATCAAGAATGGTGGCAAAACCATCCTCTTCCTGACTGTTCTGTCTAGTTAGTGCTGTAGATGAATCATTGGCAACGTCCTTGCAGTTTAAATTGCCTTTACTCAATAAAGCTGATATCTAGCTAAAAAAATCCTTTCCTGACGCATTCATGGCAGCACACACTGGGTTGTGACTCCGCCCCCACAACCTGACAGGATTGGTTAGCTATAAATTTGAAGGGGGGCGTGGCCTGGCAATCAGCGTGGATGGACGCTGAATAGAGGAGCTCCGGTCCAAAGGTTGGAAAGACGCCGAAAATAGCCGTTCCCGAGTAGAGTATGTGCACCAGACTCAGGAAAGGGACACCTAAAAGGCAGCTAAGGTCGATGGGCACTCCATCGGGGAAAAACACGCCCGTAAACCTGCACAAATATCGCTTCACTGGCGGACACCAGGCGGCCAAGATGGCGCCGGTGCATAAGCACAACGATGGCAGGGAGACGGAGGAAGATGAGGCCTCCACGGCCGCATCTGAGGACTTCAACAGCAATGATACCCCTCCTGACTGCCCCCTGAACTACACTACGATGATGGAGATTGCGGCAGACATTAAAAATTCCTTCTCGGTCGCGATAACCGACATTAAGACTGAACTACTGAGGCTGACTGAGCAAATGGCAGTGACTGAAAGAGCCGGGAAAAGACGGGATCGCGCCCTCACAAGGCTGGATGACATTGCGGAGGTTCACTCGCAACAATTGATCGAGGCCAATCGACAAATTGAGGATTTAGATAATAGAGGACGCCAAAATAATATCAGGGTTCGGGGGGTCCCCGAGTCTGTGCTCCCCGATCAGATCAAGCCTGCGCTGTCCTCTATTTTTAACGATCTCTTGGATAGGCCTGAAGCGTCGCCCATCAAGTACGATAGGGCCCACAGAGCGCTACGTCCTAGAGCTCCGGATAACATGCCGCCCAGAGACATCATCTGTCGGCTCCCTAACTACACGCTGAAGGAAGAAATTCTTCAGAAAGCTAGAACCAGGGATCAGATCACCTTTGCTGAAGCAGACATTCAGCTCTTCCAGGACCTCTCTCCCATCACGCTCAAGAACAGGAGAGCCCTGAAGCCACTGCTAGACAAGCTGTCTGCGAAAGGTATTCCTTACAGGTGGAAGTTTCAATTTGCCCTGCAAGCCACTCACAACGGCAAGCAACATCTGCTCAGGCTACCGGATGATCTGCAACAATTCTGCGAGAATCTGCAGATAGCGCCGGTGGAACTCCCGGATTGGTATGCGGAATTCCTGATCCCTCCGGCCTCCATACATCACCCCTTGCCGCAAGATCCATCGCCGTCCAGGTCTCCCTACCCGCCTGGGAAACATCGTAAGAACCTGCTCAGAGGGGGCCAAGCATCCCCGTTGGCCAAGAGTTCGAGGATGAGAGTCCAGATGTGCTGAAGTACTGGAGGATCAGTCTCCATCCCTGTGTCTTTTTTGGCCCTGTTTTTGTGCCTTCGTTTTTTGTTTTTTTTTGCTATACCTTTTTCAGCTAGCTCCATGAACATATGGCATAACCAAGTCTCCATGCGCGAGACCACTTATCTTCACAGCGCACCCTGGCGCAGTTTCGATTATATGCTTGTTGCATTTTATACCGGACAACCCCCGCAGCAGTCGGAGTGAACCTAAGATGGGCCTCCGGGGCCTCCCTCTGCCCTTCACCCCAACCGCCCTTCCCCCTGGGGACTGAGATTGTAAGGTACTGTAACGCATCTACCTCCCGTGTTATTTTTATCAATGTTTATTTAATGTTTTTTGGGAGCTCGATCGCTGCATGATTGCAAACCCTGCTAATCCCCGGGGGTTCTCTGTGTTTCTCTCCCACGCCTGAATTCTCCACCGGAAATGACGATCCCCCATTGCCTAACTGTGAGAGTCTGCAGAGCCCTATCTACTCCCTTGTTGCATTTTTTTTCTTTTTGGGATCCCGGCTGCTGACAGAGAAGTGACTTGATCAGGGAGTGTCCCGCGCTATAGCGGTCGGGGCCACAAGACTGTCCTCAATCTAGTATGCTGGTTGTCAGATCGCTCAGTGGGCCCCGACGCGCGTGGGAAGCCTCTTCCGCCCTTTCAGCTGTGGTTTTTCGGTTCGCTGCTGGGGGGGTGGCAGAGAGTGACCCGGGCTGCTGTTCTTTCCTGGGTCTGCATTAGACGCCTTCAGGATGCATTGTGTGCCTAACCCACTTGAGGGCGCCAATCTTCTATAGACCACTCTACAGGTGTTGCATTTGTTATACAGTTTTTAATATGCAATTTCCATGTATTTCTGTTAGGCACAAGTCGCGATCATTGTTTCTTCTGCATCGATCTGCAGGGGTCTCCTGGCCCCCGCTATGAGGCTCTCTCTCCCGAAGGATCGTGCGGTATACTCCACTTAATGCAATGTGTGTTGTTTTATATCTCTCTTCATACAGTGTATGTCGGAACCCTGAACTGCAGGAACACCGCAGATTGTCTATTCACACATACAGCGTGAAGCACTGTTAAGGCGGGCAGCATGCATGAGGGCAGCGGCGGTGATGCCACAGTTCAAACTCCCCGCCAGGGTCTCGTAAGTAGCCCTATGTCTCCGTTAGTACACATCTGACAATACACCAGGCTTTCCACCATTCCGCAGATGGGTTGAGATGCCCCACCTATGCGGACTGTTGGATCCCCTCTTGGTGTCTGCAGTCAAGAGACGTGTGGGGCCGAATTGGGTCCCCATGCTGCTCTTGGAGGGTCGCCGCAACAGCGCCATAATTTGTGGGGGACTGATGTGGGAAATATCTGTTCATTTGCATTGGGGTATGCTCGTGTCGAGCATTAGCTACCTGTGCTGATGAACGTGGTTGGTTGTAACTTAAGGTGCTAACACAAGGACTTGGGCACCACTAAAAGGTTTTATGCCTAGATATAGCAAGTTTTTATTTATCTTTGTTGAATGTTGTTAGTCACAGGGAAGGAGTTATAATATATTACATGGCTTTAGCCCCAGTCGCTGCTTCCCTCCTCAGGGATCGGCTAAGACAGATACACGTTTTTACTCAGCATATATCTCCCCAACCCAGACCTTTGCGATAGTTTTTTTTTTTCCTCTCACTTTCCATCCGCGGTGACGCCTCCCGCGCACCCGACAGAGTCACTTGACACACGTGGTATTCCCCTAATTGGGATACCGCTATACCCTCTTGTTTTTTTGTTTTTTTTTGTTAGCTCCCTCCATCTAAGACTACAAATGGCCTACTCCTTTTTGGGCAAGGCTCACACGCTGATCTCACATAATATAAATGGTCTGAACATTCCCGAGAAATGTTCCAAATTCTTTAAATAATCAGAAAGACTAAACCTCTAATAGTATTCCTGCAGGAAACACACTTTAAAGGCAAAAACATCCCCAAAATTACAGACAACCTATACACAACAGCTTTCCATGCAACTAACCCTTCTGCCAAAACAAAAGGAGTCTCGATACTACTTAATAAACATGCCCCATTTGTCCTTAAACACAGCTTGATTGACCAGGAAGGTAGGTACATTATTTTAAAAGGTTTGTGGGAAGGCACCCCCATCACACTTGCTAATGTATACTTCCCAAACAAAAACCACATTACCTTCTGTGCAAAGATCATTGGGGAGCTGAAGTGGTTTGTGAAGGGTTGCATCCTCTTGGGGGGGGACTTTAATGTCCCCCTCTCGCCACTACGGGACACGTCGACGGGGCATACGCACGTCACCTACAGAGTCTTGAGAAGACTGAAATCCCTGCTCATGTCCCTGTCCCTGGTTGACTCTTGGAGAACGACCCATCCAACTGGGAAAGACTTTTCCTTTTACTCTGCCCCCCACCGGAGGTACTCTAGATTGGACTTAATCTTTATCTCCCAAAGAGACATGCCTAAATTGACCAGGACGGAAGTGGGCATTATCTCTTTGTCCGATCATGCCCCGGTAGCCCTGACTTTGAAACCCGGCTCACACGCTAAGAGAAATTTTAATTGGAGACTTAACCCTGCGTTACTGACTGACCAGACGATTCACAACGACATTTACAATTCCATCAGGACCTACTTCTCAGATAACAAGGACTCGGACACAAACCCATTAAACAACTGGGAAGCCCACAAAACGGTGATTAGGGGTGACCTGATCAGATGGGGGGCCTTGAGGAAACGGGAAAGAGATAAGGAGATAACTTCCTTATCAAATAATATAGCCCACTTAGAATTGCAACACAAAAGAAGCCTGTCAACCCAGGTAGAAGAAGAACTTATTGCATGCAGAAAGGCTTTGGCTCAAGTGCTAAACCTTCAGACACAAAAATCTCTTCTTTTTAAAAAAAACGTTTTCTATGAACACGGCGACAAGGGGGGCAAATTCCTAGCTAGGGCCTTGAGGGAAGCTTTTTCTTCTAGTTCGGTCCATGCTATCAAGAACAAGCAGGGAACCCTCGAACATGACTCATCACACATAGCTAAGCTCTTCCATGGCTTTTACACAAAGTTATATAATCTTCCACCCCAGCACAAACCAGAACATGTCACAAACACAAGGACGGAGTTTATTGGGGAATTTCTAAGAAATAGTAAACTACCCGCCATATCAGAGGAGGATGCTTTACTCCTGGAGAGACCCGTGACGCAGAATGAACTGCTTGAGGCAGTGAACTCTTTAAAACTGAGCAAGAGTCCAGGCCCAGATGGGTTCACCGCCCAATATTATAAACTATACTTTCAGACTATCTCAACACCCCTGATCAAAGCTTTCAACTATCTGGCCAAAGTTAAACATACCTCCAACTCTTTCCTAACAGCACACATAACGGTGATCCCCAAACAGGACAAAGACAATTCCGAGTGCGCTAATTACAGGCCCATCTCACTACTGAATTTGGACGTCAAACTTCTAGCGAAAATCATAGCGAATAGGCTGAAACCCCTCCTTTCAAGCGTGATCGGACCTGAGCAGGTCGGCTTTATGCCGGGGAGGGAGGCTAGGGATAACATATCTAAGGCTTTGAGCCTGATTCATTATGCCAGACAGGGGGGGGTCAAGGGCCCTCTCCTATCCACTGATGCGGAGAAGGCCTTTGACAGGGTTTCTTGGGACTATATGCTGGCCACGTGCAGGCATGTAGGCCTGAGAGGTCACATGCTAGCGTGGATAGAGGCCCTCTACACTAACCCACAAGCCCTAATCAAAATTAATAATACCTTCTCAGAACCCTTAAAAATGTCCCCTGTCCCCAATCCTATTCATTCTCTCCCTTGAACCACTTATAAGAACCATTAACCTCTCAGGGGATATCAATGGATTTACAGTACACAATAGAGAGTTTAAGATCGCAGCGTATGCGGATGACCTTTTGTTTTTTATTTCCAGACCTCATTTTTCGGTCCCGGCCCTCCTTAAAAATTTTAGTTCCTTTGGCTATATCTCTAATTTTAAAATCAATCAGAGCAAATCCGATCAATATATCCCTAAGTGCGTCTGAATATGACTTGCTGAAAAGTAATCACAGTTTCAGATGGGAGGAGAAACACCTTAAATATCTGGGAGTTAGACTTACCCCGACGATTGACGGACTCTATTCAGCTAACTTCATTCCTTTGTTACAATCCATCTCAAAAGACCTGCATAGATGGTCGTCAAAACTGTTCACTTGGTTTGGCAGGGCCTCCATTCTTAAAATGACGGTTCTGCCAAAACTCCTATACCATTTCTCAGCTCTACCAATCAAATTACACCCTTCTTTTTTTGCAAAGCTTCGCTCTGCTGAATTGAAGTTTCTCTGGGCTGGCAAAAAGCCAAGACTCAGTTTTGCCCAACTCACGCTTCCCAAAGATGCTGGGGGAATTGGTCTACCGGACTTTGGAAAGTATTACGTGGCGGCTCATATTACCAGGCTTATAGACTGGCACTGTCACCAGGGGGCCAAGGACTGGGTCGGTCTAGAAAGAACACACCATACTAAATCACTTACCTTCTATCCGTGGACACACAGCTCTAGACAGACCGGCAGACTCGCCCACCCCCTGGTGGCGGCGGCACAGTGTTGCCTTACCACACGGATTGGCAAACATTCCGGGCCCGCTAACCCCCATAACAGATAACCCAGACTTCACTCCGGGACTGGAAGTTAGGATTCACACGGCACCCACAGGTAAGCTCCTGGCGACTCACTGTTTCTCGGGCAATAAGATTAAAACCCTTAATGAACTGAAGACAGAGTTTGGGGATTCATTCCCCGGATTCTGGTTTTACCTACAATCACAGAACTTTCTGGTTAACAGTAAATTCAGATCGGATTACCTCAAGACTCCCACCCAATTGGAACAAATATGCCTTTCCGGTTCCCCAGTCTTGAACACTACATCTCTTTCCTACTCCTGGCTTTTACACCAACGGACACGTTCTCCTGATATACACAAAAACAAATGGGAAAAAGAATTACAAACATCACTCAGTGATTACCAGTGGAAGAAGGCGTGTGTGTTTGCACACAAATGCTCCCTGAGCTCGAAATATCAAGAAATTTCATTTAAAATCCTTACCCACTGGTACATCACCCCCATGAAGATCAAAACCTGGTCTCCAACCGCCTCAGACAGGTGTTGGCGTTGCAAGAAAGAGGTAGGCTCATTTCTACACATCTGGTGGTCGTGCCCTATGATATCAGACTTCTGGTCTCAGATCACTCACTACATTAAACTTATCACAGACACCGATATTCACTTAGACGCGGCCGCTTGTCTCTTGCATGTCTATTGGCAAATATAAAAAATCTCTAACTAGGCATCTTTTAACCGCAGCCAAAACATTGATTCCCCTGTTCTGGAGGTCCACCAAATGCCCATCTCTCAAGGATTGGCTAAGTAGGATACAGTATATACACAAAATGGACGAGTTGATTGCCATGAGAAATGACCGCCTGGATAACCTACACGACACTTGGCAACCATGGGTTCTGTTCAAATATTCTGCTGACTACCAACTACTAATGTCTTGATACGTCCTCCTGGTTGCCTGTACGTACTTATACATTCATATGTGTTTTCCTTTTGTCATCAACATAATTTGCTACGCCATGGAAGCCTGTGACAGCTCTGCCTCCTTCATCTTCCAGTAGTCACACCCTCCCTCCCACCCCCCCTCCTTTTTTTTTTCTCTCTCTCTCTCTCTCCCCCCCCCCCCTTTTTTTCTTCCCCCGTTTTCCCTCTCACCTCCTTTTGTTGTAAAGTGTACCAATATTCATGTACATCCATGTTTGCTGATTTTTTTGATGTTGACCGTTGAGTCTGATGCGAAGAGTATTGTACCATTGTTCTCGCTTACTATGTTCACTGTTTATTTCAGTTATGAATGTACGGATTTCTGTACTCTGCTACTTTTGCATAAATAAACTTCGATTGTGAAAAAAAAAAAAAAAAATTTGAAGGGGAGACACCCCGCATCATTCTCTTTTTTTATCCTCACCTGACAAGATTGGACGAACAAGCAAGAAGCATGCCTCTTACCGCAAATCGCCCCAGCAGGTTCAGCCTCTCCTGTTTGGAAGTCCCTCCTGTACAGTCTCTAAATGAGCTTTATGGTGGGAACCCCGTTCTGGTGGTCTCAGGGGCTCTGGAATTATACTGGCATCTGTAGCAAGCTTTAAAAAAGCTTCAAATCTCGCAGTGGCCCCCACTTTCGCTCAGTCTTTCCTTCCAGTGCAGTGTGTGCTTCCACAAAGGTATTTGTATCATTACATTTACCACCTAAGGTTAGTCCGTTTTGTACCTTTGTCTGCCTGTTGTTTTTTTCTCAGCTCTGCTGAGCCCTGTGGTTCCTCTGACACCCCATACTCTCGGGGTCACCGCTGCGTACCCCTTGGCGCTCTGCACATGCGCGCAGCTCAATGATGACGCCGCCTGTCTCCTCTGCCCTCTTCCAAAATGGCGCCGGGCGAGTGGGACGCTTCTGCGCATGCGCGCGTCATTAAAAAAAAAAAAAAAAGGAAAAAAGAAACAGTCCTATTGCTCTGTAGTTCTGGCTGCCACACTGCTGCTCTGCTCTACTCAGAGTGAAGATTGCACCAGGTGTGTGCAGGCATGTCCCAGATCACCTGGGCTAATTGATTACAAAAAAAAAAAGGAACAAATAGGATAGAAGATATAATACAAGCGCCCAGAGGCGATTCAGTTTGCATGTGCCGCGCTATATAAGTTTTCATCATTCATTCATTCAATACATTTATATATTAATTTATAACATACCATAGGAGAAAGTGTATCCATAATTAAACAATTAATATAATCCGAAAAAAAAAAAAAAAGGATAGATATATGTATATAAAATTATTATATTAATTTAATAAATAGAAATGTTGGGGGGGAACATATTGTAATGTTTTCCCTTCCCTCTTTTTTTCCCACCTTTTCGGGCTGTCTCTCTGCTATCCTCATGGGGGCCACTGCCCTCGCAGACCACCATCAGCTGACCAGGTATAGAGGCCGTCCAGAAGGTGGTAAGTAGAGGGGAGACAAAAAAGAGAGCCTGGCCACTGACGCTACAGTTTTGGTAGCCCTATCGGGTCAAGAGACGCAAGTTTGCGGCACAGAGGAAGATTCTAGCCATGCTTCCGGCAAAAGGCGCAAGAAATCGCTCAAGGTTACCCTCTTGATTTCTTCAATCAAGGCATAGCCGCTCGCGTCACAGCACTCCCGTCATAGTCGGTCCCACCGCAGACGATTACCTTCATCCCAGACAGAGCTATCTTACCTGCACCACGGCAAATGTTTGCCAAATATGCGGGGCGCCAGCCTTGCCAGGGGAATTGGCCTGCCGCTCGTGCTTCATTGAAGTAACCAAGGATTCAGAGGCCAGAGTAGATACTGAGCTCCTAGGAGAATCGCCACAGGCATCATATGTGGGCGATCCTTCCCCAAGCACATCGCCCGGCCGTTACGCCAGGGTGCAGTAACCCTCTCTAAGAATGAGGAGTGTGAGCAGGCGTCGGACTGTCTCTTTTTGGTTAAACCATTTGCCCATTCAGTCAAGGAAGCGATCGGCTGGGAGGAGGTTATGGCAGAACTTCTGAAGGTTCAGAAATATTTCCCGGTGCTGAAAAGGGGGTCCTGAATCATTTCCCTTCATCGAAGAGCTGGAGAACCTCATAAAGGATAAGTGGGGGGGTCGTATAAGCGGCCCAGTATGAGCAACAAGTTTGCAGATTGTACCCCTTGTGGGAGTCTAAGATCGATTCTTTGATCAATGCAACTACGGTCGATTCATCTTTAATGCGACTCGCTAGAGACGTTTCTCTACCGATTGAAGACGCAGATACTTTCCGGGACGCTCTTGATCGTAAAATCAATATAGACCTGAAGAAAGCCTGCTCCACGACAGGAGCCGCTTGTAGGCCGGCTATCACCACAGCGGCAGTCGCTAAAACTATCGCTGCATAGGCAGCTAATGTTGAGAATCCCATTCTAGAAGGAGCCGACCAGGGAAAGCTATTCTCCTCCCTGCAGGAAAATTAAGTTGGCTTACGGGGAGCATCAGGAGTCGCACGCTTCAGGAGGAAGTTCGCCCATAATGGAAGGGGCACAAGTGCACCTGTTAGATCTGTGGGGAGTATGCGTCCCAGCAACACAGAATTCGTTGGCCAACTACCTAAGCCGAGAGACACTTTCAAACAACGAACGGTCCCTGAACCAACAGGTATTCTCCATTCTTACGAAAACTTGTGGAGTACCAGAAGTCGACCTAGCGGCCACGCCAAAGAACTCCAAGTGTCAGAGGTTCCTGTCCAGAGCCCACTTTCCATTACCTGAAGGGACAAACTGCCTAGTTCTTCCATGGAGCTGCAAGCTAGGGTACATTTTTCTTCCAACTTCTTGGATTACAAGATTCCTGTCCCGACTTCGGAAGTCCTCAGCCACAGTTATTGTACTAATACCGTTTCGGCTGAGGAGGCCATGGTTTACGACCCTGCTACAACTAGGTACGCGGCCTCCAATACATCTTCCCGTAACTTGGGATCTCATACATCAGAGGCAATTCTTCCATCCAGCCCAGAGAAGCTGCATTTGCCAGCTTTGAAGCTGAGAGGGCTAGGTTAGGGGAACTAGGATACTCTCAGGAGGTAATATCAACCTTAGTACAAGCTCTACGGAGCTCCACTGATGTCACCTATACTAGGATGTGGGAGAGGTTCGTGTCATCGCAGCAAAGAGATTGGAATCCCATCTCAAATTCTTGAATTTCTTCAGTCAGGGTTTAACAAGGGCCCGGGCTTGGGTACCCTGAATGTGCAAGAATCTGCCCTTTCAGCCATGACGGGTACTAGATGGGCTCTTCATCATCCGGTCACTCTGTTCCTCAGGGCCTATGTAAGATCAGACCACCTAGGAGGCCAGCCTTTCCAACAGGGGATCTTTGTGTAGTACTCGAGTCCAATCCACCTTTTTCTCCATTCAACTTAGTCTCACCGTGGAACCTAGCTCTGAAGATGGCTTCCCGTATTGCTATCACCTCAGTTAAGAGGGCGTCGGAGATACAAGCACTTATGGCTATGGAACCCCTATTCGGTGTTCTTCCCTGACAGAGTGGTTCTGAAGCCCTCAGACCATTTTTATCCAAGGGTAACTTCCTCCTTTCATTATAACCAGGACATCGTCCTTTCGTCTTTTACTAATGAGAGGGGCGAGTCCCATGACTAGGATGTCAAGTCTACCATCTCCAGTTACGTCACAGCTACATCTCAGGAAGACGGATTCTCTCTTGATTATCCCACACGGGAGCAGACGAGGTCAGCCTCCGTACCATTACCTCTTGGTTGTTAAAGCTATCAAAGAGACCTATTCCATCCAGCAACTTACGACTCCTAGAGGGCATTAGGGCTCATTCGACAGGGGCAGAGGCCACTTCTTGGGCAGCATATTGCGGGACTTCACCGGAAACCATAGGCAGAGCAGCAACTTGGTCTTCCCAACACATCTTCATTTGTCACTACAGAGTGAATTCCCGCTCTCCTGGCTACTGTCGACTTCGGCAGATCTGTTCTTAGAGCCAATTCCGCAGCGCTATAAAGAATAAATATTACTGTTTTCTTGCACCCTCCCGACTGGCGAGTTATATCCCAGTGTGTGCTGCCATGAATGCGTCAGGAAAACTGAAAATTGTATACTCACCTTTCCGTAATTTTCCTTTCCTGACGCATCTTCATGGCAGCACACAGATGCCCACCCTGCTGTTTTATGATGATATATACAGAGAATGATGCGGGGTGTCTCCCCTTCAAATTTATAGCTAACCAATCCTGTCAGGTTGTGGGGGCGGAGTCACAACCCAGTGTGTGCTGCCATGAAGATGCGTCAGGAAAGGAAAATTACGGAAAGGTGAGTATACAATTTTCCGTTTTCAACTTTAGTCACATAAAGTCACATCCTAGACAGCTGGATCCCATAGAAATCTATACTGCAGGGGTACCTGTCATCTTCCTGGCTCTAAACTTCCAGCACTGCAATGGTTAACCACTTGACCTCTGGAAGCTTTACCCCCCATCCTGACCAGGCCATTTCCTGCGATACGGCACTGCAATAATTTAACTGACAATTGCACGGTCATGCGACTCTGTACCCAAACAAAATGTATGTCCTTTTTTCCCACAAATAGAGCTTTCTTTTGGTGGCATTTGATTACCTCTGCATTTTTTTTTTGCATTGTAAAAAAAAAGGCCATCAATTTTGAAGAAAACAAAAAACAATATTTTTTACTTTCTGTTATAAAACATATTCAATAAAATTTTTCAAATGTTTTATTTTTTCATCAATTTAGGTCAATATGTATTCTGCTAGCTTATACTGATTGGTTTGCGCAAAAGTTATAGCGTCTCCAAACTATGGGATCTTTTTATCTATCTTTATTTTTTTACTAGTAATGGCAGCGAACAGCAACTTATAGCGGGGCTGTGATACTGACATTCTGACATTAATTGACACGTTTGACTTTTTTTGGGGACCAGTGACACTAAAGGCTCGAATTTCGAAATAATTTTCTTTCGAAAATCGTATGAAAGAATTTTCGTTCGTATTTCGCACCGTTAGTGGGCTGCAGCAACAGCCGATTTTCGTGCGGCAAACAAATTTGAGGAATCCGACATGTTGAATTTTTTTTGAAAAACAAATGATTTTCTGATCAATGATGGGAGAATCGTGCGAGAAATGTAATAGAAAAAAAAAATGTGCATGTGCAAGAAAAGAATATTCCCGGAGAGAAAAGTATATTCCCGAAAGAGAATCGAATATTCCCAGAGAGAAACGAATATTCCCGGCAACATGAAGGTTTGGTCGGCCGAATTTCGAAAATCAATGGTGGCATCATCGGATCACAAAACAAATAAACTTTCTGATTTTTTATTTTTTTATTTATTTAGATTTTTTTTTCTGCAATAAATTTTTATTCGAGTTTTGTTGTGCATTGACAGGCAAGATAGTTCAATCACAGGAAACATTTTGAACAGGAAAACAATAGTATCGTGGTTGTAAACCAACATCATAACATTACAACAGTACACTATACGATGCAAGATAACAATATGATATCATGTAGTGACTTACAGTAGGTCTCGGGAATGAATGAAGAACTAGTCTAGGGGTTCACAAGATGTATATACCAAAGGGACCCCTCCAAGCTCCAGCCACCCCATCCGGGTTCAAGACTGTGACCAGAGCTCGGGGAAGACCCCCAGTCTCCTAGTGGAGTGTGGGCAATTCAAGGTAGAACAATAGCAGACATACAATTATTTTCATACCAAGATGACCACTCTAACCTTTTGTTTGCTACACTTATTTTATTGATATCCCTGAGTGCCAGCGTTGTCTCGTAAATGTAGTGCAATTGGGTAGTTTGAATAACATCTCCAATGGTAGGTGGAAGGGATTTTTTCCAATTTCTTGCTATGCACAGCCTAGCAGATAATAAGATATGCAGGATTGTATGTTTCGACCTAGCAGGGAGGTGATCCAGTCCAAGTGAGAGAAGCGCCAGTCCAGGTTGTGGGTTCACCACAGAGTGGGAGGCTTCGGAGATTATGCGGAATATCTTTGTCCAGTAGGGCTGCAGTCCGGGCAGCTCCAGAATATGTGGAGCAATGTCCCCGGAGAACCACACCCTCTCCAACACCTATCACTCTGCGGCTTCACGAATTTAGCCAGTCGTGTCGGGGTTAGATATCATCTTAATGATATTTTTGTAGTCAGTTCCCAAAGGGTAGAGCAGCAGGTGACCGTATATACGGATTTACAAGCCTTAGCCCATTGTTGAGTGGAGAATGAGCAGCCAAGTTCTGACTCCCATTTAAGCAAGGGGGCTGATTTTACAAATGTGGACTTCTTTTGGAGAGTATTATAGAAGAGCGAGATGCCCTTCTGGGCCGAGGAGGGGTGAGTGAGAAAGAGTTGCGTTGCTAGGGGAATACGACGCTCCCAACGAGAAAACAAGTCCAAAAAGTGCTTAGTCCTAAGATACATGTAAAAGTCTGTGTCATGCAATTTATAGTCTTTTTGCAGGCTAGGGAACGGTTTAACCTTACCACTATCAAGAATGTCTGTGACATAAAGTATGCCATGGGCACGCCACCGTCTATAAGAAATTAGATCTATATGATGTTGTAGAGTCTCAATCTGTATTTTTAAGGAAACATTAGCAATGTCACTGTGGCAGGAGTGAATAAATTTGTTCCACGTCCTAACTGTGGTGGTCATAGTGGGGGAAACGGAAAAGGGAATTGGTGTGGACAAGGTAGTGGAGAGCAACCATGGTGCTAGCATGGTGCTAGGTTCGAACCTGGTGCAAGGGCGGACTCCAGCTGAGCCCACGCAGTGAACTTTCTGATTTTGAAAAGAACATTTGTTCGAAATTCGACCGTGTATGGCCTGCTTTATACAGTGATCAGTGCTAAAAAATATGCACTGTCACTTTACCAATGACACTGGCAGGAAATGGGTTAATATCAGGGGTGATCATAGGGCTAACTGTGTACCTAGCTACTGTTTCTGTGTACTATGGGAGGTGCTTTCACTAGGAAAAGGCATTGATCCATGTCCCTGCTTTGTAGGAACACAGGATCCATGCCTTTCTTACTGACAGAACGCCAATCAAACTGTGATTCTGCCTGTGTAAGAAATGGTCAGCGGGTTCCGGGAGACTTTGAGTCTGTGGTAGCCACTGATTGATTCACGTTGTGTATAATCACAGCAGGAGCAAGGTGTCGGTGGCGTGCATGCACTCCCCCTACCCGGAAGAGACAGATTTTGTATATATACGTGACCCGGCTCACAGCTGTTGGAGAAGGAGAATTAACCAAAACAAGGTTAATTAAATCCACAAGGGCTTTTTTTTACTAGTTTATATTGACTTAAAGTACAAATGAATTAAAGGGGTGTTCCAGCCCAAAATTGTGTTTAGAAAAGCAGCTAAGAGCTGCTGGCTTTTAACAAACCTTTGCGTTCCACACTCGCCGACCCCTTTAGCCGGCGTCTCCAACTGTGGGCACCCAGCCGTCACTGCTCCCGGAAATGCGCAAACAGATGTGCGCGCTGCGCGGCTCGCCAGTTGGAGAGGCGATTGGGACCTAGTGTCCCAATCGCCTACAGGGAGGGGCTTTAGGCGATTAAGGCTTGCATCGGCGGAAGCAGGAAGTGACAGGAAGTACATGAAGCCCCCACTCCCCCCCAAAAAAATAGCCAAATGGCAGTAAGGGGGAGGGGAGGGGAATAAAAAAAGTAAAAATTTAGGGTGGAACTCCTCTTTAGAAATTGTGAAAGGTTTAGCCTGGGAAACTTGGGTCATTTTATATACCCTTTTTTGCTCTAATGAGTCCCTCAAAAAAAAAAAAAAATAGTGATGTAGTCCATGCATACGGAGGAAAAAAAAAATAACAATCCGCCTTGGGAGACGCCTAAAATTAGGGTTGCAGGGGGGAGCGGAGGCAGCTTTTGATTTGATGGGTATAGCTCCTATAGATAGTGTCTTTTTTTTTTTAAAGTTACATCACTGTTTTTTTTTTCATAAAGGACTTTGTGTGTTTTTTAAAATTTGACACTTTTTTGTGAAGTAGAGGTACGAGACCAATTCACATAGGGGGGTCGGGAGGGGGTCTCCTTTGTTAAATTTCATTTTGGAGCTGGACTTTACAGCATACTATAGACACCCCCTAGAGTTGAAATATTTCACTTTTATTGTTTCACTTTAAGATTATTAAAGTAGGGTTTTATTTTTCAGGTTCCTTTACCATTGTTGGTTCTCCCCCCTTCTAAATGTTTTTTTCTTTATTTTCTTTGAATTTCTCACTTGGCCTCGTCATCCTTCTCCAGCCAGAACAGCTGATGATGGGGGCCCCCGGTGGGGAAATGGAGGGAAAAGGTAAGTGAACAATGCACTAGCTTAAAGGGTGAAACAAACCTTTACAACCCCTTTAAAATCACTGCTCCCGGAAAAAACAGAAGTTTTTAAAACTTTTTTTGCATTGATACATGTCCCCTAGGGCAGTACCCAGGTCCCTTGGGTCCCCTTTTTAATGAGAATACCATGCATATAAGCCTTTAAAATTAGCACTTTTGATTTCTCCTATAGACTTTTTTTTTTTAAAGTGCGTGAAGTCGAGAGAGAGGAGCGACGGGAGTTGGGAGTAGGCAGACCCTCCCCCGGGACTCCCCCTATGGCGGGTGTGAGGGAGTCCACTTGAGGGAGAGGGACTCTAGAGGGAGTGAGGGAGTCCCACCCAGCCAGCCCTGTAGGTCCTTCGCCTCTCTTTATTTTAGGAGACCTCATGGCCAAAGTGCGTGCGTGTTAAACCAATTTGTGTGCGTGCAAGTGTGGTGTTTTTTTGGGGGGGGTGGGTATACTAAGCACAGGCGTACCTTGCATAGCACACCCATCAGGAGCCGGGCTGAGACCACCAAACTCAATTCACATGTAGCCGAGACCGGGATCCGAACCCTTGGCTGCAGAGGTGAATGGCTTGTCAGCGCAGTGCCAATCATGTTGAGCCACCACAGCTCCCACCCCCATAGACTTTTAAAGGGTGTTCTGCGGCTTTTGAATTTGCTGCGAACACCCCAGATTGTTCGTTATTCGGAAAACAGGTGAACACCCGATGTTTGAGTCGAAATTGACATTCGATTCGAACATTGGGCTCATCTCTAGTGGAAAGGTATTAAAACCTCTAGCAGGTTTTTATTGCTGTCCTGTGTCACCGTTAGGGGGATTTACCTTCTCCATTTTTCCTTTTTGCTGTTAAGTAAAGTAAAAGAAAATCCAGAATTTTGGGTTGTCTCCAGAAGAATAAAAGGGAAATTTTCCAATAGGGATACAAGTTCTGGTTAGGGTTGCCACCTTTTCTTCAAACCAAACCCGAACACTTAAAGGGGTTGTAAAGGAATTTTTAAATAACAAACATGTTATACTTACCTCCACTGTGCAGTTCCTTTTGCACACAGTGGCCCCGATCCTGGTCTTCTGGGGTCCCTCAGCGGCTGTCGCGGCTCCTCCCCGCAACAACTACACACAGATATGCTAGCGTGCTTGCATGGTGTGTAGCTCTTGCAAACGCGCTCCTGTGATACAGTGGCGACCATAGCCGCTGCTGTATCACTTGGCCCCGCCCTCTGGCACACCGCACCATTGGATGTGATTGACAGCAGCGTCAGCCAATGACTGCGCTGCTTTCAATCCATCCACCGCAGCCAATCAATGGCCGGGCTTCGACTCAAGGAGGATGACGGGGCGCAGGACATTTGAAGAGTCAGGTAAGTAAAACAGGGGCTCAGGGGGGGCGGCATCATCTGATGTTTTTTCACCTTAATGCATAGAAAAAAAGCTTTACAACCCCTTTAAACGCCACAATTTTTTGGAGTACACACTATAGCAGGGATATGCAATTAGCTGTTACAGAACTACAAGTCCCATGAGGCATAGCAAGACTCTGACAGCCACAAACACAACGCCCATAGGCAGAGGCATGATGTTTTTTTTTTTTTTTTACAACAGATGGAGGTCAGCTAATTGCATATCCCTGCACAGAGGATTGTAAAAGACCTAGGACACCTTTGAGTGCCTCAAGGAGAGTAGTAATGCAGCACGGCAGGTGCACCATGGTGAACAGTGAGTGTTTGCCAAATTGCATTGGAAGGAGGTCAAAGGAATATTGTTAAATAAAACCAAAGAATTCTAGTACCCTTAAAATATTTCAGGTTACACGTGTAGTGTCATGGTATGACAATAGTGAATATTGATAAAAATGCTAGAATAGCAATTTGTTGATACTGTGGCGTATATAGCTGTTGTGGTCTACGCATGTACTCACATAGGGTTAACCGCGTTGAGGGTAGGCAACAGTCGGTCTAAGCCTAATATTGGCCGTAGTTCAAGGAATAATACCTTGGCCAATTAGGAGGGTGTTATCTGCAAATCGCAATAATATCAAAGTCGCCCCGTTCCCCTTCCCCCTTTTCTTCCCTCCACCCCTCTTCCCCCAAAATAAAACCTCCCCCTCCCCTCTGCCCCCCCTTCCCTTGTTGCAGCAATTGGTGGATGGCTGCCCCTTGGTGCTTTGCCACACATTCGACACCTTCGACACCTAACAACATCTTGTGTGTATGTATTATATACTCTGAACTCTATACCATCAATACCATCAATCTATCAGTCATTAAACTCAGATGTCCCTGACCTTCACAGTTCCTCTATATACACACTTTTGAGGACTTTCTCAGTTATTGATGCTTCCGTCAACTGTAATGTATGATTACACTAGCTCTTTAGACCAATTTAGGGCAATTTGTTGGACATATGGGCTTCATAGCGCCCCCCAGAGACATGAATTAGTGCTACATCACTGTCATGCCATTCTGTGGGGCTCTTGTTAATAGAAGTGCCGTCCACCTATCTATACACATAAATATGTAACAATTTTTGCTTAGTAGTACTGTTGCTATTAATATCATTTGATGTTTTGTATGTCCATTCAGGCATCTCACATAAGCACTTGTGCTTCAACAAAAGCATAAGCTAATCATCTGTTTGTATCATTAATACTTCCACAGGGTGAGGTGAACTCCGTGCGCTTTGTGTGGACCGTGACAGCGCATTATACAACCTGTGGCTTGAGCGCCATAACACCTTTCTATCTCAGGATACGGGGGTTAACAGCAGTGCCTGATCAGCTGTAGTTGCTCTTTAGCTTATGTGGGCGGGTAGGGGCCTGTCCCGATGCACATTGCTGTAGCATCGAATCCGAGCGGAGGCTCTGGTGCAGGCCAGGTCCGTATTTAGACAAATCCCATTGGCCGAGCGGCTTGTCCGCTCCGCCCATGGGATGTCCACGGCTTCCTCCGTCACCGTGAGCTGAGCAACTCGCTCTGCGTGTCATCACGCACGAGCGGCTTCATGCTTCTCACAGGGGGAATCCCAGTGACATGTCACTTCTCCGCCCACCATTGATTAGACCTCCGCCCCAGGCTATCAGCTGAGGCGAGTTTGACCTAATGGAGAGAGCTATATAAATAGCCCTGCTAGCTACTATCATTTAGTGTAGCGCTCAGGAAGAGACAGGCTGCTCACTCCATTGCTGACAACATCATTCCCTACAGGTATACTTTGAGATACACTTTTTGTATATTTCTTTATTCTGCCATAGATTTATGTTAATCTATGGCACATAGAAATCCAATAAGAACTTTTTCATTCTTTTATATTCATTTTATTTCTTTATTTTTCTCTTCCCTTTTTTCTATCTCTATATATCAGGCAGACCTGACTTAACCAATTGCAGCAATAGCTACACATGGACCTGCCCTTATAGGCACCTTTGGCTACCTATTAGCAAGGTTGGTAATTAGCAATTGTGAGGCTTTATGTCCATGCCTTTGCATCAGAAGGCTGAGCATCGCTATGCATGGACAGTTTTGCTTTATTTATTTATTCATGTATCTATCTATTAACCACTTAAGACCCGGACCAATACGCTGGCAAATGACCCAAGGGGTTTTTGCGATTCGGCACTGCGTCGCTTTAACAGACAATTGCGCGGTCGTGCGACGTGGCTCCCAAACAAAATTCGCGTCCTTTTTTTCCCACAAATAGAGCTTTCTTTTGGTGGTATTTGATCGCCTCTGCGATTTTTATTTTTTGCGCTATATACAAAAATAGAGCGACATTTTTGAAAAAAAATCAATATTTTTTACTTTTTGTTATAATAAAAAAACAATAAACTAAATTTTAGTCAAACATTTAGGCCAAAATTTATTTAGCCACATGTCTTTAGTAAAAAAAAATCGCATTAAAAAAAAATTAGCTACCTAGCGGGAACAGCGACACTAATACAGCGATCAGAAAAATGATCGCTTAGTGACGCTGGCAATAGGGAGTGAAAGGGTTAACTAGGGCAGTGATCAGGGGGTTAAAACTTTATTGGGGGGGGTGGGGGGGGCTACCCTGACACTACTGACTGTCTGACTGTCACACTGTCTGTCACACTGACACTAAATACAGTAATCATACATGATTACTGCATTCAGTGACACTGTGACAGGGGGGAGGGGGGGGGGGCGATCGCGGGGGTTAAATGTGTGTGTGTAGTGTAGTGTTAGTGCAGACTTACTTGTTCTGTAGTGATCTCTCCTCAGCGGCGCTTGAAACAAACGCCGAGGGAGAGATCACGTCGCTTCCTCCTTCCTGTGTTTACACAGGAGGAGGAAGTGACAGGTCAGGCGGGCGCGCGCATTGGCTGGGAGCGATCCGGAGGGGGCGGATGAAAACGGATAGCCGCCCCCACTTGTCGGATCGCTCCTGCAGCCGCGCGGACCGCCGCATGTACGGGGGGGGGGTCCGATCGGACCCCCGATCCCCCCCAAGGCACCAACGTATATATACGTTGATGTGCCTGTCGGTGCCATTCTGCCGACGTAAATGTACATGCGGCGGTCCTTAAGTGGTTAATAAACATTCCTCAGCTTTAATCATTTATTTTTATTTTATTTCATTTTATCATTTTTTACTTTTCTATTTTTGTGTTGCCTTGCGGCCACTAACTAGTTCTCATCAATCCTGTTTCTCATATAGGACTTGATGACAGCAATTTAGCAGCCACTTTAATTGGCCAGCATCAGCTTATCTTCTCTTTTTTGGATTTAGCATTGATCCAGTTCAAGTATGTCCCTTCACCATCAGGCACTAGTAAGTGAGATTCTTTATCTGACTTATCAGAAGCGTCTGGGGAACCATTTATCTATATGATTAGTTTTTGATGTATCATACTCTCTCTCCATTAGATCATCAGCATGTAGCAACACAGCTGCCTTTGTCATCCCCATCCGGGCGACTATAATCCATCTCGCCCGTTTGGTGGCCTCTTCTCTAATTGCAGAGATTACGCCTTTGCGTACACCCCTTCCTGAGACTATCCTCTCATCCGTCCCAGGTATGTGCCCTCTCCCGCTCCACACAATTGCGCTTGGACCTCAGTATAACATAATAACTCCTTTAAAGATCAAATGTATCACCCTTCATGTGTTTCGTTAAGAGACCAGTAATTATGCATACTTTGTAATATGTAACATTTTCTCTATTACCTCGATATGTTAGCTCATTGTACCTTTTTGTATTCACATAGAAAGTACATTCAATCGTGGGTTCCTGACGAAGCTCTTTTATGGGCGAAACTAGTTGAACCCGAAACACGTTTGGACTTCAGAAGATGGTTTGCAGTCTTTCTGCAGTTCTAATATACTCTCTCTTCTAATATGAATGTTTTTTAATAATTTTGTACAATGTTTTTGTATTTTTTGTATGAATAAATTTTTGTTATTTTTTCAAAAACACTGAACGTGTCTAAGAACCAATATTTACTGAGACTTGATCAGACTCATAGATATATTTACTATCCATCCCTGATACATCATTAAGAATCCTTAACCCCTATCCCATTGTTTTATGGGTAATCTTTCTATTTCTGTATTATATACTCATATGTATTATGTATTCTGTATTTTATCTTCTGTGATGTATCTATAAATGTAATTTATAATGTTTTTTTGTATATGTTTCAATAGATTGTCTTTGCTCCTGAGGAAGCGCCTTCCACAGCATGTACCATGTAGAGCAAGCCCTCCTGTTCCTCTGGATCACCACTCGGTTTTACACACTATATAGTTAACTTTTAAATTATGCACTACAATTGAGCTATCTATATTAGAACTGTACTACAATTGTAACAACCTATGTGGACCAGTTATCTTCCTGATCTTTTTCTGATTTTATGTTTGTAACTGTTTTTATGACATTCTTCTAAAATAAATCTATTTACTGTATTTGCTGGCGTATAAGACTACCTTTTACACTTAAAAAAACTGTCCAAAAAGCAGGGGTCGTCTTATACGACGGGTCAGCTGCTCGGATGCCTGCTGGATGTGCGGTAATACTGTATATAGCTTTAGCTACATACAGTATATACTTCTTAGCCAATCCCGGTGAGCGATGTATTCAAATAAATACAGAGCCTGCTCGGATTGGAGTAACCTCTGCCAATCCGAGCAGGCTACATACATTAGCCTGCTCGGATTGGCTTTGAGAGTCAGAGATTAAAGGGCTGATGATGTTACAGCCTCTGCCAATCCAAGCAGGCTTTGTATTTATTAATAGAATACTTTGCTCGCTGTAATTGGCTCCAGCTCCAGCAAGAAGGAAGAAGAATATGGCTCCAGCTCCAGCAAGAATGAAGAAGAATATGGCTCCAGAAGGAAGAAATATGAAGCCTCGGAAGGGGGGTCGTCTTAGGCGGTGAGTACAGGCAAAAAAATCTTAAAAAGCTGTAAAATTAGGGGGTCGTCTTATACGCCCTGTCGCCTTATACGCCGGCAAATACGGTAGTTTTCTTACCATTTGTACCGTGTGCCTTCAAAGTCCAAAACCATTAGCCCTCAGACAACTCCAATATTATCGGGACGGTGGCACATTAGTTACGGGTATATCCACAGTATCACTCTGTTTGGATATACGTTAAACATAGGCCCTTTTTTTCATAAAAGCAGATAGTGTCAGTCAGTAGGGCTGTGGACGGTGTCAGTAGAGCAGTGGACAGTGTCAGTAGAGCAGTGGACAGTGTCAGTAGAGCAGTGGACAGTGTCAGTAGAGCAGTGGACAGTGTCAGTAGAGCAGTGGACAGTGTCAGTAGAGCAGGGGACGGTGTCAGTAGAGCAGGGGAGTGGATGGTGTCGGCAGGACAGTGGAACGGTGTCAGCAGGGCAGAGGATGGTGTCACCAGGGCAGAGGATGGTGTCTGCAGGGCAGAGGATGGTGTCAGCAGGGCAGAGGATAGTGTCAGCAGGGCAGAAGATAGTGTCAGTATTTTTATTTATTTTTTTACAAAATTGTATATATTTTTACATTTTTTAACAGTCTTATTGGGGGGCTTTGGTGAAATATCAGGGGTCTCAGATGGATTTCCTTTTACTTCCTGTTGTGGCTATGGGACAGAAAGTGAAGCCTCCCCAATGGGATACAGATAGCAAAAAAAAAAAACTGTCAGGGGTTAAAACCCTCTATTACTCAATCTGAGTGAGTTAGTGAATAACTTGTATAGCGCTACAAATGCGAACTAAATCGCCTCCATCCGGTGTCTACCTGATCCTTCATAAGAGGTGGGTCTTAAGTTTTTTCCTAAAGGCCCGATGGTTTTCTTCCATTCAGATGTCGATGGGTAGTGCGTTCCATAGTCATGGTCCTTGGACTGCAATTTAGAGCACACACCAATTTTGGTAGTGTAGAACCCTGATAGTAGGCAGGGTTGCTAACAAATTTAGCTTCCTAGGTGGTGACTAGCCTGGCTAAATGATAGGGGATTTACTGGCCTTTTCCTTAACTCTGGATTTGATGCACCTCTCTCTTCTGTCACTAGGTAACATTGTTGTCTGTGGCAGTAGAATGATAAGGGCATAGGGAATTCAGACTAGGAGTGAATAGGTTGACTCAGCCAAGTGACAGGTGTCTTTGGTCCCTTGGGCTGCTGGGAGTCAGGTGATCAGGGTTCTGTCTGAGTTTATGTTTGTTACAAGGCTCTGGGTTGCTAGGCCAGAAGCCTGGGGCCTATCCCGGGAACACCTGAATGCTAGGCTGTCTGAGGCCTATCCAGGTTTAGGAGAGGCAGCGATAGGTTTTGGCTTCAGGCTGGAAGCCCAACCAAGTTGCAGAGGTTCCACAGAACAGGGAAACTGGATCGCTGCCAGTGGCGAGGGAGAAGCAGTTGCCACAAGGGATGACAGTTCCTGTTTCCAGGGGCAAGTGATGATCAAGGCCAGAGGTAAAGGGAGGAATAGTCGACAGCAAGGGACAAACATTCCTGTTATTAGAGGCCATTATATGGAAATCTGAAGGAGTACAAGTGCAGCATTTTCACCAGCTGGGGACGGTGAAGAAGTGGGAAAGCTTCAGCAGAATGCCAAGCCGGAGACCCAGCGAGTTAGCGTGGGTGAAGCATGAGGAGTATAGCTGTGGGAGAGCTCAGGGGGATCCAGTGACGTCTAGGATCTTGAAGTCTAGTGAGAGACTGGGAGCTCAGCTAGTGAAGATCTGCAGTAGGATACTGTGACATGTGAGAGAAGATCTATAAACGGGTTACTGTAAGTTACATGTCGTAGACAATATGATTTCCTGACTCAATTTCTCAGGGTGAACCCCTAATGCCGTCTGACCCAAATTAAATACTAAGATGAAATGTGCAACCCAGACAAAGAATCTTACATTTCACCTCTCCAGCATCCAACCAACAGAGAGAGCCTGGGGCCCTCCCAGTCCTTTTATTTGCAAAATGACATCACAAGTTCACAGGAAAAACATTTCATTGGTCAGCCCATACATTTTACACTTATTCAGCCATTTGGCAACGAAAAATGGACGAGATTTTGGCGGACATTCCTTTTACGCAGTGCCTGCTAGATGACATGCTCATCACGGGACGGACTGACCAGGAACTCAAGCAGAATGTGGAGCTTGTGTTGGCGAGACTCCAAGAACAGGGTCTGAAAGTGAACTTAGCAAAATGCCAATTCATGGTGCCTAAATTGGAGTTTTGTGGCCACCTTGTGGATGCAGAAGGTATTCACACCACGGAAGCCAAAGTTGATGCTTTAGTCAACGCTCCAGCCCCAACCAACGTCCAGCAGCTGCGATCATACCTGGGCTTGCTGAACTATTACCACAAATTCCTGCCAGATCTGGCACACACCTTGTTTCCATTGAACAAGCTTTTGGAGAAACACTCCAGATGGGACTGGTCGGCTGCATGCCAGCGTGCTTTTGAAGTTTCTAAGCGGAAGCTGTTGGCGTCACGCATGCTCGTGCACTATGACCTCCAGAAGCCTCTCACCTTGGCTTGTGATGCCTCACCCTATGGTCTGGGGGCGGTACTATCCCACATCTTACCAGATGGGTCAGAAAAACCAGTGGCATTTGCCTCCAGGTCTTTGACAAAAGCAGAAAGCAATTACTCACACATTGACAAAGAGGCTCTTGCGCTGATATGGGCAATTAAGAAGTTTCATCTTTACCTGTATGGTAGGGAATTCACCATACTGACGGACCATAAACCACTCCTTCAGATCTTTAGCCCTGACAAAGGCATCTCCCAGACTACTGCGGCCCGCCTCCAACGCTATGCCCTATTCTTGGGGGCATACAGCTACAAAATTCAGTATCGTGGTCATGATGCCAATGCTAATGCGGACGCAATGTTCCGACTGACAGGGAGGTCCATAGACTCTTCTCCACCGGTCAAGAGTTGTCGTTACACCAGCCTGTCCTTCTTGTCTTCTGGAGAGATAGCAGCCCATACAACCAAGGATACCTTTCTGAAAACAATACTCTCCTGGGTACGGTCCGGTTGGCCTGCAACTGTCACACAGGAGTATGAACCTTATTTCCGTAGGCGTATGGAATTAACTGTGGCTGGCAACTGTGTTTTATGGGGAGACAGAGTGATCATTCCACAGACCCTCCGGAGACACATTCTGGACTTGCTACATACTGGTCATCCCGGGGGCACTCGTATGAAACAAAAGGCCAGAGGCTATGTGTGGTGGCCAAACCTAGACTCAGATATCGCAACATATGTGAATGCTTGTGCTGGATGTGCACAAACGGCAAGAGACCCTCCTCGAGGGTGCGTCCAGCCCTGGACTTGGCCCACGGTTCCTTGGTTTCGCCTACACTTGGACTTTGCAGGCCCGATCAGAGGACACACCTTCTTGATCATAGTGGACGCCCATTCAAAGTGGCCTGAGGTCATTCCTGTTACTCAGCCAACGACTAAGGCAATGGTTTCCATACTGTTACATCTCGCTGCTACGTTTGGATACCCCAGAGAAATCGTCACGGACAACGGTGCACAATTCACCAGTCAGGAGTTTCAGCTTTTCCTGACTGCCCACAACATTAAGCACAAGTTGACCGCACCTTACCACCCAGCTACAAATGGTCAAGCAGAGAGGTTTGTGCAGACTTTCAAATGCTATTTCAAAGCTACAGTGACTGCAAGTAAACAACAGTCTCTGTCACCCCAGCAGCTGGACTCCTTCCTTTCTGCTTACAGAAACACACCACATGCAACCACTGGTAAAACTCCAGCAGAACTCCTTCTGGGTCGGCAGCCATGGACTGTTTTGGATATGCTCCGCCCTCACACAGTCCAGGAACATGTATTGCAGTCCCAAGACAAGATGGTCAAACACCATGAGCTTCCCGGATTCACAGCCCAACAAAAGGTATGGGCCCGATCTTATGGGTCTTCCAACACCCGTTGGCTTCCTGCTGTCATTGCAGAGACTTTGGGACCCAAGATGTACAAGGTCCGCCTGGAAGATGGTTCCATTTGCAGACGTCATGCGGACCAACTGCGTCCTCGTTCTCAACTGCCCGAATCCCTCATGCCGGCTGAACCACCAGTGTCTCAAGGTTCTGCTCCCAGCGGATCAGGATGCACAGAGACTGATGATTGTGGGGACTCTGAACTTTTGAACTCAGCTCCAACAGAGCCCTCCAGCTCTGGTCCGGAGGTCTGTTTACCCTCAGAGTTGGGGGATCCCTTCTTGGCCCCGCGGGTACCCATTCCGGCCAGCCCTGTTTCCTCCGGTCCCGAATCGCTGGATGCCCGGCCTCAACGACACTGTCGTCCTCCTGACCGGTTGCAGTTGCAAGAGCGGTTACGAGACTTTCGACGGGGCCGACGGAAGTGATTCAATGACATATTAACCGCAACTGTCCCTGGAAGCTTGAAGTCCTGTAATTTTCCTGTGTTTGGAGGACTGTTACTGGACAGTTATCAGTTAATGTTTTGTTTCTGTTATGGTTTTATTGTGTTTTTTTGTTGTTTTTGTTTTTGTTTTTTGAGGGATGGATGGAAGGTGTTATACCTGAAGGGTTCCACATGTACTGGCACTTTAAGGCTGGCTCCACCCAGCAGTGATGACAAGGGTCAAGGGGTACGGTGGCCATCTTAGAGTGTGCTCATGTAGGAAGCAGATAAGATGTACTGTCCTGAGATGCATGTTGCAGTGTACAGCCTGTACTGAATAAACATCCATTGCTCCAGACCAGAGTCTTGTGTCTCTCACAACACACAGGACATCACAAGTTCATACAGGCAAAGGTTTCCTTCCAAAGTCTCACAAGGCACAAGTTCCTTTGGTGAAAATGCAGACATGATGAGGGGCGGTTTCCTCTTACAACTCCATCCCAGGGAAAGCTGCACACACCCTTCTTGTCATGTGGCATAAAGTCCCCTTGTGTCTTTTATTCAGACTCATTCGCCATTTTACATAGAATTCCTTTGGTGGGGGTGAAGAGAAGGGGGAAGGGAACGTTAAAGTCCATATCTGCCTTCTCTCCACGAAAAGGCTTGGAATGTGAAACTGAAGCAAAGTGGGAAATGGCAGTAGAAGGGAGGGGTGATGGAGTGCAGTTGCTTTTGTTTTTGATAAAAGTCATTTTGTACTCCAATTTAAATGGTAACTTCTGAAACTTAATTTCATATTTTCAAACTTTAAAACAATCTTATCAAGGAACATATACACTTCATTTCAAGGTAACTTTTACAAGGCAATATCTAAGTGGCTCTTATTCATAACACAAAAATATTAATTTTTCCATATTCCCATCCATCACATACGTGTATGGATCTCTATTGACTGTTCAAAGTTGATTTGCCATAGGAGACAGCAGTTCTACAAATACATTTGCTGCATCCAGCTTAAAGGCCCTCTACTTGTATAGCTGTCTGCCTATTATTTTGTCTCAGAGTCTGACAATTACTATTGCATCTGCCTATGGTTGCAATAGTAAGTACAATAGTTCCACTGTCCTGGCCCTAACTCTCTCTCCCCTAGTTCTGTTTAAGACACAATAAATCTATTTTCTTGCATTCCAAAAAGTGACTGATGCCCATGTTTCCAACTTGCTATACACCTACCATGCCTAATAGCCCACACTAAAAGGAAGGATGTCAGCTCTCCCTGACTCTGGAGGTCACCATTAGGGCTTTGGAGGTCAGGGATGTCACTACAGTAGACTAATTATTATTGTGGAATGTATGTTTCTTGCTAAAGAACATGGTATATTTTATATAATTGTGCTTTAGGTGACATCTGCGGGGTTGCCATGGCTGCTGACACCATATCGCGGATGGCACCCAGCAGCAGCCTTAGGGCTTTTGAAAGTCTATGCAAGAGAAGATTTTACAAGTGAATTACATTAACAAAATTCATTAGTCTTAAACTAGCTATGCACAAATTGAAATTTGGCTAGTTCAACAGGAACCAGAAGAATTTCGATCCATGTATGGGCTAGGGGGATCACATTTCCAAACTGCTATTCAGGGACACACCCCTTCTCTCACCTTCCCCCAAAAAAGATGAGGGGGGTGGGGGGGGGAATTTAGTCTAGGGGTTGATGGGGAATTTGGTGGCGGGTTATTTGTCAGGTGAATGTGCCACTTGCCACCAGATGCATTGCCACTTGCCACCCATAGCCTGCCACCAGGTGCAGTGCTGCTGTCACACAAGTCCCTGCTGCTTGCCGCTGGGTGGTAGAGAAGAAGAAGGTGCCAAGGTGGGTGGGGGACAGCAGTGCTGCACTAGGCGCAGGCCTCGCTCCCAGTCTTACTGTCTGAGAGCAAATTGTCACTGGTTGCAGGATGCCAGGCAGCGCTGGCCCTAGCAACCAGTTCTGGAAATGTAGTTATTAGTTGTAGGGGTGCCTGAGTCCTCTATTTCATTCCAAGACATTGGATTGTCCTGGAACGAAGGTGCCCGGGATCCAGGACAGACATGTCAATTGCGGGACAGTCCCGGGCATTCCAGGACACGTGGGCACCCTAGTATGGGCAGGTTGGTTGTAAAGGAGTCAATCTACCAATTAACAATTTTATGCTCGATTAGCGCTGCTAGCTATGGCTGATCAATGTATTCTGATGGCTAAGAAGTCTCTTTGCTGTCAGGATATAAATTTAGCTAGGTGGATTCCCTCATCTACCTTGAATGCGTGAATAGGGAATTGAGTCAGTGGGTTGAATGAAAAAAAATGTATTTATGTACCTGCATGGACTGCTTTAGTGGAAGATTTTTGTGGAACTGAGTGATACAGCAACAGGGTCTCTTTAAATACTTTAAGGCACATGAATGGAATAAGCATGTACTGTAGATTAGGAGCTCTGACTTTGCTTTGACTTTGTAATCTGTGTACTTGTTCCAGGTCAGTGACTCAGAAAGCCCTGAAACCAGACACATCCACACAACTGTTTTTAGATGGGATCATCAAAGGCAGCCGGCAGCCATTATACTTCTGTTAGTACACAATTCATATATGCATACTGTTCTGATTCTACTAACCCCCTCCTTCCCCAATACAGCTCTGCAACTGAACTCTCTGCACCAGAATACATCGAGTATAGTGCCTATCAACCACACGTGTTTTGGACTTCCAAACCCAAGTACTGTTGCCAGCTGTACCAGCTCTGTGTAGACCAAGAAACTATGAATTATACACATTTATGGTTATTGATTAAACTAGATGGACTTCTGTCTTTTTTCAGCCAGAACATGTAATTAATTGCAAACTAAAGTGGTTTTAGGTCAGTTTCATGTCATTGTTCAAGTTTGCATTATTTCTTTTTTAGCAAAGTCCTGGAGCCGCGCACCACTTTTAAAAATATAAAATGAACTACCGTATTTATTGGCGTATAACACGCACAGGCATATAACACACACTCTTACTTTAAGGGAGGGAAGTTTCAGAAAAAAAACTTTCCACACCCCCCTGCGTATAACACGCAGGCATGGTTTACCCTCTATTTTCAGGGTAAAAAAGTGAGTGTTATACGCCAATAAATACAGTATATTGTTCAGCACATACACCAACACAGACACTCCACCCAGGATCTTCTCTTTAACATGTTTTACTCCCACTATTGTTTAATCACAGATCATAAATTGTGTTAATTAATTGTAAACTATGGTGGTTTTAGGGCATAGATTTATATAATTGTTTTTCACATTTATATTTTTTAACTACCTGAGGCCCGCGCTATAGCCGAATGACGGCTACAGTGCGGACCTGAATATCCAACTGGACGTCAATTGACGTCCGCCTCTTTGGGCGTTCCCCGCACGCGCTCCAGAGTGCGCAGGGGGGAAACTCTGTGTTGACCGTGTCCCTTGGACACAGCCAATTACAGATCGCCGCGAATGGCCAATTAGAGTGGTCGTTTGCGATGTGATCTGTGCGGCCAATGAGAGATGTTCTCACATGTAAACATATGAGATCATCTCTCATTGCCGTTTTACACAGAGACAGCATCCTGTCTCTGGAGAGGAGACCGATCTGTGTCCCTTGTACATAGGGACACAGATCGTTCACGTCCCCCAGTCACCCCCCTCCACCTACAGTTAGAACACTATACAGGGAACATATTTAACTCCTTCCTCACCCCCCAGTGTTAACCCCTTCAATGCCAGTCACATTTATACAGTAATTATTGCATATTTTTAGCACTGATCGCAGTATAAATGTGAATGGCTCCAAAAATGTGTCAAAAGTGCCATAATGTCGCAGTCCCAATAAAAATTGCAGATCGCCACCATTTCTAGTAAAAAAATTATAATTCTGTCCCCTATTTTGTAGGCGCTATAACTTTTGCTCAAACCAGTCGCTTATTGTGATTTTTTATTTTTTTTTACCAAAAATATGTAGAAGAATACGTATCCACAAATATAGTCCATTAAGTGCAAGTGAATAACACAAATAAATCCGGCAGGAGTGACGGTGAAGAGGAAGCACCAAGAAAGGAAATCCACCACCGCAAGCAAGATGGACTCTCACCTTATTGCTTCGACCCGTGAGGGTCACAAAGCATATCAAAAAGGTTATCAATCAAATCCGACCTCCAGGCAGAGTCTTCACACCATACAGATATCAGCAAACAGCGATATATAAGAGGAAACACAGAAAATATCTAGTGCTCTCTGTAAACCAATTTATTTAAAGGACACAAATAAAAGCATGGGCACTCACATTTAAAAACACTCATGAGCCGAGTGTGTGCTGTAACAGTAAGAAAGTCACGATTCACAGCGGCGATGATCGGGGGGTGACGTCCTGCGTAGCTCCTCCCCTTACGTACGCATTACGTCCCGTGGGCGGAACTTCATCAGCGTCAGGCGGAGAGAGCACGCCAGACGTCCCCAATGGCAAAATATATATAATACGCATGTGACTAGATGGCCAATCAAAAAGCTCATGGATGCAGCCAATTAAGAGACTCCATTAGCCAACAACATCCGGGGCAAGGTCAAAAAGAGTCACAGCGATGCGGAAGTAGATGGCTAAAGGCAGTAATAAATAAACAAATGGGACCCAATGAAGCTTAATGGAATAAAGGAATAAAGACCAAAAAATTCACAATAATAAGGTCCGGTACGAAAAAAGAACTGCCAGCACATTTATCCATAAAAGTTATAAAATAATTATAAATTTTCATTTGTAACAAAGCGGACGTCATCCACGATCATCACCACTTTACAATAACTGTTTACAATAACAGCAATAAAATTATGTCTTTAACTGAATATTAAAAACACATGTAGATAATCAATAACATATAAAAAAAACTATAATAAAAAGCCTAAACATATAACATATAACACACCCTGCATCATCTACCCTCAGCTGGTTAACTCCTACCTGTGTCATGACCTAAAGTCTGTCCACAACATATAAATGACACCTTCAGTGTCACAAGTGACAAGCTCTTTAATAGTGTATTCGGTGCGGGTGACAGTTGAGCAGAAAGTTTTCCGTTTCTTGGTGTTATTTTTCACATGTTTACATGTGACACATCTTCCACAGGTGTAGAAGCCTAAAATTTAAAAATAATATTAAAGTCTGATAGAATAATATTATTAATAATAGCCTGATAGAAAGTTGAATAACCTAGGTCTAGGCATCAATGGTGGGTCAATGACCCCTGGTGCAATAACATCCCGCAGGGCAGGAGCTTTCCTGTAGACAAATTGGGGCCGATCTGGTAGAACAGGTCCCAGAACAGCATCACCTTTTAAAACTGCCCAGTGTTTAACAATTATCCGTTCAAATATTTTTTGTTGGATGTTGTAATCCAGTAGGATTTTATGGTTGATGTTTGAATCAGTGGCTGCTATGTTGGATGGTTTATTGGTAATAATGGCATCCCTATTCATTAGATGTACTCTTTCAATTTCTCGACCTATATCAGAGGCAGAGTAGCCTTTCTGAACGAATCTTTTAGCAAGAACCTGTGACTGTGATAAAAAATCTGCTTCAATGGTACAATTTCTGCGTAATCGCATAAACTGGCCCCTCGGGATATTGCATAACCAGAGCCTTTGATGGCAACTGATCAAGGGTATGTAACCATTACAGTCCGTGGCTTTAAAATAATTCCTAGTCTGTAACTTGGCATCATTTTTGAAAATCTCCAAGTCCAAAAAGGTAATTATATCATATGAAACTGTCCAGGTAAGAGCTATATTTTTGATATTAGCATTAAGTCGATCCATAAAATGCTGGAGGCTCGTCATATCACCCTCCCAGACCTTAATCAGATCGTCTATGCACCGTTTGTAACATAAAAGCTGAGGGGGATGATTTTTGAACACTGTTTCTTCCTCCCACTGGGAGCAAAACGAGCGCCCATAGCAACTCCTCGTTGCTGCAAATAAAAATTCTTATTATACCAAAAATAGTTTTTCATAAGGCAGAAATTTAAACCATCCAAAATAAACTGGATATGTTGACTGTTCAAATATGTGCCTTTTAGGGCCCAAATGGTCAAGGCTATGGCTGCTTCATGGTCAATGATGGTGTACAGGGAACCAACATCTGCGGTCACTAAAATAGTATCATGAGTACATGTTAAAGTGTCAAGAATCTGTATAACCTGCTTTGTGTCTCGTAGATAGGCCTCCATTTTAGACACTAGTGGTTGGAGAAAATGGTCCAAATATTGGCCAAGTCTAGAGGTGACAGAATCTATCCCATTAACTATGGGGCGACCAGGAGGTCGCACAGAATCTTTGTGAAGTTTAGGGAGAAAGTAAATAATTGGTGTGCGACAAAAAAAGGGATCCAAGTAGGATGCCTCTTTTTTGTTTAAAACACCTTCCCGTTTACCCCCTTCTACCAGGGAGTGTAATTCATTCATGAATTGAAACATCGGATCACCTCTCAACAGCAGATACGTATCGCTGTCGCTAAGGAGTCTGGACATCTCCTCCTGGTAATATGTCTTACTAAGCACAACAAGACCACCCCCCTTGTCCGTCGGGCGGATCACAATGTCATTCCTGAGCTCTAATGACTTGATGCCCTTTTTGATATGATTGGAGTCACGGACATTTTTGATCTTCAGATCTTCCAGATCCTTACAAACCAAGTTCTTGAATACATCAAGATGTCTAGTGTCCTGACCTTGAGGGTTAAAAACGGACTTGTTCCTGAGGTTGGTACGTTGCTTAAAGGACGAAGGGGCACTCCTTTGAATCGGGTTAGAGAGAAAGTACCTCTTCATATTTAACCCACGTATATATTTTTGAACATTGACATAGGTGTGGAACTTGTTAAGATTTCTGATCGGGGCAAATTTGAGACCCCTATCGTCCTTTACGCAACATACCAACCTCAGGAACAAGTCCGTTTTTAACTAATGAGGTCAGCTGGTAAACTCCTTCCTGTGTCATGACCTAATGTCTGTCCAGTAAGTCAGGCAGAAGTAATTGAGCAGTGTTTTTAAACAGCTATGAAGAGAGTGAAGTAAGTCTGTGTAGAATTAATGGAAAGCTATTTTTTATTTTTGCAAAATAAGTGCATTAAAGGAAGCAGTACTGAGGGAGTATGTTGGCTGCCATTTGCTGACCACTACCTATAAAAGTTCTAGTTGCCTAGCCTTCATTCTGATTCATTGGTGTTTTGTATCACCGATCTATAGCAATTATACAAATCAGGAGTTCTCACTTCATTCTGACTTTACTTGCTGCATGCGTGTTTTAGGTCAGTGACTTAAAGTACCGAAGCTAGAGATTGATAGATAACTAGCATTCCCAAAGGCATTTAGCAATGGCAGCCTACATGTTTATTTAAAAAAAAACTTTCCCTAAATAACTGTCAGACAAACAAGGACTTCAGAATATGCATGATATAGAAAGAAAAAATAATTCATGCATTATTGGACAATTGTATTTTATCATCATGAATTCAAGACCGAGTTAGTGGCAAAAATGGTAAGAGAGAAATGTTAGTAGACAGCTCAGCCAATATGTTGTAATCAGCTGCATATCAAGGAACATATGACATCCATTCCTGACAGTTACTTTATTAAAAATAAACAATAAACGTATTGAGTCCTCTTTGCGATGGAACAGGCGTTAGACCTTATTATACAGCATGCTGAGTCAACCGTTTGAAATGTCACCAGACAGTATGATGTGCTTGTTGCTGGGGATATAACAGGAAAGAATACACCATAGCAAATATATCATCCTCTAGCTTTCAGTGAGACCCAGAAAACTGCCTAGGTCAACATAAAACAAAGGAATAAAAAAAAAAAACGATTTTCATCTTCTTATTAGAGATATTTGAGCTTTTTAATTAAAGGCTATGCGAAGACCAAATACATTCAATTGCTGTAACTGAACACAATTAGTGAGGCCCCATACACACGATCGGACATATCCGATGAAAACGGTCCGCGGACCATTTCCATCGGATATGTCCGATCGGGAGTTTGATCCGATGGCGTGTACACACCATCGGATCAAATTCCCCGCCGCCGGACGGCGCGGTGACGTGGCGGTGACGCGGCGGTGACGTTGACGCCGCCGCGTCACCGCCACGTCACCGCACCAGGAAGTAAAACACTTCCGCGCATGCGCCGAATCCATTCGGCAGCGGCGCGGAGGCGGTGGGGGACGACATGTCTGCTGGTAAGTGTACTAACCAGCAGACATGTCGGGCGGACAGATTCCCACCGGATAGATTTCAAAGCTTGCTTTGAAATCTGTCGGGTGGAGAAATCTGTCCGCTAGCCCATACACACGAGCGGAGATGTCTGCTGAAACGGTCCATCGGACCGTTTTCAGCGGACATATCCCTTCGTGTGTACGCGGCCTGAGATGTAAGTCTACTGCAGACAGATTTGTAGGAATAACTCCATCTGGTTACTCTTGATTACTAACAATTGTTTTTATCAGGGCTCATGTACACATGTGTTTGCATCTGAACTGTTTTTATTATATATTATGTGTAGCGATATGGACTACCAGCAAAAAGCACCGTACCTTTTAGTGTTTCTAGGCATTGACCTTTTGTAATCAGTGTAACCAGTGACCTCATATTTGTGTGCCCAACAAAATGAATTATAAGATGTATAGTTCTCATTCAGATAGTTGCTTTGCACTCATGTAGCCTAAGACTATACATCCCAGGGATCTTTGCTGTAACATGAAGAATGCTGGGAATAGCTACAGGTAAAAAAGCAGTGAAAAGCCCATGCAGAGTCTCTTTCTCCTGGGCCTGATGCAAGGCAAACCTCTCTATGCAACAGGGAGGGAGGTTGCGGCCTACCACGTGGAGTCTTACTTCCAACCTAAAGCCTAATGGGCCTAGCTTTGCTATTTGCTGTTGAACATCCTGTCGCCAACATCACTCGGATTGCCTGCCTGTTGGTGTGTGTGCGTGTGGCAAACTTTACTTCGGAAGTCCGGGACAGCGGATCCGCTGCACGAGTGCTGATACACGAGTTTCTGTCCAGAAGACTTCAGAGCGATTTGGTAGTTGATGAGAGGGCAAATTGCTCGACCTTTATCTATTCATTGCCACCATTACAGAGACACTTTGCACAGACATCTCTACCCCAAGAACACTTTACTGCATTACTTGAACACTGTGCTCAGGCGCCTTTAGATCTTTATCGCTAGGAATTGATTGCTTTCATTATACCCAAATGGATTACAGTTAACAAGCTCCAACTAGCTGGCGAAGAACATCAGATCTGCAACGTGGAACTCTTCTGCCATTACTTACAGGAAGGCCCCTATATTACTCTTTGTAGACCCACTCCTTTCATTAGGATAGCATAGGCTGTCTAGATTACATCTTTGTCAGTGTGGCAGCATAAGTAGTCAACTGAAACATCCACTGGGATCTCTGATCTCTGATTAAAAGTGAGTGCACATATATGTATATAATATTGTTGTTGCTGACCTATTGTCTTCTGTCTTTGGGAGGAATTTGTTTGCTGAGTTGGCGCTGTTATCTCGGCTTAGCAGATTTATTACCCCTCTTTGAAGTAACTTTCCCTTATTTGGCTCAAGTAAAATATTTCAGAACCTAATTATACTGAGGTGTTTGATTATTGCCACACATTGCTACAAGAATGTCTGAACACAGAGTGTCAGGTGGGTTGGAAGGTTCAGTTGGTCATAGCCATACAGATGAGCAGGTGATTCTTAGCAGTCTCCTAGGAGGCCGTGCTACATATGTAATGTGAATACAGACACAATTTAGAATCAGTTTAAAGCAACTTCTTGAGCAATGCAAAACATAATAACAGAATCTCCATTGTGACTTCAAAGCTCCTGACTCACTTTTGAGTCTTCTGTTGGCCAGGTGGGATTGCAGGACTATACTGTGAACAGGTATCTATTTATCATCTTCTGTCACTGACCATAGGTACTGCTCTGAATAGGATTTGAGAATAACTCCACTTAGAGCTACCAGCCCAACATATCTTATTTGTACTGGCTTGGGTGAAATGTCCTCCTGCTCCTAAGTCCATTTTTTTTTAGCTGTGCTTAATTGGCACCACTTCAAAAAGTTGTAAACTCTGCATCAAGAAACATCCTCAGAGAACACATTTTACAGGGTAAAAAAAGGACTTACTTCTTAACCTGTATGCTTTAGGTGACCTTCATACAGGGGTAAACCTCCTTTACCACTTTACAGTCATGCATACACAATCAGATGAAACAGCAGAGAAGAGTATACTGTCTGACTAATGGGTATGGTTTTAGAAAATGCAATTTATTGTTGCATACCTTTTCACATATACTTGCTACAGCAGGGGTAGGCAACCTTCGAGGAGTAGAGATCTACCTTGCTAACATGGAAGAGATCAAAGGTCCACAGAGTTCAGGGAAAAAAAGGAAAGAAACTGTGCTAAAAATAACAAAGGAAAAGAAAGGGGAACTATAACATAGTAACAATGTGCTCACCCCAGGTGCTGCGATTTGCATGTAAACAACCACCATGCAAATAACATTGATGGCTCCACATAGTGTGTTAAACGTATAAAAATGTATTAAAAGAAATAAAAATGCACTTACAGTTATGCAATTTTGTAAACGCCTTTAATCTTAATGTGTCGGCCGGAACACAAAAATCCTCAGGCACTCGTCCACTGGGGGAACATACAGGAACTTGGGTGACAACAGCGCGTCGCTCGCCCTACGTTCGTTTCAAAATAACTTTCGTCTTCCAGGAGCCCCTGGAAGACGAAAGTTATTTTGAAACGGACGTAGGGCGAGTGACGCGCTGTTGTCCCTGGAAGACGAAAGTTATTTCGAAACGGACGTAGGGCGAGTGACGCGCTGTTGTCCCTGGAAGACGAAAGTTATTTCGAAACGGACGTAGGGCGAGCAACATGCTGTTGTCACCCAAGTTCCTGTATGTTCCCCCAGTGGACGAGTGCCTGAGGATTTTTGTGTTCCGGCCGGCACATTAAGTTTCAAGGCGTTTACAAAATTGCATGACTGTAAGTGCATTTTTATTTCTTTTAATACATTTTTATACGTTTAACACACTATGTGGAGCCATTGATGTTTTTTGCATGGTGGGCATCCAAATTGCTGCAACACTTTCGGATACAAGTTTTCACTAGGATTGCAGACCTGACATCACCTGACATTACGAGATTGGGACCCGGTATATGCTGTTTCTGATCCCCTGTCATAAGGGATCGTGGGTTTCCGGTAAGAGACCAATCCATAAGTTTGGTGGAGGATACACTTTTTTGCCTTTGGTCACGTTCATCAATCTGTCACGATTCAGAAGCACGGGTGTTTATCTAAACTCTTTTTTTTTTTTTTTATTGGAAAAAACAACTTTATTGAAGAGTACATGCATGGTACATAAATCGATATAAACCATTGTGACCAAAAGAAAAGTAATACATACATAAACACATTGGATTACCTGAGTGACATAAAAGTATAGACCGAGCGGAGGTGGAGCCAGCGCACTTAAAAAAAAAAAAAGGGGGGTACAAAAAGGGGAAAGGGAAGGGGGGGGAGTTAAGCACATCATGCACACGTCTCGCCATCCGCCAACCATCTGCCCCAGACCTACTCATACTTAAGCGGACACCCTCTATGGACATAAATCAGTTTCTTATATGGGAGGGCATCATTGACTACTTTTTTCCAGCACTGAATTGTGGGGGGTAGGGCCTGCATCCAAACACGGGCCACCACCTTTCTCGCCAAGAAGAGCGTCTCATGTAGAAAGGTACGCAGGTGTTTATCAGCATCTAATTCCGGCAGCAGACCGAGTAGGCACATCTTTGGGTCTAGAGTAGCAGGAGAGCCCATCTCGTCGTACAGGAAGCGTATCACTTGCATCCAGTATGCTTGGATAACTGGGCAGGACCATAGAAGGTGATAGAAGGAGGCTGGGGTGTGGTCGCAGAGGCGACACCCTGGATTGTACATGGGTTTAAAACGCGCTATCCTCTGAGGGGTCAGGTATGTCCTGTGTATGATATACAGCTGTGTGAGGTGGTCTGACAGCCTGGGGGAGACTTTTTTAGTGCCCCCCAAAATCTCATCCCAATCCTCATCCTCAACCAGTCCAACGTCCACCTCCCACCTAGTCTTGGCAGCATAAGCCAAAGCTGTTGTACCAGGGAGGCGGATGGCGGAGTATAGAGTGGAAATTAGTTTGGCTGGTGCGGTGTCAGTGACTATGTCTACTATAGAGGGAACAGCCAGAGACGGGTTGGAGCCGGTGAACTGGGTTTGTATAGCATGGCGCAGCTGCAAGTACCTAAAGAGAAGGTGATTTGGGAGAGAAAACTCATCTTTCAGCGTTTGGAATGTTTTAAGCCCCGTAGGGGTCATAATCTGGTGTATGTACAGGATCCCATGGCGTATCCACACCGCGGGGTCCGGAACGGTCAATAATTCAGGAAGGCGTGTGTTGAACCAGAGAGGGGTATGAGAATGGACCTGTGGGGTCCCGAGTTTCTGTAATGCTGTCTGCCATACCCTTCGGTGGTGCGTCAGCATGCCTGCTTTGTGATGAGGGGGACGTCCTGTCAAAGGGGTTCTGAGGACCGACTGAAGTGGAGAGTGGGCAGGATCGTCAGGGTGCTCACAGAGCAATAGCTGGTACCGTGATCGCTCTGTTTTATTGAAATGATAAAAATGGGACAGCTGGGAGGCAAGGTAATAATCCTGAAAATCTGGGAAAGCGACTCCTCCCAACGTCACAGGGTTTTTCAGAATTCTCCAAGATAATTTGTGTCTGTTGTGACCCCATATAAACGAGTTAAGAATAGATTCAATTTTCCTGAAGAATTTTTGAGGTATATACAGGGGAGCATGCCATACCAAGTAGAGAATCTTTGGGAGGAGTATCATTTTGACTAGGCTGACGCGTCCCATTACACCCAGGGGTAGTCTGGCCCATGTCTGTGTCTTGGTCTTGATCAGGGTATATAGGGGTTCAATGTTTAATAGTGTGTAGTCTGTGAGGGATCTGGTGACCTGCACTCCAAGGTACTTGATCAAGGAGACCCTTGGGAGGGCCAGAGGGGGGGATGTGAACGAGGGGGGGAAATGGTCGATCGGAAGGATCTGGGATTTAGACCAATTAATACTTAGACCCGAGTGGCCACCCATACGTTCTATGGCTTGGAGGGCTGCAACAAGAGAGGGACCCGAGTCTGCTAAGTACAAGAGTGTGTCGTCAGCGTACATCCCAATCTTTTCCTCCATATTCCCTTGAGGCCTCGAATACCGGTGTCTGCGCGAATCAGGATGGCCAGTGGTTCCACAGCCAAGGTGTACAACAGAGGGGAAAGGGGACAGCCTTGTCGGGTCCCCCTCTCCAGCGGGAAATTCGTCAGAGAGCCAACCGTTCACAAACACCTTGGCTTTTGGGGACTGATATAGGAGTTGGACCCAGCGGATAAAGTTGGGGCCAAATCCAAATCCCAAAAGGCACTCCCACAGGTAATTCCACTCCACGGAGTCAAAGGCCTTGGCGGCATCTAGAGCCACCACGACCCTCGAGCCGATTTCATGATGGGACCCCTGAATGTTCATGAATAGGCGGCGAATATTCATGGCAGTATTCTTACCTGGCATGAAGCCTGTCTGATCAGGATGGATCAACGATAGAATGACCTGGTTGAGGCGGGAGGCTAGGATCTTGGCTAGTATTTTGATGTCTACTTGTAGTAGGGAAATGGGTCTATACGATTCTGGATGTTTGGGGTCCTTACCAGGCTTAGGGATCACCACAATTTGGGCCTCTCTCATAGATGGGGGTAGAACTCCTGAGTCAAATATGGATTTATACAGATCATGGAGTTTAGGGGTTAGAATTTCAGAGTAGGTGGCGTAGAACTCAAGTGGTAAGCCGTCCGACCCTGGGGCCTTAGATGTGGCTAGACAGGAGATGGCCTCGGAGATGTCCTCCTTAGTGATAGAGGCCTCCAAGAGGTCAAGTTGGTCATCAGTCAATCGAGGGAACCTAACACTCGCCAAATAGTCCCTGGTGTCTTGAGGAGTGTGGGTGACTCGGGAAGTGTAGAGCGCACAGTAGAATCTCCCAAATTCCTCCGCCACTCGTTGTGGATCAGTAACATCGTTCCCCTGCTGGTCGGTCAACGACACCACCACTGGGGGGCGCGAGTCTAGGTGGGCAAGATACACAAGCAATTTGCCCGATCGTTCCCCATATTCAAACACCCTTTGCCTACAGAAAAATATGTGTTGTTTGGCCTTCTCAATATGCAATTGGGAAACCTGCCGCGCCTGAACTTTAAGTGTATTAGCGGTGCTGGGCGAGGGGTCCCGACGGAACGTCTCCTCCAGCTCCCGTAGGTGGTCAGTAGCCTGCCGGACAATGAGTTTCGACGATCGTTTAAGTCTGTTGATACGTGTGGAAAGCAGAGAGCGGGCGTGAAGCTTGAACATTTCCCACACCATATCGTACGCGGCCGAATCCCCGTTGGCTGCAAAATAGTACTGCAACTCCGCCGGGATGTCATCCTGGTCCTGCAGAGCGGTCAGCCAAAATGGGTTTAGCCGCCAAGAAGGAGCAGGGGAGGCCCTCAAGAGCTGGAGCATGATCCAGTAGGGGGCGTGATCCGAGAGTACTCTTGGAGCAAAACCCACCTCTTCTAGTTTAGGCGTCAAGGACTTTGAAATAATGATGAAGTCAATGCGTGACATAGTGTTGTGGCTGGCTGAAAAGTACGAGAAAGCCTGTGTGTGCGGGTGTTTGTGGCGCCATGTATCAACAAGGGCAAAGTCGGTCAGTATGCGGTGTAATCTGGTGTGGGTCGGCGGGTCGAGAGGGGGGTCCAGTATACCCATTCGGTCTAGAGCAGGAGTGAGGGTCATATTAAAATCCCCCATCCACACTGCCGGTATTGAGGGATATTGTGCCATAAAGGCAAGGCCCTCCTTAATTACAGCTGAGTTGTATGGGGGGGGATATAGCAGGCTAGTAACAGGATAGGGGATCCGTTAATAGTGGCGTGCATAAATACATATCTGCCCTGCTGGTCTGTCTGGAGCAGCACTAGATTGAACGGCACCCGTTTAGCAACAAGGACCGATACTCCTCTGGAATATGAGGTATGGGTGGCGTGATAGGCCCACCCTACCCAGGGCTTTTTAAGAGAGGATTGCAAGTGGCCTGTGACATGGGTCTCGACTAGTGTAATAATGTCAGCACGCTGAGACTTGAGGAATGTCAAAACGGCTGTGCGCTTGATCTTATTGCGCAGACCCCTAACATTCCACGTAAGAAGCTTCAGGGAACTCATAGCGGGTATAGGGTAAGGTGACCAGATTTTTAAAATGAAATCCGGGGACATATTTTTTCTTTACTAGTAATGGCAACAATCAGCGACTCTCTGCCCATCGCCGCCCACCTCACAGCCTCTCAAGTCTCACTCTTTGGGCCCCTGGCTACTACTGGATGGGGAGCGGAGGAAAGTCACTCTGCCAGGGAAGGCAAGGAGAAGGCAGGTGGCTGACTGCCAAGGCCAAGGCAGAAGAACATGGGAGTGGAGCTGAATGGACATGTGCCTGAAACGGAAGAAATATTCTCTCCGCACCGACCAGCACATGATCATCAGAAAGGGGCACAGATAATGGGGAAAAATACTCTCCCCTATGCTAGTAGGCACGGCGGAGCGGGGGTGTTTAATTCTATTTTTTTTATTTTAATTCTCCACTGATTGTCTTTGAAATTGCCCCTGCCCCTAATTAATCCAATCTGGGGACAAAACCAGGGACAGACTTGGTCCGGGGACAGTGTCCTCAATCAGGGGACTGTCCCCTGAAACTAGTATAGGGTACATATGACAGACCGTAATTGGACCAGCAGAGCAGAGATAGACACATCAGATAGCATAAGACATACCAGCAGCCAATATCGATAATGTATGCATGACAATAACATAGTACCTTCAATAGAAATAAACAGTTGTAAACATGGTGGTGAAAAAACTACCACAACATTACCCCTCCCACCCAGTCCACTGCCACCCCAACACGGCATGGACATAGCATCCCAAAACCAGGTATCAACGGGGGACATCCAATGTGGTAAACCCATTGGAGGCAAGGGACTTAATTTCAAAGAGGCATAGATACCTGTGGTAAAAAGAAAAAAAAGGGGGAAGAAAAAATTATCAAACAAACAGGGGGTGAAAAAGTCCATAGAGATCCTAGGGGGGAAACTTCTTCTCTGAGAAGTGCGTGGGGTGTAGAAGCTACAAGTGTGTAGCGTGATCACGACAGTGCAAGGGGAACCCATCTGCCATCAGGGTGGTAGGTAAAGCAATGCAGAAAGTTTCAGTAATGTTCAGTATACTGTTCTCCACAAGCAGCCCGCAAGAGAGGGGATAGCGGGGGATCACATGTCAGTGAGGTCACCCGGAGGCGGCAGGCTTGTTGCTAGGTCCAGTTAGGCCCAAAAGGATCTCCAAGTCCGACCCCCCCCCCACCCGGGCAGAGGGTACACCCAATCAGTGCACCCGCTGGAGGGACAAACATCGAAACAGGATCAGGCAGCAGAGCGGGCACATGGGAGAATAGGGGGTGGAAAAAATAAGTACTCACAGCTTGCAAGCAGCGCAGTATACTCAGTCTCGTCGTTCCCTCTGGTCAATCCAGGGAGATGCCAACTCGGGGTCCTCGAAGAAGTGGGTTCGGCCGTCACATTCCACACGAAGCTTTGCAGGGTACAGCATGGCGTATTTAAGGTGTAGAACACGGAGACGCCGCTTAACATCCTGAAACCTGGACCGCTGCCGTTGCACCTCATTAGAAAAGTCCAGAAATACGGCCACATGTGTGTTGACGTGGGGAATATTTCCCTTCTCTCTGGTCAGGCGGAGGATCTTGTCGCGATCTTTGAAGTTGAGAAATTTCGCTATCAGGGTACGCGGCGGGGCTCCCTGGGGAGGAGGGCGGGCAGGGATCCGATGGGCTCGCTTCACCGCAAACATCACAGAGAATGCATCCCGGCCAAAAGTGGAAGTCAGGAGATTTTCAAGGAAGCCTGCCGGGTCGGTGCCCTCAGCGGTCTCAGGAAGGCCGATAAAACGGAGATTACATCTTCGGAGGCGGTTTTCCATGTCGTCCTGTTTCGCGCTAATCTGTTGCAGCTGGCGACGCACCTCATCCGTGGTGTGTTGCAGGGGGTGCAAGATGTCTTCTGCTCTGCTAATACGGGTCTCCGTCTCCTCCACACGGTCCCGTAGGGTAGAGAGGTCCTGCCGGATAAGGGACACATCAATTTTGACCTCCTCAATTTTGGCAGTAAGCGTACTCTGGCACATGGCGATGGCGTCAAGGACTCTATTAGTGGACGCATCGGAATGTTTCGCTCCCGAGGATGTGCCGACGCCATCCCCGATCTGCTGCTCCTCCTCAAGCCATCGGTACTTGGCCAGCTTGTCGACGGCCTCAGAACCCTTTTTCCCTGGGGACATGTTACAGGAGCGGTCGGGGGGATATCAGGGTACACCAAGATGACCAGTGCGGGCTAGGCCGGATCCTCTATCTCCCCACCACCGTGGTTCAGGGACGTCACCACGGCATCAATGGGCAATGGCTGACTAGGTACAGTGTCCAGTGGCTACAAAGGGGAGGGAGATGGCCGCCGTTAGGGGAGCTAGGCCGGAGCCGCGGACTGACCTGGGGAGAACTGCAGGACCTGTAGCAGGCACAGCGGTGGCGTCTAGTGGCCGTCCGGAGATGTTAGCCAGAGGGACCGAGTGTTGTGTAGTCAAGGAGGCCGAGGAATTGTGCTGGAGCTGCCGCCGGGTGGAGCAAGATGGCCGCCACTTCCAGGACTAGGCCGAAGCCGCGGTCTTTCCTAGAGCAGCTGCCCGGACGAGGAGAACGGCGGCGGCCGCGGGCGGCGTCGAACAGGCTGAGAGGCTCCAGGGACCAGGGGGGAAGCAGGGTGAGCCCCCAGAGAGAGAGGATGGTACACAGGGAGCAGGATTGAGGCAGGATGGCATAAACAGGAGGATGGGCAGACGGAGCTCACACTACAGACGTCCTACACCATGGCTTTCCAGGCCACGCCCCCCCTATCTAACTTCTTTTTACTTTACCTTTTTCTGTTAATATTCTGGACTGTGTATCAATTGAGAGCTATAGATATATCAAGTGGATGGTTATACATTTGTATACCATCATATTCTTTTGCGTTTTGTTTTTTGTTTTTGGTTCATTACCATCACCAATATTAGAATGATCAAGGTGACTGCTTATTGTTTAGTGGCCATTTAGGTTACTTCTCGATTTACCAGCCAACCTCTACACATGTCTGTGTTTATCCATTTATTTGTGTTTGTTATTGCATTTAAGGTAGCGCGATTTATTTTTGCTTATGTTTATTTCCACAGAGTTCAGTGCCCGTTTTTTTAAGAAGTTACCTTACAAGCGCCCAATCAAAAGTAAAGACAGGAACAGCATGGAAAAAACATATAAAAATATAATAAAACTTATATCACTGTAAAAATATAAATATAGCCTACCTTAAATGCTAGCTTCAGCAAGAAACTCAACATTTACTTCCATTCACAATTTTTTGAAGCCTGGGGAGTAATTGGTCACCCCCTCAAGTTTGATTTTAGTGTCCATCATAAAGGCATAACCACTGGAACAGCAGGCTGACTTGCTTTTTTTAGTAGAAGGTGGGGCAGTTTACAGAGATCAGTAGACGTCAGTAAAAGGTAGGGCAATGTACATAGGTCAGTAGTAGGTAGTAGTGTTGCTCACGAATATTCGAATTGCGAATATTCGTTACGAATATTGCATATTCGAGTATTCGCGAATAAATCGAATATCGCGGTGAATATTCGCTATTGCGAATATTCGTATTTTTTCAAATTTATTTTTAAAACAGATCACATCTTAGTGGTCTCCATCGACGTCTAAAAGCATTGCTGGTATGATTAGAGACCCTGGGCCGAGTAGCTGAGGCGATCCTTTTATGTTGCCGAATATTCGCAATGCGAATATTCGTATTACGAATATTCGCGAATGCGTTCTCTGCCCTTCTGTGTTTTGTGTATAAAAAAAAAAAAAATAGCTTTAGTTTAGTCATATAAGTTTGTGTAAGTAGAGTTAGTGTTTAGTGCCTATTAGTTTAGTAATCCAGGAAATGATCTCCGTTTTCGCGTGTTGACGAGAATTTCGCAATCAATTTTGCATTTGCAGTAGCGAAATTTCGCAATTTTTTTTTTTGATAAAATATCACGAATATTCAATATTAACGAATATTCGCGAATATTCTTCTATATATTGGCGAAAATATCGCAAAATCAAATATGGCGTATTCCGCTCATCACTAGTAGGTAGGTCAGTGTACAGAGGTCAGTAGTTGGTAGGTCTGTGTACATAGGTCAGTAGAAGGTAGGGCAGTGTACAGAGGTCAGTAGTAGGTAGGGCATTGTATAGAGGTCGGTAGTAGGTAGGACATTGTATAGAGGTGGGTAGTAGGTAGGGCATTGTATAGAGGTCGGTAGTAGGTAGGGCAGTGTACAGAAGTTAGTATGGGAAAAAAACAAGTTGCGCTAAACATTGTGAATAAACATACAAATATATGTTGTGAAAACTAATTAAGAATTAATCAATTATCATATAATCAATTAACATGAAAGGAATCTCAAAGAAAATGTTCATAAATTGATAGAAGATCAGATCACAATTTGATCAAATTGGCTTAGTCCTTCACCAGTGAAGAAAAAAGGAGTCCACAATTGGACAATCGGATGAAACACCAGATCGAAGTGACAATCAAGTAGATAGAATCCTCCACCACCAGAGCATATGAATCTGCTTACCAGATTCTTAGTGGTCCCTTGATTATGGGGGACCCCAGGTAGCATGTAGGTTTAAGGATTAGCAGAGCTGCAAGCTGGATGAACACAGTTTGATAGCGATTGTCACCTCATTCCATTATTTCGAAAACATGGATAACCGTATTTCATACAAAAAGAAGAAAACATAGGGGGCCTCGATAGTGTAAAAACTTTAAAAAAACGTTATTTTGAATAAGACAAAGAAACACTCACATGTTGTCAGTGGTTATAGAGCCTTTCAGTCTGATGTCCTGGCCAGAAACAAACAGACTACTCATCCAACAGGGAAACCAAGCAGTCAAAGGGGGGTGATGCTGATGTACCGCACATTTCGCCCAACCAGTTTTGCGAAAGATCGATTCTTCACGTTTTTCAGTATGTCTCTCATGTTTTTTTTGAAACAGCGTGCATTTTAAAGCAGAACGGTGTGACCAGGGAATAAGAGGAAACCAGAAATACTGTGGTTGGTAAAGAGAAGTGTGTACTGTAAATGTAGACGTAATATATGTTGTGTGAGAATAGCAATAAAACTCTTTCTGTACTTGGACTACAGCAAATCATTATCTTTTGTAGCCAACCATTTACAGGATCTTTGATGTTTGAAAACAAAAGTAACAGGATCAAGCTGTTAAACTGTAAATACCAATTAAAAGATATCCCTACAACCAATTAAATCAAATGGGATTTCCATCTAAAGCAAGAATTTTAGAAAACATAACTGATAAAAGGTATAACCTTGAAGTTCAACCAAGACTATTTTAGCAATTCTGTCTGTAATTCCATATATTTCAGCATTTAATGACTGGGAAATTTTAAAAGGTACAATGGAAGGCAAAACTTTTTTTTTTCTGTTTTAGATAGCATGTAGAGGAATCAGAACACCTGTCAGATATTTATTTCTCTCTGTGCTCCTGTTTTGGAGAATAACCTTCTCTTTTTGTCTCGGTGACCATTACCACCAAAAGTGAAAGAAAATCCCAAATTTCAAGTTTTCCCCAAAACAGGAATAGAAAGGATGTGGGGACACTAGTTCTGTTGACCTTGGTAACAACCAGGGATTTACCTCACTTTGGAGGTATTTCCTCTTACTTCCTGTTGTGGCTTTGGCACAGGAAGTGAAGGTAAATCTTCCCAATAAGACAGGTGGCAAAAAAGTGCCAGGGGTTATAACCCTTTCCCCCATTCCCTACTCTAAAATAAAAACATATCAACTTTAAGCCTAGTATTTTCTCTCAGATCTGACTGCATTTTAGTTGAGCCAAATACATTTTTAGTATTCTTATCCCACTGGAGTTTAAGATTCAGAACTACTCAGCTATAATAGCTGGGAGGTCTGCCTAGCTGGTTCTAGCAGCAAGGGTAGTGATATGTATGACCTAAGAAGCCTGATCTGCTGTAGTTCAGAGGCTAAGTGCACAAGAGAACATATAAGGATCCCCATACAGAAAGTACAGAGAGAACCCCTGGTTGCACACCAGGTGGATTAAGCATGCCTGTTAGTAGGAATTTTCTTTAAATAGATATTATATAATAAAAAAATCTTTAAGTCTTTATATTCAGTCAATTACAGTGGAGCTCCACCCAAAAGGGGAAGCTTGTTTGCACCCTCCCCCCCCCCTCCACTGGCACATTTGGCACTTTTTAAAGGGAATGGGAGCCATCTTACCCCTTCAGGGTAAGATCGCGGGTTGGCGATCTACGTGCATTTCCAGCCCCTCCCCCTCAGAAGGCATTGGGAACATTCAGACCCGACGCGCGCATGTGCAGTATGAAACCAACTGTGAAGCCTGAAGGCTTCACTCCTAGTTTCCCTTGCTTACAATGGTGAATCGGCTCGGGTGCCAACATCACAGGATCCCTGGATAGGTAAGTGTCTTTATATTACAAGTCAGCAGCTATAGTATTTGTAGCTGCTGACTTTCAATTTTTTTTTTCCAGACTGGAGTTCCTCTTTAATTGTTGACACTGCAAATCCATGGTTGATATGGCTGGTGATCCTAAGGCCTCTTACACACAGATCAGTTTTTCTTCAGGTTTTACTTTTCAGTTTACCAAAACTATGTAGTACAAGGGCCTGCCTGATTGCATACAAATTGAGACTCTTGAGGTTTGACCTCATATTAGATGGATTTGGTAAACTGAAAAGAAAAACCTGAAGAAAAACTGATCTGTGTGTAAGAGGCCTAATGAGAAGCTCAAAGAGCAGTCACGGTGAGGATTCACATTTACAGTATAAAGGCCTTGTACCTGTTGGTTCCCAATCATTTTTCTAATAGTTAGACATTGGTTAGGAAGTGCCAAAAAATAAAAAGTGACATTTACAGTATTTTAAGTCAATCAGTCCAACATTTTGCAAAATTACAGTCCCAAGTCTAAAATAAAACTTCTTATCCTTATGTTAAAGTTTTTTGAATTGTGCCAAATGCCAGGTTTCTGGTCATCAGGGTTAGCATCTTTGAAAATCAGTTTTTCATGTTTTCCTTTTAAAATTTACATCTGTAGTATTCAGAACAGAAGATTTTTTAAAAATGCCCCATGAGCCATAATTTTTTTGCTTACAGAGAGATTAAGGCTGGGTTCACACTAGAGAATGCAGTGGTTCACAGCAGGATCCTGGTGCATCTCCATTCAAATTTTGGGCTGAATTCGGACCTGAAACAGACCAAAAGACGCACAGGACTCCTGTGTGATTCACACTGGAGCCGCTGCGGAGATGTGTGAACCGGCTCCATAGAGTGTGAACCCAGCCTAAAGAGTTCCAAATGTTCTAAATGGAAATTAAACCAACAAGTAGGTTGATAGTGTCTTTGAGACAGCAGCTGCTGCCATGACCCAGGCATCTCTTCAGGCGTTGGTCTGGTTTAGGATATTAATGGTCTCTGCGGCAGGTTCGCCGCAAGATCACTGTTATCGGCGGCGGGAAAGGGCCCCCCTCCTGACACTCTCCTACGCCCTCCGCCGCTTACCGGGCCACCGGTAGCTGCGGAGACGATCGGGTCCTTCTCGTTGCTTGGTATGGAAACGAGTGAGGGCAAGATGGCCCCCACCTGTCTCCAAATGTCACCTTCGCCCATAGCTCTGAAAGGCCCATTTTAATTATTTTTTTGCATTTTAGTCTAAATATGAGATCTGAGGTCTTTTTGACCCCAGACCTCATATTTAAGAGGACCTGTCATGTGATGTTTACATTCCTTGTGATATGTATACAAGTGACAGTGTGAAAACAAATAAAAAAAGTAAAATATATAATAATATTTTTTTTAAGCGCCCATCCTGACCAGCTCGTGAGCAGAAGCGAACGCATACATGAGCAGCGCCAGCATATGAAAACGGTGTTCAACCCACACATGTAAGGTATTGCCACGATCGTTAGAGTGAGAGCAATAATTCTAGCCCTAGATCTCCTCTGTAACTCAAAACATTCAACCTGTAAAAAAATGTAAATGACACCTATGGAGATTTTTAAGGGTAAAAGTTTGACGCCATTCCACGAGCGTGAAGCGTGACATGTTGTATCAATTTACTCAGCGTAACATTATCTTTCACAATATGAAAACAAATTGGGCTAACTTTACTGTTGTCTTATTTTTTAATTAAAAAAAGTGTATTTTTTTTTCAAAAAAGTGCACTTGTAAGACCGCTGCGCAAATACGGTGTGACAAAATGTATTGCAATTACTGCCATTTTATTCTCTAGGGTTTTTAGAAAAAAAATGTATAATGTTTGGGGGTTCTAAGTAATTTTCTAGCAAAAAAACTTGTTTTTAACTTGTAAACAACACATCTGAAAAAGAGGCTCGGTCCTTAAAGGGGTTGTAAAGGTTCGTCTTTTATTTTCTAAATATGTTCCTTTAAGCTAGTGCATTGTTGGTTCACTTAACTTTTCCTCTGAGGCCCCGTACACACGACCGAGCTTCTCGGCAGAATCCAGCGAGAAGCTCGCTGGGAGACATATTCTGCCGAGAAAATCGGTCGTGTGTACACTTTCGACGAGCGTCCCGTCAGGAAGCTCGTCGAGCCAAAATAGATAGCATGCTCTCTTTTTCCTTGTTGTTCCATGAGGAAACTTGGCTCGACGAGCTTTTCCGACCGCTCATCGGGAACCTCGTCGGGCGGAACGATGAGTTTAGCCTGACGAGGTTCTCGGACGTGTGTACGCGGCCTGAGTGGTGGAAAATCATTTAGAACAGCTTACTGAACACCTTACTGAGGAGAAACAGGAAGTGAGAAATTCAGACAAAGAAAACAAAGAAGAAAAACATTTAGAAGGGAAATCGAAGGAAAAGGTAAGTAAGTAACCTCTTTAGAAAATAAAAAACAAACCTTTACAACCCCTTTAAGTGGTTAATATCCATACAAGACCCTCATTAAGGATAAGGGTCTGTTATGTATTTTTAGAGGGAATCCCTTGCCATTTTTTTGTATGTGGCCGTCCTTTAACGTCTATACCAGACCCTCATCTAGGATAAGGATCTGGAATAGATGAAGGGAATCCCCAGATGCTTTTTCTTACAAACAAGAGTTAGTGGTCCAAGGTTTTGTTTATCAGCAATTTAAATGTAATTTTGTTTTGTTAATGTACGTTTTGCATCGTACATAGTACACAGGTAGATAACGAACAAGGCATACAAAAATTGAAACGGCTGTGGTAATTAGTAAGGCAGTGAAACTGATCAAATCACTCGTTCAAAATAATGGAAAGCCTGAAAACATGACCTGTTGGGGTGCCTTGAGGACTGGAGTTGAGAAACACTGGTTTGTCCTTGGACAATAGGCATTCCATTTGTCCATTTTTTCTTTGTCCGTTGACGGACACCCATGTATTTCTATGGCCATTGGGTGTTAGCAGATGGTCATCCATTGACATCTGCTGACATCCACCTTCGTTAACATTAGTTTTTTTAACTAAAGAAAGCCCCTTTTCTCTTGTGTTCATGGGCAGACACAGCTGAATCACTGAACAATAGGGTATTTCCCTTCTATTAGGAGAGGACTAGGCAGAAAACATTGTTAAAGTGTTAATGAAAACCTTAAACTGTACAGTACCGCCCAGGGTACCTCTAGGTACAACCCCACTTCCTGCACACAGCAGCCTCAGTTTTTTTTTGCCTAGCATATGGGTGGACTTTGCTCCCTATGGGCCCTTGGTCTGATAGTTTTTTTGTATGCTTTTCGTAAACTTTTTGAAAGTTTTTTTTCTGCTACGATCTTGAGATCTGCTATCAACTGAAGACTGGGCGACAGGCTGGATGTCAGTTTTTTGTAGTCATCCCAGTTTCAGCCAGTGAGCATGTGCAGACCTCTAGCTATGCGCTGGGTCGGCAACGACCCATTTGCTCCAGGGGATGCCGGTGAGCTTTGCGCTCCGGGGCACACATATGACCGGCTATCTACTGTCTCAGTCACAGTGTGCTGGGCCGACAGCTACCTCCGTACTGCTCGGGTGGTCTGTGGTGGGATGCTTCCAGCAAAAATTATTTTGCAGGATCGGTGAGTACCCCCCCCTGCCTCGGTGGACATTCCCTGGGAGGTCGATAGGGGATCCCTGTCACCCTTTCCTTCTTCTCTCCCTCCCATCCCTCCTCCTCATGCCTAAGGGGCCTGCTGCTTTCCGGGTTTTCCTCACCTGGGTGGGGGGGGCTCCACTCACTGTGGGGGGGCTGCGTGCTGTCTGCTGTCCTGTAGGTTACTCCTGAGAGGGGATTTCCCCCGCCGTGCTAGGGTCCCGGTGGTAATGTTTTTTTGCACTGTGCTCTGCCCTGCCTGCATCACCTATGTCACTGTGTGTTGTTTTTTTCTGCTGCACGGTGGCCATTTTCCCTTAGCTTTTATGCTTATGTATGGTGGCCATTTTCTTGTAGCTGCGCACATTTTTACTCTATGGGTGGGCCATTCTGCGGCCATTTTCTTGTGGTCTGCGTGCTTTTAGTATTATTTACTATACAGCAGCCATTTTCCCGGAGTCCGTGCGCTTTTGGTACTGTTGACTATACAGTGACCATTTTCCCGAAATCCGCGTGCTTATCTCTGAAGGGCGGCCCTTTGGCGGCCATGTTTTTTGGTGGTTTCGCTCTCTTGTGACAGGGTCAGCATTCTGGGCAGTGCAATACAGCGGCTCCAGGGTATATCCTTCTGTCAGGACAGGGCGGTCAGTGCCGGGTAGCTATTCTTTCTTCCCCACCAGGGTGGTAAATCCTCTGGGTCCACCGCTTTACCCTGGGTTTTATAATAAGCAGCGAGGGGGGTGGGTTGGTGCCGGTGCTACATCCCCCAGGGTTAGACGAGTGGTCGTTATGGAGTCCAAAGCGGATGCCTCTCCCCCTGACATGCCTGTAATAGCAACCAGTGCGCCTGCACCTGCAGTATCTGTGGAGGCCTTTGTGAGGCCTTTGTGGCCAGGGAGGCTGCGGCGTGGGAAAAAGGGGGGTAAAAAGTGCCCCCTCCCCCACCATCTTCTGTGGAATTATCTACCGGCCCAGGTTCTGAGGTTTTGGAGTTTATGGACCACGAACCTACGGACATTGAGGATGACTCTGTGTCCGGGTCAGCACTGGTTGGAGCACTTATCACCGCAGTGCGTGATACCCTTAAATTGGAGGGTAGGTCAGGCATATCTGGAGAGGTGTCGGTCCCTTTTGGGTTCCGCAAGCCTGCCCGCACTGAGAAGGTGTTTTCCTTGTGTGCCTTACTTAGATAAGCTTTTGTACAAGGAATGGAATCGCCCACAGAGAACCTTTGTATGTAATCCCTTTGAGAGATATTTTCTGAAAAAATTTACCTTTTCCATGGTTGTGGACCCTCCGGTGTTCAGACTAAACAAAGTTACCATGCTCCCAGTGGAAGGTGCACCTGCTATCAAGGACCCAGCGGATCAGAGAGCTGAGGCAGTGGCCCGCTCTCTGTTCACGGTAGTGGGGTCAGCAGTGTGTCCGGCTGTCGCTGGGGCCTTAGTGGCCCAGACGCTTACAGAGTGGGCTAAGATGCTGCACCATGAGTTGAAGGAACACCAGGATTCGCCGACCTGTGTAGGCCTGGCCGACCAATTGGTACAGGGCCTCAACTTTGTGTGTGAATCAGCGTTGGATACCATTCCGTTGTTGTCGCCTGATTTGGCTAAAATGCTTGGCTTCCAAGAAGGCCTTACTTGATTTGCCTTCGGAGCCTCCCTGGATGACATCATAAATCATGCCACGGGTGGTAAGAATACTCTGCTTCCACAATCCATGTCAGTTTCACGAATCTGCAGAGAGCGGTGTAGGTAGATTGAGAACAAGCTTGTTTCGGCAGTTGTGTGAAGCTAGGTAGGACCACCTCCCAATTCACATGGAACTTGGAAACCACCTTAGGAGTTATGGCCGGTGGGGGCCTTAGGATGGGTCTTTGCAGGATAGGGCTGCCAGTTCTGAAACTCTCCTTGCTGACATTATGGCTGTAAGAAAGATCAGCTTGACTGTCAAGAACCAAAGCGGGCATGTCTCCGCAGGCACGAATGGGTGTAGGAGCAAAGATTTTAGTACTGTGCCCAGGTCCCAGGCTGGGAACAGGGGTATGAGAAACAGGGACTGACTTCTCCACAAGTTATTAGAGCTCATTCTACAAGAGGGGTGGCAGCCTCATGGGCAGCTTAAGCTAAAATACCGATTGAAGACATAGGGGTAGATTCAGGTAGAATTGCCTATCTTTAGGCATGCCTAGCGTCTGGTATTTACACTACGCCACCGCAACTTTATCAGGCAAGTGCTTCATTCTCAAAGCACTTGCCTGTAAAGTTGAGGCGGCGTAGAGTAAAAGAGCCGGCCGAATTCAAATTCGGCGGGTAGGGCACGTGTATTATTTAAATGAAGCGTGTCCCCGCGCCGAAGGAACTGCGCATGCGCAAGCCGTGAATTGATCCCAGTGCGCTTGCTCCAAATCTCAACACCAATACGACGTGTAAACGACGTGAACGGCACTTACGCAAAGCCCTATTTGCGACGTAAACAAAAAAAATGCCGGCACGCTGTCCATACTTAACATTGGCTGCGCCTCATATAGCAGGAATAACATTACGGCGTTACTACGCTAATGCAAACAATGTAAAAAAATAGCGCCGGCCGGGCGTACGTTCGAGAATCGGCGTATAGGCTCATTTGCATATTTTAGATGGGAACGCCACCTAGCGTCCAGCCTAAAATATGAAAATAAGATTCAACGGCGTAACAGACTTATGCCAGTTGGATCTTATGGAAATCTATGCGTAACTGATTCTATGAATCAGGCGCATAGATAGGAGATAAGCCGGCTTATTTCTTTCCTGAATCTGGCCCATACTGTACAGTATGCAGGACCGCTAGTTGGAGCTCCTGCGATACCTTTGCTAAACACTACAGTTTAGATGTCACAGTGGCTAGTGCATCGAATTTTGGAAATGCAGTGGTGTCAGTAAAATAAAATATTCATTTAAGCAGCATTTTTTGTTGTTGTTATTTTCCCACCCTATATCAGCTATAGATCCCATTGTGTGCTGACGTGAGGCTGGCCAGGAAAATTCAAAATTGTTATCAATACTGTAATTTTCTTTTCCTGGCCTGTCCTCACATCAGCACAAGCTCTTTTCCCTCCCTATAAGCCTGTCGTCCGCCAGTTAAGTAGAACAAGGGCATGGGAGGAGGGGCCCCCCTTTATCAGGTAAGAGAAGGTGGTACTGGGACACCAGCGGAGGGGGTTAGCCCATTGTGTGCTGACGTGAGGACAGGCCAGGAAAAGAAAAATTACAGAAAGTATTGATAACAATTTTCCATTATCTGTTGACAAGATTTCTAGCCGAATCAACCTTTTTATTTTTGTGCACTTATTTAACAGATGTAACAAAACGCTCTCAATGGTAAATTTAACAGACCAAAAAAGAGTACATTGTTAGGCTTTACATACTATATACATTGCACATTTATATCGCCATTGGCAGGTATTTGTTTTTTGTCTTGGAATAGCATAACTAACTGGGCAAAAATGTAAAATGCATTTGTCCCTGATGCATAATACTATTTTTCCTTGTAGGAAAATCGAAAAAGACTTCATCATCACTGAAACTGAGTACATTGTCGACATAATTTGCAGCTACACAAAACTGCTGGGTTTTTATTCATTATCTATGAAGGTAATTGTTTAATGAACATCTATAATACTGCTAGAAGGAAGTCTGTAGAGGATTACTTGTTTTAATATTTAATATAACTTCAGTTAAAAGTAATTGATGTGTCCAGATAAAAAAGTAAAACCAGAAAAAGATTTGTAATATTACATCTACAATTTATTATGTTATATAACTGACATTTGGGAATATTTCAAAGTTGTGTTTGCATTTATATTAATTTGTACATAACCTACTTTGACTTAACAGAAAACTCCAGCAAAGTACACCATTAAAGTGAACTTGTGTTGTCATTAAAAGCTGTGTACTAGAGATTCCTGTACTTTCAAGTCTATTAAATCTTTCAAAGAGCCTCCCGAAAATGCAACAATTAAGTATATATAAATTAGAGTTAATTTAGTCATGTTAAAATTAGAGCCCTAGTCTACCTCCTTCTGACAAATGTACCGTACTTCACTTTAAGGAACACATGGTGAGGTGCAGGTGGTGGCAGGATGGAACACCAACTACTGAGCTGCTTGCACATTTGAAGTTCCCAGATTTTGGGATTCCTGAAGCAACTGGAAGATTTCTTAAAGCCTAACTGCAGCATATTTTGTTTTTGTTTTGGATAGAGCAGGGAAAGGTAGAACCTCTGCCAAGTTTTTATTGCCATCTATTAGCTGTCCCTTTTAGAGAGCTTACCTCTAACTTCCTGTAAGAGCAGGAAGTGGTGAGATATCCCTCTGTAGCACACCCCTCGTAGGAGCTGAAGAAGTTAGGATTCCCCACAGCCACACAGCCAGGCACACAGCATTTCCTTCATGCATTTAAACACTGAAAACAGTCCTTGGCTTGTTTTTGATGCTTAATTAGTGGTTGATAACTTGGATGGGGAAGGGAGTTATGGGTTGCACAACTTGAAAAAATGTCCAGAACTATTTACAAGAGGACAACTTCACTATTTACACAGACTATCCTCTTTTTCCTTCCTGCTGCTTAAACTTGGTTTACATACACAGCACCTGCTGATCACTACAGGGAAACTAACAGTCCCTAATGTTAATTCAGCATTAATCTCTTCTATTGGTTACACTGCTTCCTTAGTGAAACCAACAGAAGGGAGCGGCAGTGTAAATACATCTGTCAGGCCAAATATACGTTTACTGGACTCAGGAACCCACACCGGGAATATAGTTAGTGATTCTGTTACAGCTGCCAACTCTGGGGAAATTGTAGCCCTACACAATATAGTTGACGCTCCAACACTGGTTTTGGTTTCATCAGAATACACAGCCACGGACCCCCAACCAGGGGGCTCAACATCTCCAGCGGAGATCGGAAATATAGCTAATTTACAACCAGGTAAAGGAACATTGGTTTCTATAAATCTAGCTCAACCAATAACTTGCTATCCATGCACAGAAGACCTTGGGCCAGATTCAGTAAGAAGTTAAGCGGCTTATCTCGAGATGCGTGGCCTAAGTGTAAATATGCACCGTCTTATCTATGCGCCGTACCCACTAAACTAGATACGCCTGAAAATAGGCTTTCTGCGACCGACCTAACTTTCCTACGCCGGCCTATCTTTGGTGCATATTTAGGCTAGACGGATCTGGTGCGCCCATTGATTTCCTATTTAAATATGCAAATAAGGGAGATATGCCGATTCACGTACATATTTGTGCCAGACGCTGGCTAAGTGCGCCGCGTGTAAGTCCTAAGTCCGGCGCAAAGTTATTCCTACAAATAGCTGCTTTATCTTTACACCTGATGGGCACAGGTCAGCTGGAGAGCAGCTACAGCAGCACCATTATGGACGAACTTAGCAAGCTGAGCAACCGCACTTGCAGGACAACACATCTGTCTGCCAACATGCCAGGGCCGCCATCAGGGAGGTACAGGCAGTACACCTGTAAGGGGCCCGGGGTCCCCAGGGGCACGGGTGGGAACCCCCTAAAATAAAAAAAATATATTTGCATATATAAAAGAAAGGGGTTTTTTTCAGCCAAGGTAGACTGAAAAATTAGAGGGGCTATTATGAATATATTGACTGCGTGGTTAATCCAAAAATAGATCCTTTAATAAATAGATTGACACATGATATGAGGAAAATGTGTTGTTACAGGGGAGCTAGATACAATTACTGTGAGATCTGGGCCACTAGGGCTTAAGATCAGATCAATACACAGACATACACATTTACAACGACAAACGTAACAAGAAAACATATAATAAAAGACGGTCCGGACTTCAGTGGGCAGAAAAAGGTGTATGTCGGTCTCATAGGAAAAATCCCCAATATGCTAATTAACAAAGTTGGTATAAGTACTAGAGATATCTAGCTCCCCTGTAACAACACATTTTCCTCATATCATGTGTCGTTCTATTTAATAAAGGGCCTATGCCTGAAGCTGTGTAAGGGGCCCCAAAATTCCTGATGGGGGCCCTGGTCATAGAAATACTAATAGGTCCGCCGGTATGGAGGAGGAGCAGGCATCCCTGCCACAATGATAGCCTTCTCCTCGGGGCTAAAGTATTTTTTCCTCCTTTCCTTGCCTGTATTTACAGTAGCCGGCATCATTAGACAAAAGTACCTTCCCTAAGGGGGGTAAATTTGCACCAGACGGGCGCATGTCTGGGCTTATTTTTAGGCTTGGCATAAGCCGGTTGGGCCGGCATATCTCAGGAAGTTGGGCCGGGGTAGTTGTGAGCATGCGCACAGGGAAGCGCTCAGAGGTCGAGGTCACTGCGCATGCTCCGTGGATGATAGGCCGGGCGTAAGTGTCAGATCCAGGCTCAGACCATCATTTGTATAAGGTCACACCCACTTCCACTTACACCTACTTGCGCCTTCACATTTAAGTTACGCCGGGGCAAACTTAGGAGCAAGTGCTTGGTGAATACTGTATTTGCCTCACTAGTTTGCGTCGGTGGAACGTATATGCACTGCGTTATGCCGGCACAAAGATGCGCCCATCTACCTGAATCTGGCCCCTTGAGTTTAGGGCAATATTGCTTTCACTTCCTACCAAGCAAGATCTATGATTATCACCGAACTGAGGAGACTTGGAAGCTTTGGCACAACGCTTAGAAGGGGCATTACGGAAGGAAATATCACAGGTGTGGGAATAGCTGGATATTGTTGAGACTAGGGTTTCCAACCTAGAATCCAATCTAGAATCTGCAGAAGATAACATGAATACACGCATGGATAAACTGGTAGGAAATATCAGAGGTGTGGGAACAGCTGGATATTGTTGAGACTAGGGTTTCCAACCTAGAATCCAATCGAGAATCTGCCGTAGATAACGTGAATACACGCATGGATAAACTGGTATTATCAAACTTGGTAGTACAGCAAAAGTATACTTCAATTCTTCTTTGGGTAGATGACTTGGAAAACCAAAGCCGAATAAGGCTGCCTGCTGGGCGGCCTTGTGTAGTGTGTTGCGGCGTTGTGTGCTGTTTAGTTTACACCTAAATGTACTCAGTGTTACTGCACTTGTCCTGTTTAATAGGACCTAAACGCATTTGCTGTTACTGCACGTGTGCTGTTTAATAGGACCTAAACGCATTTGCTGTTACTGCACGTTTGCTGTTTAATAGCACCTAAACGTATTTGCTGTTACTGCACGTGTGCTGTTTAATAGCACCTAAAAGCATTTGCTGTTACTGCACGTGTGCTGTTTAATAGCAACTAAACGCATTTGCTGTTACTGCACGTTTGCTGTTTAATAGCACCTAAACGCATTTGCTGTTACTGCACGTGTGCTGTTTAATATCACCTAAACGCATTTGCTGTTACTGCACGTTTTCTGTTTAATAAAACCTAAACGCATTTGCTGTTACTGAATGTGTGCTGTTTAATAGCAACTGAACGCATTTGCTGTTACTGCACGTTTGCTGTTTAATAGCACCTAAACACATTTGCTGTTACTGCACGTGTGCTGTTTAAAAGCACCTAATCGCATTTGCTGTTACTGCACGTGTGCTGTTTAATAGCACCTAAAAGCATTTGCTGTTACTGCACGTGTGCTGTTTAATAGCAACTAAACGCATTTGCTGTTACTGCACGTTTGCTGTTTAATAGCACCTAAACGCATTTGCTGTTACTGCACGTGTGCTGTTTAATATCACCTAAACGCATTTGCTGTTACTGCACGTTTGCTGTTTAATAACACCTAAACGCATTTGCTGTTACTGAATGTGTGCTGTTTAATAGCAACTAAACGCATTTGCTGTTACTGCACGTTTGCTGTTTAATAGCACCTAAACGTATTTGCTGTTACTGCACGTGTGCTGTTCAATATCACCTAAACGCATTTGCTGTTACTGCACGTTTGCTGTTTAATAACACCTAAACGCAGTTGCTGTTACTGCACGTTTGCTTTTTAATAGCACCTAAACGCATTTGCTGTTACTGCATGTGTGTTGTTTAATAGCACCTAAACGCATTTGCTGTTACTGCACGTTTGCTGTTTAATAACACCTAAACGCATTTGCTGTTACTGCACGTTTGCTGTTTAATATCACCTAAACGCATTTGCTGTTACTGCACGTTTGCTGTTTAATAAAACCTAAACGCATTTGCTGTTACTGAATGTGTGCTGTTTAATAGCAACTGAACGCATTTGCTGTTACTGCACGTTTGCTGTTTAATAGCACCTAAACACATTTGCTGTTACTGCACGTGTGCTGTTTAAAAGCACCTAATCGCATTTGCTGTTACTGCACGTGTGCTGTTTAATAGCACCTAAAAGCATTTGCTGTTACTGCACGTGTGCTGTTTAATAGCAACTAAACGCATTTGCTGTTACTGCACGTTTGCTGTTTAATAGCACCTAAACGCATTTGCTGTTACTGCACGTGTGCTGTTTAATATCACCTAAACGCATTTGCTGTTACTGCACGTTTGCTGTTTAATAACACCTAAACGCATTTGCTGTTACTGAATGTGTGCTGTTTAATAGCAACTAAACGCATTTGCTGTTACTGCACGTTTGCTGTTTAATAGCACCTAAACGTATTTGCTGTTACTGCACGTGTGCTGTTCAATATCACCTAAACGCATTTGCTGTTACTGCACGTTTGCTGTTTAATAGCACCTAAACGCAGTTGCTGTTACTGCACGTTTGCTTTTTAATAGCACCTAAACGCATTTGCTGTTACTGCATGTGTGTTGTTTAATAGCACCTAAACGCATTTGCTGTTACTGCACGTTTGCTGTTTAATAACACCTAAACGCATTTGCTGTTACTGCACGTTTGCTGTTTAATAACACCTAAACGCATTTGCTGTTACTGAATGTGTGCTGTTTAATAGCAACTAAACGCATTTGCTGTTACTGCACGTTTGCTGTTTAATAGCACCTAAACGCATTTGCTGTTACTGCACGTGTGCTGTTCAATATCACCTAAACGCATTTGCTGTTACTGCACGTTTGCTGTTTAATAGCACCTAAACGCAGTTGCTGTTACTGCACGTTTGCTTTTTAATAGCACCTAAACGCATTTGCTGTTACTGCATGTGTGTTGTTTAATAGCACCTAAACGCAGTTGCTGTTACTGCATGTTTGCTGTTTAATAGCACCTAAACGCAGTTGCTGTTACTGCACGTTTGCTGTTTAAAAGCACCTAATCGCATTTGCTGTTACTGCACGTGTGTTGTTTAATAGCACCTAAACGCAGTTGCTGTTACTGCACGTTTGCTGTTTAATAGCACCTAAACGCATGTGCTGTTACTGCAGGTGTGCTGTTTAATAGCACCTAAACGCAGTTGCTGTTACTGCACGTTTGCTGTTTAATAGCACCTAAACGCATGTGCTGTTACTGCAGGTGTGCTGTTTAATAGCACCTAAACGCATGTGCTGTTACTGCAGGTGTGCTGTTTAATAGCACCTAAACGCATTTGCTGTTACTGAACGTGTGCTGTTTAATAGCACCTGAACGTCCTTTGTGTTACTGCACTTGTGCTGTTTATTAGCACCTAAACGTACTTGGTGTTACTGCACTTGTGCTGTTCAGTTGCACCTAAACGTCCTTTGTGTTACTGTACTTGTGCTGTTTATTAGCATCTAAACATACTTTTTATTACTGCACTTCTGCTGTTTATTTGCACCTAAACGTAGTTGGTGTTACTGCACTTGTGCTGTTTAATAGCACCTAAACGTACTTTGTGTACTGCACTTGTGCTGTTTAATTGCACCTAAATGTCCTTTGTGTTACTGTACTTGTGCTTTTTTTAGCACCTAAACGTAGTTGTGTTACTGAACTTGTGCTGTATATTTTTCACTTAAACCCCACTTACTGCACTGCATCCTTTTCAGCACGTGGCCGTGGCCGCTCGTCCTTCTTTTCGGGAGCTGGCAGATCTTTAAAATTTTTGTTATGACATAACATAACAAACATTTTTTAAAGATCTAGAAGTGTTTGTGATTGAACACATCCCGAAAGGCACCCTTACTAATAACGAGAGATTTTCCCTTCTTTGCAGAAGAGAAGTCTTCTGGATTTGTATGCTCAATTCATTGGCTCCCAAGGGGTTAAACGAAGAAATTGAAACTAGCACTTTGATCTAACGATTAAGTTTTAATTTTAAATATTTGTGGGTATATTTAGAAAATTATTTTATCTTATTTCATATTCCTAATACTCCAGTAGGTGGCAGGCTTTTTTAACATATATATTCATGTGTGTTGTGTTTCTGGTGTTTCAGTCCCTGTAAGGGGTTAAACCTTTCGGTTCTGTGGACATGCCCATTTTTTTTTTTCCATTTCCCCTTCCTCTCATCACTACCCCTCCCCTTATTTTAGACTATTTAATCCTGGCAATAAGCCTTATATCCTTGACTTTGAAAAAGCGCCCGGAAGCGCGAAACGCGTCGTCAAGACCCCCCTGATCCCCTTATTTATGGGATTTTATTACACACCTTTTAAAAGAAGATAGACTATATCCTGTCTTTTTTGCTTACAGCTTCCACCATCCTATACTAGTCACATGCCATTTTTGGATTTTCCACCAGAGGGCGTCCAGGATACTTCAGCTCCACTGGTCTGAAAGTGAAGTGGCGTCTCAGACGTGTGACGTCTATGCGATCGGACGGGAAGAGCGTGTGTCCCCGCAGAGCCTACTGCGCCGCATTTCCGGCTGTAAGACCCGTCGGATGGTCCCGTCGGATGGCACCGTCCCTTTCTCTTTGTGGTGACACTCCAGCATTGTGGACTGTTTGATGTCAGGTCCTCACCCTAAGATCTGATGGCGGCTCTCTGTGTACCACTTTATACCATCTACCATCAAGGTACTGTCAGCGTGCGTTTTTGTCCTCATGATGGCCTGTGCATGGAACCGTTGAGGTTTAACCCTATGAATTGCTGGTGTCGGCTGGTGGAACTGTTTGTGCACATTGCTTACTACTCTACAGCCCTGTATATTATCCTATATGGACTGTTTTCTCCCTTGTTTTTAGAAGTGGATCTGCAATAAATGGATTCTTTTTTCTCTCTATTTATATGATTATTTTCTTTTATCCCAACAACATTGGGCTTATATATTTTATATATATTTTACAAACATTTAAGAGCGTGGACTTGTTTTGTGTATATTACTTGTGTTGGGTACTTCCGGGTACCGTCATTCCCGCTGCACTGAACTGTCTATATGATACCCTCTACAGAAATCACCAAAGGGTTTGTTTTTGCTTCATTGACCGGCCTATATCCCTCCTAGCGCCAGTGACCGTTTGTGTATTTTTACCCGGGCCTACAGGATGTCCTGAAGCAGGTCAGGAAAGTCTGTGTGCATTTCTGGAGGTCATATAATGTAGGGCTGTGCAAATTAACTTTTAATCGATCGATTAATCTTTAATTTTTTTGATCGATCAAAATCTTTTTGATCGATTAAAATTCTTTTGATTGGAACTCACCTCTCCGCCGGCTTCTGGGCCTTTAGGGAGTTCCGTAGGAGATCCGGTGACGTCATGGACACCGGCGGGGCTTGCCGTGTCCATCTGAAGGGCTCCTTTGCGGTGCCTTCATATCTGCATAGTGGCGGGACCTTACAACCTGCCACACGCAAGGGCTGTTACACTTCCCTCCATCACTTCCCACTATCAACCTGGGATTCTACAGCCATCCACTGAGAGTTGTGATAGTTCCCTTCATGGGACATCTACATGCCGACGGACTGATGTTAACCTCTCCTCATCTGGATTCAGCAATGGTATCGTTGTACACATTTTTATACCAGTATCATACTTATCTACATGTTTTTATGACTGCTTTTGCTACCGTTTGGTATTACTCGCACCATTTTTACAGTTTATGTAGCTACATCGATTTTATCTCCAGTGCAATATTTATTTGGTTACCTACTTGAAGACTATAAAAGTTTTAATGCTATTCCCATCGAGCGCTGCCTTTGTGTGTTTTGTATCCTGCTATCCATTTTTCCAGTGGTTGGTAGCTGCACTGGGAATCAGACTGCAAGGAGGAGATCAGCTAAAAGTAGTTGGATCTGTATGTGCGTTATAATTAATCGAAATTAGTCGATTAATCGATTAAAAAAAAACGATTAATCGAACACAAAAATTTTGATCAGTAACAGCCCTAATATAATGCCACTGCTCGGCTGACAGACCTCCAAAGTGCCCAAGAACCGTCTAATCTGTGACATGCCCACCAGATGGAATTCTACATTGGCCATGCTGCAGCGGCTGCTTACGCAGCAGAGGGCCATCAATAAGTACCTGTGCCAATATGGCAGCAGAACTGGGTCAGGGGAGCTTGTTTTTTTCCCCCACGCCAGTGGGCCTTGATCAGGGATGCATGCACTGTCCTGTCACCATTTGAGGAGGCCATGAGGATGGTGAGCAGTGACAGTGCATGCATCAGTGAGACTGTCCCTCTTATTCACATGTTGGAGCACACGCTACGTGGAATAATGGACAGGGCCCTTGAGGCAGAACAGAGGGAGGAAGAGGAGGACTTCCTTACCTCTCAATGCCCCCTTTATCCAGACAGTGGTCCTGCTTGCCCACCTAGCACACAGGAAGAGGAGGAGGAGAAGGAGGAGGAGGATTGTATCAGCAGCATAGAGGTGGGGCCTAGCACTCAGCATCAGCAGCAGTCTTCAAGGGATCACTTACAGTCCCAAGGAACCCATGGACTTTTGCATGGCTGGGATGAGGTGGCTGCGGATCCTGTCGTCCTCAGTGACTCAGAGGACTGTGCCCCGAATGCCTCAGCAAACCTACGCTGCATGGCCTCCCTGATCCTGCAAAGCCTGCGTAAGGATCCTCGTGTTCGCGGTATCAAGGAGAGGGATCATTACTGGCTGGAAATTCTTCTTGATCCACATTACAAGAGTAAGGTTGCGGAGCTTATCTTGCCGTCGCAGAGGGAGCAGAAGATGAAACTTCTGTGGGAGGCCTTGCAGAAGGGTCTGTGCAATGCGTTCCCAGAACCTGTGGGATTACCAAATCCTAGTCCTGAATAACGTGTTGCTGAGGCTTCGGTTAGTCACAGAAGGAGCGATGGAGAAGGTGGCCATCTGACCGATGCGTTCAGGCAATTTTTTAGTCCGCAGCCCCAAGGTCTGACCGTTTCCAGCAACCATCGCCAGCGTCTGTTTTACATGGTGCGGGAATACCTAGGGGCAAGATCCGACTTGGACACCTTCCCCACCGAAAATCCTCTGGCTTACTGGGTCTTGAGGATGGATCACTGGCCAGAGCATGCACAGTACGCAATTGAGCTACTGGCTTGCCCTGCATCCAGCGTTCTTTTAGAACGCACATTCAGTGCTGCTGGAGGCTTTGTGACCGATCACAGGGTACGCCTCTCCACCGACTCCGTCGATCGACTGACCTTCATCAAAATGAATCAGGCTTGGATCAACACCAGCTACCAAGCACCTGATGCAGATGTAACTGAATAATTTTTTTGAAATGTCAGATCCTTTTGAGACTGCCTATGCTGAGTGACTGTCCTGTTATGCTGCTGATGGAATATCCTTTTCCTCCTCACTGATCTTGCTGATAGCTAGTAAGAAAATTGTTGTTTCTGGGCTCCGCCACCAGTGCCAAAGGCCCAATTTTTCTGCCCCTGTTTAACAGGGGTGTCTAATAACAATTTTTGATGCAATACTTTGCATGTGGCTCTTTGTTGCGCTCCATTTACAGTATCTGTGAGGGGTTGCAGTGTTGTGTTGTGCCTAAGGCCCAATTTTTCAGCCTCTGTTTAACAGGGGCGTCTAATAACAATTTTTGATGCAATACAGTACTTTGCATGTGGCTCTTTGTTGCGCTCCAATTACAGTATTAAATGGTTCAGATTCTACTTAACAAACCTACAGTCCTTGTCTTGTTTGCACTGCCTGTATACTGCTGTTCAAAGTATATAAGGCCAAAGGGTCTTGTCAGGGCCGATCATCGCTATAGGCTCACTATGCAAGCCGCTTAGGGCCCCGCAAAGCTGCAAAGGGCCCCGCAAATTACTAGAGGCCCCATCTGGTGAGAAGTCATTTTCGCCCTCTCACCCCGCTTCTAAACTCGCTAGCTGAGTCATTTACGACAGCAGAACACCCCCTCCCCCCGGTTCTCAACTTTCTTTAATGTGACATTTTGCTTAGGGCCCAAGGGAGGTCAGGATTGGCACTGGGTCTTGTAATGACCTGGGGGGAGTGGTGGCGGGGAAACTCATGCTATTTTTTTTAATGATGTGTATCCATATTGCAGGGACCAAACATTACATTAAAGGCGCAAGCAGTATTACATTTATTTTTTCTTATAGTAATCTCATGTTGTGCAGGGACATTTCTAAACATGTGCCACTAATATAGACACCCAGAAGGTACGATATTTAAAGTAATTTTTCATTTTTTTTTTCACTTTAAGCATCATTAAAATCGCTGCTCCTGAAAAAACGACCATTTTTAAAACCTTTTTTTCCCATTGATACATGTTTCCTGGGGCAAGACCCGGGTTCTCAAAGACGTTTTCCAACAATAACTTGAATATTGGGCTTTAAAATTACAGCTTTTGAATTCGAACTTTCGAGTCCCATAGACTTTAATGGGGTTCTAAATGTTCACGCAAAGGGACGGTCATTCCCCAGATGAAGACACAAGATCCTGTGTCGTAACGCGTAGGGAAGGGAAAGACGTGCAGTGAGTGACGTGCTGTAAGCACTGCGATCACCGTTGTATACATGCAAATTTTTATTCATCTACCTGTAAGTGCGATTCTTCTATTAAACTATTTTTTACCAAGGATAACACACTATTGGAGGTTTTTTGTCCTTCCCCCTTCCCTGTTTTCCACTGTCACCCGAGATCGCAGGTACCTATCTTCCCACCGATCCGTGGGGGCTAACAAAACTACCGAGGGAGGTTGTCCACACAGAGGATCATCTTATATGTCTGTTTTTGACTTGCTGAAGGTGAGAGTTCTGGGGGACCAGATGCGCTGTGTGGTGGTGTTTTTTCCTCATTCTCTGGACTAGTGGACATCCTTTTACACTGTTTTTCACCATTATGGACTATTAGTGCACTGATTTATGATTTAGCACTTTCTTTGGACTTATTTTCCGTCCCCGATAGACCTATAAGCTTGGCACTTTTATACTTTTTGTGCACCATATATATCACCCATTGTATATGTTATGTCACGTTTTTACAATTTGCGCTATCACCCACATTGATTTTATGGTCTGTTCGAACGTTCTGGTGCGAACCGACCGCGGGGGTGTTCGGCTCATCCCTACTACCTTCAAAAGTGTGAATTTATTCTTCAAGAAAGACAAGCAAAAGACAATGCTTACATAATGACAGCTGGTAACACATGGTAAGATGGCTGTTTCAGAAGGAGAAATCAGATGGTATATCTTCCTGCTGGGTGGGCTTCCTGCAGGGTTGGGTGACCCCCAACTTCCCACAGGGTCGGGTCACCTTCAACTTGCTAACTCATGTTCAACTGTGAGGCATTATTATACTGTTTGAAAAGCCAAGCTAAGCATTTTTACTTTTAGAATTGCTCCAGGGAAGGTGTGATGCTACTGTCACAAAAGTAACACCCACTTGTGTATATTAAGTAACATAACTCCACCCATTGTCTTGACGTAGAACTTAAAAAATAGAGGTAATGTACAGCAACCGACCTTCCTCTTTCCTCAGCAACCTTCAAAATTAACATGTTTCAATAGGGATTCCATAAACTTTTATCACTTAAAATTGTAATAAATTCAAAATCTAACAATTTCCAAAAACTTTGAAGACGTTGAGACCCACGATACAGTCTATCTGTAATAATATCTTGGACAAACCCCCACAAGCCGATCTTATAATAGATAGAGTACATCGAGTCACTCCGTATAGAAGCTACCAAGGGGACAGGTCCACGAGATGTCTTTTGTCGTATACATTTTTTTAATATAAAGGAAGAGATCATGCGATGAGCGTGGCAACTGGGTCAGATTGATTATGCAGTACGGATATTGATCCTCTTGGATATATCAAGGAATACACAACGTATGAGAGGATGTATGCATCCACTCTTAGACCATATTAAAGCCTCTGGGGCAACATACCCTTGGGGGCACCCATTTCATTTGAGGGTCAAGAGAGATAATCACTCTTTTTCACTTCACACCCAGGACCAACTTCAAGATTTATTTACATTTTTGGGATATGAACCAATTCAAGTTCCTAAATGGTTGGACCTCACTTGAGTTTGAGGGTGCCTGAGGGGTGTTTTTTTTCCTCTTTTCACTTTGAGGTAATTATCTTTCATTATTTCCTTGGAGGAGGAAGCATTATGGTACTGGTCATTTTTACTTGTATTGGCAGTACCGCTGAGCATAGTCACACCCCCAAATAGGTTTCTCCCAGTCCCATTGAGCTAGGTTGGGAGAGTTGAGTTTTGTTTTCCCTTTTTTTCCTTTGTTTTTTTTTCTTCTCCACTTCTCACTTCCTGCCCCCTCACTTCCTGCCCCCTCCCATTTATTTAAGGGGAGACATGGCACTTGACCAATCCGAGGCACAATTGACCTCTCCGGTAAGGTTAACTTCCCTTAATGTGAAAGGCCTTAATGTCCCAGAAAAAAGGTCCAGATTAACAAAAATGTGGAGTCAGATTGTCTTCCTTCAGGAAACACATTTTCAGGCCAGGAAAATTCCAAAACGAACAAATAGATCATATCCAGTGGTATACCACAGTTCATCACCGATCTCTAAAGCTAAGGGAGTCAGTATTCTGCTAGCAAAGTCGGTTCCGTGGTTGTTTGGTATATATATTACAGATGAGCAAGGTAGACCCTTCATCGTTAAAGGTGTAATCGGAGCCACCCAGGTAACTATGATCAACATGTATTTTCCTAATACGACTCAGTTGATTTTTTTAAGGTCATTGATCCCCCTGTTCTTGGAGCATAATGATGGTGTGTTGATCCTAATAGGGGATTTTAATTTTGCATATGATCCACTTTTAGATGTCTCAAGGGAGGCTCTCATTTATCATTCTCATACTTAAAGTGACTGAAGGCAGAATTAAACCTTATTCAATTGGTAGATGTATGGCGCCTACAACACCCTAATGTCAGAGATGATGCCTTCTTTTCTCCAGTTCATTCAACATACTCAAGAATTGATTATTTTTTTATAACACAGAAAGATTTGGACAGATTTTGAGCTTCCACGTTTGATCCAATTTTGTTTGCTGATCATGGACCGGCTAATATGGACATGGATTTAAACATAGTGGCTACAAGGACCTGCTCTTGGATGCTCAATTTTACACTGTTAAAAGGGCTGTAAAGGTTTTTTTCCTAAATAGGTTCCTTTAAGCTAGTACATTGTTGGTTCACTAATCCTTTCCTTCGATTTCCCTTCTAAATGTTTTTTTCTTTGTCTAAATTTCTCACTTCCTGTTCCTCCTCAGTAAGCTTGCCCCCATCATCGAGCCGTTCTGGCTGGAGGTTAGTCAGTGTTCTCGCCCCCTCCCTTGGGACTACATCCCTGCAGGGAGACCGTGTGTTCACAGCCAGAACAGCTCACCGGCAGCGCGCGACCACATTGCAGCAGCCAACTGTAAGGTAACTGACGATGTTTTGAGGGCTCACATTATAAGCAGGATAAAGATCACACTCAATGTGGGAACTATCGGCCTATAGCCAGGGCCGGCGCTAGAGCAAGGCAACTTTGGCGCTTGCCTTACGGCACCAGCGCCAGCCAAGGAACAGGGAGGAATAATCAGTCCCGGCCGAGACTGGGTGCGCCGTGCGGGGTGCAGTTCAACCAGGCCCCACAGAGGTGGAGGAGCTCAAGCACCAGAGTGCGCCTCTCCCTCCTCCTCTCCATCCTCTGTCCTTGCCTGAGGCCGCGCTCCCCACCGCTGCTGTGTTTCCTAGTTCTCCTTCCTGTCCTATGATCCATGATCTTCATCTTCTCCACCCCGGCAGCGCAGCTGCACACTGTCCTCTCAAGCTGCCGCCCAGGTGGGGTTTTTCCTGAGGGGGGGCGGCGGGGGGGCGGCTTGTGGGGTGTTCTGTATTAATTGTGGGGGATGGCTTGTGGGGGGTTTTGTTCTAATTGTGGGGGGGCTCTGTACTAAATGTGGGGGGTGGCTTGTGGGGGCTCTGTACTTATTGTGGGGGATAGCTTGTGGGGGGGTTCTGTACTAATTGTGGGGGGGCTCTGTACTAATTGTGCGGGGGTGGCTTGTGGGGGGGCTTTGTACTAATTGTGGGGGGTGGCTTGTGGGGGGCTCTGTACTAATTGTGGGGGGCTCTGTATTAATTGTGGGGGGTGGCTTGTGGGGGGGCTCTGTACTAATTGTGGGGGATGGCTTGTGGGGGGCTTTGTACTAATTGTGGGGGCTCTGTATTAATTGTGGGGGGGGCTTGTGGGGGGCTCTGTACTAATTGTGGGCGATGGCTTGTGGGGAGTTCTGTACTAATTGTGGGGGGTTCTGTACTAATTGTGGGGGAGCTTTGTACTAATTGTGGGGGGTTCTGCACTAATTGTGGGGGGGCTCTGTACTAATTATGGGGGGGTGGCTTGTGGGGGGGCCTTGTACTAATTGTGGGGGGGGTGGCTTGTGGAGGGGCTCTGTACTAATTGTGGGGAATGGCTTGTGGTGAGGGGTCTGTAAAAATGGAGGGGGTGGTTTGTCCGGGGGTCTGTACTAATTGATGGGGGGTCTCTACTAATGGGGGGTGGTTTATGGGGGGGTCTGTACTAATTGAAGCAGGAGGTTTGTCCTGAGGGGGGTCTGTACTAATGGAGGGGGGGTGGTTTGTCCTGGGGGGCAGCAGTGTGTGTGGGCTGCCGCTGCGGGCGGCATCTGAAGGACGAGTCCACGCCGCGCTCACCACACAGGCCGGACACACGCCCGCAGAGCCACCGCCGCGACTTGCAAGGCTTAAAGCGGGGCTCCACCCAGGAAAACAACATTTTGCCATGTTGTTTAAAAAAATTAAAACCTGAAAAAAAAAAAAAATACTCACCCGAAATAGCTGTTGCTATGCGGAAGTCCGTAATCTGCCTCACCTGCACCGCGGTTTGATTTCTTCTTGTCCTTCTCCTTGTGAATAGTGTTGCTCACGAATATTCGCATTGCGAATATTCGCTACGAATATTGCATATTCGAGTATTCGCGAATAACGCGAATATCGCGGCGAATATTCGCTATTTCGAATATTCGTATTTTTTCAATTTTTTTTTAGAACAGATCACATCCTAGAGATCCCCATCGACGTCTAAAAGCATTGCTGGTATGATTAGAGACCTTGGGCCGAGTAGCTGCAGCGCTCATTTTATATTCCCGAAAAATCGCAATGCGATTATTAGGCAATAGCGATATCGCGCGATTATTTTGTATTGTAATATATCACGAATATTCTGAGCCAATCAGAGTGCTCCTTCCGCATTTCTCGAATATTCGCAATTATTGTGTATTGTAATATATCACGAATATTCTGAGCCAATCAGAGTGCTTCTTCCGCATTTGCCGAATATTCGCAATTATTGTGTATTGTAATATATCACGAATATTCTGAGCCAATCAGAGTGCTCCTTCCGCATTTGCCGAATATTCGCAATTATTGTGTATTGTAATATATCACGAATATTCTGAGCCAATCAGAGTGCTCCATTCCGCATTTCTCGAATATTCGCAATTATTGTGTATTGTAATATATCACAAATATTCTGAGCCAATCAGAGTGCTCCATTCCGCATTTCTCGAATATTCGCATTCGCAATTCGCAATTCGCAATTCGCATTCGCATTCGCGATAGCGAAAATTCGCAATGATTTAATTTCAAAATTATATCACGAATATTCGTATTTAGCGAATATATCTCGAATATTCGACTATATATTCGTGATATATCGCGAAATCGAATATGGCATATTCTGCTCAACACTACTTGTGAATGGGGCGCGCTGCTTTCTGGGAACTGTGTGTGTTCTCAGAGAGCAGCGCGCCCATTCACAAGCCAGCGTGAGACTCACGCAGGCACAGTAGGAAACGGGCAGTGAAGCCGTACGGCTTCACTGCCTGTTTCCCATAGTGTGAATGGCGGCGCGGGACTCGGAGCGATCGCAGGGCCGGCATCGGGGGGGGCCATCAGCGCGGGCGCCTAGGACAGGTAAGTGTCCTTATTTAAAGTCAGCAGCTACACTGTTAGTAGCTGCTGACTTTAAAAAAAAAAAAAATTTGCGGCTGGAGCTCCGCTTTAAGAAACAGGTAAGGGGACCTGTTTTAAAGTTTCCTGTTTAAAAAAAACACCAAATCCCTGCAATAATATAGTAAACAGCCTGTATAATGTATTATTGCTGGGATTTGTAGTCCTCTGTAACTGCTGGTATTCTGCATTGCGTTTTATATAATGTATTATTGCTGGGATTTGTAGTTCCTCTGTAACTGCTGGTATTCTGCTTTGCGTTTTATATTATTTATTATTGTTGGGATTTGTAGTTCTCTGTAACTGCTGGTATTCTGCATTGCGTTTTATATAATGTATCATTGCTGGGATTTGTTGTTCCTCTATAGCTGCTGGTATTCTCCATTGCGCTGTATAATGTATTATTGCTGGGATTTATAGTTCCTCTATAACTGGTCAGTGGTAATCTGTATTGCGCAGTATAATCATTATACAACGCAATGGAGAATACCACCAGCTATAGAGGACTACAAATCCCAGCAATAATACATTATATACAACGCAATGCAGAATACCAGCAGTTACAGAGGAACAACAAATCCCAGCAATAGTACATTATATATAACGCAATGCAGAATACCAACAGTTACAGAGGACTTCAAATCCCATCAATAGTACATTATACAGCGCAATGCAGAATAACGCCATCTACGCTATCTTTCTCTGTAAAAGATAAATAAGTTAAACGATCACTTTAAGCATCATATTCATTAAAGGTTAATGGAGCACAGATATAATGTATGGCGTGTGCGATTAAGGGGGGGGGGGGCGTCAAAATGCACCTTCGCCTTAGTTGGAAAAAATCCTTGCACCGTCCCTGCCTATAGCACTCCTAAATACAGATTTAAAATAATTTTCTAAAATTTTAGCGAATAGGCTACTGCCACATATCCCCCATCTTGTCCATGCAGATCAGGCAGGTTTTTTCCCTCAGAGAGAGGCCAGGGATAACACCGTCAGTGCGATAGATTTGATCTACTCCGCCCATTCGGAGGACTGACCTTTCCTGCTTCTATCAACAGACGCTACAAGGCGTCTACCAGTTTAAATGGGTTCAGTCTTTTTTGAAATATCTGGGGGTTAATCTAACCCCAGATACTGCTTCATTACTGTATATGAGATTCATTTTAGCCCATTGCTATCTAAAATGCGATCAAATTTCCAATTCTGGCAGACCCTCACCCTTAGTTTTGGAGGGGTAATGCAGTTACAGTAAGATGACAGAGTTTAAAAAAGTTACTCTTTTATTTATTTATTCATTATATTATTATATTAAACATTTTAATTACATGCCGCTGTTAACCTCTTAAAGACCGAGCCTCTTTCTGAGATTTGGTGTTTACCAGTTAAAAACTGTTTTTTTTTTTTTTTTTGCTCGAAAATTACTTAGAACCCCTAAACATTATGGGCCAGATTCAGGAAAGGTTACGCTGGCGGATCGAGTGATCCGCCAGCCTAACTGTGGCTTTGAGCCGGCGTTTCTGTTTTCTGTAACCAGAAAACAAGAAACGCCGGGTTGAAGTTCCGATGCGAGCAGCGTAACTGAGTTTCGCCATCGCATCGTTACTTCAACTTAAAAATGGCGCCGGGGGCGTTCCCGCCGATTTACGCTCAAAAAATATGTTAATGAGCGGAAATCGGCAATTCACGATCGAAATCCGGCGCGACGCAATGACGATACGACGTTTCCGGACGGGATACGCGGCGCATAGATATACCTACATGGGGTTGGAGTATCCTATGTTAGGTATAGGCGTCGTCATCGCGTCGGGAAAAAAAAAAAAAAACGTCGCTTGCGTAAAACGGTCATGAATGGGAATGTGACGTCATTGACGTTCATTCACAGATTTTGGAGCATGCGCACGGGGATGTTTTGACACTCGACGCATGCGCAGTACGTTGGCGGCGGGATCGCGCGTAGTTAGCATACTACACGCCCCGTACCCGCTACATTTGAATTCCGCCGGCTCATTTGTGATGCGCTGCCGCAACTTTAGGAGCAAGTGCTTCGTGAATGACAGCACTTGCTCCTAAAATTTCGGCAGCGCAACGCAAATCAGAAGCGTTACTCCAGAGCAAAGATGCTCTGGAATACGTGAATCTGGCCCATAGGGCCAGATTCAGGAAAGGTTACGCTGGCGGATCGAGTGATCCGCCAGCCTAACTGTGGCTTTGAGCCGGCGTTTCTGTTTTCTGTAACCAGAAAACAAGAAACGCCGGGTTGAAGTTCCGATGCGAGCAGCGTAACTGAGTTTCGCCATCGCATCGTTACTTCAACTTAAAAATGGCGCCGGGGGCGTTCCCGCCGATTTACGCTCAAAAAATATGTTAATGAGCGGAAATCGGCAATTCACGATCGAAATCCGGCGCGACGCAATGACGATACGACGGGCCAGATTCACGTATTCCAGAGCATCTTTGCTCTGGAGTAACGCTTCTGATTTGCGTTGCGCTGCCGAAATTTTAGGAGCAAGTGCTGTCATTCACGAAGCACTTGCTCCTAAAGTTGCGGCAGCGCATCACAAATGAGCCGGCGGAATTCAAATGTAGCGGGTACGGGGCGTGTAGTATGCTAACTACGCGCGATCCCGCCGCCAACGTACTGCGCATGCGTCGAGTGTCAAAACATCCCCGTGCGCATGCTCCAAAATCTGTGAATGAACGTCAATGACGTCACATTCCCATTCATGACCGTTTTACGCAAGCGACGTTTTTTTTTTTTTTCCCGACGAGATGACGACGCCTATACCTAACATAGGATACTCCAACCCCATGTAGGTATATCTATGCGCCGCGTATCCCGTCCGGAAACGTCGTATCGTCATTGCGTCGCGCCGGATTTCGATCGTGAATTGCCGATTTCCGCTCATTAACATATTTTTTGAGCGTAAATCGGCGGGAACGCCCCCGGCGCCATTTTTAAGTTGAAGTAACGATGCAATGGCGAAACTCAGTTACGCTGCTCGCATCGGAACTTCAACCCGGCGTTTCTTGTTTTCTGGTTACAGAAAACAGAAACGCCGGCTCAAAGCCACAGTTAGGCTGGCGGATCACTCGATCCGCCAGCGTAACCTTTCCTGAATCTGGCCCGACGTTTCCGGACGGGATACGCGGCGCATAGATATACCTACATGGGGTTGGAGTATCCTATGTTAGGTATAGGCGTCGTCATCGCGTCGGGAAAAAAAAAAAAAACGTCGCTTGCGTAAAACGGTCATGAATGGGAATGTGACGTCATTGACGTTCATTCACAGATTTTGGAGCATGCGCACGGGGATGTTTTGACACTCGACGCATGCGCAGTACGTTGGCGGCGGGATCGCGCGTAGTTAGCATACTACACGCCCCGTACCCGCTACATTTGAATTCCGCCGGCTCATTTGTGATGCGCTGCCGCAACTTTAGGAGCAAGTGCTTCGTGAATGACAGCACTTGCTCCTAAAATTTCGGCAGCGCAACGCAAATCAGAAGCGTTACTCCAGAGCAAAGATGCTCTGGAATACGTGAATCTGGCCCTATATGTATTTTTTCTAACACCCTAGAGAGTAAAATGGCGGTTGTTGCAATACTTTTTGTGACACAGTATTTGCAGTGGGGGAAAAACACCTGTTTCAATAAAAAATAGGACAACAGTAAAGTTAACCCAATTTTTTTTATACTGTGAAAGATAATGTCACGCTAATTAAATTGATACCCAACATGTCATGCTTCAAAGTTGCGCCCATTTGTGGAATGGCGACAAACTTTTACCCTTAAAAATCTCCATTTAAAAATATTCTACATGTGGCATGTTTTGAGTTACAGAGGAGGTCTAGGGCTAGAATCATTGCTCTCACTCTAATGATCGCGGCGATACCTCAAATGTGTGGTTTGAACACTTTTTTTGATATGCGGGCGCTGCTCAAGTATGCATTCGCTTTTTTGAGCTGGTTGGGACGGCGCTTTTTTTTACATTGGTTTTTTTTTGGTCACTTTTATTCCTATTACAAGGAATATCAACATCCTTTGTAATAGAAAAAAGCATGACAGGACCTCTTAAATATGAGATCTGGGGTCAAAAAGGCCTCAGATCTCATATTTACACTAAAATGCAATAACATAATAATAATAATTGTATGTCTTTTAAAAAAAAAGTCCCTTTAAGAGCATTGGGCGGAAGTGATATTTTGACGCCGATTCTGCCCTGCAATGATATGTGACAGGTGGGGGCCATCTTCCCCTCACTCGTCTCCATGTCAGCCCAGGGACAGGACCCGATCGCCTCCGCTACTGCCGATGGTTATGGTAAGAGGCAGAGAGCATTGGAGAGCAACGGGAGGGGGGGGGAGGGACTCACCCTCCACCAATAAAAGTGATCTTGTGGCGAACCCGCCGCAAAGATCACTTTTATCTACATCTCTTGAAGAGGGTACCAAGGTTATGGTAGCTAGCTGTTGTTACCATAACAACGCCATTCATCTTCAAAGTAGTGACGTGTAACAACAGCGGGCGGTCTGTAAGTGGTTAAACAGGGGCAGAAAAATTGGGCCTCGGGTAGTGGTGGTGCCACAACACTGTAACCCCTTACAGATACTCTTGTTGGGCACAGGAATGGGCCCTGCTGTGAAATATATAAAAGAATATATAACATGCCCCTTTTAAACAGGGGCAGAAAAATTGGGCCTTTGGTTTCCGTGGTGCCAGAACACTGTAACCCCTCACAGATACTCTTGTTGGGAGCAGGAACAGGCCCTGCTGTGAAATATTATATTGAAAATTTAATTACATGCCCCTGTTAAATAGGGGCAGAAAAAATGGCCTAGGGTGGTAGTGCCACAACACTGTAACCCCTCACAGATACTCTTGTTGGAAGCAGGAATGGGCCCTGCAGTGAAATATTATATCAAAAATATTACTACATACCCCTGTTAAACAGGGGCAAAAAATTAGGCCTTGGGTGGTGGTGGTGGTGCCCTAAACCAAAAATATTGTTGGAAGCTAGCATCATCAAGATTGAGGAGGAATAGGATAGTCAGCATAGGCATACTCAAGGGATCCCAGATCCATAGCAAATTCAATCAGTTACATCAGCATCAGGTGCTTGATAGCTGCTGACAGTGCCTATCCTGACACCTCCCTGGGGCTCTAAGCAAAATTACATTTTACATTAAAGTTGACAAGTGGGGGGGGGGGGGGGCAGGCGCTGCCGACAGTGACATGTCACATTAAAGATTAAAGTTGAGAAGCGGGGGGAGGGGGTGTTCTTACATTAACGTGAGAAGCAGGGGGTGATGACTTCTTACCTCTTCTCCCATGCAGCCAGCGAGTTGAGAAGCAGGGTGAGGGGGCTAAAATTGCTTCTCACCAGACGGGGCCTCTCATAATTTGGGGGGACCCCCTGCAGCTTTGTGGGGCCCTAATCGGCTTGCATAGTGAGCCTATAGGGCGGATCAGCCCTGGCTGCTGATTCAAGACAAATTCATTTTTATGAATGTGAGCTATCAATGGAGTCTGTGGACAGGCACAACTCCTTGGGTTTCTGGGGACTAAAACCCATCCCTTGAAGACAGCTACTGAGTGTTATCTTCTACATCCATGCTGCCACAATCCTCCTCCTCTTCTTCCTGTGTGTTTGGCCGACCCGCAGGAATGCTATCTAGATAAAGGGGGCCTTGAGAGGACAGGAAGTCCCCCTCTTTTTCCGCTGTTCTGCCTCAAGTGTCCTGTTTATGATTCCACAAAGCGTGTGCTCCAGCAGGAAGACTAGAGGGTCAGTGTCACTGATGCATGCATTGTCTCTTCTCACCATCCTTGTGGCCTCCTCCAGGACAGTGCATGCATCCTTTATCAGTAGCCACTGACGTAATGAAAAGAAGCCAAGCTCCCCTGACCCTTTTCTGGTGCCATACACGCACGGGTACTCATTAATGGCCCTCTGCTGTGTGTGCAGCCACTGCAGCATTGCCATTGTTAAGCTCCACCTAGTGGGCATGTCACAAATGAGGCAGTTGGTGGACAGGTTGCATTCCCTTTCAATGTCAGCCAGCCGAGAGATGGCTGGGAAGGATGTAGGACAGGGTTCAGTGTTGTTGGAGCTTGTTCCGCCACCTTCTTTTAAGTTTCCTTCCCAAAAAATCCTTAAGGTTGAAATCGGTTAATTTTCAGCCAAATACATTTTCCCAAATCTCTGCAATCATTATTATTCACTAGTTATCTCTACTGAAAACGTCTGAAAGTAAATCTTAACAGGTATACTATAGCATATGAGACTAAAGATGGATCGAAATTCGGAAGGTTCAGCAGGAACTGGCCGAATTTCAAAAAATCTATGCGCAGGCTGGTTGAAACAAATTTGATTTACTTCAGTACAACCAGCCTGTCTGAGTTTTTGTCATACAATGACCTTTGTATTGTGACGGCGGGGAAACGTCTAGCTGTCACAATACAATAGCACAGAAGGAAGGATTTGAGAATTAGATGTTTTCTCTTCAACCAGGGGTTGAAGAAAATGTCATAATCTATGGCCAGCCCTAAAGAGTAACTTCACTTTTGTTGATAAAAAAGAAAAACGATTTAACAAATTTTGTTGGAAATTCCTACCTGTTTCTGCTCTGAAGAAAAAGCTGTTTGTTCCACCATATCTTTTAGATACTATTTCTGAATGGGAGTGACTACTTCGTTATACTCTGCTGGTTCACTCTTCATTTTCTAATGAAGAAATTTCATAGCACCTTTTTAGGTATATTAAATCCTTGTAGTGTATCTCACTAAAATTTCTATTGCAGAGAGAACCTAGCATTTGACTTGTATCTTGCTTCTGGGAAAATCAGTCAGCCAACGACACAAGCAAGAAATAACAATTCTGAGGGCATTCTGTAAACCAGTATTGTGTAGATCAACCTCCAGGTTGCATTAATACATTTAATTTTACAGAACATTATGCCAATTGCAGACTAAAAACAGAAAGATATTTAAATAGCATTAAATTGGTTAACTAATTGGTTAATTAGTTTAAGTAAATGTTTATTATTTCCATTTTCAAAGAAAAAAGATAACTTAAATAATATAAAAATAAAGGCCCTGGGTGTTAACACTGACAAATATACTAATATACTGCTCTTTTTCCTCTGGAACACTTATTGCATATCTATCACTTTGCATTGGACTTCATTATTTATTGTATAAAGACCTTTGTGCTGACACCTAGTGATAATCTAGTATAACTACAACTTTGAATGTAATGTCTATAAGGCTGCATTCACACCTGAGGGTAGCAATTTACTGGCATTTTTCTTTCAATTTTTAAAGTATTTTTTCAGCTTTTTACTAGCATTTTTAGTGTTTTTGTGTTTTATGTGCAGGACTTTTGAGTCAAGCTTTCTGAAAAGTAGCCAATGAAAAGCAGTTTTTTTATTTTTACATTAGCATCATTGATGTACAATTATTCTTTCTGGTTTTGTGGTGTGCTTTGTTCTCTCGAACTTCTGTGTGGCTTCCTGTGTGTCTCCAAGCAAGATGTCTGCCAGGCACAGTTTCCTCTCATGTGTAGCAGCTGCATTACTGATGCTGGAGGAAGAAGAGAAACACAAGCAAGCGCGGATACTGGGTTCATCTTGTTTCTGCCAGTAGAGGGCAGTGTGGCCAGTTCTAGGCAATGTACAGTCAGGGCTGTCTTAATAGCATCTTGGGTCCCTGGCAAAGTAATGCTCTGGGGCTCCTACAATGATGACAGTGCAGTGCCTCCCCTGTGTATCTATCACTCTCAGTGCCATCATGGGGCCCCCAATTTTGGGGCAGCGTGGGCTCAAGGACCAGCTGCTTTGGAGAAATTGCTGGGGGCCCCCCATGCAGTTGGGGCCCCTGAGCAGTGCCCAGGTGTGCCCTCTCATTAAGACGGCCCTGTGTACAGTGATCTTCATTTACATGAGGATAAAGTATTCAAATACACACGGATATCAGTAAAAAGGTAGGTTCTTCTCCTCATCCACACAAAACTTGAATAATTTATGACAACATATGATAGATTATTTACCTACTAAAAATATTTTTTTTCTCTATAGATACTTAGCAACTGGTCAGTCCTTGTCCATTTTGCACTTTGCATTCATGATCGGAAAATCTTCAGCAAGCTACATGATATGGAGCAATTGCACTATAATATGGACATTGAAGTCTAACGGGAAAAAGAGCCCATTTTGAAGGCTTATACGGACATGTATCAATAAAAACTTTTTTTTTAAACACTAACTTTTTCAGGAGCAGTGATTTTATTCATGCTTAAAGTGCAACAATAAAAATTCCTTTAAATATGGTACCGGGGGTGTCCCCCTAATGTACCTGTAAAGTAGCATGCATGAAACATGCTGTAGCAAAAATACAATTTCTAAAGAAAAAAAAACAAGTAAAATCCCATCTACAGTGACTCGCGGTCACAATTGCAGGCACCCATCTATTGTAAAAATAAAATAATGGCATAAGGTGCCCCCCAAAATCCATACCAGACCCTTATCCGGGACATGCAGCCTGGCAGGTCAGGAAAGGAGGAGGGCGAGTGAGCGCCCACCCTCCTGAACCACACCAGGCCACATGTCCCCAATGTTGATTGCATGTGCCCTGGTATGCTTCAGGAGGGGGGTGCTCGCTTGCCCTCCTCCTTTCCTGACCTGCCAGGCTGCATGTCCCGGATAAGGCTCTGGTGTGGATTCTGGGCTTGCCCCTACGCCGTTTAAAAAAATTATTGGCATGGGATTCCCCTCCAAATCCATACCACACCTGCAGGTCCTAACCAACACTTTTTTTAGCTGTCAGCGGGTAAACCCATTTTAAAGAGGTTAACTTAGGTATATTGGGCCAGATTCTCAGCTGAGATACGACGGTGTATCTCAGATACACCGTCGTATCGCAGTTTTTTTCAATGAGTATCTATGCAAGTGATTCTTAGAATCACTTACGCATAGATACACTAAAGATCTGACAGGTGTAAAGCAATTACACTGTCGGATCGTAGATGTAATGACAACGCTGGCCGCTAGGTGGCCTTTACGTTGTTTTCTCATTTGCCTATGCAAATGAGCCTAATACGCCGATTCCTGAACGTTTTTACGCCGCCCCGTCGTCGTTTACGTCGTTTCCATACGCGTAAGGTTACCCTTGCTATATGAGGGGTAGGTTTCCGAAGTTCCGTCGTTGCCATGTTAAGTATGGCGTCGGGTCAGTGTCGTCTTTTTCCGACGGTTACGTCATTTTACTAAGTCGTTCACGGATAGGGAATTGCGTAAGTGACGATCACGTCATTTTGACGTTGGTTTCAACGACGCTTTGCGACGTGAGCTGGAGCATGCGCACTGGGCTTTTTTCCCGGCCGGCGCATGCGCACTTTGTTTGACGCGGGGGCGCGCTTAATTTAAATACAGCACGCCCCCTCCTTCACTATTTGAATTACGCGGCCTTACGACGCCGCATTTAGGCTACGCCGCCGTTACTTAGGACGCAAGTGCTTTGAGAATACGGCACTTGCGTCCAAAGTTGCGGCGGCGTAGTGTAAATAGGATACGCTACGCCCCGATGCCAGATACGCAAAAGTACGAGAATCTGGCCCATTGTCTTTGAAACTAAGAAACCCTCACAAGAGGGTTTGTAGGAGATTCTAAGGCCCTTGCATTATCTCAGGTTGTAAATTAAGAGTATTTGACACTTAAAAATAATAAGAGGACCCATATGAGACTAGAGACTCATATTTCAAATAAGCTAACAGACCTAAATTTTGTTTCGAGGATTAAGGAATAAGACAGGGCTTATTCACAAATGAAACATATTGTATTAATAACAGCATATTAACACAATTATATTAACACAAGTTCCCAATATAATTAGTAAATTATATTGGAGTAGTTAAATGCATGATTACGTGAATCATTTTACATACTGTATATTGGTCTATGTACTGTATTTTAATAATAATTTTCTTTTATAATATTTTCATAATGTATTGTTTGGATATTCATAAAACCTATTAATGCATATATATTACTATGATAAGGGTTTCAAATATGGAATCCTATGAAACGTTTAATGCCACGTACACTCGATCACTTTTTGTGATGTAAAAAAACGTTGTTTTATCTCACGAAACAAAACAACGTTTTTCAAACCTAATTTTAAAAAACGATGTTGCATACACACCATCGTTTTTTGAAAATGCTCTTGCAAAGCGCGGTTATGTACACCACATTCAACGGCACTCTGTTCCATTGTAGCTCCCGTCTCATAACTTGCTTCTGAGCATGCGCGGGTTTAAAAACGTTGTTTTAAACGTCGTTTTGCCCACACACCATCATTTTTTATGACACAAAAAACGACATTCTGAAAAACGACAAAAAAATTGAAGCATGTTCGAATTTTTTTTTGGTCGTTTTTCAGAAGACATAAAACAACGTTTTGCCCACACACGATCATTTTAAATGACGTTTTTTAAAACGTTGTTTTATTTAATCACAAAAAACGACCGTGTGTATGCGGCATAAGAGTATAGAAACTATATTGATGTATATTCCTTTTATTTTGAATAATTGGGATGTTTCTTGTTCCATGATTTAGCTTTTAAGGAATGCAAGAAGTTAAGTTATTGACCTTATTGACCAAACAGCCTCATAACCATATATGTGAGTTTTAGCCAAGATGTCTTGAAAATTGACACATAAATGACAGTTTTTCATAATTTATTGTGTTTTTCTAAGCTAAAGTCAAAAGGTTATTCATCCCTATAGGAACCCATTGCTTTGACTAGAATTCGATGGATCAAAATAATCCAACTTGCGGTGCGACTTGTGTGCTGAGATTCTTGAAGGGGAACCCCACCAAAATGTAAAAACATTTTTTGTCTGGGACCAAATTTATTTTTACAGTTCAGCAACTGGGGTAGGGAAATTTGCCTGCTAAAATCAATTGGTGATGTACTGCTAGCAGATTAGCTGCAAGTACTTGGGACACCTATTGCTATACCTTCATTCCTCTCAGTGCAGGTTTTTTAGAGGACTGGAGGTTTAGTAGGGTTGGAGATCCCTGATGAGAAGCAAGGAGAAGTCTGCCTTTTTCAAAGAGAAGTCCGCCTTTTTCTTTAACCCCCCTGCCGATATCCCCGAGCGCGACTCGGGGTGGATTTTTTATGTAAATATCGATATCCCCGAGTCGCGCTCGGGGTGAATATGCAGAGCCTGCAGCGCGCGCTGGCTTACCTTGTATCCAGGCAGGGTTACTGTACTTACCTTGTCCCTGGATCCAGCGATGCATCCCCGCTGTGTGAGCGAGTGGCGTCCTCCATTCGACTCACACAGTGCCCGCGCGCCGCCGATCTCCGTTCCCTGCGACGTAACGGCGCACGGGGGCGGAGACCGGCGGCAAATTCAAAAAAGTAAACAAACACATTACATACAGAATACTGTAATCTTATAGATTACAGTACTGTATGTAAAAAGTACACACCCCCCCTGTCCCTAGTGGTCTGCCCAGTGTCCTGCATGTTCTTTTACATAATAAAAACATTTTTTTTGTGCCTGCAAACTGTAGATTGTCCATAGCAACCAAAAGTGTCCCTTTATGTCAAAAGTGATTTTAGAGCAGCTAGAAAACAGCGATAATAAATGATAATCACTTGCAGAATTGAGCGATAGCGATTTGTGGGGAAATTCGTCATAAAAAAATAAAAGTAATGACAGCGACAATTCTGCAACTGAGCAAATTTCAGTGATTTTGATTTGATTACATTAGTGAATCATTTTTATTATAATTACATTATTATTTGTTATAATTATTTATAGTTATTTATTATGTTATAATTTTATGATTTTGTGTTTCAAACTTTATCATACCCGGGATGTCTACTAGACTCTGGTTTGGACAAATTTACGTGAGTTATTCCTAAAAATTGCAGGCCTACAGTATAAAACGCAGAATTTCCATGCAAAATAATTGTACCGCTTTTGGTACGTAATTCCAGACAGAATCATACCGCCAGGGAGGTTAATGTGGATCCTTTATGTGCTGTTGTCAACGGACTGCATGGCAGGTTGTCATATATCTGGTCAAGCATGTGGTGCCCAAGCGGCTGCTGTTCCGGCCACGCTTGATTCGCTTCAAACATAGGTTACAAACAGCAACAGTGCGATCTGCTGCACACGTGATGAAAAAGGCCCACACCAAGGAACTTTTACAAGTCAGCGGGGAGTAAGCAGCACCCTGCACTTGCTGATCTCTGTTGTGTGATGCATTAGGGTGGCTGCCCTTAACCCCCTTAGCGGTAAACCTGAGCGTGACTCGGGGTGGATTTTTAATGCAAAAATCGGTAACCCCGAGTCATGCTCGGGGTAGATGTGCAGAGTGTGCAGCGCGTGCTGGCTTACCTTTTCCAGGCAGGTTACTGTACTTACCTTGTCCTTGGATCCAGCGATGCATCCGCGCTGTGTGAGCGAGTGGCATCCTCCATTCGATTCACACAGTGCCCGCGTGCCGCTGATTTCCGTTCCCTGCGACGTTACGACGCACGGGGGCGGAGACCGACGGCAAATTCAAAAATGTAAACAAACACATTACATACAGTATATTGTAATCTTATAGATTACAGTACTGTATGTAAAAACAAACTGTAGATTGTCCATAGCAACCAAAAGTGTCCCTTTATGTCAAAAGTAATTTTAGAGCAGCTAGAAAACAGCGATAATAAATTATAATCACTTCCAGAATTTAGCGATAGCGATTTGTGGGGAAATCCGTCATAAAAAAATAAAAGTAATGACAGCAACAATTCTGCTACTGAGCAGATTTCAGTGATTTTGATTTGATTACATTATTGAATAATTTTTATTATAATTACATTATCATTTGTTATAATTATTTATAGTTATTTATTATATTATAATTTTATGATTTTGTGTTTCAAACTTTATCATACTCGGGATGTCTACTAGACTCTGGTTTGGACAGATTTAAGTGAGTTATTCCTAATGCCGCGTACACACGGTCGTTTTTTGCGATGGAAAAAAACGTTGTTTTTTAAAACGTCATTTAAATTGATCGTGTGTGGGCAAAACGTCGTTTTTTGTCTTAAAAAAAATGACCAAAAAAAAATTCCAACATGCTTGAATTTTTTGTGTCGTTTTTCAAAACGTCGTTTTTTGTTTCACAAAAAGTCACCGTGTGTAGCAAAAACGTCATTTAAAACAACGTTTTTCAACCCGCGCATGCCCAGAAGCTAGTTACAGTGGTTGACCGCGATATTGTGTCAATCTCGCTCCCTTTCTCGGCGAGATTGAGCACTTGTGAGCCCCATCGCGGGAGCCAGCGCCGAGCTGGCTTGCCGCGATGGAGACAAAGCCGTCATAGAAGCGACGGGGATCCGACGCGGATTCCCGCCAATTCTACACGTGGGCGGAGTTTGTTATGAATCCTGAGAAGGAAGTCCCCGCCGGATTTTAAATAAAAATCCGGCATGGGTTCCCCCTCAGGAGCATAACGGGCCCTTAGGTCTGGTATGGGTTGTAAGAAGACCCCCCCTACGCCGAAAAAACAGCGTGGGGGTCCCCCCACAATCCATACCAGACCCGTATCCAAAGCGCGCCGACCGGCCGGTCAGGAGGGAGTGGGGGGCGAGCGCCCCCCCCCCCTTTCTGAGCCGTACCGGGCAGCATGCCCTCAACATGGGGGGGTCAGGTGCTCTGGGGCAGGGGGCGCACTGCGGCCCCCCACCCCAGAGCACCCTGTCCCCATGTTGATGAGGACAGGGCCCCTTCCCAAAAACCCTGGCCGTTGGTTGTCGGGGTATGCGGGCGGGAGGCTTATCGGAATCTGGAAGCCCCCTTTAATAAGGGGGCTTCCAGATACCGGCCCCCCACCCTAAGTGAATGAGTATGGAGTACATTGTACCCCTACCCATTCACCTGCAAGAAAAGTGTAAACACAAATAAACCACACAGTGTATTGAAATATTTTATTAGTTGGCCGCCGGGGGGGGGGGGTGTGTATGATCGCTTTTATAAAAGCGCCCCCCTCCGGCGGGCTTCTGCGGGGGGGTGGGTGCCGCTGTTCTTCACCGCCGTCTGGTTCTCTTCCGCCGCCGGGGGGGGCGCTTTGATAAAAGTGCCCACCACCCGGCGGGCTTCCTTCGACATCTTCGGCGGCGGGGGGGTCTTCTCCCACTCTCCGGGGTCTTCTCCGGCTCTCCGGGGGTCTTCTCCGCTCTCCGGGGGTCTTCTTCTTCTTCAGGACTCGCCGCCGCTATCTTCGTGTGTTAGCTCAATTACTGGCGGCGGCGAGTCCCCTCTTCTGTGATGTCTTCTTCTTCTTCTCTTCTCCAGATGTTGACGCGACGCTTCCTTCCGCTGTTATGGCTGGCGCGCGACTCGCAGCGAGTTATATAGGTCTGTCTTGTGACGTCGCAGTCCCATCATGCTCCGGTAGGTACCACGTGCTACCTACCGGAGCATGATGGGACTGCGACGTCACAAGACAGGCCTATATAACTCGCTGCGAGCCGCGCACCAGCCATAACAGCGGAAGGAAGCGTTGCGTCAACATCTGGAGAAGAGAAGAAGAAGACGTCACAGAAGAGGGGACTCGCCGCCGCCAGTAATTGAGCTAACACACGAAGATAGCGGCAGCAAGTCCTGAAGAAGAAGACCCCCGGAGAGCGGAGAAGACCCCCGGAGAGCCGGAGAAGACCCCGGAGAGTGGGAGAAGACCCCGGAGAGTGGGAGAAGACCCCCCCGCCGCCAAAGATGTCGAAGGAAGCCCGCCGGGTGGTGGGCGCTTTTATCAAAGCGCCCCCCCCCGGCGGCGGAAGAGAACCAGACGGCGGTGAAGAACAGCGGCACCCACCCCCCCGCAGAAGCCCGCCGGAGGGGGGCGCTTTTATAAAAGCGATCATACACACCCCCCCCCCCCCGGCGGCCAACTAATAAAATATTTCAATACACTGTGTGGTTTATTTGTGTTTACACTTTTCTTGCAGGTGAATGGGTAGGGGTACAATGTACCCCATACTCATTCACTTAGGGTGGGGGGCCGGTATCTGGGGGCCCCCTTATTAAAGGGGGCTTCCAGATTCCGATAAGCCTCCCGCCCGCATACCCCGACAACCAACGGCCAGGGTTGTCGGGAAGGGGCCCTGTCCTCATCAACATGGGGACAGGGTGCTCTGGGGTGGGGGGCCGCAGTGCGCCCCCTGCCCCAGAGCACCTGACCCCCCCATGTTGGGGGCATGCTGCCCGGTACGGCTCAGGAGGGGGGGCGCTCGCTCGCCCCCCACTCCCTCCTGACCGGCCGGCCGGCGTGCTTTGGATACGGGTCTGGTATGGATTGTGGGGGGACCCCCACGCCGTTTTTTCGGCGTAGGGGGGGTCTCCTTACAACCCATACCAGACCTAAGGGCCCGTTATGCTCCTGAGGGGGGAACCCATGCCGTATTTTTATTTAAAATCCGGCGGGGACTTCCTTCTCAGGATTCATAACAAACTCCGCCCACGTGTAGAATTGGCGGGAATCCGCGTCGGATCCCCGTCGCTTCTATGACGCACTCGCTGGAATGTGCTTTTACTATTCCAGCGAGTGCGAGATGTCGGCAGCCTGTCGCCGAGAATCAGCGCGATGCTGTCGTGCTATAAACACATTCTCGGCGGCAGGCACTGTATGAAGCAAGCTTCAATGGAAAAGAGTGGTGAACGTAACCTCGCTTTTTGTGAAAAAAACGATGGTGTGTATGCAACATCGTCTTTGAAAAGTGACGTTTCAAAAACGTTGTTTTTTACTTCACAGAAAACGTTGTTTTTTTTCATCACAAAAAATGATCGTGTGTACGCGGCATAAGAACTACAAGCCTACAGTATAAAATGCCAAATTTTCATGCAAAATAATTGTACCGCTTTTGGTACATAATTCCAGACAGAATAATACCGCCAGGGAGGTTAAGCTGCCCCTCAGGCCGCGTACACATGGCAGAGAACCTCGACGGGCAGAACACATCGTTCCGCCCGTCGAGGTTCTCTGCCGGCCGTCGAAATCGGCGATCCGCCCGTCGGGAATGGCAACCAGCCATTCATCCAGGCGGGCCGTCGAGCAAATAGAGAGCGTGCTCTCTATTTCTGCTCGACGGGATTCCCGACGGGAGGCTCGCCGAGAGCGTACACACGGCCGAGGTCCTCGCTGGAATGCAGCTTCCAGCGAGGTTCTCGCTGGTTTCTAGCGAGAACCTCGGTCGTGTGTACGCCGCCTCAGAGGACATCCTGCCTTTTTGGAGTTGTGCCTCCTCCTCCTCCTTGTCTCTTCTCTCAGGCACCCAAGTACAGTCAGTGACCTCATCATCCTCTCCCTCCTCGTCACTGGAGCAAACTTGGCAGTATGCTGCAGCTGGGGGAACATGACTGCCAGTTTCTTGTCCTTCTTGGGCACCCCCTCTCTCTAGTCTCAAATTACTCACTTCCTCAACCTGGGAACCAACATCGGTGCGCATCCTTCAGCAGTGTCTACCCGACACTGTAGTCCAATAATTCTTGGGACTTCTCTGTGAATGATGGTTACACTACGGAAGGAGTGACTGTGGAAAAGGAGCCAGTGGAATAGGCTGCTTTGGCAGCTGCATTGGAAGGCAAACTACTCTGAACCTGGGTGACAGATGATGAGGAGGATAAGGACAGCTTTGTTATCCACTCCACCAACTCTTCTGCAAGTACTGACTAAATAACACAGCAGCAGAAAAAAATTACAAGCGTGCCCCACGGCCACCTGCAGAGGATGCACCATGTCCACGACCAGCACTGTTGACTGTAGACACAGAGGCTGCTTTCCCTCTTTTAGTGGCCTGTGAGCGTCTGCCTCTCCTTGGTGGCCTTACGAACATGATGTATTTTTTGTTTTGCTACACTGTATTAGATACTGTGTACATGCCTGAAGTGTATTAGAAAATGTACACACTGTATTAGATACTGTGATCATCACCTGCACTGTATTAGCAACTGTAAAATGGCTGCACTGCATTGTTTACTGTGTACACCACCAGAAGTCCCGCACCCCTCTGCGCATGCGCACAACTACGCCTGTCATAACCCCTAAAATACGCCTGTCTAATGCCTACGCCCAGAGCATAAATACGCCCAGACATGCGCCCATTGAGCGCAAAAGTACATCCGCTTGTTTCCCCCCCTGAAGCAAGGTACTTTTGTGTTCTTACTTTGAGCCATGTCTGCTCGTGCGTCAGGGAAGGAGAGGAGCAAGAAAAACTTTACTGTATAGGAGAGGGCTGTTATCATTATGGCCATGTCCAGATACGATGTCTACCTCCATGGGACAGAGAGTGGCACCACCAGCAAGGCCAGGAAGGATGAGATCCTGGAGGAGATCACCGACCAGGTCAATATCCTGGGACATGAGGTAAGGACCTCCAAGGATATTTCCCAAAAAAATAATGACTTGCGTCGTGGTGTCCGGGAGAAGCTGGGCTTGATGAGGAGGCATGCCAGTGGCACTGGAGGGGGACCAGCCACTACTATTACTCAGACTCCGGATGAGCAGGTGATTGCCTGGTGTCTCCAGAGGGAGCAAGTGGAGGGAGTTGAGGGCTATGACTCCATGGAACAGGCCCTGAGGACTGGTAAGTTTTTTTTTTTTTACTATCTGTGTGTAGCATGTGGGTGGATGGAAGGGAACATGTGACAAGTGTGTGGGTCCACCAACATGTGAATGTTTTGTGTCATCCACAGATGTGCTGGAGGAAGCGGGGCCATCTGCTGCCAGTGGCCATCCCACACCGTCCCCCGAACATCTTTCCAAGCATTACCCCCTGGGAAGCCATGAGTCAGAGGTAGAGGGGAGTGCCCACACCTCTCCTCTTGAGGTGGTTGAGGAAGAGCAGGTCATTTCGGACCAAAATGTGGTTCAATACTTGAAAGAGTCTTCCCCTTCGGCCGGGCCCTCTTAGATCCCTACCCCCATCAGGGGAAGCCCCTCAGGGTCCTCCCCCAACAGGTCTACCCCCTCAAGGGCCTCCCTATATCGACGACACAAAGCCCCTCCTGGGCCCAGGAAGGCTACCAGGAAGACTAGGGGGGTGTCTGAGTTCCTCCCGGAACATCTCGCGAGGCAACAGGCCCGCCAGACCTGCCATCTGGGTGAGGTTGCCGTACAGATGCGGCGAGTGGCAGACAGCATGGCCTCCTCTGCCATCATCAATGACACTCTTCAGGATGTCAGTGGCAATGGTGCTGTTGTAGTCACCTGCCTGGGGGATCTGCAGGCCACCACAGCAGGCCTCGTGGCAGAAGTCCAGACCCTGGCAGAGGCCGTACGGGACAATACTGCTGCCATCCAGGTGGAGGGGAGGCAGTCAAGGCTGCTGCAGGCCGAGACCAATGCGGTCCTTACGCACATAGCCCTGGCGTTGGAGGGCAGGCAGCCAGGCAGGGAGAGACTTCCTCCTCCTGACTCCCCCCTCCCCACCTAAGGCTCCCACCATGCAGCTGAGGAGCCATGGCTGTGGCATTAGCCGTGGCAGATGAGTGCATTTTTTTTTATATGCTCAGGTTATGAGTTTTTTTTTTTTTTATATGCTCAGGTTATGAGTTTTTTTTTTTTTTATATGCTCAGGTTATGAGGTTTTTTTTTGTAGACCCAGCACACGGTCAGTAGTGCAGGCTACAGTGTGAATGATGTGTGAATGTGGGGGTGGAACTCCTGCCAGTAAGGGGGTGTCACCCTCGGTCGTTGGGGAGAAGTTTTCCCCACGACCGTGTGAATGTGGTATGAATGAACAGCGACATAATTGGTGCCTTGGCGTGGCGTTGCTGCTCCCAAGTCCTGCATAGTGGACTTGGGCTAAACCATGGATGTGGTGTGTGTGAGCTAGGGACCACAGTGGTGTGCATGCGTGTGCCATGATGAATGTGTGTGTGTTTAACGTTCAAAGATACGTTCCACGAGGCACCTCCTGACTGCTGTTCCATCAACAGAATGGGTAGCCTCGGTTAGGGGGGGACTGTGTGGCTCGGGGGTCAGGTCATCACATATTTCAATCTCCAGGCCCTTTCTCATGGCGAAGTTGTGCAGAATGCAACATGAACCGATGATCTGACACACAAACTTTGGGCCCCCCCGGACTTATGCAGGCATCGGAAACGGGACTTCAAGAGGCCAAATGTGCGCTCCCCCACTGCACGGGTACGTGTGTGTGCTTCATTGTATCTTCTATCTCCTCTGGTTTAGGAATTCCAGAATGGAGTCATGAGATGTGGCCCAAGTGCATATGCCGAGTCACCTGGAAAGGAAAAGACAGGAGGATGTTAGCCATGCATGTGCCACTCGTGATGTCTGCATCATGGGGTCGGACAGTCATGCCTGACTCCCATGTCACTTACCAACCAACCAGCTGTACTTGTACACGTTCTGTTCGAATTCTGTTGGGATGTTGCTTTGACGGTATATCTAGCTGTCGTGGCTGGACCCAGGGTGTTTGGCACGGACGTGACATATGAGGTGTTTGGCATCGGCTATCATCTGTAGGTTGATGGAATGCCAATGCTTACGATTGCGGTACATGTGCTCTGTGGCACGGGGGGGCTGTAGTGCCACATGGGTGCAATGAATGGCCCCGATGGTGCGTGGGAATCTGTCAATTCTGTAGAAATCCTGCATTGCCTTCTGCAGCAGGTGCTCCTGGGTGGGTCTGATGATGTGGTGGGACATGCGTCTGAGGATGGCGGGGACAACCTGGTGCACACATCTGCTCATGGAGGATTGTGCCATCCCAGCCACTACTCCACTTGTAAGCTGGAACGAGCCACTGGCAAGGAAATGGAGTGTTGCCAGTACTTTGACCAGTGGCTGCACTGCAAGTGAGCGATCTGTGTGGCTGGTAAGGTCATCTTTCAGGGCTGTGGCTATTTCCAGGATGGCATCAGGGCTGAATCTGAAGATGCGATACACCTCCAAATCTCCCATGCCAAAGACGTCGATGCGCGTTTGGTATATCCTCTCCCGTGCCCTCCTACTACGTGCCTGTGAAGCCAGTAGTATAGCTATGACCATGGATGCCCCTGGCATGTTGGCATACAGACAGGGGCGGACTGACCATTGAGGAACTCTGGCACTGCCCGAGGGCCCCATGCCACTAGGGGGCCCCATCAGGGTTGCCAGGCTCATTAAAACCAGGGACAGTATGTAAAAATCTGTGTTTTTTTTTACATCTGTCCCAGATATGTCCAAAACCGACATGCTTTTGATGTGAAAATCCCGAGATTTTAGCTGCCCCGCCTCTGTACTGCCACCTGGCTTGGTGGCCATCTGTAAGCCTGGGGACCCCATAATCTTCCATCGCCCGGGGGCCCCATGAGTTGTCAGTCCGCCCCTGCATACAGATTGTTGTCCTGCAAGTATGGATGCTCAGCTCATCCGTAACGGTGCTGCTGCATCTGCTCTCCGGCTGACCTGTGCATGTCTGCTGCTAACTTACCCCTGCTTTTATGAGGGGTAACTTTGAGCCAGACGTACATCTTACGCGCCGCGCGCGTAGCTGGCGTCGGGCGCACGTACGTTCGTGGATCGCCATATCTCCCTTATTTGCATATTTGAATAGGAAATCTATGGGAGCGCCAGATGCGTCCAGTGTATATTTGCGCCCACGCTGCGCCGGCGTAGGAAAGTTACGTCGGTCGGAAGAAGCCTATTTTTTTAGGCGTATCTTGTTCTGTGGATGCGGCGCATAGTTACGCCGGCGCATACATACACTTATGCCGTGCATCTCGAGATACGCCAGCGTAAGTGCTTTGTGGATCTGGCCCAAAATCTCTTGTTTTTAATATATACCTATTAGATTGATCTCTATATTACTGCTCTTGCAAAATTAACCAACAGCCCCTAGCTTACTTTTTTCCTTCTGATGGCATTTTTGAATGCTTTTGCTGTAATACTTTATTGGTTTATTTGTTGCTCTACTTGTTAAATTTTTACATTGTACTCATTCTGTTCATAAATCGATATGTTTAGCTTTATTGCTATTTGAATACTTTACCACTCATACAACCATTCTTGTATGTGCAAAATATTAATCAAAAGCCTAACTGTCCAAGTCTTGGTTAGACACGTGCCACATCCCAATTTATATGCAAAAAACAAACTGGATGGGGGAAGGGACTTTTAAGGCACCAGCAACACTTGTATTTGTTATAAAAAGTTTGTATTGAATACAAATATATTAAAATTCAGTTTAAAATGAAACATCATGGACACAAAAGTTCATGACTACAGAAACTATTTTTGACATGTCCTGTTCAATACCCCAACGTTTCAACTACAGAAAGTCTTCTTCAGGGGGTTCTTTATGGAGGAATGCAATGAATGGACACTACAAGACAAAGGTCAGTTAGTGATTTATTATACAAAAAGTAATATATATTTTTTCACACACATGGATATATCTTACAATGTTTATGTAAAGGAATCAAATATGGATATCCATAACAGCTCAACGCACACCAAAGGATCAGGAGACAATTCAAGGGAAGATTTTTCTAGTATATGAAAAATTGATTGCGGTAAATAAATAAAAACAACTAACCCACAAAAAAAGATCCTTTGGTGTGTGTTGAGCTGTTATCGGCATCAGTGTTGCTAACCTACCAGATTGAAATTTACTGACACAAAACCCCAGATTTACTGGCACAACCAAGTTTTTACTGGCATTTCCAAAAGTTACAAAATTATAGTTTTATATGCAAATGAGAGCTCAGGGACCGGACTCAGGAGGGAAAGAAATTAGAATGGGCACACACACACATAACATTTACTCTCACAGTGACACTGACAGCAGCGTGCAGCTGCAGCTGCACAGATGATGATGATGAGACCTCACTGACACAACACGCCCCCTCCTGAGTTACAGTGACAGTCTCTCTCCAAGCCTAGCGGTCCTAACAGCACTGACAGTCCCAGTCCCAGTCTGCCTTGCTCCCATACCGCAGATCCACACACAAGGCCGCTATGCTTGGCTCCATTGCACTATGACATCAAACGTCGTGCTCAGGCACTGCCTCCGCCAGAGTTGCCGACTCCGGACTAAGCCAAGCATCACAGCCATATTTTTTACTGGCAATCTTTTACTTTTACTGGCATTTACTGGCAGGAGAAAATTGCCAGTTTTTTACTGGCTGACAGTAAAAATACTAACGATTGGCAAACAGATCGGCATCCATATTTGATCTCTCTACATAATCATTGTAAGATATATCCATGTGTGTGAAAAAATAAATATTACTTTTTGTTTAATGAGTCACTAACTGACCTTTGTCTTATAGTGTGCATTTATTGCATTCCTCCACAAAAAAAAAAAACCCTGAAAAAGTCTTTCTGTAGTTGAAACGTTGGGGTATTGCTGTGATGTTATGTTGAATCTGAACAAAAATGTCAAAAATTGTTTCTATAGACATGATGTTTCATTTTAAATTGGATTTTAATATATTTGTATTCAATAACAACTTTTTATAATAAATACAAGTGATGCTGGTGCCTTAAGAGTCGGTTCACACTGGGGCGACTTGGGATCCGACTTGAAGTCGTCTCAAGTCGTCCCAAGTCGCGCTGTCCAGAAAAGCAATGTAAGTGAATGGGAGCAGTGTTAATACACACTACTCATGTCGCTCTGACTTCAGAAGAGGTTCCTGTACTACTTCAATCAGACTTCTAGGCGATTTGTACCCATTGATTTCAATGGAAGTCGCTTCCAAGTCTGATCACTGTTTTAATTGAAGCTACTTTCCAGGAAGATAACATACATTTCTCAGGCAAACCCCCCCCCTCCCCCTCTCTCTCCCAGAGCTGATTGTTGTTTTATTGGCCACTGGAATGTCTCCTGACCTGAAAAGGACTTCAAGTCGTGTTGTAAATCGCCCCAGATCGCCCTGTGGTTCATGCTCAAGTCGTGTTGAAGTTGCTTCTGAAAGTCGTGCTGGAAGTCGTGTCGCCCCAGTGTGAACCTACACTTAAAGTCCCTTCCCTGATTCTTGTATGTACTCAATTTGTCAATCTTTGTTATATTTAAAAAATAATAAACACATTTGACGAGAGAACAGATTGTGCACTTTCACTGGCCATTGGTTATGGACATCAAATGGAACACCAAGCTTTTTTTTTTTCTAAATATGGACTGACTGAAGTCTGTTAGTCACTTAATTTGGCTCCTATGTTCAAAACACTGACAATGATCTCAATATCACTATGGGAAATGTCATATTGGCTCCTGTACAGCACAAACAATTCCCGATATTACCCGAGGACCTCCAGTTTTGATGTCAGCAGGTGTTTTTATCCATGGTGTGCAGCGCTCCCAAGCATATTTAATCTATCTGTAGCTATAATCTTGTTGGGGGTTGGTGATTGAATTACTGTACAGAATGGTAATAAATACCAGCCGCTAAAAGCCACTTATTGACACAGCAATGCTCGTGCAAACAAGTGTGTGTACACAGCAACACAAATAGTGCGGAATAATTGTGTCACCAAGCAAGGGCAGCTGTTTAGTGATAGCGCAGAGTGTGTGCAATGTTCATTGCTGCCAAGATTTTAATGCAATTTACAATTACAAGGACACTCTACTGCTGGGAAGGTACTGTATGTCTCAGCACATCACATACTTTGATATCTATATAATTCTTCTCCTTGTTTTCAACCTGGTTTCTACCTGTTTTAAGAAATTGTTTATTTTGGGTTAGGTTCTGTAACATACATGTAGTGCAGGGAGAACACAATGCCCCTCACACCAAGACACCAATTGGCATACCTACCCTGTATATGATTGCTAACAACATATCGGGCCAGATTCTCAAAAGAGATATGACGGTGTATCGCAGGAAACACTGTCGTATCTCTGTTTTTTTCCCTGGGTATCTATGCATGTGATTCCTAGAATCACTTACGCATAGATACAGCGAAGATCCGACAGGTGTAAAACACTTACACTGTCGGATCATAGATGTAATTACTTTGCTGGCCGCTAGGTGGCCTTTACGTTGATTTCTCATTTGCCTATGCAAATGAGCCTAATACGCTGATTCCCAAACGTTTTTACGCCGCCTTGTCGGCATTTACGTTGTCTCTGTAAGCGTAAACCTACCCCTGCTATATGAGGGGTAGGTTTACGAATTTCCGTCGTATGCCATGTTAAGTATGGCGTCGGGTCAGCGTCGTCTTTTTCCGTCGGTTACGTCTTTTAAGTCGTTCGCGAATAGGGCATTGCGTAAGTGACGATCACGTAGTTTTCACGTCGGTTTCAACAACGTTTTCCGACGTGAGCTGGAGCATGCGCACTGGGCTTTTTTCCCGGCCGGCGCATGCGCAGTTCGATCGACGCGGGGGCGCACTTAATTTAAATACAAGCCGCCCCATTTGAATTACGCTGGGATACGCCGGGCCATTTACACTATGCCGCCGCAAACTACGGAGCAAGTGCTTGGAGAATACGGTTTTTGCTCCATTAAGTTGCGGCGGCTTAGTGTAGATGGCTTACGCTACGCCGCCGCAGATTCTACCAGAATCTGGCCCATCCTCTTCACTAGCATACCCTTGAAAACTTAAAGCTGACATTAAGGTGTGGCAATTTTTACATACCGGTAGTTACTGTACATTGGTCCTTGCTCTTCACAAGTACAATTTTTTCAATGAATGCAAAGCGTCTCTGATTGGCGAGGCAGTGACATCATGATCTCCACCTCTTCCAATCAGAGAACATTTTGCATTCATTCAGAAGAAGTAAAGTGTAGTCTGTATGGCGTTCGTGCCAAGTGAGTGACCTCCTGTGTTTACTGACCAGCAGGGCATCTTAGTGCATTGGAGCGCTCACCCTCCAGGCTTGGGTATTTGTAATCCATGGGCTATGAAGGGTGTTCTCCGAAAGTGTCATTGGCAGAGCTCTAGTGGTGACAGCAAGGTTCCAAAGACAAGAAACACATTTTAATATAAATAAGGCAAGTCCCTCTCCACTGGTGTTGCACAGGTGTCCTCCAGTCAGCAGTATGTCCCCTGTTAATCACTCCTTTGGGCTGGGTGGGGGAAAATAAAGCTGGTTGATCCATCTCATCTCCTCTTTCCCCGGTTTTCCTGCAGGTCCCATGGGCGGGTCTAAAATCAAGTCACTGCTTCGGCCAATCAAAGTCCTAATTCTTTCTATCTCTGATTCCCGATGCTGCACTGTTTAATCCCGTGGTGGAAGACAGAAGGATGAGCCCCAATCTCTCAATCCCCATCTCTCTCTCTCTCAAACCCCCTCTTTCTCTCCATCCCTCTCTCTTTCACCCCTCTCTCTCCCCCAACCTCTTCCCCCTCTCTTAACCCTCCTCTGTCACACCCCCTTTCTCTCTCACCCCCTCACCCCTATCTCTCTCAACCCCCTCTCTCTCACCCCCTCTCTCTCCCTCACACCCATCTCTCTTCCGCCCTCCTTCTCCCCCTCTCACCCCCTCCCTCCACCTCTGATGAGGTGGAGCTCTAATAGGAACTAATAGGAAGAGATGGAGTGGGAAAAATTCAGATGGGGAGCCCGATTTTAGTCTTGCTAGGGCAGCATATAAATCAAAATACCCTGCTGAGCCACAATGAAGTATTTGCCATTATTTGCATTCTATCATCCCTACTGTCAAAATGACCCCACTATTATTTGGTTTCAATGGTGTTTATTAAGGAAATTTCAAGTATACAAAGTTATGCGTTACATTCACAAGATTTGTTTAACAATATAATATTAGGCCTGCAGGAGCAGTATATTACAGCCCAAGTTGTACAAACAAACAGCGTTGGGCACAACCACATTGCCAGGTCCAGCAACGAACAAACTTTGCAGGTCAAATCTGTGTCCTCTGGGGACCCATACTACCCTGGACTAGAGCTGCTCTCGCAGGAGGCCCCCCGACACTAGGGGGCTCCTCCCCACCCAGGTGAGCAGAGGGAGGGAGCCCATGCCCTAGGCCGAGCAGACCCCATGTCCATCTGTCAAATCCAACAACAAACCTTTCAAATTATACTTAATATATAAAATGGTAAGAAAGAGAGTAAGTGGACAGGCAAGAGACAATAGAAAGTCAAGAAGAAGGTGATAGAATACCTGAGAGTAGGGGGGGGGGGTCTCGGTCCTGCACCCGCAAGGCTGATTAGAGACATACTAAGGCGTGATCCTGTTAGGGTTATTAGCAAGGTATGAAATCCATGGATCCCACACTTTACCAAATAATTCCATCTTGTCTTGCGCCAACGCTGATAATCTTTTATTTGCCCACTATTATTTGGAAAATTGGATGAATGTTCTTAAAATAAAAAAATTCTAGCTAATTTTACTAGTGTATATGCATGTAAGCAGTTTCTGTTTAATGGTACCCTCAGCCGGGAGGGTTAAAGTTAACTTACTTCTTGGGTATCTTGACATGCTTTCCTGGGTCTGAACCACTGGTCCTGTAATAGGGACAGGGGTCCAATCCGGGGGTGCGCATAATACAAGACATGCTGCCAGGGCCGGATTTGCTCTCCCAGCCGCCCCGAGGCCAGGTTCCGCGCAATGCACCCCCCCCTCCCCACCAACCGAACCACCTTTCCCAAATCAATGGAGAATGGCAACGGATGGCAGTGGTGCCACGGTTAGTTCAAATATTATTTTTCTTTTTTTTTTTCCTTTTTTTTATCACTTTTTTTATTTTGTAGCTTGTTGTTTACTTTTTTGTATTATTTTTCTTATTCTTTACTTTTTAATTACTTTTTTTATTTTAATAATTTATTTATTATTTATTATTTATTTATTTTTATAAAAAAAAAATCATGCCGCCCCTCTGCACCCTGCCGCCCCGAGGCCCGGCCTTGGTGGCCTTGTGGGAAATCCGGGCCTGCATGTTGCCGTTGCTGGAGTCCATGCATCCAGCTTACTGTCGAATACAGAGCACCTATGGATAAAGAGCCTACTACAGAGTACGATACCACTGAGATCTGCAAATCACCCAAAGATACCATGACTGGAGAATATCAGGAACCGTACTTACCGAGGCCGAGATGCTGAGCTCACCTTTGCAACCCAGCGCAATCCGCCCTCTGGAGTGGGAACAGAGGAGGGAAGGCACAAGGAGGCACCGGTACCAGAGTGGGTACTAGCTGAACAGGGAGATCACTGATGACAGCTGAAGAGCAGGCAACTACTGACTGGAACTCAGAGTTCGTAGACAAGGGCAGGAGCTGGAGACAAATCCGGGATACAAGCCGTAAGTCAAGGGTTGGAGAAGGCAGAGAAAGTCCAAAAGTACAGGCCAGGGGTCAGGGGCAAGAGACAGCAGCAATCCAGGGTACGTAAGCCAAGAGGTCCGAAGTTCCGGGTGAGAGGAGAGTCGTCAAGAAGTTCCGGGTCAACAAGGTCACAGCAGCAGGAAGAACACAAAGTAGCTGATGACAAACCAGCAACCTGTCCAGGGGGAAGTGCTGGTTTAAATAGGGCCATCAGGCCTCTGAATGGTTCCGGGTAAGAGGCCGCGTGCGTGCGCGCCTGTGCACACGGCGCACCACTGTACCGCATGCAATTCGTGCACAGGCATGTGCCGCTGTACCGTTCTACCGCGCATGTGTGCGAATCTGTCCGGAATGGAACTGGTACCCTGACAGAGATCTGCCATAATGGACTCTATCCTGTGCAGGTATGCTGGAGCAACTACAAAGCCTGAGTTAGGAATTAGGGGTGTTAGGAAAAGGACTACATTCTTGGAGTTGAGGCGTAGAACAGAGAACCCAAAATCACCAAGCGGCTACTTGGGGAGTGGCGATACAGATATACTAATGTACAGTGCAGTATATTGTCACCATCTATAACACACAGGAAGCAGAGGTTCTCTGTCACAGTGTGTCATATCACATGACTGTTGGGTGCTGATTTTGGTAACTTATTGGTAATAAGTTGACAAGGTCAGCACCCAACAGTCATGTCATGTGACCCACTGTGACAGTGCACTGCCAGTTGTGATAGAGCACCTGCCTGTGTGTTAGAATGTTGATGATCTTAACATGCCTGTGTTGCTATGTGTTATCAAGTTTTTTTTTCAGGGAGTGGAATCCGCTTGTTCAGCGGGGGATCTGCCCACTAGATTAGCCCCTCTGGCACACCTGGTTAGTTATATAATTACTGCAAAAAATTTCAAGAATGCAAGTGAAGAAAGTACCAATATTCTGACTGTGGATTGATATCAGAGTCTTCTGCTAGCACACGGTGGGGCCCTTGTTTTAAGAGTAGGTTTAAACAAGCTTGCGTGGAGCAGTAATCATTTAAAATGTTCTGTTGGGTAGAGATTTGAAAGGACGAACTACTAGACATGGCAACTCCAAGCAAGCATCCCGTAACACTAAAAAGGGAAATTGGTGTCTGCAAGAAGTGTCAGTATTGTGTCAAGAGGGATGTTGGGTTGACACCCGCTCGCCAGTCTTTGTGTGCGATGACACAACTACAGTAAGTGACCGCGATATTGTGTCAATCTCGCTCCCTTTCTCGGCGAGATTGACTACCTACCAGCCCCGCGCTGGCTTGCCGCGATGGGGACAATGCCATCATAGAAATGACGGGGATCAGACTTGGATTCCCGCCAATTCTACACGCAGTGTTTGGTATGAATCATAAGGGGGAACTCCACGCCAAAATTTTAAACAAAAATCCAGAATGGGTTCCCCCCAGGGGGCATACTAGGCCCTTAGGTCTGCTATGGATTGTAAGGAGAACCCCCCTATGCCGAAAAAACTGCATGGGGGTTCTCCCACAATCCATACCAGACCTGTATCCAAAGCACACCACCCGGCCAGTCAGGAAAGGAATGGGGACGAGCGAGCGCCCCCCCCCCTCCTGAGCCGTACCAGACTGCATGCCCTCAACATGGGGGGTTGGGTACTCTGGGGCAGGGGGGGCGGGGTCTGCGGGTGGGGGGCTTATGGGAATCTGGGAGCCCCCTTTAATAAGGGGGCCCCCAGATACCGGCCCCCCACCCTAGGTGAATGAATATGGGGTACATAGTACCCCTCCCCATTCACCTGGAGGCAAAGTGTTAATAAAAAAAAACAACACAGGGTTTTAAAATATTTTATTAGTCAGCTCCGGGGCCCCCCCTCTGTTCTTTAGCTCTTTTACAAGGGGGGGCTTGCTTCTTCGATGTCTTCTGAGGGGGGTGTTCCAGTCTTCACCGCCGTCTGGTTCTCTTCAGCCGGGTGGGGCCGCTTTCTTATTTAGCTTTTTTACAGCGGCCCCCTCCCAGGCTTCTCTTCCGACGTCTTCGGCGGGGGGGTGCCCGGGCTTCTGTCACCTTCTGCATCCTTCTGCCTTCTTCTTCTTCTGCCTTCTGCCTTCGCCTTCTTCTTCTCTTCTTCGCCTTCTTCGCTGTTGACACGTCGCTTCTTCCCGCTGTAATGCTGTGTGCGCGGCGCGCACCGATTTATATAGGCCTCCTACGACGTCATAGTCCCATCTTGCTCCGGGTACCCACGTGGGTAGGTACCGGAGCATGATGGGACTGGTACATCATTAGAGGCCTATATAAATCGGTGCGAGCCGCGCACCCAGCATTACAGCGGGAAGAAGCATCGCGCCAACATCGGAAGAAGAGAAGAAGGCAGAAGACGGCATAGAAGAGCGGGCTGGCCGCCGCTAGTAATTGAGCTAACACGAAGATAGCGGCGGCCAGCCCTGAAGAAGAAGGCACCGGAGAGCGAGGGAGAGAAGAACCAGGGAGCGCCGAGACAACAGCGGTGAAGTGGAGAAGATGGAAGAAGACCCCCCGGAGAGTGGAGAAGACCCCCATAGAGCGGCGAAGACCCCCCGGAGAGCGTAGAAGAACCCCAGAGCAGACTAATAAACTATTTTAAAACCATGTGCCTCCAGGTGAATGGGTAGGGGTACGATGTACCCCATATTCATTCACCTAGGGTGGGGGCCGGTATCTGGGGGCCCCCTTTTAAAGGGGGCTCCCAGATTCCGATAAGCTTCTCGCCCACAGACCCCAACAACCAACGGCCAGGGTTGTCGGGAAGAGGCCCTGTTCTTATCAACATAGGGACAGGGTGCTTTGGGGTGGGGGGCCGCAGGGCGCCTCCCTGCCCCAGAGTACCCAACCCCCCCATGTTGAGGGCATGCGGCCTGGTATGGCTCAGGAGGGGGGGGCGCTCGCTTGTCCCCACTTCTTTCCTGACCGGCCGGGCGGGGTGCTTTTGATACGGGTCTGGTATGGATTGTGGGGGAACCCCCACGCCGTTTTTTCGGCGTAGAGGGGTTCTCCTTACAATCCATAGCAGACCTAAGGGCCTGGTATGCCCCCTGGGGGGAACCCATGCCGGATTTGTATCTAAAATTTTAGCGTGAAGTTCGCCCTCATGATTCATACCAAACGCCGCGTGTAGAATTGGCGAGAATCCAAATCGGATCCCCGTCGCTTCTTTGACGCGCTCGCTGGAATGTACTTTTCCTATTCCAGCAAGTGCAAGGTACTGTATAGTCACAGGTGCTGGTTCAGGCTCCTGATGCTCGTAGCGATGTTGTAAGGCACTGGATCTCTTGCTGATGGCCGATCGAGATGACTGGTAGCGAAACTCGCAAGGTGAACAGGCAGCGGCCAACCGATACCCGCATGGTTATCGTGATACATGAAAGGCGTGGGTCGTCTCTGCTGAGCTGGGTGGAGCAGGGCTGTTGAGTAGGGTCGCTAGACTAAATAGTAGTAGACCCCGTGGCTGTCTCTGCTCCTGGCTCCTCCCTCCTTAGTCTCCAGGAAACACTCTCTTGCAGCCGCCCATATCACAGTCGCTCCAGTGTCTCCATGCCAAGTTGAGAAGCAGGGGGGTGGGTTCTGGTATGCGGCTTACCTCTATCCTCCGCCTCACACGCACACGCCGGCATATGTTGGTGTCCGCACAGGGGCCCCAGCAGGGAGGGCCCTTGCCGCATCGCTGCTTCCTCCTGCAGTTCGGTCGGCCGTGTACCATAACCGCGCGGTACAGGAGATTCAGTTTGCTGTTCCCGGGGCCGGACTAAAAGGAAGTGAACACTCAGTGAACCTGATTCTCCTGTACCGCGCGGTTATGGTACACGGCCGACCGGACTGCAGGAGGACGCAGCGGTGCGGCAAGGGCCCTCCCTGCTGGGGCCCCTGGCCAGCTCGGGGGCCCCAGGCAATTGCTTGGTTTGCCTGTCGGGTTCCGACGGGCCTGGTTCCTGCCCTATACAAGGCTATGGGGCCATTTTAGATGAAGACAACACATCCCAGGATCCTTTGCAACTGCTCCTGCTGCTGGTGAAGTCCTTCTCATTGACTCCTTTAATTAGCTTTCTATGATTGGCTCCTTTACTTGGATTCTCTCCTCCTGCCAAAAGGAGCACGGGAAGGGAGCAAAGAGTGGCCAATGCCTGGCACAGGTACAGTACCTTTCAACAATAAACCTAGGAAGGAAGGTTTTCCCGTCTACAGGCCAACTACAGGCCAACCTAATCAGAATGGCCCAGCTAGTTGGGTTGTCCTTCACCAAATCTGTGTTGAGAAGATCAGGTGTGGGTTGCCCTTCACCAAATCTGGTTAAGGTTGCCCTTCACCAAATTTGTGGTGAGAAGGTCAGGTGTGGGAGAAAGCGGGGCACCCACTACAATTGCTTGTAAGCATCCCCCATGGCTAGTGGAGCACAGGCAGCAGATGCAATATGGAGATCTGCTGCTACAAAGAAAGATCCCAGCCCACACCTTATAGGCCCTGTGCCCTCTTCCTTACAGGTTCCTCCTTTCAGGATGTCAGACACATCACCCTGCTACAGGGTTTCTGGGGCAGGAAAAACAAATATGTCTTTCTAAAACTTACCAGCGGTTGCTGAGCAACAGGTATCCCAGTTAACACTCGCAAGATTATAACTTTATTCAGCTCCCCTTACCTAAGGTGACCAGATTTTTAAAATGAAATCCGGGGACATATTTTTTCTTTACTAGTAATGGCAACAATCAGCGACTCTCTGCCCATCGCCGCCCACCTCACAGCCTCTCAAGTCTCACTCTTTGGGCCCCTGGCTACTACTGGATGGGGAGCGGAGGAAAGTCACTCTGCCAGGGAAGGCAAGGAGAAGGCAGGTGGCTGACTGCCAAGGCCAAGGCAGAAGAACATGGGAGTGGAGCTGAATGGACATGTGCCTGAAACGGAAGAAATATTCTCTCCGCACCGACCAGCACATGATCATCAGAAAGGGGCACAGATAATGGGGAAACATACACTCCCCTATGCTAGTAGGCACGGCGGAGCGGGGGTGTGTAATTCTATTTTTTTTATTTTAATTCTCCACTGATTGTCTTTGAAATTGCCCCTGCCCCTAATTAATCCAATCTGGGGACAAAACCAGGGACAGACTTGGTCCGGGGACAGTGTCCTCAATCAGGGGACTGTCCCCTGAAACTGGGGATGTCTGGTCACCCTACCCTTACCACTCATCCAACCAAAACATATGAATTGGTTTTGAGTAGATTTACTGCTAATAACCTGTAGAATCTAGTTTCTGTTTGTTCTGACAGGTACAGTCAATATCAATCAGAACACCAGGGCATTCTAATTTATAGTGCTGTGATCTGCTATCTAGTGATCTGCCCCTGGTATAAGATCAAGGTGGGAAGTGATTTACAAGATGTCACCATCTTTATCCATAAACAATCTTGTGGGCACCACTAAGCCATGCTCACGTCAGTAATTAATATATTGAACGTCAGAAAACATATGTGTTTAGCAATAAAATGTAAATGTTTCATAGCTTGCCATGACAGCAGAACCCATTAATCCAAGTAACTTGATATACAACTTGATATAAGATCAATGCCACAGAGTTACCCATGTAAAAATACAAATTTAAATAACCCCAAGACATACAGTATAGTGAAATGAGAATGGAGTTCAACACGATATAATGTATAAAAAAGATAGTGAGTGATTCAAATTTACATTTGTCCTCTTTTCCTCTGAACATTTTGGGATTATTGTATTATGTTACTTTATCTCTTTTTCCTCCTATTTTAATATAGTTCTTTATTTTAGCTGAACATAGCCATTAGAAAGATATGTGTAAGGGTACCCCGTAGGGGCTGCTGGTAATTGTGATCCTTCTCCCACCCTGTACAGGCAGGCACACTTCAGTCAAGAAACAATCCTTGTACTTTGTTTTGTTTTATTAGGGGAATAGAATTTGGATGGGAATGGGGTGAATATCGAATGCCCACATGATTGAAGATAGAACATTTAGAGACTGAGCTACAGTATATACACCTCTGGTATATACAACCTCTTCTCTTCACCTCCAGCACATGCACTTGCTTGCATTCAATCACTCCCGAGACCAGCTAGCACTGTGGTTGGGGCCTGACACTGGCTCAGACAGGACCAAGCAAATGCCATTCGCAGGCAGGAAACACAAACCTATGGTGTAGCAAATATTGTAGTACTTCTTAGTGCTAGCTGTGCCACATTTGGCTACTGCTCCCAGTAACACCTTCTCAGGACCTGCCAGCCCTCCTGGCTGCAGCTGCCTCTTTGCATTGCCCTTGCCACCACAGTCCTCCTTACTGGCTCTGCACCCATTCCAGACTGCTCCATCCCAGCCCTCTCAGGCGTGCCTACCAGTCCTCCTGACTGTGTGTCACTCACCAGCCCTCTTGACTGTTCCTTGTTCCTCCTGGAGACTTGCCTGGCAGTGTTCTCCCACTGTCCTCCTTACTCCCGTGAGGGCAGCCTGCCTCCAATAAATATCCGATTGCCTCTCGGGGGATCAGCAAGGATTATTTTGCCCTCTGGGTCATGCTTTTTTTTTTTTTGCCTTCCTCTGGATCAACTGTGGGTATAGTATTGTGTATATGGGATTGTATGATTTTTTTTTTTTTTTTCTTATATTGATTGAACTAGATTGACTTGTGTCTGTCTCCTTTGTTACATATGTAGCGCTACCCCCTCAGGAGCCGCTGGTTAGATGTGGGATCGGCATAAGTTAAGTTACCTTTGATGTGTCTAATGAGATTGATTGTAGCAACTGTGAGAGCAGTAACGGAATGTCCAAGCCAATGATTGACGTTTTCTAAATGCTTTATTTTCGGTCCAACATCGACCAACAGTCAACTTGAGGTAGACAAGATAGGTTGGTGAAAAGAATAACTGTGCAGATTCAGGCTATGGATAACGAGCAGAAGCAGTCCTGCTTCTAGAGTATATTCTTTTCTCCCGTCGCCACTCCCGCCGGAGTGGGTGCAGTGCACCTGGACAGGCCTCTCCCCTGAGTGTCACTGAGAATGCTGAGTAGGAACAAGTCTCTGCCACCGACTTGGCTCTAGTAAATTAGTACAGGCCTCTGCCACTGGCCCAATACTTGAGAGCAATAGAGCGGATCCTTTCAGTCAATTTCTCTTGAAGTGTGGGGACCCAGTAAGTCTCTGGGGCCCCTCGGCAACTCAGTTGCTCTGAGCCATGAGGGCCCAGAGTAAGGAAATCTGCGTAGCACGGGCCCCGGCCAGGTAGGCCATAGTGGTGGGGCCCGTGACGTGCACACACCCTGAAGGTGGGTGCCGCACATGAAACCAGGAACCCCCGAACAACCCCGAAAAATGGCGTCTGCCACAGTTATACCCTCCCCCAGCATGCCCAGCGAGGGAAACACTCTTCCAATTGGCTGCTGGGGAAAAGTGGCTCTGCCTGAATCCCTTTGGCGCCACCTGCCGCCCAGAGATGGAACTGCATCCCTGGAGCACAGAATGACCCACAGGATAATTCAGGGCTGACAGCAGCCTAATTTAACATAAATCAACCTGGGTGAGAGCAAATAAGTCTCTCACCCCACTAAATTTACAGATAGCGTCCCTTCTGAAAGTAAGGGGGCGCTACACATAGAACATCATTTTAACTAAAAAAATGATTATAGTCTCAGACATTTGTGTGATTTACTAAAGAAACTGAAAACCTTTGCAAAACTGTGTAAATATTCAAAATAATTATCATTCGTCAGGTGCCTCCGGTGGAGACAGGATCGTGTGCGTCATATCCTCGCTGGAGATCATCACTGGAGATCGAGAATGGATTACATCGCTGGAATCTTTTTTTTTTTTTATTATTATTTCTAATAAAGGACTTCTCCCCAGCCGTTTCCAGTTGTTTTTAACATTTTGACACTTTTTTTGTGAAATGGTAGAGGTACAATTCACATGGGGGGCAGGATCTGGGGGTCCCCTTTGTTTTGTTTTTTTGTAAAATAATTTTTATTGAAATTTTTTTAAAGACATAACATACAAAGCACAACACCAAAAAAAAATCATTCAATTATTATTATTCAAATGGGGGTCCCCTTTGTGAAAGGGGCTTCCAGATTCCGATAAGCCCCCTGCCCACAGATCCCCACAACCACCGGGATAGGGTTGTGGGGATAAGGCCCTTGTTCCCATCAACATGGGGACATCCTCCCCATGTTGAGGGCATGTGGCCTGGTACTGTTCAGGAGGGGGAGTGCTCTCTCGTCCCCCCCCCCCCCCTTTTTTCCTGCAACCTGCCAGGTTGCATGCTCGGATAAGGGTCTGGTATGGATTTTTGGGGAGAACCCCACACCATTTTTTTTTTTAATTTTGGCACAGAGTTCCCCTCAAAATCCATACCAAACCTGAAGGGCCTGGTAATGGAATTTGGGGGGACCCCCACACATTTTATTTTTTAATATTTCAATTACTTTTATCTGTATTGCTGGGACCTGACAATTCATTATAGCTTTAAATTACTTTTTTTCCTTTAGAAATGTAATTTTGTGCAGAGACTGTTATAAACACGGAAAACATGTGCTACTTTACAGGCATACTATAGACACCCCCAGGTATAAAATGTAAAGGAGTATTTCACTTTTATTCACTTTAAGCATTATTAAAATCACTGCTCCCAAAAAAAACTTCAGTTTTTAAAACTTTTTTTTTGCATTGATACATGTCCCCTGGGGCAGGACCCAGGCCGCCCCAAACACTTTTTATGATAATAACTTACATATTAACCTTTAACATTAGCACTTTAGATTTCTCCCATAGACTTTTAAAGGGTGTTCCGTGGCTTTTTGAATTTGCTGCAAACACCCCAAATTGTTCGCTGTTTGGCGAACAGCCAATGTTCAAGTTGAACTTATGTTCGACCCGAACATAAAGCTTATTCATACTGCCTTCAGAGAATAAGCTAGAGAAATATAGAGCCACTGCATTTCTAGGACTGGAACTGAGACTACACCCTGTGTGAGGATCTGGGACCTGACTTCTGGAACTTGCAGACCACCAAGCCATTAGGACCAGAAGAGTCGTCTGCCAGGAGTTGTGAGCTAAACTGCACATCTTAAACACCTACCACACACTAGAGACTGCTCTTACCCAGCTGTTTATTTACATTCACCACTAACACTCTTCAAAGGATAGTGCACCACCTAAAAAAGGGCACCACCAGAAGCTGCCTAGTAGGCAACTAAATTCCATTATCTCACCTACTGCTGGGGTTCTATGCATAGTGTGCACACTTGAACCCTGTTATTCTCCTGAGTTAGTTGATGCAGTCTAGAGACTCCAATTACACCTGTTATAGTTCAATCTATCTTGCTTATAGTCATTTGAGTGCCAATTAATGGTTTATTATTTGTTCCTCCATTATAGCACTCTTAAGTTGGTATAATTATCTGTTTATTGGTGAATTGCATTGCATTGCCTTTTTAGTCCAAAACCAAGTGTGTCAGAGGGGATCAGTTAGCAGAATTGTGGAAGAACAGAAGATCCACCATTATCAGTGACTCCTGCGGGGGTAAGCACTATGTTACTACCAACCCCTAAACTCTGCATTACTTCCTACTCATCTGCTTTTTATCAACCAAGGGGCCCAATCTTATGATCTTGGCCACAGACTGACTGCTTTCAGAAAATGCCACTGCATGTAGCCATTATAAATACATTTCAGACAGGTAAAATGGTGAATCACTGAATTGTGTTTTTTTTTTGTTTTCGTCTCAATAATAGCATGAAGACATGTCCAGTCTGCAGAGAATCAGACAATGTACAGTATACATTGTGATTTTATTCATGTTATTATCCTTCAATCAGGCTGCTCTACATGAAAATGTAAGTCAAATTAAAACTTGGCAAATTAGTAATTCTCTTTATTTGTTCACCCCTGAATGAAGCTGCTTGAAAAGTTTTTGCTTGGCTTTTGGTCAAAGTTACTCTTTAATGGGTATAGGTAACAGTGAACTTTGGTCTGTTAAAGATACCAATGAAAGTGTTTATTATATCTGTTCAAATGTACAAGAAAAATACCTGTTCATCCTTCCAGAAATTAGGGTTGCACTGATAACAATACCAGTTGTGGTATTGGTGCAAATACTAGGCATTTTTACAAGTATCGGTGCTTAAATGCACCAATATTTAAAACCTTCTGACTCGGTTCTTTCAGTTGTCAGTGGGACAACTAAAATGTACACAAAGAAATGCAGCAATTATCGGTTGTTAAGGAGCGGGGCTGCTGCGTCATCATCTGTTAGCAGGGTTCCCTACTGACAGAGGAATGTAAACAAAACCAGAGGCAGCTGCTGCTCCTTCCATCATTCAGCACTTTAATCCGAAATATCAGTCCCTCCAACCCGGTGGGTAGGTCCGTGCATTCCCCAGATCAATATGTTGGCCGCACTCCTATTTCAATATGTAGTTCCTGGCGTGCCCGCCAATCTGCAGCGCTAAAGGATAACATTTTCTACCTTGTGATGGCTCACAACTCTAATGGGGACACTTTGCTGGGGTCACTCTGCTGGGGGTACTCTGATGAAGGACACTCTGATGGGGGACACTCTGATGTGGCACACCTGCTCTCTGATGGGGACACCTACTCTCTGATGGGGTCAGTCTGATGGGGTCACCTACTCTACACCCTGCTGGGGACATCTGCTATATGGAGTCACTCTGATGGGGAAACCTGCTATATGGGGTCACTCTGATGGGGACACCTGTTCTTTTGAGGCTCTCTGATGGGGACAACTAATCTATGGGGGCAATCTGATGGAGACATCTTCTCTCTGATGGGGACACCTGATCTCTGATGGGGACACCCTGATGGGGACACCTGCTCTATGGGGGCACTCTGATGGGGACACCTGCTTAATGGGGGCGCTCTGATGGGGACACCTGTTGTATAGGGTCACTCTGATGGGGACACCTGCTGTATGGGGTCACTCTGATGGGGACACCTGCTTAATTGTCTCTCTGATGGGGAAATATGCTCTATGGGGTCACTCTGATGGGGAAAACCTGCCCTTTTGGTGCACTCTGAGGCTCTAGTGACCCCTTTGGTGGGCATTCCTTGTGCTGTATAAGCTGAGGAATTGGATTCTGCCATGATGGGATTTGTAGTGCCACAATCTCTCTTTTCTCGTTCTTTTGCCTATTTTTCTCTATCTTTGTCCCCACTCATTCCACATACTATTCTGCCTCTCTCTATTACTGTCCTCTTGCTCTCTCACCTTTTTGTCTCATGCTCCCTACACTTACACCGCACTCTCATCCTGACTTCTGCACTTAATACCCTATATGTTATGTTACTTACTCCTGCACATAAACATGTTGTATGGACTGCAGAAGGAGGGGGTCGTGGGATGGAGGAAATTGGGCATGGAGGAGGAGGAGGATGTAGGATGACAGCATTGTTAAGTGCTAAGTGTTGAGGGTGCTGTATTTCTTCATCACTTAGTCTCATTCAGATAGTAATATCACACAGCACACTGATAGATGATAGAGAGACAACCCTCCCTGGTCCTTCTCATCTTGATCACCCTAAATGCCGGAAATATGTATCGTAATTGGTATACACGAGAACTTAATAAAAAGTATTGGTACTTGTTGCTAAAAAAGTGGTATCGGTGCATCCCTACCAGAAATCTTGTGAACTTCCAGCGCTCTGAGCATATGCTGCACTCTTTTCATTTACATTGTTCTCAGCTATCTCTGAGCACTGGAGAACCCATCCCCTCTGTGTTATGGGGAACAGGATGGAAGTTATTGTTTACCTGTCCTAGGGTGACAGTGTTGCTTATTAAGGATGAGTCGAACACCCACCGGTTCAGTTCGGACCAGAACTTGCGAACAGGCAAAATTTGTTCGAACACGCAAACACTGTTAAAGTCTATGGAACACGAACATTAAAAATCAAAAGTGCTAATTTTAAAGGCTTATATGCATGGTATTGTCATAAAAACTGTTTGAGGACCTGGGTCCTGCCCCAGGGGATATGTATCAATGCAACAAAAAAAGCTTTAAAAACTGCTGTTTTTCGGGACAGTGATTTTAATAAACAATAAAAGTGAAATATTCCTTTGAATTCGTACATGGGGGGTGTCTATAGTATGCCTGTAAAGACATACTATAGACCGTTATGGAATGGTATGGAATTACTATAGACTAGAATAGAATTTGGGGGGACCCCCACACATTTTTTTTTTCATTTTGGTTTGGGGTTTCCCTTAATATTCATACCAGACCCAAAAGGCCTGATAATGGACTGTGGGGGAACCCATGCCATTTTTTTCAATGAATTTTATCAGTATTGCCGAGACCTGACAATTCATGACAGCCGCAATCAGTTTTAAATGACTTTTTTCCTTTCGAAATTTCATTTTGCTGCAGGGACAGTTCTAAACATGGAAAAAAATGTGCCACTTTACAGGCATACTATAGACACCCCCAAGTACGAATTTAAATATTTCACTTTTATTGTTTCACTTTAAGCATTATTAACATTAGTGCTCCCGAAAAAAATGCCGTTTTTTTTGCATTGATACATGTCCCCTGGGGCAGGACCCAGGTCCCCAAACACTTTTTATGACAATGCCATGCATATAAGCCTTTAACATTAGCACTTTTGATTTCTCCCATAGATTTTTAAAAGGTGTTCCACGGCTTTCGAATTTGCAGCGAACACCGCAAATTGTTTGTTATTCGGCGAACAAGCGAACACTCGATTTTCGAGTCGAACTTATGTTTGACTCGAACATCAGGCTCATCCCTATTGCTTATACATAGAAATGAGTGAGTGTTATCGCCCTAGGACATGAAGTATGTTATCTAAGGCAACGTTTCTCATACTTTTTTTTGTCAAGGCACCATTTAAAAAGATACAAAATCTCAAGGCACCCCATTCTAAATTGTAAAAATTCTATAGGTCACCCAACATTAAAGGTGATTTATTTTTACAAAGCAATCTACCTTTGCACACTGGTACTGACTAGTATTCTCGCGTCTGTCTTCTCCTTCAGTTTCTCTCCTTCATTCAGCTGATGTGACCCTAGTACTGATGGAGAGGGGCAGGGGAAGGGCAAAAATGGTCATCCACAGACACCCGATGTCCTCCTTACCAAAGATATAGTGGCATAGGTTGTTAGGAAACTGCCGGTGCCTAAGGTTGTAATGCCGCACAATAAAAACCTGTGGCTTGGTGCAACAAAAAAGGCAGGCCTGATCCTTCTGCCAGCTTGATAACAATTTTTGGGCAAATTAGGGCACTTTTAGGCATTTTTCCAAGGCACGGCTGAAGAACCCAGAAGTCATCCCAGGGTGCCACTGCAGCCTGGTTGAAAAAGGATGATCTAAGGACTGGTAAGATGCAATACAGGGAGTGCAGAATTATTAGGCAAGTTGTATTTTTGAGGATTAATTTTATTATTGAACAACAACCATGTTCTCAACGAACCCAAAAAACTCATTAATATCAAAGCTGAATATTTTTGGAAGTAGTTTTTAGTTTGTTTTTAGTTTTAGCTATTTTAGGGGGATATCTGTGTGTGCGGGTGACTATTACTGTGCATAATTTTTAGGCAACTTAACAAAAAACAAATATATACCCATTTCAATTATTTATTTTTACCAGTGAAACCAATATAACATCTCAACATTCACAAATATACATTTCTGACATTCAAAAACAAAACAAAAACAAATCAGTGACCAATATAGCCACTTTTCTTTGCAAGGACACTGAAAAGCCTGCCATCCATGGATTCTGTCAGTGTTTTGTCTGTTCACCATCAACATTGCGTGCAGCAGCAACCACAGCCTCCCAGACACTGTTCAGAGAGGTGTAATGTTTTCCCTCCTTGTAAATCTCACATTTGATGATGGACCACAGGTTCTCAATGGGGTTCAGATCAGGTGAACAAGAAGGCCATGTCATTAGTTTTTCTTCTTTTATACCCTTTCTTGCCAGCCACGCTGTGGAGTACTTGGACGCATGTGATGGAGCATTGTCCTGCATGAAAATCATGTTTTTCTTGAAGGATGCAGACTTCTTCCTGTACCACTGCTTGAAGAAGGGGTCTTCCAGAAACTGGCAGTAGGACTGGGAGTTGAGCTTGATTCCATCCTCAACCCGAAAAGGCCCCACAAGCTCATCTTTGATGATACCAGCCCAAACCAGTACTCCACCTCCACCTTGCTGGCGTCTGAGTCGGACTGGAGCTCTCTGCCCTTTACCAATCCAGCCACGGGCCCATCCATCTGGCCCATCAAGACTCACTCTCATTTCATCAGTCCATAAAACCTTAGAAAAATCAGTCTTGAGATATTTCTTGGCCCAGTCTTGACGTTTCAGCTTGTGTGTCTTGTTCAGTGGTGATCGTCTTTCAGCCTTTCTTACCTTGGCCATGTCTCTGAGTATTGCACACCTTGTGCTTTTGGACACTCCAGTGATGTTGCAGCTCTGAAATATGGCCAAACTGGTGGCAAGTGGCATCTTGGCAGCTGCACGCTTGACTTTTCTCAGTTCATGGCCAGTTATTTTGTGCCTTGGTTTTTCCACACGCTTCTTGCGACCCTGTTGACTATTTTGAATGAAACGCTTGATTGTTCGATGATCACGCTTCAGAAGCTTTGCAATTTTAAGAGTGCTGCATCCCTCTGCAAGATATATCACTATTTTTGACTTTTCTGAGCCTGTCAAGTCCTTCTTTTGACCCATTTTGCCAAAGGAAAGGAAGTTGCCTAATAATTATGCACACCTGATATAGGGTGTTGATGTCATTAGACCACACCCCTTCTCATTACAGAGATGCACATCACCTAATATGCTTAATTGGTAGTAGGCTTTCGAGCCTATACAGCTCGAGTAAGACAACATGCATAAAGAGGATGATGTGGTCAAAATACTAATTTGCCTAATAATTCTGCACTCCCTGTATATTACAATTTTGTTCTTGGATTTAGGCTGCCATTGCTGATATATTTCATAGAATGCAAATTGCCTGGCAATAGTGCTGATGCCGTGGCTTCAGTCCTTTCTTATCCACTGACCTGGAACAGATACAGAAATCAAGGTTACATGAACAAGTCCAGAAAGTAGTCACACAAGAGTTATTCTCTTTATTTCTAATAGTCTAAAGTTGTGAGTGGTGTGCCCCAGGGTTCTGTCTTGGGGCCAATACTGTTCAGTTTGTTTCTTAATGATATACAGTAGAGGTTGGAATCAAGAGCTCAATTTCAGTGTTTGCTCAGGATATCAAATTATGCAGGGAAATGGCATTAGCACAGGATATAGCATCATTAAGGAAAGACCTTAACAAAATAGGGAGTTGGGTGCTACATGACAGACAAGGTTCAGCACTGAGAAATGTAAAGTTGGGAGCTAAAAATACACATGCAAAGTACTCATTAGGAGGGGCTCCCCTGGGAGAATCAGTGAAAAAAAACGATCTGGAGGTGCTTGTACTGTATATCACAGCCTTATAAATAGCATGCAATGCTAAGCTACAGCTGACAAAGCTAGTAAAATACTGTCATTGCATTAAAAAAGGCATACATTCTAGAAATTAATCAATAATTATAACCCTATGCAGTTCAGTTTTGGTCACTAATATTCAGGATTAGGTAAATATATAAGGTGACTCAAGTAACTGTAAGTAATTGTTTATTTTAAAGCGGATCTCCACCCTAAAGTGAAGATCCGCTGATCCGAACACTCCCCCCCTCCGGTGTCACAATTGACACCTTTCAGGGGGGAGGGGGGTGCAGATAGACATGTATCTGCACCCACTTCCGGCCCAGCATTCATGGGCAAAAGACGGGCATTACATCACATCCCGTCTCCCGCCCGTTGTGTGCTGGGAACACTCGGCTCCCAGCACACAGCTGGAGCCAATTCGCGGGCGCAGCGCGACTCGCGCATGCGCCGTAGGGAACCGGGCAGTGAAGCCGCAGTGCTTCACTTCCTGGTTCCCTCACCGTGGATGGAGGGGGGAGCAGCAGGGTGACGAGCGATCGCTTATCCTCTGCTGCGGACGGCGCTGGACTCCAGGACAGGTAAGTGTCCTAATATTAAAAGTCAGCAGCTGCAGTATTTGTTGCTGCTGGCTTTTAATATTTTTTTTTAGCTGAACCATCCGCTTTAAGGTCCCTGTAGAGGACATCAGGCCACAATTTGAGGCTAGAAGAAAAGAGGTTTAATCTATACTTAGATTGTGGGAAGGGTTCTTTACTGCCAAAGCAGCAAATGTGGGAATTCCTTCAACAAGTGGTACTAGCTGAGAGTGTCAACAACTTCAACAACAATGCTGTTTTTTATTTTTTATTTTTCTTGCATGTAATTTGGTATTCTTTGCAAAGTGAAGCTTCATCTTATATACTGCCCTTTGGAGCAACTACACTTGCAAAGTGCACAGTCTATTTGTCTTTATTAAAACAACCCATTTGTAGCTATAAACTGATATTTCTCTGACTTTCATTTGCAGTGCGTGCTCTGGGTTAGTGTCAGAACCATTGAAGTAAGAAACGGCCAAGGAATTAGCATTGTCAGACAGAAACTATTGTAGGTGTAGGGATTTGCTGCCCTTTACTGTCTGTGTTTGTAACTACATGCGCTCTTAATTGTACAAAATGCATTATGTTTGCACTTCCTGTTACTGGGAGGTTGAGGTAAAAATCCAAGAGAAAGGAAGTAGATTGAGAGGTTTATAGAGACCACATGCCCACATTTTCACAGAGACTAGAAGCAAAAACTATTAGGTAAGTATTCCTATGTTCTAATTAGGGTTGTCCCGATACCACTTTTTTAGGACCGAGTACAAGTACCGATACTTTTTTTCATGTACTCGCCGATACCGAATACTGATACTTTTTTTTAAATGCAGCCACATGTCCCCAAATGCAGCCACGTGTCCCCAAATGCAGCCACGTCCCTCTAAGTTCAGCCACGTCCCTCTAAGTTCAGCCATGTCCCTCTAAGTTCAGCCATGTCCCTCTAAGTTCAGCCATGTCCCTCTGTTCAGCCATGTCCCTCTAAGTTTAGCCATGGTCCCCTAAGACAAAACCAAGTCAATCCCCCCCCTCCTCCCACCGCCGCCGACATCTACTTACTATGCGCTGGGGGAACACAACAGCTGTCATTTGCATTTGAATAGCTGTGTTCCCCCGCCGCGCCGACATGTATAGCCCCTCCCCCTTGCCCGGGCACTTTGATAGACAGATCACCCGTACTAGCGCAAATACTCGGTATCGGTCCCGATACCGTTACTAGTATCGGTTTCGGGACAACCCTAGTTCTAATAGTTTAACTGCAGATGCCTATAGCTTTTTGAATATTTAACTAAATCCTTGTGACAAACAGAGGGGGTTATTTACGAAAGGCAAATCCACTTTGCACTGCAAGTGCACTTAGAAGTACAGTCACTGTACATCTGAGGGGTAGGTCTGAAATGAGGGGAAGCTCTGCTGATTTTATTATCCAATCATGTACAAGCAAAATTGCTGTTTTTTATTTTCCTTGCATGTCCCCCTCAGATCTACAGCAACTGCACTTCCAAGGGCACTTGCAGTACACTTGCAGTGCAAAGTTGATTTGCCTTTAGTAAATAAACCCCAGAGTATCACTGTCTTATTGTTATTATCTTACATGCACAGTGCTAGATAGCTAAGTCTGTGCTACTGTATGTTTGCAGAGGTCATCCATCAGTAGGTAAAATTGTTTATTGCAATAGAGTTTAAATGCAGCTCCTGTTACTTTAGTTAACTCTGGCCCTCGTGATCTTGCATTCTATAGGTAGTTTTAGCTTAGGGCTCAATAACCAGCATAGTCTAGAGCAGCGGTGCCCAACCTTTTGAAGATCAAGGGCCACTTAAGCGACTTGGTAACCGGTGGCGGGCCAAAATGAGCGGAGCAGCTGAATGGCAGCCCACTCTACTTTTTTTTTTTTGTGGATTGGATTGGAGGTAGGCGTTTGTAAACACAAGTCCATTTACATCTTAGAGGTGAATGGATGGCTCGAGTGGGTCGGACTGACTGTGTGAAGGGGGCCTAAGGCTGCTTTCACACTAATGCTCTGTTGTTTACCCGCACCAAGGGTGCAGCATAGTTCACCTGTGGCTTTCCTGTAGGTTAGCTGCACTTTGCCATAGACTTCTATTATATCCTGTAGGTGTGGTGCACTTTCAAAAAGCACACAAAACTCGCAGGTAATAGAAGTCTATGGCTCAGTGCAGGTAACCCACAGGTGCGCTACTCTGCACCTGTGGATCAGATTGAAACCATTGCAGAACATATATTCCCATATATATATACACTTTGGGCCAGATTCAGCAAGAATTCGATTCCCGCAGAGTATCAGAGATACTGCATTGCGCGAAATCAGGTCTTTACGTCATTTTATTTTTGAGTAGCGTCGTTTACGGACATTCCTATTCCCGGATGACTTACGCAAAAAAAAATAAAAAAATTGAAAGTCGACGCGGGAACGACGGCCATACTTAACATGGGCCGCGTAACGTTAGACCAGCTAAAAGCTGGTTTAACTTTACGTGGCGAAAAAATGACGTACGTGATTGCGAACGACGCTCGTAACTTCGTGGATCTCCGTAAAAGCTCATTTGCATACCCCGACGCTGAAAACGACGCGAACTCCACCCAGCGGCCGCAAAAAGATCGCAGCGTAGATCCGAAGGCGTACGAAGACGTAAGCCTCTCGGATCGAAGCCCGAAGCCGCCGTATCATGGTTTGAGGATTCAAACTAGTGATACGGCGCGCGAAATTTTAAATTACTCCTGTCTAACACCAGTTAGACAGGCGTAATCACTCTGTGAATCTGGGCCTTTGATTTTAGTAATAAACTTACCTTTAATAACAGTATTCTATTTTATTAAATCCCAGTGCAGGAAGTCGCGGGCCACATCCGAGGGCTCCGGGTTTGTAGAAAGTTTACACATTTACTGAAAGCTGATAAAGGCATCCAAAGTCCCAGTAAACATTTTTGACTGAAGTGTACTTGTATATCTATTGCGGTAGTACATCAGGATACAGATGGCTCAATAATACATGTTTCCATCTGCAAAATAGTTTATTAAGTATTTAAACATCAATGTTTCAGTAGGAAACACTCTGCGTATTCTACATGAAGTGCCATACATATCTTAATTTTAGTCAAAGTATTTTTGAAGCATCATGTCCCACTTCTCATAAGAGATGACAACTCTTCAGCATAATAGCATGCTTGTCTCCTGCTAGTTACTACAACACACATCTGCCTGCCTGTTATTGAGCTTGTGATTGAAATGCCCTGACGGCAGATCAGTGTGTGAGTACAAATACAAATCACATCTGCCAGCACTGACAGGAGGTGATGAGATATAATTAACATAACATTGCCTTATGCCATACATATTATAAAAGCACTCCAGGCAAGCAGCTTAATACAGAGTAGAAATATATGTCAACTGTCAAAAGATTTGCCATTCTGTTCAGCCAGTCTTGTTATCCCGGAACCCTCACAAGACAGATTACCTGGTGTGGTGACCTCACTTTCCTCCATTGTTAGACAATACAGCCTGGTCACTAATCCTTTTCAAACTTGCACATGGCCTAATGATGAAACGTCACCATAATAATGAGTTCGTCAGTCTGCTCAGTCTGTTCTCTACTCTTGAGGCCTCGTACACACGACCGGGTTTCTTGACAAAAAACAGCAAGAAAACTGCTTCTTGTCGAGATTCCCATTCGCGTGTACATTCAGGTTTCTCGTCTGGAAATCTGGCCAGAATCTCGACGAGAAAAAAGAGAACCTGCTCTATTTTTTTTCATCGAGATTCTTGTCGGCCTGTTTCCCGACGAGAAAACCGAGAGTGTGTATACTTACCTGTTGCCGTGGAAACCCACGCATGCTCGAAATGACTTTGACGCATGTGCGGTAGCTTCCACGGCATAGGTAGGGTGAAGAAAAATGGCGGTGACGCAATCGAATGTGACGTCATACGCGGTGAAGTCAGCGTGTTCTTTCCTTTCAAGAGAACCGCAGTTCTTTTGATATGAAAGTCAGTACACTCCGACGGCAAGAGTTTCTTGTCAGGGAAAACAACGGGTTTTTCCTGACAAGATTCTTGGACCTGTGTACGAGGCCTGACAGGAAGCTACCAGTGTTAATTCCACAATAAATCTGAGCCTGCCAATCTCACATTACTGCGACCCCCACCCCTCTGAGCCCTGCCGTTCAATTGATTGTAAAGGTGATATAAATTCAAATTCAGTTACTTGAATTGTCTGTATTAATAAATACACTATATTACAAAAAGTATTGGGACTCCTGCCTTTACACACACACATTAACTTTAATGGCAAACCAGTCTTAGTCCGTAGTTTAATATTGAGTTGGCCCACCCTTTGCAGCTACAACAGCTTCAACTCTTTGGGGAAGGTTGTCCACAAGGTTTAGGAGTGTGTTTATGGGAAAGTTTGACCATTCTTCCAGAAGCGCATTTTTGAGGTCAGGCACTGATGTTGGAGAAAAGGCCTGGCTTGCAGTCTGCGCTCTAATTCATCCCAAAGGTGTTCTATCGGGTTGAGGACACTGTGCAGGCCAGTAAAATTCCTCCACCTCAAACTCACTCATTCATGTCTTTATGGACCTTGCTTTGGGAACTGGTGCAAAGTCATGTTGGAACAGGAAGGGCCAACACCAAACTGTTCCCACAAAGTTGGGGGCATGAAATTGTCTAAAATGTCTTTGTACGCTGATGCTTTAACCCCCCTGGCGGTATGATTATGGCAAATGTTTGATGCTGAAAGCAGTACAATTATTTTGCATGGAAATTTGGCGTTTTATATTGTAGGCCTGTAATTCTTAGGAATAAATCTGTCCAAACAAGAGTCTAGTAGACATCCTGGGTATGATAAAGTTTGAAATACAAAATCATAAATTATAATATAATAAATAACTATAAATAATTATAACAAATAATAATATAATAATGATAAAAATTAATCAACAATGAAATCAAATCAAAAACACTGAAATTTGCTCAGTCGCTTTCATTACTTTCAGTGTTTGATGACGAATTTCCCCAATTCTGCAAGTGATTCTAATTTATTATTGCTGTTTTCTAGCTGGTCTAAAACCACTTTTGACACACTTTTTGGTCTTTATTATATAAAAGTGCATGCAGGACACTGCACGGACCACTAGGGACAAAGGGGATGTGTAATTATTTTATACAATACTGTAATCTGTAAGATTACAGTATACTGTATGTGTACTGTGTTTTTACTTTTTTGAATTTGGCGCCGATCTCCACCCCTGTGCGTTGCAACGTCACAGGGACTGGAGCTCGGCGGTACTCGAGCACTGTGTGAATCGAGCAAAGAGACAGCTCGCTCACACAGCGGAGAGACATCGCAGGATCCAGGGGACAAGGTAAGTAACTTTGCCTGGATCCTGCAATGCAATCCCGAGTCTGGCTCAGGGATAACGCTAATGGTACTGGATTTCCACCCCGAGCCTGACTCTAGAATACCGCTTGGCAGGTTAAGAGTTCCCTTCACTGGAACTAAGGGGCCAAGTCCAACCCCTGAAAAACAACCCCACACCCTAATCCCCCCTCCAGAAAATGATTTATAACAGTGCACAAAGCAAGGTCCATAAAGGCATAGATGAGCGAGTTTGGGGTGGAGAAACTTGACTGGCTTCCACAAAGTCCTGACCTCAACCCGGTAAACACCTTTAGAACTGATAGAACATCAGGCCTTCTCTCCAATATCAGTGCCTCACCAATGCGCTTCTGGAAGAATGGTCAAACATTCCCATAGACACACTTCTAAACCTTGTAGAGAGCCTTCCCAGAAGAGTTGAAACTGTTATAGTTGCAAAGGGTGGGCCAACTCAATATTGAACCCTATAGCCTAAGACTGGGATGCCATTAAAGTTCATACGCGTGTACGGGCAGGTTTCCCAATACTTTTGGTAATATAGTGTATATCTAATGATGTTTAATGAATGCATTCAGCCTCGTACACACGACCGAGGAACTCGTCGGAAAAGACACATCATTTTCCTCGACGAGTTCCTTGTTAGGCTTGTCGAGAAACTTGACAAGCTGTCTTTGGGTACACACTGTCAATACCAAATCTCCTCGTTCTCAAACGCGGTGACTTCAACACATAGATGGCAGAGGAAGTTCGATTCCACTGGCACAACCCTTGGGGCTGCTTTTGCTAATCTCATGTTACTGCGTGTTATGTAAAAGTTTGGTAAGAGACATTTGCACTTTTCAGTCTGGTACAGCGTGACAAATGTGCTATTTCTATTACAAATGCTACTTTTACCGAAGGTCCACGGGTTTTTAAGCATACACACCAACATGTTTCTCGTCGAAAAATAGCCCGACGAGTAACACAACGGGGAAATTGAGACACCCGTCAAGGAAAAAGAGAACTTTCTCGACAGTTTTCTCGATGAAAAGCTTACACACGACCGGTTTCTTCGGCAAAAAAGCTCTGCCACCAAGTTTCTTGATGGATTCCGTTGAGGAAACCGGTCGTGTGTACGCCACCTTCCTCGGGAAAAATGGTGGTCTTTATACCTTTCTGGAATTCAGCTTCAAGATATCATGTTATTTTTATGCTGTTACATTATAACAATTCTAGGTTATACAATTTAGATTCATCCTTTCGATAAATAACTTTATAATATTTTGGTACTAAGCCAGGTTTTATGATGGTGTTATACTTTGCTGTCATGTTAAACAGCATGACAGCTAAATCAGGATACTAACACGAATTTCATTATTCTGAATGTATACACTGTGTTGATATTGAACACAGTCACAGCGCAGAGGGTGGTTCCTGTATGTTCATCTGTAAGGGCCGTGTTATACAATTGTCGCGTTACTGCATTAAAATGCATATTTACAACACCCCAAATCCATAGAGGAAATAGTTTCCACTATATGAATGTTTTCAGATTAGTACATTACCGTGCAGTAAAGCATGTTTTTTGAATAAATCTGCTCACTGCATCTTTTTTTTTTCTTTCTTGCAGTTCAGGAAGATGTGATCTAAATTATAGTTATACCAAAAAAACACTAAACATACAATAATAAAATTAACTAGTACATTTTCCATCACCATGTCCATGCTTGCAGTGAGAAATGTATTTTTAAAAATTAGGAAAAGGCATAAAAAATGTACACGAAGCGCATCTTGTGGTACCTTAAATTTACAACAGTGCATTAAAAATGGTTTATACATTTTTAATAATAGGCATGTGTGTTATCCAATGCACTGTTGTGTGCACAAGCCTTAAAGGGGTTGTAAAGGCTTGTTTTTTATTTTCTAAATAGGTTCCTTTAAAGGGGTACAAAGGTGTTTTTAGATGTCCTTATTACTTCTGAGAAATCCTCACTTCCTGTTCTTCTGTCTGTAACTCCACACAGTAATGCAAGGTTTTTTCCCTGGTGTGGAGAAAGCCTCTTGAGGGGGGAGGGGGCGAGCAGGAGTGTCAGGACACAGCTCCTATCTCTATCTGCAAAGTAGAGAGTGTCCTGACCCTCCTGCTCGCCCCCTCCCCCCTCAAGAGGCTTTCTCCACACCAGGGAGAAAGCGTTGCATTACTGTGTGTAGTTACAGACAGGAAGTGAGCATTTCTCAGAAGAAATAAGGACATTTAAAAGCAAAATCGAAGAATGAGGTAAGTGAAGGAGGACTGCACTAAGGTAAAGGAAGCTATTTAGGGAAAACATTTTTTACCTTTACAACCCCTTTAAGCTAGTGCATTGTTGGTTCACTTACCATTTCCTTCGATTTCCCTTCTAAATGTTTTTTTCTTAGTTTTCTTTGTCTGGATTCCTCACTTCCTGTTCCTCCTCAGTAAGGTGTTCAGTAAGCTGTTCTGGCTGACTAACCACCGTCTCGGATGATGGTGTGAAGTTTACTGAGGAAAAACAGGAAGTGAGAAATTCAGACAAAGAAAAAAAAAACATTTAGAAGGGAAATCGAAGGAAAGGGTAAGTGAACCAACAATGCACTAGCTTAAACAAACCTATTTAGAAAATAAAAAAGAAACCTCTACAACCCCTGTAAAGGTTCCTACAGACATTATACAATTATTTACAGGGAATGTTTGTATGATTGTGCATATGCCTGGATTTTTCTGACCAATCAGTAGTTATTACCCTAGATGGGTCGACACCTAAAGTCCTCACCATTCCTTTCTCCCAAGGCACAAAGATACAAGTGTACCTATTTAAATTTGCATTTTAGTAGACTGTACTGATAGTAAACCTTTCCATAGAAAGACTGCTCAGTGGCTAGGTCATGCAGCTGGCTGATAACGAATGTTTGTAGGCATTTTTAATCTAGCCAAGAATTTCCCTTATTGCCAAGGTCATGCAGTGTACATGTTAACTCCTAAGTTATCCAAAGTGATTTTTTTTTTTTTTTAAATAAAGGACGTAAAATAAACTGTGCTTATGTTTTTACATACAGTACCGTATTTGCCGGTGTATAAGACGACCCCCTAATTTTACAGGTTTTTTTACGATTTTTTGCCTGTACTCACCGTATAAGACAACCCCCCTTCCGAGGCTTCCGACGTTTCAGATTTCTTCCCTCTGGAGCCATATTCTTTTTCATTCTTGCTGGAGTTGGAGCCAATTACGGCAAGCGATGTATTCTATTAATGAATACAAAGCCTGCTTTGATTGGCAGAGGCTGTAACATCATCAGCCCACGCTTCTCTGACTCTCAAAGCCAATCCGAGCAGGCTACTGTATGCAGCCTTCTGGGATTGGCAGAGATTGTTACTCCAATCCGAGTAGGCTCTGTATTCATTTGAATACATTGCTCACCGGGATTGGATAAGCGGTATATACTGTATGTAGCCAAAGCTACATACAGTATTACTGCACATCCACAGGCACCCAAACAGATGACCTGGCGTATAAGACGACCTCTGCATTTTGGCCAGTTTTTTTAAGTGTAAAAGGTAGTCTTATACGCCAGCAAATACAGTACATGTTCCTTTTTTATGTAAATGAATTGGAGTACTGGTGTGGAGTTTTGGTTGGAACCCCCTAGTTTTTTCTTTTGTTGACTGTTGCATGGAGTTCCCTCTTTTAACCACTTTAGGACCGGTCCAATATGCTGCTAAATGCCCAGAGGCGTTTTTACAATTCGGCACTGCGTCGCTTTAACAGACAATTGCGCGGTCGTGCGACGTGGCTATCAAACAAAATTTGCGTCCTTTTTTTCCCACAAATAGAGCTTTCTTTTGATGGTATTTGATCACCTCTGCGATTTTTATTTTTTGCGCTATATACAAAAATAGAGCGACATTTTAAAAAAAAAATATATTTTTTACTTTTCGTTATAAGAAAAATCGAATAAACTAAATTTTAGTCAAACATTTAGGCCAAAATGTATTCAGCCACATGTTTTTAGTAAAAAAAAAAAATCGCAGTAATTTTTTTTTTTAGCTACCTAGCGGCAACAGTGACACTAATACAGCGATCAGAAAAATGATCGCTTAGTGACACTGGCAATAGGGGGTGAAAGGGTTAACTAGGGCGGTGATCAAGGGGTTAAAACTTTATTAGGGGGGTACGGGGGCTACCCTGGACCTAACACTAACTGCCTGTCACAGTAACTGTCACATTGACACTAAATGCAGTGATCAGTAAATATATGATCACTGCATTCAGTGACACTGTGACAGGGGGGTGGGGGGTGATCGGAAGGGGTTAATGTGCCTATGTGTCACTGGTGTCAGTGTAGTGTTGTGCAGACTCACTTGTGATGTCTTCTCTCCTCAGCGGCGGTTGAAAATACCGCCGAGAGGAGAGATTACATCACTTCCCCCTTCCTGTGTTTACACAGGAAGAGGGCGGGGGAGGACGCGTATTGGCTGGGAGCGATCCAGAGGGGGCCGACAAAAGCGCCCCCTCATCCCGGATCGCTCGCACAGCAAACCGTACCGCCGCAAGTACCGGAGGGTGGTCCGGATCGACCCACGTCTAGGCAGGGACATACAGGTACGCCAATGTGCCTGTATGTGCCATTCTGCCTGACGTAAATGTACATGCGGCGGTCCTTAACCAGTTAAACCATACTGGACCTAAAGGGTCTAGTATAGGATTTGGAAGGAGGAACCACAACATTTTTTTTTTTGTGTTGGGTTCCCATTAAAATGCATACCCATTTTATTTTTATTTTTTTTAACCAGGAGTCTCCAAACTTTCTAAATGAAGGGCCAATTAACTGTCCTTCAGAATTTAGGGGGGTCCAGACTGTGGCCAGTATAAAATACCCCAGCATCAGTGGAAGTAGACAATGGTTCAGGCTTGGTAGTCAGCGGGAATAAATAAAATACATAGCGCCTGTGGTCAGTAGGAAGGATATTACCCCTTTGTTGGTTGCGAGTGGGAGGAATATTTGCTCCATCGTTGATTTTAATGGGAGAAATATTGTTCCATCGTTGGCATCAGTGGGGGGTGTAATACCCCACTGTTGGTGTCAGTGGAAGGAATAGTGCCTCATCGTTGGTTTCAGTAGGAGGCATAAAGCCTTATATCAGTAGAAACATCAGTACCCTAAGGGATGGAAAAGGACAAACAAAGGGCTGCAGATTGGAGACTACTGCTTTAAACTATACTGGACAATTTGTTTTCACGGCCAGTGATTTCAGGTTAGTATATGAATAGGGTCCAATGATGTCACTGGTTCTTAAAAACACAGCAGATGCCGGCACCTGACACTTCCATAACGACTTGCCTTCTAGGCACTTTCACCCCCTTGCTGCCCAGGCCAATTTTCAGCTATCAGTGCTGTCACACTTTGAATTACTATTGCACGGTCATTTAACACTGTACCTAAATTAAATTTTGATCATGTTTTTAGACAAATAGAGCTCAGATGGGCACTGATAGGCAGCACTGCTGTGCTGCAATTATGGACACTAATATAATGTGCTGATGGACATTGATATGCTGCACTGATTGGCACTGATGAGGCTACATTGAAAATCAGGGAACTGATGATGATGGAACCAGAGAGAATGGTGATAGTGCAGTGCTGGAGGGCTTCATTTGACAAGTAAGTCTGTCGCAATGTGCTAGTAGGCAGTGCATACAAGCACATTATGGCATAAACCTGCAGGGGGGGCATTTAAAAAAAATGTGGTGCAGTTTATTACCACTTTGACAACCTTGACAGTGGAAGAAGGAAGCTGCCATAAATAGCAGCAGGAGAAAAACCTACTACAACTTGAAGTTCTATTGAACTGAAAGTTTTCCATTTGGACTAACATCTGAACAAGCAGTTGCTGTGTTCTGCATGGTGCAGAACAGAACATGGTAAGTCAGTAATGGGAAAAACATCAGCTGCAGGGAGAGAGCTGATTCCACAGTATGGGTCCCCCCTAAGCAGTTCAACCCATTGGAGTTGATCTTCTAAAGGCAAGCAGGCTGTTCACTTTGCAAAGGCAGTTACTCTCTGCTAGGGAATTTACCCCAGAGCTTAGCTCAGCTCTTGGTTCTCCTCTTTTTTTGGAAAACCGATCACAAATAGTGAAATTGGGACCTTTCACTTCTGAAAAATGCACGGTGTCATGCGGAGTCCCTCAAGGATCACCTCTGTTCAACATCTATCTTCGTTCTCTCTTTGAAATCATCAGCAGCCAAAAACGACTTTATCACTCATATGCAGACGACACGCAACTGAATTTCCGCATTTGCAACAAAAAGGATCATCATCTCATTCTAGAGACATGCCTCTCTTTGATAGAGGACTGGATAACAAAGATTTATCTTAAACTCAACGGAGCGAAAACAGAACTTCTCCTGTTTCACGCCAAGCGTATGAATCATCCCGCAACAACTTGGACACCCCCGCCCATTCTGGGCCAGATCATCTCCCCTAGCTCCAAAGTCAAAAGTCTCGGGGTCATCTTCGACACCTACATGACAATGGACGCACAAATAGGGTCAGTAGTCAGTGGATCTCACCATCTGCTTCACCTACTAGGCAGACTTATTCCTTGTATTCCCAAAGAAGTCATAGCAGTCGCGGTGGGAACAATTGTCAATTCCAGACTTGACTATGCAAATGCCCTTTACCTCGGACTCCCAAAGTACCAAATCTCTCGTCTGCAAGTCGTTCAAAATATGGCCGCCAGACTTGTGACTGGGAAAAAAACATGGTAATCGATCTCACCTTCACTGAGAGCCCTTTATTGGTTGCCAATAAAAGACAGAATTGCTTTTAAAGCTCTCTGTCTAACGCATAGATGTGTCCATGGGAATGCTCCCCATTATCTATGCGAAAAAATAAAAGCTCACAACCCCAATCGCGTTCTGCGATCCACCAACCAAAATCTACTCCAGATACCGAAAGCCAATTACAAGTCCAAATTAGAAAGAAGATTCGCGCTCCAAGGTCCCAGACTATGGAACGCTTTACCAAGCAGCATTCGGTTGGAGGAAAACCACATAGCCTTCAGGAGAAAGATCAAGACTCATCTCTTTTGATATCTTTTAGGAACAACAAGCGCCCAGAGGCGATTTAGTTCGCATGTGCCGCACTATATACGTTTTTCATGTATTCATTCATTCATTCAATAGTGTTCAGTTGATCACTTAAGAAAAATAATATGAGATGTGACAATTTAATTCCTGGAATGGACTGTAAAAAAATGGTTGTGGAAGATTATTGTCGAGGTGAAGAATCCACTTGTCAGACCAAGGTTCCAGTATTTAACTCCTAATAGATTCCCACAACCTCTTAAGAATTTCCAAAGTAACAATGTTGGTTGGCCGTTGTACCATGTTCTATGAACTTGTAGTGAACTACCCCATTGTAATAATAAAAAAAAAAAAAAAAAGCCAGTAGAAGCATACAAGTGTTTCTACTTCTTGCATCATCATGGACATCTTTCAGCTCCTCATTAAACCGTCTATGCCACAGGTGTCAAACACAAGGCCCGCGGGCCGAATCTTTTCTCTACTTTCTGCTTTCAAGCAATGCATCCATCTATCCAGCAGCTGCATAAGGTAAGGGGGGTGCACTGTGACGTAAGGGAGAGTGGGGGACTAAACTTCGGACGGTGGGGTGACTCTGGACATCTAATGTAAGGGGAGGGGATGCCCTGGATATCTAATCTTATAGATACAACCGGCCCTTTTAAGGGCAATCATAATGCGGCACACAATGAAATTGAGTTTGACACCCCTGGTCTATGCCGTTCAAAAACATTTCTTGATGAAATGTTCACCATAAGCCTGCTGTAACAGAGCTAAAGTTTTACTCACACTTTTACTAATACAAAATGTAATATTAATCTGCTACTCCAAATTCCTATCACTCATTTTCCGCTAACTGTGCAATGCACACACGTGTTATTTCTTCTACTAACCTATAACGAGTCAACTGGTCTGGGACCTAGGTGAGTGCAAGTACAATGCCTTTAAAAAAGTATTCATACCCTTTGAAATTTTCCTAAATTTGTCATGTTACAACCAAAAACGTAAATGTATTTTATTGGGATTTTATGTGATAGACCAACACAAAGTGACACATAACAGTGGATGAAAGATTATATGGTTTTCCAAATCTGAAAAGTGTGGGGTGCATTTGTATTCAGCCCCCCGTGTTTCACAGTGGGGATGGTGTGTTTAGGATAATGTGCAGTGTTACTTTTCCACCACACATAGCATTTTGCTTTTAGGCCAAAAGGTTCAATTTTAGTCTCATGTGACCAGAGCACCTTCTTCCACATGTTTGCTGTGTCCCCCACATGGCTTCTCACAAACTGCAAACTCACTTTTTCCATGCCGAAAAGTGATCGTGTGTACATGGCATAATAGTTGTCCTGTGGACAGATTCTCCTACCTGAGATGTGGATCTCTGCAGCACCTACAGAGTTCCCATGGGCCTCTTGGATGCTTCTCTGATTAATGCTCTCCTTGCCCGGCCTGTCAGCTTAGGTGGACGGCCATATCTTGGTTGGTTTGCAGTTGTGTCATACTCTTTCAATTTGGGATATTTTTTTATAACCTAACAATGCTTTAATCTTCTCCACAACTTTATTCCTGACCTGTCTGATGTGTTCCTTGGCCTTCGTAATGGTGTTCACAAAGATTTTCTAACAAAACTCTCAGGGCTTTACAGAACAGCTATATTTATACTGAGATTAAATTACACACAGGTGGCCTTTATTTACTATTTAGGTGACTTCTGAAGGGAATTGGTTCAACTAGATTTTAGTTAGTGGTATCAGAGTAATGGGGGCTGAATACAAATGCACACCACCCTTTTCAGATATTTATTTGTAAAAATTTGAAAAAAAATTATAATTTTCCTTCCACTTCACAATTATGTGCCACTTTGTAATGCAAAATGAAAGGGGATATCTGGACAGCCGCACTCCAAAATTATTGCTTTTTATTATAAAAATAGGATCACAGGATACATGCCAGAGCAAACAGGATACACACTGACGCGTTTCACACTATAGCTTAGTGCTTAATCATAGCTCTGGTATGTATCCTGCGATCCTATTTTTACAATAAAAAGTAATACTTTTGGAGTGCAGCTATCCAGATACCTTTCATTTTGCATTACTATATGCATTGCCAGCACCTGTGGCTTCAGATCCGGTAAAGAAGTTCATCATTTGCATCTTCTACCTTGAGCGGTGACTCCCTTTCTGTATGTGCCACTTTGTGTTGGTCTATCACATAAAATCCCAATAAATTACATTTACGTTTTTGGTTGTAACATGACAAAATGTGGAAAATGTAAAGGGGTATGAATACTTTTTCATGTCAGAACACACTCCAGTGCGAATAGCTGTGTGACACACCACCATAGTGCTAAGCTGCCAGTGTTCCAGGAATTGAATCGGGGGAACCTCATATTAAGTATAAATGTTTTGGTGAGCTTATCTTCCCTGGTATGTATTAGGACATGTTCATTTTCTTGCGATATAGCCACCCTATAGTAAATAACGCTCATTTAGAAGAGTTCCTTTTTGCCATTAAAACGTTCCATATCTTAGATATCGCAAGACAAGATATTCTATGGTACCGGCAAGCACTGCCCTCCTTTGAACCTACAGTATAATCTACACATGTGCATTAAAATACTGCTGCAATTTATTATATATGCCATAGAGTAAATTGAATGAACGCTTGCACTTTAGCATAATTATGATGATTCCTGGATAGAATTAGCAGGCCTCTGTTAAAACCCAGACTTATTATGTTAATTAGTATTTCCGCATGCAATGATTATATTTAATATAGTTGTACTAGAATGAACCGAAGCCGCGTCTTATGAAACTGAACACTTTGATCATCATAGTAAGATGAAAATTGATAAGAACACAAAAGAGCATGTGTGCAAGATTGACATACCTTATTTACTTTTCCAATCAGAAGGAGAAAAAATGGCTTGCTCAAGGCCGAAGGGAAATGTCACAGGTTGTTCTACTGATAGATCACATGAACTGTATATTACTTGTAGCCTCGATCTTTCTTCAGTTGCCAGTGATTTTCTTATTTATTTTTTGCTAAATCTTTTATATTTGCCAGTAACATTAAGGAAGTAGTTACATGTCAACATAATTATTATTTTTATTCAATATAATATTCAGGTGTGACTGCCTACTTAAAAGCACAAATTATTTAATAATAATTTACTGTAATTAGTTACAGAACTTACATTATATATTTCATTTTAGTAAAAAATAGTAAGTGGCAAAAACAAAGAATAAAAGAACATTATACTGTAGTGCATGTGATGTGTGAATACAGTATTTTCCAGGTTTTGTGCAGATACTGTAAATGATATTCTGTACCTAAATTGGTCAGTCCACTCAAAACTGATATTTAACATTTGGAACATGCTGGAGAATAAATCATTTGACAGTACGTGAACTGCTACATTCTGTATTCCATGCTCTATATACATAATTTGGCTGCTACATGCCCTGCTGTACCTTATTTACTCCAGACTGCTGCATTATGCATATTATGTTGTGCATTACATAATCTGAAACCTCCGCACTCTGTATTTCATGCTTTATGTTACATACTCTGAACTGCACTCTGTATACAATTGATACTTTGAATTACTGTCCCCTTGTATCGTGTTCTATGGAATAAAATACTCTGTACTTCTGAACTCTGTGCACCATGTTGTACAACGTGCATTAAATATTCTGGACATATAGGCGTGCGCACAGGGTGTGCCGGGTATGCCTAGGCACACCATAATCACCCTATGTGGTGCAGATTACTCCTGTTTAGACTCCTGATATTTTACCAAAGCCCCCTAATGAGGCTCCTAATCAAATTGTAAAAAAAAAAAAATGATAATAAAAAAAAAGAAATTGTAAAAAATAATACACATAAAAAACGACTGACTCAAGCCACTGCCCTACTGGCACTGTTCATTGCTCTACGTACACTGTCAGTATATATACACATGCACACACATGCATATGTTGTGCACACCTATGCCTGCACACTTTCCTATATATTAAATATTCTGACTGTGCTTCTGTCAAACATACGTCGAGGTGGGGATACAGGAAGTGGCGTTGTTCCACTGGGGACATCCAGAAGTGGTGAGATACCCATCCTCGGGAGAGCGAGTTAAGCTTGCACTAGCTATAGTGTAGCGGGCTTGTAATACTTTCAAGCTGTATAACCCAGGTACATTGCGGGATACATATACAAATGTAAGCATATTAGGTAGTGTTTTTTTTTTTTTTTTTTTTTTATGTATTAATTAGTCGTTTAAATAAAAAAAGTTTTACACTATTTCTCTCCTCTGATTTTATGAAATAAATAAAAAGTGGTAATGAGCGGAAGCGGTGTAACTCTGGATGTTTAACCCCTTGGGGTACAAAAACAAACACAGACCTACTCCATTGTGGGAGTCATGTCTGTCTGGTGAGTTCTCGAGTGTGGGGGGCAGAGTTGGAGTGAAATGGCAAAGTTTTGCACAATTTGCACAAAGCACAATGTTGATCATAGTGTATGCAAGAGGATAATTAAAAGTTGCACTTCAAATGGACACTATTGATGCTACATTTTAATGGGCACTCATATTGATGCTGCAGTGTAATGGACATTTATATTGTGTTGTATTAAATGCACGTTTATATCATTTTAATGTTTGATTTATAGAGCACCGAAAATTGAGAATATTTAATCTAAAACACAGAGTGTGTTTCATACAGCTCCTGACATTTTTAGTCACTTAGCATGGGTGTTAATAGGTAAAAGCTAAAGGGGTTGTAAAGGTTCATGTTTTTTCACCTTAATGCATCCTATGCTTTAAGGTGAAAAAACATCAGCCCCCAGCCCCCCGGTTTACTTACCTGAGCTTTCAAAAAGTCCCACGTCGAGAACCTGCTTGATCACCCCAGTCTTCTCAGCTGTTCTCCGCTCTTCATTGGATAGATTTATAGCAGCGCAGCCATTGGCTCGCGCTACTGTCAATCAACTCCAATGATGCGAGGGTCGGGGCCGAGTCCTGTAGTTGGCGGCTTTAGACGCTGAATACAGGACTCTGGAGCGCGCCCGCAAGGTAACGCCCTTGGGAGAGTGCTTCCCAGGGGGGTTACCAGAAGCGGGGAGGAGCTGGACAGCCGCCAAGGGACCCCAGAAGACGAGGATCGGGGACACTCTGTGCAAAACGAACTGCACAGTGGAGGTAAGTATGACCTGTTTGTTATTTAATTTTTTTTTTTCAAAGCTTTACAACCACTTTAATACTGTGCTATATGCTGCATACTGTGGACTGTTGCCCTTGTACACTGAACTATATGTGAAATACTCTGGGCCCTGCACTTTTGTACACAATGTTATATATTATATACACCCGACCACTGCACCCTTTACATTTTGTTGTATTTGAAATACTTTGAGCCCTGCACTCCATACACCATGGTATTTATTATACTCTGAGACATTGCACACTGTACATTTTGGAACTTTGGACCTTGGGAAAGAGTAATAATTTTGGATTTTAAAGGTAAGCAGCAAGCCAGAAATAGCCACAGATAAATTTCACTGAATAATGTGTGTGACTTAAAGCAGTGGTAAACCCTGCCCTTAGGGCCCACTAACAGGCCAGATTTGCAAGATAACTGAAATACATCACAGAGTATATAATTTGCTGCTCAGTGATTGCAGTATTCTAGTCTGTGGCCTCATACACACGGGCAAGAATCTCGTCAGGAAAAAAACGTGGTTTTTCCCGACGAGATTCTTGGCAAGAATCTCTTGCCGCTCGAGTGTACACACAGACCTTTCAAAAGAACCTTGGTTCTCTTGAAAGGCAAGAACGCAGTGATGTCATCGCTGTACGACGAGCATGTGCTCGTCACATTGGATGCCATCGCCATCTTGCTTCACCCTACCTATGCTGTGGAAGCTACCGCGCATGCGTCAAAGTCAAAGTCATTTTGAGCATGCGCGGGTTTCCACGCGACAGGTAAGTATACACACTCTCGGGTTTCTCGTCGGGAAACAGGCCGACAAGAATCTCAACGAGAAAATAGAGAGCAGGATCTCTATTTTTCTCTTCGAGATTCTAGCCAGATTTCCAGGCGAGAAACCTTAAAGCCTCGTACACAGGCACGGTGTACTCGGCAAGAAAGCTCCGCCAGCATTTTTCTTGCTGGTTTTTGCTGAGAAAACCGAGCATGTGTACGAGGCTTCAATCTCTCCAAGGTAATACATAAAATCTGGCCTGTTAGTGGGCCCTGAGGACAGGGTTGATGACCACTGATTTAGCAGATCGTTGCCTCTGTATATATGGGAGAAGAGGGGAGGGATTTACTAAACGGGAGCACACAGAATCTGGTGCAGTTCTGCATAGTTATCCAATCAGCTTTTAACTTCAGCTTGTTCAGTTAAGCTTTGACAATAAAACCTGGAAGCTGATTGGCTTCTAGACCCCAACTGTCTGTTATGTTACATTGTCTGAACTTTTTAATTCTGCATGCTGTACTGTATATTGCATACTGCAGAGCACTGCAATTGGTTTTCTATACTATGCAAGATGTACACCAAACTGCTGCATTATGTACAATGTGCTATACTACACCAATTCCAAAAAAGTTGGAACCCTGTGTAAAATCGTAATAAAAACAGAATGCAGTGATTTGCAAATCTTGTGCACCTGTATTCTATTCACAATAGAAAACATATCCAATGTTTAAACTGAGAAAATTTACCATTTTAGGAATTTTGAAATTGATGGCAATAACATGTCTAAGAAAAGTTGGGACAGGACCATGTGTAACACAGTGTAGCATTCCCTCTTCTTTTAACAACACTCTGTAAACATCTGGGTATTGAGAAGACCAGTTGCTTGAGTTTTGGAAGAGGAATGTTGTCCCATTCTTGCCTGATATAGGATTCTAACTGTTTAACAGTCCTGGGTCTTTGTCATATTTTTGTAGCAAATCTTTTGAATTGATTAACATGTCTGGACTGCAGGCAGGTCAGTTAAAGTGGTAGTAAACTCTTTTTGTTAACTTGTACCTACAGGTAAGCCTATAATAAGGCTTAACTGTAGATACAGTGAATATCTTTAAAATTTGCACTGTTTAGGAGATATTCACACTGCATGCAGCCAGTGATTACACTGGTGCATGCACTTTTAAGGAACCGCATACTCATGCCGTACATTCAGAGCTCTGTGCCGTGGTCCGTGACTCCCATGCACATGCGCAGGAGTGACATCATCGTGGCTTGCTCATTCAGATGGCAGGAGCACGTGAACCTAGAAGGAATAGTGGTTAAAGATGTAAGCCCTGTCAGCCTGTGGCCGCTGGAGGGCTTAGTTCTAAGGTAAGTATTTCATTATGTGCTAGAATGCAATGCATTCTAGCACATTATGCCATTGTCTTTTCTTTTTAAAAAGGTGCAGTTTACTACCGCTTTAAGCACCCAGACAATTCTACTACAAAGCCATACTGTTGCCATAGATGCAGTATGAGGTTTAGCATTGTTCTTCTGAAATATTCAAGGCCTGAAAAATATGTTTTCTGAGTGAGAGCAGCATGGATGGATATATCTTTCAGCATTAACGGTGCCTTTCCAGATGTGCAAGTTTCCCATTCCATATGCACTAATGCACCCCCATACCATCAGAGATGCAGGCTTTTGAACTGAGCGCTGATAACAAGTTGGAAGGTCCCTCTCCTCTGTTGTCTGGAGGATGTAGCACCCACATTTGCCAAAAAGAATGTAACATTTTGATTTATCTCACCACAGAACAGTTTTTCACTTTGCAACAGACCATTTTAAATGAGCTTTGGCCCAGAGAAGACTGCAATGTTTCAGTGTTTGGATCATGTTCAGATATACAGTAGATTCTTCTTTGCTTGCATTTTTGAATGGCACAGGGAACTGTGTTCACAGACAGTGATTTTTGGAAGTACACCGGAACCCAACCAGTGATGTCCATCACAGAACTTTGCCTGTTTTTAATGCAGTCCCGTCTGAGGGTCTGAAGATAACAGACATCCAATTTGTGCTTTGGACTTGTCCCTTGTTCCTGAATCTTTTGATGGTATATTGTACTGTAAATTATGATATATTTAATGTTTTTGCAATTTTACATTGAGGAACATTATTCTGAAATGGTTCTTTTCACAGATTGGTGAACCTCTGCCCATCTTTACTTCTGAGACACTCTGACTCACTAAGATACTTTGTCAAACCTAATCATGTTACTGACTTGTTGCCAATTACAGTAACCTAATTAGTTGCCAATTGTTCTTCCAGTGCTTCCTTGTTAGTACTTTTTTTTACCCTGCCTTAAATTATTTGAGACATATTGCATTCAACAATTTTAAAATGACCTTATGTTTTCTTAAAATTTTAAATTTTTTCAGTTTAAACATTTAGTATGTTTTTTTTTTATTGTAAATAAAATTTGACTGTATGAGATTTGCAAATCATTGCATTCTGCTTTTATGTAGATTTTACACAGCTCAACTTTTTTAGAAGCTGGGTTGTACATGTAGATATTACATGATTACAACAAATAAGGAAAACTTTTGCTAGATTTATATGATAAAGAATGAAAGAATGAAGAAGATATTGAAATACAAAAAGGTAGGCAGAAACAGCCAACATTACCAAGGTGACAGAAAGTGACAAGGAAGTTTTACTATCAGAATATCCAAGACATATGACTTGGTTCACTAGGCTCCTCCCATAATTAAACATTACATTTGAGTGGACTGACCCCGAAATGCAAGCACTTTTTGGCATGTTAGTTTTTAAGCTGCAGCATGACATACTAGGCAACACACTTAACAATGAGTTCAGATTTTAGTTTGTCCATGGCTGGAAAGGAAACAAGTAGGACATCTTTACAAGATAAATAATATTACAGTACTTGATTATGTTATTTAAGTTGCAGTTCTTTGGCTCATTGAAGCTCTGGCCTGCAGAGGTTACAATCTAAGACACTCATCGTACTTGCCTAAGTAACTTTCATCTTTTGTTGAGTCAAAAGTCAAGTTTTTGGATGAGCTGTCAGTGTCACTCAAAACCTTAGCTGTAGTATTGACAAGTCTGAAGTGTTATCAAGATCTGTGATAAATCTTTGACCAACTTCTTTCAATATTTTTCCATAAAATTACCTACATACAGTTCTTTTATAATAAGGTTTTCTCAGAGTCAATAGAAACTGAAGTTTTTTTGTTTTAAATAAAGCTAACAGATATTCCAGAAAACAGGTCCCACAGGATCAAATAGACAAGGAAAGTTATAATTTATATTGAAAGGTGATTTTCATTTCTTATTTAGAATGCATTTTTTTTTTTTTTTTTACTCAGGCTTTTTTTCTGGCTATAAATAGCTTATGCCTAGCATATTTTCTTTTTCAGATGCCCCTAGTTCCTCCGGTAGAGCGTTTTGTGATGATGGTCCAACTTCCTGCTGCAGAGATTCTTCAACTCCAGCTCTTTGCCCATTTTCATCCACTCTGTCCACTCTTGGACTTCTTCTATCTTGAGAAATGCCACTAACTCTGCTAAGGTCTCTTTGTACTGTTTCATTGGGTCCATTCATATCTCCATCAGCCACCCTTACGGATGTCCTACAAAGAACACGTCTCAAGCCTCGTTGGAATGGACGAGCTAGAAGGGCATAAATAATAGGATTCAGGCAGCTGTTAGCATAGGAGAGAGCTACCACAAAGGAGTAAAGTCCATACAACCTTGGACCTGCAGGTAGAGGCCACAACAGATTAATAATGTTTAAGGCATAAAAGGGCAGCCAACACAGGATGAAGGCAGTCACTGCAAGGGCCACCATCTTAGTTACCTTACGTTCAGGACCCTGTCGTCGAGTTGGAGCCACCCTAACCCGATTTCCAGATATTCTTAGTTCAGCCACAATAAGTATATGACATATGCAGATCACAAGCAATGGGCAGAAGAACCCAAGTACAGCAGTGTACAAGATAAAACCAGTCCTCCAGGCCTGCTGTGGTTCAGGCCAAGCGATATGACACATTCCGGACTCCTTTGGAACTCCAGCAAAGAAAACTACTGGTAGTACAACCAAGAAAGAAGCAATCCAAACAGTTACATTGACACATTTAGCCACATTGGGTCTTCTCCATTTTATTGACTTGATGGGACGAACCACAGCTAGATATCTGTCTATACTTAGTACAGTTAAGCAGAAAATGCTTGTGAATTGATTGACAGCATCCAGAGCCATTACGATTGTGCATACTGGTGATCCAAATGGCCAGTAGGACATAGCACTCTGGGCAGCAAGAAAGGGCAACCCCAACATGAAAAGGTCATCAGCCAGGGCCAAGTTTAGAATATAGAGAGCAGTGACAGAGTTCTGTCCAGTAGGACTTCGCCATGCTAAGTAGATAACCAAGGTGTTACCCCATAATCCTACTGCACATACAACTAAGTATACCAGTGGAATGAGGAGCCCTGGGGCAGCCACGTTTGGAGTAGCTGAAACATTGGCATAGGCATATAGAGTTGTGTTAATGTCTGCGTAGGAGCTTGGAAGAAGGCTAGTTGGGGATGTTGGTGTCATTTTTGAGCACACGTCAGAACATGGTTGTTTTTGGTTATTGGTATTTTTTCATAAATAATGTCCCTCCTTATTTCTGTAAATCTTTTATTTTGATAAATAATGCCATATTCTATTTTTCTCTCTTGAAAAAAAATAAGCATAGATTGTGCATCTTCCACAATGAAATATTACCAGTTTTTAGTAGATGCCTGAATATTTTTTTTTGGAATCACAACTGTTTCTTCCAAAGCCTTTTAGTTGGCCTTTCTCATCTGTTTTTTTTTTGTTTTAATATGTTGACTTTGTGTTGTTACAAATCTAACTGTAGTGAGGAGCAATGTGTTTTTTTTTTTTTAGCGTATTTCTTGAAAAGCGGGCTAAAACATGCATCAGTAAGTTTTATTTCTTCTCAACAATATACTGCCATAGGGGTCTGTGGCTGTGGTTGTCCATTTTATGTTATGATTCTCTTCAATAGGCTGCATCCTCAGTAGGCCAAGCTGTTGATAATCTGTCAAGGCAATGAAAGCAAATCATGTTATTGTAAACCTAATGTAATAACCTAACACATAATATTTAAACCATTACAACTAATGTTTAGCAAAAAGTAGACATTATACTTCAAATTATCCAACCATATGCGTGTTTATATTTATTTATATGTTTGTTTCTTTTGCAGCTTCACCTTACTCACTTAGTTAAATGAACATTTATGTTACAGAGTAACCTCTACTCCTTTAGTAAATCAGTAGACTAGATATTAAAGGTGTTGTAAAGGTAGAAGTTTTTTCTATCTTAATGCATTCTGTGCATTAAGATAAATGTCTTCTGTGTGCAGCAGCACACCCCAGCCACCCTAATACTTACCTGAACCCCCCCTCTGTCCAGTGATGACAAACGTCTCTGCTGTCTGAGACTCTCCGAGATTCTTCCTCCTGATTGGCTGAAACACAGACGAGGCGCCATTGAGGGAGGTTGCAGGGCCAGGCAGCAGCTCTGTGTCTGAATGGACACAGGGAGCGGTGACTCGACTCAGGTGCCCCCATAGCAAGTTGCTTGCTGTGGGGGCACCCGGCAGGAGAGCGGGGCCAGAAGAACAGAGGAGGGACCTGAGATAAGGGGGATCAGGGCTGCTCTGTGCAAGTCCACTACAACAGAGCAGTTAAGTAAGATATGTTTATAAATGCCTCGCTAAACTAGTGCTCATAAATAAAAACCCATATAAATGAGGGTAATAGAAAACAAACAATTCTAAAATCATAATAAATTAAGTGCCAAAGTGCTTTGTGACAAAATGCAATAATAAATAACGTGCTATAGTGCTGGTGATACAATACAACATTACTGAAGATGAATCAAAAATAAATTTGCACAATAAATGATAAAGTCCATAGAAATGTGATCCTGAAACTTGCAATGGTGTTCCAAATGTGTTCAGATGACAACACACTTGTGCTTTGACGCCCCCCTCCCGTGTGAGTATGCACACCTCAGGGCATGTGAACTTACACCTAAGCTTGGTCAATACACCCCTGCGAACCACCTCTGGATTCTGTGAAGATGGAACTGTGGGTTGCCCAGTAGCAATGTTTTAATTATGGCTGCTCTTCCTAAGTGGACTGCAAAACACTCCATTGTTCTGGGGAGCTGTGAGATAGTGTGGGCTGTCTGGACTCTGTTTACTGAGCGCCTTCAGCCTTGGCAAAACCCTCAAAGCAGACAAGAACCCTAAACCCAATTGAAGACTGGTATACTGGTGAAGAGCCTTTAAAAGAGAAATGATTTTATGTAAACAAATAACCCCCCTCCCCAAAACAATGGAGTGTTTTGCAATCCAATCAGGAGAAAAGCCAAGGATGACAACCTTTGCTTCTCCATTATTAACCACTTGAGAGCCGCGCTATAGACGAAAGATGTCCACAGCGCGGCTCTCAACTGCCGGGTGGACGTCCCTGGACATCCTTTTATGTGCATTCCCCGCGCGCCAAAACACTGTGCCCGGCTCATCGATAAGATTGCGATGCGCGTGCCTGGTGGCCGCGATGTCTGCCAGGTACCCGCGATCGGTGGTGACAGCAGAGACGTGGAGCTCTGCGTGTAAACACAGAGCTCCACGTCCTGTCAGGGAGAGAGGAGACTGATGCTGTGTCCCTTGTACATAGGGACACAGCATCGGTCACCTCCCCAGTCAGTCCCCCTCCACACACAGTTAGAACGCACCCAGGGAATACATTTAACCCCTTTCTCGCCCCCTAGTGTTAACCCCTTCCCTGCCAGTCACATTTATACAGTAATTAGTGCATTTTTATAGCACTGATAACTGATATTGTGGGGGTTTTTTCAACATTTTCTGTCTTTTTTTGTTTATAGCGCAAAAAATAAAAATCGCAAAGATGATCAAATACCACTAAAAGAAAAATCTATTTGTGGCAAAAAATTATAAAAATATAATTTGGGTACAGTGTTGTATGACCGCGCAATTGTCATTCAAAATGCGTCAGCGCTGAAAATTGGTCTGGGCAGGAAGGGGGTTTAAGTGCCCAGTAATGAAGTGGTTAAAACATCCCTACTGGGCAACTTAGGATCCCACAGTTCCATCTTCAAAAAACTCAGAGATGGTTCGTAGCCGTTTATGATTATTCTGCAAATTTATTTTTGATTTATCTTCAAATGTTGTATTGTGCTACCAGCACTATAGCACGTTATTTATCACTATAAGATTTGGAGCATGTTAAATTAAATATATCTATGGAGCAACTTTGATTGATATGCCTTGAACATTTTTATTGCATTTTGTTACAAAGTACTTTGGCAATTGATTTATTATGATTTTAGTATTGTTTGTTTTCTATTGCCCTCATTTATATAGGTTTTATTAATGAGCACTAGTTTAGCATGGCATTTATACACATTTATTTGATATAGCACAAGCGTAAGGGACGTGACTGGTGCCAGCAGCTGATCTAGTCTTTAAAGTAAAGTTCTTAGTGATATCTCGTAAGATTCTTAGATTACAAGTATGACATGTTTGTTATTTTTATGAAAATAAAAAAAACGAGACTTTACAATTACTTTAATTATAGAATTGTATTCTATAAAATATATTTATACAGGCAGTCCCTGGGTTACAAACAAGATAGGGACTGTGGGCTTATTCTTAAGTTGAATCTGTTTGTAAGTTGCAACAGGTACATTTTTTAAGTGTAGCTCCAGCCAAAAAAAATCTATTTTTAAGCTTTTTGGAAAACATAGGGAATGGTTATTACCCCTGTAACATTTGTTTTGCTGTCTGTGCCCCTGTTCACAAGATTTCACATCGCTTTATGTCCCAATGACAATTTGATTTTGAAAAACATCAATTAACAAAATGACTACATCATAATAGCTGATTCCTTTTAAAAATGATTAAAAATAATAAAAAATTAATCATAATGCACCTACAGTTCTAGTTTTGTTTTTGCTGTTGTTTCCTCTCTCTCTGATATACAGAGCCAGAGAGCAAATAGAGGGCAGTGATGGTTTGTAAAACAAAACTGGATTGGTGCTGAGGGCTTTTAGACACACAGTAATCACACCTCCTTGATTAGTGACCACAGAGAGAAAGCTCCCAGTACTGTTGTTATCAAGAAACAGACAACCAGGAAGTGTCCAGAACAGAGAGGAATTACAGCAACATCAAAAAAAAAAAAAAAAAAAAATGAACAATGAGGACATGAAAACAGCACTGCATTAAGGTAAAGGAAGCTATTTAGCTAAAAAAAAATCTTTAGTGACCCTTTAACTCTTACAGAAGAGAATTTCCCTTCCTAGGGGTACATTTCCTCTCACTTCCTGTTGTCTCCCTCTGTTTGAAAGTAGGAGTCATTTGTAAGTTGGATGTTTGAAAGTAGGGGCCTGACTGTATCTGTAACTTTCGTTAAATTGCCTTCAATCTCTATTCTTCTGGACACGTTTTCAATATAACATGGCAAGAACTACTACACTAAACTGTGCATGACTGTACATTGTCATTCTGGAGGTTCTGTTTTAACTTGGGGAAACCTGTTTAGGTCTTTTCATGCACAGTGAGAATACTTTATACCAGGCACTTATCACAGATCAGCAGGAGGTTCTGTACTAACCATGAGAAAAGACAATTTAAAATACTCCCATTGAATGTAAGTACAAAGATTGTTTTATACACCAAGTGCAGTAAGGCACTCTGTACCAGGATACAAATTTACTACTTTATCATGAGTATTTGCTTATATTGCTATCTGCCAATACATCAGTAGTGTTTAAATATATGTGATGTGTTCTCAAACTTGTTATAGTGGGGATAACATTTCCAGCTAAAACTCACAGGCCTGCCTTGATATGCCAATCTGAACTATAACATATAAGCCTGCATTGAATTGTTCAACACTATCAGTTAAATACACAATACACAATATCATAGGAAAAAATTTAATCTTAACCTCAAATATATTAGCAACCATAAAATGAAAACAAGTGAATAAACACAAATTAAGAAAGGTGACCTATGATGGTCGCTAGCCAATAGACAGTCACCTAATGGGTGATAATTGTACCAACAACCATATAGTGATATGGGTATGATTCTAGACTTAAACTCTCGATTAATGTACAGTCCAAAGCATCAACCAGAAAAAAAGTCTGTGAAAAAGTAAACACCGGTGCTCCTGAGTCGTAACAAATTGATGAAAGTGATCAAAGGCAAACAGGTGTGTCCACCACCAAGCTTATGAATTGGTCTCTCACCGGAAAACCATGATCCACAATGACAGAGGATCAGATACAGCATGTACAGAGTCTCAATCACGTGATGTCAGATCGTCAATCCTGGTGAGAAATTGTGGCCAAGAGCATTGCAGCAGTATGGATACCCACCATGCAAAAACATTAAATGCTCCACATAGTGTAATACACGTATAAAATGTATTTAAGAATTAAAAATGCACTTACAATTATGCAATAAGATAAACGCCTTGAAACATAGTGTGCCGGCCTGAACACAAGGAATATTCAGGCACTAGTCCACTGGGGGAACACGTGGGAACTTGAGTGACAACAGCGCGTCGCTCGCCCTACGTCCGTTTCAAAATAACTTTCGTCTTTCAACGGACGTAGGTGACAAGATTTCCTCTGTCATTGTGGATCATGGTTTTCCGGTAAGAGACCAATTCATAAGCTTGGTGGTGGACACACCTGTTTGCCTTTGTTCACTTTCATCAATTTGTTACGATTTTACTGACTTTTTTTCTGGTTGATGCTTTGGACTGTACATTAATCGAGAGTTTAAGTGTAGAATCATATCCATATCACTATATGGTTGTTGGTACAATTATCATCCATTAGGTGACTGTCTATTGGCTAGCGGCCATCATAGGTCATCCTTTCTTAATTTGTGTTTATTCACTTGTTTTCATTTTATGGTTGCTAATATATTTGAGGTAGCACGATTTAATTTTTTCCTATGTTTATTTCTTGTATTTATTGTTTACATGTAAATTGCAGCACCTGGGGTAGCACATTTTATTATGTTATAGCTCCCTTTTTTTCTTTACTTTGTTAATTTTAGCGCAGTTTTTTCCTTTTTCCAATGCACAATTTCAGCTAAATAGACAACACATTTTTTTTCTTGATGTGTTTTAGATCACGGGTTAGGTTGCAGGGTATCAAGAGCAGGTTTTGGGGTTTAGTGTGTAAATTAGAGCCATACGGATCGCTAGTATGAAATGAAAAATCTGAACTTTTAGGCTATTCAAGTTTTTTTTCAAAGCTTTGTACACATGACCGAGAATCTCGTCGTAAAAGAAACAGTTTTCCTGGATGAGTTCCTTGTTAGGCTTGTCGAGAATCTTGTCAAGCTTTCTTTGCATACACACTGTCAAGACAAAATATTGTCGTTCTCAAACGCGGTGATGTACAACACGTACGATGGCACTATAAAGGGGAAGTTCGATTCCACTGGCACAACCCTTGGGGCTGCTAATCTCATGTTACTGCGTGTTAAGTAAAAGTTTGGTAAGAGACGATTCGCGCTTTTCAGTCTGTTACAGCATGATGAATGTGCTATCTCCATTATGAATGCTACTTTTACCGAAGGTGCGCTCCCATCCCATACCTTATTCTGAGCATGCGCGGGTTTCTAAGCATACACACGAACGTGTTTCTTGTCTTAAATCACGACAAGGAAATTGAGACTCCCGATGAGAAAAAAAAGAGCATGTTCTCTTTTTTTCTCGTCGAGATCCACGACAGTTTTCTCGACGAAAAACATACACACAACTGTTTTCCTCTGCAAAAATGCTCTGCCAGCATTTTTCTTGATGGATTTTGCCGAGGTAAACGGTTGTGTGTACAAGGCCTTACCTTTTAGAATCTTGTTCTTGAATGGAAAAGTGGGTAATTCAGAGGGCCTTTCTTTCAAATAATCACAAGATCCCCAAATTCCTAGGAGCTATGTTATACACACCGACTTCAGCCACAGACCAAATGTTTTTTCCTGCCCTCTATGCATCCGTATTGGCCCATCAATGTGATGTTTGCCCAATCAGCCTTTGTTCTCCCTGTCTGACCCTCCTCCCAGGAGTGTTCCCTGAAAGTAATCACGTAACCTGTCACGTGACCCGTAAGGCTGGACCAGGCCTCATCCTGATGGCTACAGGACAAGCCTGAAGACTCCACACATTCTGCTATCTTCACCTCTAAGCATGTTACCGATGAGCCTTTTTTCCTTACCTTCTTCTAAGTGTGTTTTGTACAATGTGTCATTAAAAGAATCTCTTTAAAACTCCACTTAGGTGGCACTTCCTTTCTCTACCCCTCTAATGTGATATGCTTTAAACACACAAGAGCCTTTTAGCTAGGGTGAACTTTATACATTTACATTTTAATTACTACATTTACAGAAAATCCTTGTTTTAATAAACATTTATGCAACTATAATATAATGTTTTCAGATCATATTGGGCTTTTCTAATAGGAAACTTAATTTTTGTCATTGCCCTTGTTTGCTGCTCCTACAGATTAGATTTCCAGATGGGTACCTCCTTAGCTAATAGAGAGGGAGAGGTGTATCTCCTCTATGAGTCTTTTACTTTTATGTGTAAATTCTGATTTCTTTATAATTATTTATGGCAAAGTAGTACACAAAGCTCCTAAAAGCCAAGATTGATTTATATTTGTCCCCTGCAGGATGCAAGTGGTAAATGTATAAAATGTATCTGCCTAAGGCCTCGTACACACGATCGGACTTATCCGATGAAAACGGTCCGCGGACCATTTCCATCGGATATGTCCGATCAGTTTGATCCGATCAACAATCGGATATTCCCCGCCGCCGGACGGCGCGGTGGACGCGGCGGTGACGCGGCGGTGACACTACCGCTACGTCACCGCACCAGGAAGTAAAACACTTACGCATGCGCCGAATTATTCGGCAGCGGCGCGGCGGCGGTGCGGGAATGTCTGCTGGTAAGTGTACTAACCAGCAGACATGTAGATTCAATATTTCAAAGCAGCTTTGAAATCTTCGGGTGGAAAAATCTGTCCGCTAGCCCACACACGAGCGGAGATTGCACCCATGACCGTTTTCAGCGGACATATCCCCTCGTGTGTACAGGCCTAAGAGTTTAAAACAAGTCAAAAATATATGGAAACACTACACATTTCTTTTAAAATGTACTTGTAGCAAATACAGTATATGCCCTTCAGTCGCATTGGTATATGCCCTTCATTTTTTTTGCCAGTGTCCCAGGAGCCCCAAACTCTTCTGTTTCCTTATTGTTTCACTACCTTAATTTGCAACTTCAATGTTGGGTGATGAGGCATGGAGCCTCAAATGCAAGTTAGACTGTGGAGTTGATTTACTAAAACTGGAGAGAGTGTAAAATCTGGTTCAGCTGTACCTGGCAGCCAACCAGCTTCTAACTTCAGCTTGTTTAATTAACTACTTGAAGACCAGGCCTTTTTTTGACATTTGTTGCAAAGTTAAAACCAACATAACATTATATATATTTGTTTTAGCAGAGCCCCTAGAGAATAATATGGCAGTCACTGCAATATTTTATGTCATACTGTAATTGAGCAGCGGTCTTTCAAACGCAATGTTTTTGGAAAAAATACACTTTAGTTAATAAAACAAAAAATCATTAAAGTTTTCCCCTTTTTTTCATGTGAAAGATGATCTTACACTGAGTAAATAGATACCTGTCTTGTCATGCTTTAAAATTGTGCGCACTCGTGGAATGGCAACAAGCTACGGGATACTTAAAAATCTCCATAGGTGACACTTTACACATTTTTACAAGTTACCTGTTTAGAGTTACAGATGAGATTATTGCTTTACCGATGGGTGGCAATACCTCACATGTGTGTTTTGAACACTGTTTACAAATGCAGGCACTACCTACATATGGGGCGCTTTACTTTTTTTTATTATTATTTATTTTAATTAAAAAAAAATTTTTTACACTGTCCCTTTAATTATTTTTTTATTATCACTTTTATTGCTGTCACAAGGAATTTAAACATCAGCAATATGTGACAGCAATAAGCAAGACGGGTACTCTTTATGGAGGGATCTGGGGTTACTTCTGGCGCAACCATAGCTGAGACCCGATGAAAGCCAATTCCGGCTTTTTTCCGTTCTCTGGCCAGCCGGTGGACATGCTGGCTGGTTGCTCCTGCCTGCCGATGGGACGGGAGAGCCCAGGTGAGCAGCAGAATGTGAAAGAGAGGGGGAAGTCCCCTCCCGCTGTTTGTAATAACAGCTGAGTAGCTGCTTAGCCACATTGGTTGTTATTACAAGAGAGCCAACCTTTGGCTTTAAATAAATAACGGTACGGGGCGATGCCTGCTGCAGCTTACCTCCTAACTTTTTGAGATGGGAATGAGGGACACCTATCAGCAAAAGTTTGCAGGCATAGGACACAACCCTTGTCACGCACCCTTAAAGAAAAATTGTACAAAAAAAGAAGATTGTTAAACCCACAAGTGCTTTTTTACCACTACTATTCCTTTATATTGGCTCTTGGAATTTACAAATGCAGCAATTTAGAAATCAGATAAAAGGTTTAGCGCTGGAAAACACTTTTTAATAGCTAAAAGGTGCATTTTATACACATCTATATTGAACAGGCCAAAATGAGGGACAAAAGAGGAGGAATGAGGGACAGTGGACATTGCTCCAAATCAGGACAGTCCCGCAAAATCAGGAACAGTTGGGAGCTATGCTGCAGACATCACACAGATACAACCACTTGAAGCCAAATGACGTACACATATGTGATTTGGTGGCAAGTGGTCAAGCTTTGACAAAACAAAATAACTGGAAACTGATTGGTTTCTATGCAGAACTGTACCAGATTTAATCAATCAATGATTAGTCTCAATTTCATATGAGAAGGCCACATCCCCTAAAACTGCAGTCCAGTAGGGGAAGGTATGAATCTGCAATAAAGATGCTAAAATACTTGCAATATAGTTATGTTGCCGAATGTTAATTTTCATGCTCAGATGCAGACTTTAATTCCTTTTTCCCACAATTACCTGGGTTCTTGAATATGCCCAGAAATTTTTTTTATCTGCCTCTCTCCCTCAGCAGCTTAGAGAGGCCACACCAGATGAGGCAGAGGCAGCTTAGCAAGTGATATGCAGCCAAGTGAGAGGCAGAACTGGCATGCCACTAGCTGGGCAGAAGCCTAATAGACACAGTTCCTCCAAAAGATCCCACCTACTGTGGAGAGAACCTCCCCAATTGCCAGTAGAGTACTGCAATTCCAGTAGGGTGGCACTTGATTCTTGGGCCTTGTATTTGGATTACCAAAGCAATCCCGGACTTTGCTATGGGGGACACTTTCTATGAGGATAATCACAAAAAGCTGTTTGAGCCTGGACCGGTTTTACTGAAATAGTGATTCTTAGCTTGACTTTCTGTTGTTATAGAGTCCTATGCCGCATACCCATGACCGTTTTTCGGGTTGTAAAAAATTACGTTTTTCAGGCTCTAGAAAAAACAAAGTTTTTTTCAACCCGATCATTAAAATGGCCTTGCCTACACACGATCGTACAACACGTACGACGGCACTATAAAGGGGAAGTTCCATTCGGATGACGCCACCCTTTGGGCTGCTTTAGCCGATTTCTTTTTAGTAAAAGATGATTTGCGCTTTTCTGTCTGTTACAGCATGATGAATGTGCTTACTCCATTACGAACGGTAGTTTTACCAGAACCATCTCATAACTTGCTTCTGAGCATGTGCTGATTTTTCACGTCGTTAAAGCCCACACATGACCATTTTTTACAACCCGAAAAACGACAACGTTAAAAACGTTGTTAAAAAATAGAGCATGTTCAAATATTTTTTTGGTCGTTTTTTCAGAACCCGAAAAATGCTCTGAAGCCCACACATGATAGTTTTTAATGACATTAAAAGAAAAGAAACTTCATTTTTTACAACCTGAAAAATGGTCGTGTGTACGTGGCATAACAGAGACTTTGCTATGCAGCCACGTTACCCTGATTGAGTCACAGAGACAGAGGCCCAGATTCACAGAGATATGGGCGCACATTACGCCGCCGTAGTGCCAACGCTGTACACCACGCCAACGTAGCGCGGAGAGGCAATCATAGCATTCAGCAAGCCAGTGCTCCCAACGCTGCGCCAGCGTCGTGTGGGTTTCGAAGGCGCAAGCCGGCGTAGGTGGAAGTGGGCGAGACCCTGTGCAAATGATGGTCCGAGCATGGTGCAGTGTTATATGCCCGGCGTATCATGAACTGTGCATGCGCCATGACGTAGATGTGACGTGGACGCATGCACAGCACCCTTATGCGCCTGCTCACAACCACGCCGGCACAACTGCCTAAGCTACGCTGGATCACCACGTACGCCGTGAACTTAACGTACGCCCAGCCAGACACACGTCCAACGCACAATACGCTGGCTTGTGTTCCCTGGTGCAGACCTTTGCATGTCTGTTTCCGGGTTGCACCTCATCTATGGGGAATAAATTTACGCCGGACGTACAACTTACGCGCACCTCACGTAGCATGTGTCGGGCGCACTCACGTTCGTGAATCGCCATATTTCCCTCATTTGCATGTTTGAATGCCTAATCAATGGGAGCAGCAACATGCGTCCAGCCCATATATGCGCCCACGCTATGCCGGCGTGTTCAAGCTATGCCGGCGTAGGGTGGCCAGTTTTTAGGCGTATGTTGGTTTGTGGGTCTGGCGCACACATACGTCGGCGCACATTTGCACTTACGTCGGCGTAATGTGCTATACGTCGGCGCAAGTGCTTTGTGAATCTGGGCCAGAGTGTTTTCGAGTGTCTCCGGCGCCCCCACCTCTGGCCACATGCGGTACTACAAACAATATAAGTCACTGTGGAATGAATTATCTGAGTTTCCACTAAGTCCCCTTTCACACTGGGGCGGGAGGCGCGGTGGCGGTATTGCGCCACTAAAAATAGCGCCGCTATATCGTCGCACTTGCTGTGGGATTCGGCCGCTAGCGGTGCGGTATTAACCCCCTGCTAGCTGGGAAGGAGCGGTGAAGGAGCGGTATACATACCGCTCCTCTCACCGCTCCATAGATGCTGCTTGCAGGAGATTTTTTTTATCTCCTGCCAGCGCATCGCCTCAGTGTGAAAGCTCTTGGGCTTTCACATTGAGAAGGCTGGGCAGGAGTTTTTCAGGCATTAGAGCAGCGCTATTTTTAGCGCTGTACCGCCTGAAAAACTCCTCAGTGTGAAAGCGACCTTTCTTCTATGGAAAACTTGATTTGATATACGAGTGCTTTGTATTACAAGCATTCTTTTGGCAAATTGCGCTCGTAATCCAAGGTACCACTGTATTGTTGAGAAGCCATTCAATCAATATGTCATGCAAAGGGAAGTAGATTTTAATTGATCATTGAGATACAAGATTCAAATACAAGATTTCATAATCTGATCGATCATATTCTTAAATAAAGTATCTCAGTGCTACCAACTGATGTAAAACAATCAATAATTTTCTGCCTTCATAAACTCAGTTTGAATGAATTCAATCTAAATTGGGTCTAAATTGATCAGAAGGGAAGTTATTTGAATATTTATAAATTCAAATAAAATGATCAAAGTGCACATTGATCGATAATAAAATCAAAGCATGTGTGGCCGCCATTATTCAACAATTGGATTTTACGTTTCAAAGACTATCTATAAATTGTTCAGGATGGATTTTTTTTAATCCTTTTTTTTTTTTTGTCTAATACTCCACAGTGGGTTTTCTTTTTATTAACTTTATTTATACTATCGGATCCTCATATGTAGCAGTTAGCCATGCTTTGCATTTTTAAATAGTAATAGGTCGATTTAAAACCTTTACCTTTCCACAGTGTTATTAGTTTAACATTTCAGGCATTTGCCATTGAATGTACAACACAGCTCACCCTTATAATAAATGACATTTGATAGCTTAATGGGGCAAGATCTGACACCTCGAATATGGCTTCACTCTGGGGCTTTAGTTGTTGCTATAGTGATGATGTTAGTTGTTGAACTGAGGCCTTGTGTATTTCAACAGTAAATAATTAAAAAGATAAGTGTTGCAAAAGCAATAGGTTTGACGGAGGAAAACGACTGCCAACTGTTCCCAAACCGCTTTCTTTTAATGACAATGTTAATGATACGGGTTCTATTTTCCGTAATATTTTTAGCAGCTTCTACAGTTGAACAAATATGTGAAAATAGATTTGGTTATAACTTAATGACATCAGCCATAAGCGTACTTAGTATGAAATGCTGCATGAAAATAATACTGATAATATAATGCAATCGCTGGTGCTGCAAAGGAAGTATTGCGCCATGTTTTCAACTGCAGATAGAATGTCACAGAGCCTTACATTGTGTAACTGATTTTTAGATGTATCAGCCTGTAGCGAAAGCTTAACCACTTAGAGGAGTTGTAAAGGAAAAAAATGTTTTGGCTAAAATTAATGTCTGCAAGGCAGACAGACAGAATAGTGTAATGACTGTTAGAAAACGAGTAAATACCTATTAAATTCCTTCATCTATATCACCTCCAGCATTCTGGTTTCTGTTCTCTCATTCACTTCCTGGTTTGTGGCGCTTGTTCATGTAAGAACTACATTTCCCAGTATGTATTGCGGCACGCCCAGTAATTCACACCTTCTTGAAGTCTCTAACTCGTAGAGAGCATCCTGCCGCACAGATGTAGTTCCCAGGAGGGGGCGAGCATGTTACTGACCACCGCTGTAAAGCCTCCCTTCACGGTGGTGAGACAAGCAGGAAGTGAACAGAACTGAGAAGAAATAGAGCAACTTCTGAGCAAAAACAAACAATGCGGAAGTGAAAAGAGGAATGTCTGCAGGAAAAAGATGCTTATTATGAAAAAAAAAAAATTCCTTTACAACCCCTTTAAGACCTGGACTAATATGCAGGTTAAGGACCTTGGCCCTTTTTGCGATTTGGCAAATCGTCCAAAGTGGCTCCCAAACAAAATTGGCGTCCTTTTTTCCCCACAAATAGAGCCTTCTTTTGGTGGTATTTGATCACTTCTACATTTTTTTTTTTGTTTTTTTTTGCGCTATAAAGAAAAATAGAGCGAAAATTTTGAAAAAAAAATCTATATTTTTTTACTTTTTGCTATAATAAATATCCCCAAAAAATATATATTTCTTTCTCGTACATCACGGGACACAGAGCGGCATATTCATTACTATGTGGGTTATATGGAGTACCTTCAGGTGTGGACACTGGCAATCTCAAACAGGAAGTCCCCTCCCTATATAACCCCCTCCCCTAAAGGGAGTCCCTCAGTTTTTTCGCCAGTGTCTTAGGTGTTGGTCACGGAATAGCTTTGCTCCACATCCTTGGGATTAAGGGCGGGCTAACCGGATCTGTCCAAGGAGCCTCAGTGCCAAAGTGGACAGTACCCGGGCCCCAAGCCGTGGGGTTTTGCCTATAATGCTCCTCTTTGGAGGGCTGGACCCTGGGCCCAGGACTTGGAGTTTGTAAAAACCATAAGTTCCTGTTTGCCAGGGTGCTATATAGGTCCAGGACAGTGGGTACCTTCATAGGACCCCAGGGCCTGAAGGTCTACTACGCTACCCACGGAGATGGGAGAAGATTGGATCAGTTTGCTGGACAAACATCCTGCAGCATGGAGCAGGTAAGGGGGAGCCTGCGGGACTTGGTTCGACAGCAGGCTCTCCGGGGTAACCTAAAAGGGGGGATAGCCTAAGTATGCTCTGCATGGGCAACCTTGTTCACTATGTCTAAAGAGAGACAGGATGACACCTTTTCCCCCCCATCACTAGGTCCCCCTGTCTAAATATGTGTGCTAGCTAAACCTGCTGTTTCTTCCTAGGGCTAGTAAGGATCCCTAGGGGCCTTTGGAGAGTCCTACCTGGCCGGGGGTTTGAATCTGCCGCCTGTTTCTGCGTTCCTGGATCTCCAGCAGCGCGGCTCCTCCATGTTCCTCCTGTTTCCGGCATACGCGCGCGCGCGTGCGCGCGCACGTCTTATGGACGTTTTTCGCGCCGTTCACACAGGAGGGCGGGGGGGGGGCGTGCCTGCGGCGTCATACAGGGGCGCGCCTTTGTGCTGTTATAGACAGCAGGCATTGTCAGTGCTCAGTCTGAGGCTGATTTTCAGAGGAGAGGACGCAGAGCGGCAGAACAGTGACTCCCGGTGGCGGAAGAGGGGTAGTACATGTGGACTTTGTTCCAATACCTTTTTGTTAAGCCAAGAAATCCCCCTTTTTTGCAGCAGGTTTGGAGGCTGGCAAACTTAGTTTGGGGTCACTGTATGTTGTCAAAAGAAAATATATAATATATTTAAAAAAAAAAAAAAAAAAAAAGAACATACGGGATCCCATCAGTTTTTGGGCATTAGTGGTCTATTGTCCCCTAAACTCTGATTTTTGTACTCCTGCCCACTACAGTCTGTTGTGTGGGCGGAGTCCCTCGATTTTGTATTATGGCTTCCAAGGGTTCGGGGTCAAAGGGTACAAAAAAGACCAAAAAACAAAAGGGTTCCCTTTCTGATTCTGATATGCCGATACTTTCCCCGCAACTTATTAATTTAAGAAGCGCCTTGGATGAGCCATTAGGGGGATCTGGTGCGGAGGCTGGCCCAGATCAGCCCAGCCCTGTGTTCATCACAGAGGAGATGCTAGCCGTATCCCTAGGGGGGCTAGAAGAGAGAATAGCAACATTGATCGCTAGAGCTATTCCTGGTAAGAAACGGGTTAGATCCCCATCACCAGGAGGTGTATCCTCAGATGCTGAGATTCTCTCTCCAGAGGAATTGGAATCACAGGAGGATCAACTAGACCTGAACCAAGAGGGTTCAGGGATTGAGGGATCTGCCTCTGAGGAACCATTTTCAGACTCCCAGACAGAAAGACTGTGGGTACAGTCTTTGACGGACATGGTCCGCTCGGCATTTAGTTTACCATTGCCAGAGCCTCAGGTTCCTCCGGTATCCTCTCTGGGCTCTTTGAAAGCTCCGTTAAACAACACAGTTTTTCCGGTCCATCCTCTCTTGGAGGAATTGATCTTTCGGGATTGGGTACGGCCGGACAGGATTTTTCTGCCACCGAAAAGGTTTGCGGTCATTTACCCCATGGAGGAAAAGTTCTCCAAGAGGTGGAGGCTCCCAGTAGTGGATGCAGCCATCTCATGTGTGAATAAATCACTAACTTGCCCGGTGGAAAACATACACATGTTTAAAGATCCGGTTGATAAAAGATTAGAGACACTTTTAAAAGCATCCTTTGCTACGGCAGGAGCAGTGGTGCAGCCAGCGGTGGCTGCAATTGGAGTTTGTCAGGCATTAAAAGACCAGACAAAGGAAATGTTAAGGGACATGCCTACCCAACAAGCAGAAGAGTTTTCTGACATTCCCAGAGCTCTGTGTTTTGCGGTAGATGCTATAAAAGATTCCATCCAGCAGGCCTCTCGTTTATCACTATGTTTGGTGCACATGAGAAGGCTCTTATGGTTGAAGAACTGGGCGGCGGAGCCCCCATGCAAAAAGCTTCTGGCAGGGTTTCCCTTCCATGGAGGACGACTCTTCGGAGAGGATCTGGATAAATATATTCAGACTATTTCAAATGGCAAAAGTACCCTTTTACCGGTCAAAAAGACATTCCGGGCTCCTACATTTAAAAGGCAGCTCTTTCCTGTCTCGGGGCCCTCAAATTCCAGGCAGTATCGACGGCCGCCTGCACGATCCAACGTTAACAGTAGATCGCAGGGACAGACCCCTGGGGGTAAGAGGCCGTGGTATCGCAAGCCGTCAAAGACAGCCCCTAAGTCTGCCTTATGAAGGGGCGCCCCCACTCTTGCGGGTGGGGGGAAGGCTTCGTTTCTTCGCAGAAGTTTGGGAAGCCAAGATCCCCGACAAATGGGTCCGGGCATCTGTAACCACAGGTTACAGACTGGAGTTTCTAAGGTATCCTCCGCCTCATTTTCAAGAATCAAGGCTACCAAGGGATCCAGCGAGGAAGGCCTCAATGCTGGCAGCTTTGGATCACCTGCTTTGCCAGGACGTAATTATAGAAGTGCCAGCCCAAGAGCAAGGCCTAGGTTTCTATTCCAACCTCTTTGTCATACCAAAGCCCAACGGCGATGTCAGGCCAATCTTGGACCTAAAGAGGTTAAACGGTTACCTAAGGGTTCGTTCCTTCCGGATGGAATCCATCCGGTCAGCAGCCGCCGCGCTTCAGAAGGACGATTTTCTGGCCTCCATAGACATAAAGGATGCTTACCTTCATGTACCAATCTTTCAGTCGCATCAAAGGTTTTTACGCTTCGCGGTGGGGCAGCGACACTTCCAATTCAGGGCGCTCCCCTTCGGGCTGGCCACGGCCCCCCGGGTATTCACGAAGATCCTAGCCCCAATTCTGGCCAATTTAAGGATCCAAGGGGTCACAGTCATAGCATACTTGGACGACCTTTTAATCATAGATCACTCACGGCCGGGTCTGCAAAAGGCAGTAAACCTCACGGTTCAGTACCTCGAAGAATTCGGCTGGGTCCTGAACCGGGGAAAGTCAGCGTTCCAGCCCACAAAGCAGTTGGAATACCTCGGCATGAGGTTAGACACAGAACATCAAAAGGTGTTCCTGCCCCTTGTAAAGATCGAAGCTATCAAGGGGTTGGTTCAGTTGGTTCTAAACAAGAAAAGTCCAACTATTCGCCTGTGTATGCGATTACTAGGCAAGCTAGTGGCCACATTCGAGGCAGTACCATACGCTCAGATCCACACTCGCGTCCTACAGGCAGCCATTCTAGCAGCCTGGGGCAAGAGGGCACATGCCTTAGAGTCCCCTTTGACGCTATCATCAAGGGTCCGACAAAGCCTGGCCTGGTGGTTGAACCCTCAGAATCTTCTAAAGGGAAAATCCTTCAGCCCTGTTGTCTGGAAGGTAGTTACCACAGACGCCAGCCTGGCAGGCTGGGGGGCGGTCTTCGAGGGGTTCTCCCGCCAGGGAACTTGGGTGAAAGCAGAGAGGCAGCTCCCCATCAATATCTTGGAAATCAGAGCTGCCCGCCTAGCCCTTCTGGCTTGGACCTCCAGATTAAAGGGGTTCCCGGTGAGAATCCAGTCAGACAATGCCACGGCGGTGGCATACATAAACCACCAAGGGGGAACCAGGAGCCAGGCCGCTCAGAGGGAGGTGAACTTGATTTTTCAATGGGCAGAGGTTCATGTACCCTGCATTTCAGCGATATTCATTCCCGGAGTGGACAACCTGCAGGCAGACTTCTTAAGTCGCCAGAGTCTGTTGCCAGGGGAGTGGTCTCTGCATCCCCAGGTCTTTCAGACAATCTGCCAGAGGTGGGGAATGCCGGACGTAGATATAATGGCATCCAGGTTCAACAAGAAACTAGACAGGTTCGTGTCGCGAGCGAGGGATCCTATGGCCTGCGGAACCGACGCGTTGGTTTGCCCTTGGCATCAATTCAGACTTCTATATGCATTCCCTCCACTACAGTTACTCCCGCGCCTGTTGCGCAAGATCAGAGTGGAGAACAAGCCAGTCATTCTAGTAGCTCCGGCTTGGCCCCGGAGGACTTGGTACTCACTAGTCCTGAAGATGGCAGTGGGAGACCCTTGGACTCTCCCTCTACAACCAGACCTACTCTCACAAGGCCCGATCCTCCACCCTACATTACAGCGTCTAAATTTGACGGCCTGGAGGCTGAATCCCTGATTCTCAGGGATAGAGGCCTGTCTAGGCAGGTAATTCCTACCCTGATTAGGGCTAGGAAGCCGGTCTCCAGGGTGATTTATTACAGGGTGTGGAGGAACTACGTAGGCTGGTGTGAATCCAAAAGATGGAATTCCCGCAAATATACTATTGATAGGGTGTTAAGTTTTCTCCAGCTAGGAGTGGATAAAGGCCTGGCACTAAGCACAATCAAGGGACAGATCTCAGCTCTGTCAGTGTGGTTTCAGAGGCCGCTGGCCACCCACTCGCTGGTAAAGACCTTCTTACAGGGGGTCTTGCGTATTAATCCTCCTGTCAAGTCACCAATTTGTCCATGGGACTTAAATCTTGTCCTGTCCACTCTACAGAAACAGCCTTTTGAGCCGTTGGCTGAGATTCCTTTACTCTTACTGACAAGAAAGTTGGTTTTCTTGGTCGCCATAGTTTCGGCCAGGAGAGTGTCAGAATTAGCAGCCTTATCGTGTAAGGAACCATATCTCGTTCTGCATAAGGACAGGGCAGTTCTCCGGCCCCATCCTTCCTTTCTACCAAAGGTTATATCCAAATTTCACTTGAACCAGGATTTGGTACTTCCATCCTTCTTTCCAAAACCTACATCCAGAAAGGAGGGGTTGCTGCATACCTTGGATATTGTCCGGGCCATGAAGGCCTATCTTAAAGCTACAGAAAAGATCCGGAAAACAGATGTGTTATTCGTTCTACCAGATGGCCCCAAGAAGGGGCAGGCAGCTGCAAAATCCACCATCTCGAGATGGATTAGACAATTAATCATTCAAGCCTACGGGTTGAAGAGGTTGCCTCCTCCGTTGTCGGTAAAGGCCCATTCTACCACGGCCATGGGCGCCTCTTGGGCAGCACACCATCAGATCTCTATGGCTCAGATATGCAAGGCGGCAACGTGGTCATCAGTCCACACGTTTACAAGGTTTTATCAACTAGACGTGAGAAGAAATGCGGATGCTGCCTTTGGTCAGGCAGTACTACAGGCTGCAGTTTGAAATCCTCGGGATCAGAAACACCCTTGGTTATAAAAAAAAAAAAAAAAAAAAAAGTTTTTTCTTGACTAAATTGGAATTATTATTATGATTTGAGTTTATCTCTAAATTGAATCCTTCTTTGGAAGATGTCTCCCTCCCCTCATTAAAGCATTGCTTTCGGACATCCCACATAGTAATGAATATGCCGCTCTGTGTCCCGTGATGTACGAGAAAGAAAAAGGGATTTTTAAATACAGCTTACCTGTAAAATCCTTTTCTTGGAGTACATCACGGGACACAGAGCTCCCACCCCTCTCTTGGGTGACCATTTTGGGAGGCATACTGCTTGCTACAAAACTGAGGGACTCCCTCTAGGGGAGGGGGTTATATAGGGAGGGGACTTCCTGTTTGAGATTGCCAGTGTCCACACCTGAAGGTACTCCATATAACCCACATAGTAATGAATATGCCGCTCTGTGTCCCGTGATGTACTCCAAGAAAAGGATTTTACAGGTAAGCTGTATTTAAAAATCCCTTTTTTTTTTTTCCTCAGTTTAGGCCGATACATATTCTTCTACCTATTTTTGATAAAAAAAATCGCAATACACGTTTATTGATTGGTTTTTACAAAATGTATAGCGTTTATAAAATAGGGGATAGTTTTATGACATTTTTATTAATCATATTTTTTTTTTTACTAGTAATGGCGGCGATCAGCGATTTTTTTCATGACTGCAACATTATGGCTGACACATCGGACACTTTTGACACATTTTTGGGACCATTGTCATTTTCACAGTGAAAAGTGCTATAAAAATGCACTATTTACTGTGAAAATGACAATGGCAGTGAAGGGGTTAACCATTAGGGGGCGCTAGAGGGTTAAGTGTGCCCTAAGGTAGTGATTCTTACTGTAGGGGCTGGGCTGTAGGCGTGACCTCACTGATCGTATCATATCAGGGAACAGACGATCAGTGTCAATGCCACACAGAAGAACGGGGAAGGTGTGTTTACACACACACCTCTCCCTGTTCTTCAGCTCCTGTGATTGGTCGAGGGACACTGGCGGCGATCGGGTCAACGGGTCTCGCGGGTGCGGTCACGGAGCTTCGAACCGGGTTGTGAGCGTGGCGACCCCGCTGCGGTGCCCTCGCGACCCCGCGGCTGGGCTCTTAAAAGCAACGTACAGGTACGTGCCTGTGCCCACCCGTGCCATTCTGCCAAGTATATAGGCGTGAAGGGGTTCTTAAGTGGTTACAGTGAATGTAAACTTCATGAAATTTGAGCTGGGCAGTGGGCACATATATCTACAGTATTTTGTTATCTCTCTTCAAATAGCTAAGTCCTGTAGCTCTCTCCTGACTCATTCCTTTGTTAGCAGCCTGATAACTCCTGATAAATACTCGGACACAGGTAAAAGCAACCTGGAATTTCTGGGGAGGTTGCTATAAATAGATTAGCAGGGAGCTGGCCCTTGAGAGTCTCTGCCTATGAGGAGAGGGGGTGTGTGCCTTTCCTCCAATCAACAATTTTAGCCATCTTGGCTGTATGCCCAGACATCACACTCATTGGGGGTTATTTGCGAAAGGTAAATCCACTTTGCACTGCAAGTACACTTTAAAGTGCACTTGGAAGTGCAGTCGATCTAGATCAGAGGAGGACACGTAAGGAAAATAACAAACAGCATTTTAGCTTGAACATGATTGGATGGTAAAATCAGCAGAGCTTCCCCTCATTTCAGATCTACCACTCAGATCTACAGCGACTGCACTTCCAAGTGCACTTGTAGTGCAAAGTGTATTTGCCTTTCGTAAATAACCCCCTCTGTGTTAAACAGGAAGAGAACATTTCCTAACATGATCTGAACTTTCTAAACATTATATAAAGCTGAAGACAGCAGATATGGATGTAAAACCTATGTAGGGAGATTTGTTTAATCTCTGTGTATCATCTGAGGCTGTTCACTTCACTGGGTGTATGGAGGGTTTACATCTACTTTAACGCCTTAGGGCTCTTACAGATGGGCACCATAAAAGCCAAGTTTTTAGGCATTCAGGCATTTTTTTTTTACTGATGTGAATGCGGCCTGTTGTTTTAAATGGCCTGTACATACAGGTGCGTAAATATCAATAAACTAGGGCATATTTAGATCAGTAAAAGAAAAAAAAATGTGTTTACTGGTCAGTATTTTACGTATGCCTTTTCCCTTAAATAGTAGAATATAATATTATATAGTTATGGTCGCATCCTACAGCAAAAGCCATGGTTCACAGAGAGCTTCCAAAGCATCAGAGGGATCTCATTGTTAATAGGTATCAGGAGAAGGGTACAAAATAATTTTTAAATGTGTTATGGTCTGATGAAACCAAGGTTGAACCTTTTGGCCATAATTTCAAAAGATATTTGGGGTGCAAAAACTCTGCACATCACCAAAAGAATACCATACCCACAGTGAAGCATGGTGGTGGCAGCATCATGCTTTGGGACTGTTTTTCTTTATCTGGAACAGGGAACTTAGTCATGGTAGAGGGAATTA